>CM026572.1:4017990-4617990 GCA_015143295.1 Tetracentron sinense | reverse complement strand
GCACAACTTAAGTCCTTCATCTGAAAAGAGTGTTGGAGCACCTGCTTCAAGTTTTGTATACCTTGATGATCATCGCCCGTGATCAAAATATCATCAACATAAATCAAGGTAAAGACCCGTCCCCATGAAGTAGAAGAAATGAATAAAAAGTAGTCATTTGGGCTTTGCTGATAATTGGCGGTTTGAAGCACACTTTTTAGTTTGGAAAACCAAGCTCGAGGTGCTTGTTTCAATCCGTATAAAGCCTTACGCAGTTTGTAAACCATACGGGGGGAGGAAGTAGAGTATCCTGGTGAGGGCCGCATATAGACTCTCTGATAGATCACCATTGAGAAAAGCATTCTTGACATCCATTTGGAAGATATCCCAATTTTGAATAGCAGAAACTGCAATCAAAGTCCGAACAGTGGTCATTTTGGCGACAAGTGCAAAATTTTCATCATAGTCAGTGCCATACTCCTGATTATAACCATGTGCCACTAATCGAGCCTTATAGTAGTCTAAAGACCCATCAGATTTTAGCTTGACCGAATACATCCATTTGCTACCAACCACGGAATGATCGTTGGGAAGTGGGACCATGTCCCATGTCTGGTTTACTTCCAATGCCTCAAGTTTAGCTTGCATGGCATGACTCCACTCTGCACTTTCGATAGCCTGCTTATAAGATCTAGGAATTGAGAAAGGATCAAGTGCTGAAAATAATGACGGACAATATGGTGGTTTGATAATTCGAGTGGGGCGATGAAGTGCCAATGGTGGAGATGGTGAAGGTGGATGTGCCAGTGGTGTAGGAGATGCTAGATGGAGAACATTACCTGGTTCCGGAGGTGGTGCAGGAGGAGGTGTAGTGGGGGAAGCTCTTTCTCTTTCGTCGTAGGTAGGGACCGGGTGCACAGTGCTAGGGAACAAGGACAAAGTAGGGGAAGATGAAGATGAACAAGGAGTGATAAAAAAATATGGAATATTTTCAAAGAAAACTACATTGCGTGAGATATTCAATCTCTTGGCTTCCCAGTCATAACATCGGTAACCCTTTTGTGTGTCCCTATATCCAAGAAAGAGACATTTTACGGATCTTGTATCTAATTTAGAGCGTTCAGAATCAGGGACAAGAACATAGCAAGTGCGTCCAAAAATTTGAAGCAGAGAATACTTAGGGGGATATCCAAATAACTTTTCAAGCGGTGAGGCATTATTTAATGTGGGAGTAGGCAATCGATTAATCAAGTATACAGCAGTAAGAACAACTTTAGCCCAAAATACCTTTGGCATATGAGAATGAAGGCGAAGGGCACGTGCAGTCTCTTGAATGTGTATGTTTCCTTTCTGCAATGCCATTCTGTTGTGATTGATGGGGGCAACTTCGTTGATGAATAATACCTTGAGTGGCCAGTAACTCCTTAAAGTCATTTGACATATACTCTCCCCCTGAGTCTGTGCGTAGAATTTTGATTTTTCGACTAAACTGGGTGTTCACCAATGCATAAAAATGTTTGAATATCTGCGTAACTTCAGACTTTCTGTGCAAGAAATATACCCAAGTATACCGTGACCAATCGTCAATGAAGGAAACATAGTAATGTTTCCCAGTTAGGGAGCCAATGGGGGCTGGTCCCTACACATCAAAATGAATTAAATCAAAGGCAGAAGTAGCATGATTTTGACTAGAAACAAAAGGTAAAGTATGAGCTTTAGCAAGAGCACAATATTCACAAGTCTTATTAATGTCAGACTTATGATCAAGTTTATCTAATAAAACACCAGAAGAAAACAAGGAATTCAAATTCAAAGCATGGGATGGCCTAGACGACAATGCCAGAGCCTCCAAAGTGTATTTGCAGATTTCATTTCAGTAGAAGGAGCAAGAAAGCATGTAGGTGAGGTTGGGGTTGATCCGAAGTCCAAGACAAAGAGCTCCCCTTTCCTACGGCCTCTCCCAATCACCTTCCCTATCCG
Source organism: Tetracentron sinense (assembly GCA_015143295.1). Lineage (NCBI taxonomy): Eukaryota > Viridiplantae > Streptophyta > Magnoliopsida > Trochodendrales > Trochodendraceae > Tetracentron > Tetracentron sinense. The sequence goes on along the minus strand of CM026572.1, from coordinate 4,616,031 downwards.
CAGGTCCTGTATAGAGCAACCAGAAGAAGAAAATGAGACTATACAATTTTGCTTGATAAGTTGAACAACAGAAATCAAGTTGGCTGAAAGACTAGGCACATAGAAAACATTAGAGAGATAAAGTTGTAGAATCAGGAAAATAGATAGACAATGAGCCAATTTTCTCTATAGAAAGAGTTTGGTCATTGGCAATATGAATTTTTTCATTGGGATGGTATGTAACAGCATCTTGTAAGGCTTGTAAGTCACCTATCTTGTGATTTGAAGCACCGGAATCGAATACCCAAGAAGTTTTAAGATTAGCCTTACCAAATCTAGAACTATGGAGAGCTTGGATAACTTGTTGGAGGAATTCTGGCATAAGAGATGATGGCTGGCCGGAAGAGGAAGCAGGAGGCATTGCAGAGGGTGGAGATTTGTTGATGATAGTTGCATCTGGAGGGCCAACTACTGCGTAGGCTTTGTAAGATTGTCCCCTATTTTGGGGTCGGTTTCTGCACTGAGTGATTTGATGTCCTTTCTCCTTACAATAATTGCATAAATTCCTCTTCTTACACTGATTAGCAAAGTGACCCATCTCCTTGCAGTGATGGCATTGAATGTTGCTCAAATCCCTATTCTTCTCCTTGTTAGTGTTAGCAATGAAAGCTGAATCAATATGTAAGTCATGAGATGAGCGATTTCAAACGAGTCTCTTCGGCAAGAAGATCGGCGAGGATTGTATCAATAGTGTGGCTGCCTTCACGATTAAGAATTGCAGCTCGCACATGCTCAAATTCAAGCCTTAATTTCATTAAAAATTGCCGAGAACGGGAATTTTGCCGAAGTTTGAAGACTGTAGTAAGTGCAGTTTCAGGAATTTTTTCATTTATCATATCCATTTCATTCCAAACTCGCATCATGGCGGAATAGAATTCTTGAATGCTCATGGATCCTTGATTCAAAGAGCTTACTTCCTGCTGAAGTTGGTACAATCTTGCCTCATTGGATTGTTGATATATCCTCTTAAGATATTCCCACATATTCTTAGCAGTTGTCATCAGAGGACTCAAGTTGGCAGCAATGGAGTTGTCAACTGACCCCATGATCCAAGTCTTAATTTTTGCATTATGTGTTACCCACTTGGAAGTGGTGGTTTCAGTAGACGGTTTAGTGATGGAACCATCAACATAGCCCCATAATTCTTGGCCTTCCAAAAAATTCCGAAAATAGGAAGCCCATAAGAAATAATTTTTTCCATCAAGCTTTACAGCCAAGCGATGAGAATCCATCAAGATGGGATGAAAAATAAATTCAAATTTTGGTTGAGAATGGACATACCTCTCTCAGGTTGCAGAGAATGAACAAAGATCGCTTAAAAAAAATGCCTTGGTGGACTCCAACAGCAAAGGTGCGTGTGGCAGCAACCATAAAAGAATGCCCAACAGCAACACCCAACAACAGATATGAGGTGAGGTAGCACCCAAAAAAAATTGTCCAGCAGCAACACACCAGACAACAACAACCTGCTGTCCAAAGATGAAGAAGGAACACTTCTTCAAAAAAAAAACGACAATGGGTGTCGAGCAGACAATACGAACACGATCTTCTTTAACCAATAATATGAACACAGCCTTCTCCCTCAATAGCTAAACAGGAGCTCTGATACCATGACAAACATAAGAGAGAAGATTTGAAATGGGTTTTCCGTGTATTCGATTAGTCCCACAACATATGGGATTTATACATGTACAAGGATTAGTTGTATGGGATATACAAGGAAAGTAATACAGAGGAGACAACTGTAGGGATCTTCTATACAAGGTAAGTGAATGCAGGCTGCCTGTATTGGAGCATCAGAATATTCTAAAGATCAGATCTTGCTATTAACAGAGGACCACGTGCATTGTCATGAGGTGCATGGCCAAGAAGGCCATTTGACCATGGTTGTGAACAGATTCCGGCGACAAGCATTAGTGTTGCCTCTGTGAAGTTTGGTCAGTCAGACGATGAACCACCACCAGACCAGTTGCTATTGGTGTATCGTCCTCTTCCTCAACCACAACTTTGAGGATTTGGAGTGGATTTTCTCTCTGAGAACTGAGCCATGGAAGGATCTGGACTTGGGTTGGGAGGCTAAAATTGAAGATGTTGCTTATGTATAAGAAGTCTTGAGCAAAGCTCAGTAAACTGTATCGGTTTCACACGATTGTTAATAGTTGTGATAAAGGCTTCATATTCTGAAGGAAGCCCCCTGAGAGCATACATGAACAGGCACATTGTTCTTGACAGTAGCAAGCGCATCAACAATGTTCTAGATTTGATTAAGAAAGTCGACCATGGTTCTCATTCCTTTTCAGATGGTCTGCAATTGCAAGCGAAGTTGCATGTTTTGAGCTTGAGAATGTTGGGTGAAGGTGGATGATGAGAGATCCCAAATCTTACGGGAAGTGCCGAGTCCCACTATCTGTGGAAGAACACCATCTGTAAGTGTTCCATTAATGCAACTCATTATGTACTTACAGGTGCGTCGCCACTGCAGAAATGCTGAATTTGGTATATCATCATCTAGAAGAGGAGGAATGGTACCATCAATGTAACCGAATAAGTCCTGAGAAATTAGGATGGGATGAATTAGGCACTTCCAATGAAGATAGTTGAGTCAGTCCAGTTTAATTGATACGAATTGAGTAATATTCGGAATACACAGACGAAGTGAAGGATTCAGTTGAGAATTGTTCGGGAGAAGAGAAGAATAGTCAGAAGTTGTCATTTGGAAAAATAGGAGAATACTATTGAGCCAGGTTTGCTCTGATAGCATATAATAAAAGTGAAAACCAGAGAATTGTTAAAGAGTAGATGATTCCAGTGTGGTTGTCTCTCTTGGTTTGCTCTGATAGCATATAATAAAAGTGAAAACCAGAGAATTTTTAAAGAGTAGATGATTCCAGTGTGGTTGTCTCTCTTGGTTTGTACTTTGTATATAACCTTATGTGGTTACAACAGTGAAGAATATTTAAATTCCGTAAGAGATTATGTTTATCTAAGATTCTCTTTCCTTTGAGTTGTAGTATTTGAATCTGGCATGGAGGCTCTTTCTTTATTTACATTTCTTTCCTTGCCTGTGATTGGGCACTGTTGTGTTACCAACCAATATGTTTCTTCCGGGATCCGATGCATCCATGTTTCATAATATAAATTACCACACTTTATTTACATGCTTTAAGGTGTAAGGAGCTTAACACATCTGAAGTTCATTCTATCAATGGATCTCTGAATATCAGGTCATAGACGAGAAGAGACCATAAAACATGTCACTTTCCAATTTTTAAGGTTAAGCCACCCAAACACAATGCCTTATTTACAAGATAAAGGTGCAACCCATTTGAGTTTGCCATTTTGGAACCCCAAACTGCGTCTAGTGCCTGCACGGCAGTCCCAACAACAGTTCATAGGAGAATCTGATAACTGCTATGCTGAAACAATTTGATCCTTTTGCTCTAATGCTTGTCGTCTCTTGGCCTTCTCTTTCTCAAGTAAGTAAACTCTTTCAGCCTCTGGTATAGAAACCATTATTGTATGCATTTTGAAATTAATTTCCTCAATCTTTTCCATGAGCCTGTCATTTGTAAACATGCCAAGAAAGACCTTTTGGATTGTTTCCCAGCTTTCAATCAACGGCAAAGCGATGATTACAGCAGATCCTATGGTACCCCATGCTATAGCAATGACTGCCCAGAATGTGAAGTACCCCACACTGAACTCCCCTGCATAAAGATAAATACAGTTTAGGACTGTAGATCTTTCAGCAGTATTTTGCTAGAGCCTAAAATGCAAGCAAACAGAAAATATAAGCTCACTTTTGGTTGGGTAAAACCAAAATTACCTGCTGGAAGAGAGAGTAGAGGCCACAATATGACAATCACAATAGTAAAACCAACACCCCATTTCACTATCCAAGCTTTTGCTTTCATCAGTTTTTCCTCCTTGAATTCTTCAACTGGCAAGTCACTTTTTTCCTTTTCAACAACTGTTATCTGCTTAGTGGTCTCCCAGTCATAGTTTTGAGGCCATAAAAGACTACACACAGCATGAACAGCTCCACCAGTCAGTATAGAGACGAGGTTCCCTGCAAGCATTGGTGAGTTTCGGCCGGTCGTGTCAAGATTTATCCGGCCATATTCTATGCTCGTCACTGATAGCCAAGTGACGATTCCGAGAACACAACCAATAGTGGTTCCAAGAATGGCGCCTATTGAGTTTGCCTTCCTCCATAGAAGCATAAAAGCTATAGGAAGAACTGCTGAACCAATGAGGATTCCCATGGCAAGATACATCCAACCCAAAGAAACTCCTGCCTTGTTCAGTATTACAGCAAGCAATCCCATGAAACATCCAAACGCTAGAATAACCCATCTTGACACTTTTAGAATTGTCTTTCCACTTGCATCTGGATTAATGTAGGTACGGTAAATGTCATATGTGCATAAGGAGGAAACAGCTATTAGCTCAGAGGAACCAGCAGATGTCACAGCCCTGAACAAATGCAAGAAATTTCAAGTAAGCTCTTTCCTTTTTTTTTTCGCCTCCCTCTTTTCAATTGGAAAGCATATAACTCAAATCTATATTCACAACACATTATGAGTTCTTGTTCAAGAGAAACACCCTGCATGAAAAATAAACGATGCTTTCATCTATATTTTTATCACTAGATATACTTCGTTTATGTGCTTCGAACTAGAGTTGTGTCAATATTTTGTTTCCATTTGGTTATATCTTACCTGTGACCATCTATACAGTCATTCAGAAGTCATAACATTCAATGTATAGGAAAATCTTGGATCAAAGGCTAAAAAATCTTATCAACAATGGATGTTAACTATTCATCAATGAGAAACGTAGATTTGTGTCCCACTAGTCTAATCGTCTGCATCAATGCATAGGTGAGGCCGTGAGGGCATGTGTAGAGTTCGCTCTAGCCAATTTAGGGACTTTCCCCTGTACCTGTGCAGTACTAGAATAAGCTAGTGTTGACTGATACATATCTTTGGATATATGTATCATGCGTTTATTGGTAAGAGAAAAATAGAAATTGTTCAATTATACCATATCTTTAGCAATGCTAAAATATTTTAAAATTTAAAATACTGAGATTTAAGCTTAATTAGGTTAGCAATAATAGAGATGTGATAACAATATAACAAGGGAAATAACTCACATAAAAAGCATAGTAAGAAGAAGAATAGATCCTCCTTTGCCCATCAAAGCTATAGCTGTAGCAGCAGGAACAAGTCCATGGCTTGCCTCACTTTCTGATATTGGTAGATCAAGTGCAAGTGCTCCTAGACCCAGTGATGTTGCCAAGGAGAAGGGCACAGCAAACCAAACCAGTCCACCCAACAAGTAGCCCTTATGAGTTGACGAAGGTCGTGCAGCTATGGCACTTACCCAATATCCCTAACAAAGTAACAATACCCCCAGATAGAAAATAAGCAGGTATAAAAACAGTAATTATTTTACTAGCTACAAAATGTCAAATCTACCTGTCATAACTGAATTAACTGCAATTGTTTAACACTCAACGCATTGTCTAACATGTAAATATAGCTGAAATACATAATTCATAATTAAAATTCAGTAATAGCAGCAAGGGATTGTCAGGGATTCTTAACTTACATTGTCGACAAAAACTGTACCAAAGTTGCCGACAATGTTGATGATTCCGAAAATGAGCCCGCCAGAACTTAACATTGTTAGGTAGGACCCTTTGTGATTTCCACTAACGGGTCCACAGGATTGCCCATCATGAGAAACTGGTTCTTGACATACTCTTGATTTGCTGGCGACATCCAAGAGACGATTGTATATGACACTTGGGCTTCCAAGCTCACTGCTAGCCGTGTAAACCAGATAAACAAAGATTACCAAAACCAGATGCACTGAAAGCAGAAACGGGAGTAAAGGTTAGAAATACCCAGAAGATGTAAAATCCAGATCAATGTTACAGTTTCACGAACTCAAATCTATGGCATTTGATCTAATTAGAGGAGCCAAAAGTACAGAATTTAGGTAGGCTACCTATAACAGAATGTATATAGCTTGCCAAAAAGGTGGCCTTTAGTCCTCCAGCTAATGTGTAGACTATTACACCCAGAGGTATTAGAAAGCTTGCAGCATAAATGTTAACCCCAGTAAGTGCATTAACGACAGCAGAACCACCGAGTAGAAGCATGGCTGTTACAATAATATTTGTCAAGAAGCAGAAAGCGAGGAAGACAATATGAGCAGCAGTACCCCATCTGAAGTAAGAGACAGATAACAAGTACATTCAAGGTATTAGAGCTTGTAGACTAGCATTCAAAATAGATAAATCTATGATACAAGAAACTAGATAGTGATTTCCATCTATAAGATTTCATTACTGGGAGACCTGTCAGGTAGCAGGTCCCCCAGGCATATGTGCTACATGTCCCTCTGTTCTCTTTATAGTTTTTAATGATGTATAATACTTCAGAATTTTAGGATAACCGATCCAAACATATAACATACCGGGCTTTGACGATTTCGCAAACAGTATGTGCATGAGGAGCCTTTCTTTTGATCTCTATAGCCATTACACCAAACAGGAGTACCTGTTTCGTAGAATACAAAGAACCACCAGATTGTGTTTTACCGGCCTTTGCATAAAAGAAAAACTGAGTTTTACTGATAACAGAGGAAATATTAGTCTGTGCAGACCTGGATGGTAGCTCCACTTGCATACCAGAAAGGTCCACTAATGCCATACTGCCAGGCAACATTGGAACTTTGCAAGATTGTAGCAGCCCAAGTCCACTTTAGAAGTAAATGATGGAGAAGTATTAGGTTGGGTTATCTAAAAATTTGCTGAAGATGGGTTATCTGGAAAGCGTTACCTGGGATACAATGACACTAGCAATGAGTCCTGTTTTAACATTTCTGCCTGCAGTGTTAAACCATTCGGATGTGTGGCGGGACCCTACATATCGCTTCTCAAGCCATACCTAACTCCAACAGGTGAGATACAGAATCAGCTCTCAGAAACTTGAAAACAAGTGAAGAAGATGATACTAGATTGGAGATTTGTGATTTCTACATACACATGCTCCTCTTTTACATTTTTCGTATCCTCGGATTTCAAACCATCTGCTTTATCAATGAATTCATAGTATTCAAGAAAATCTGGATTGGTGAAACAACAAACAAATGGACTGCTCGGTAAAAATTATGGGGCTTAGTTTACTTTCTTTCATTTGAATTAGAGAACAGAATCAATTTTGTGATCGACCAATGAATCATATGCAGAGCTATCAAAATCCGAGGGAGTACTCTATCCACAAGCTTTGATTTTGAACCAATGAAAATGGCTCAGAAAGTAGAAAAAAAAAAAGAGGTTTGAATTAAAGATTCACAACCCAGTCCAGGTGAAGTGCATACTCTAATGACACAATGATTCCAAACATGTTTTCTTACCTACCTCAACTCTGTTACTGACGCTGGGTTCTAACAGTTGCAAGTGAGGGTATTTTTGTAATTGGGACACATGCCACAAACATAGCCTCTTAGTCTTCTTTAGAGTGGGTAATAGAGCTAATATGTTGCATCAACTTAAAAGGATTGATTGTCCATGATTTGAAGTGTAAGCGGTTAGAGCGAGAAACTAAGTAGAAAGAGATGATGAATCAAAAAAGGATAAAGAGTACCAGAAAGGAGGTGAAGACGGCAAAGAAGGCTCCAAAGCCAAGAATAACAGAATAACCAATTCCTTGATTGAGAACGGCCTTTCCCTCGAAGAAGCTGCTTCTCCGGACACAGGCATCGTCAGAGATATGGTAGTATTTCCCTGAATATGGGAACGGCGGGCACGAAGAAGCCATGCCTCTCTTTCCTAGCTCATCAATAGCTGCCAAAGCTCTAATGTATATATGTATACAAGAGGAAGGAATGGTTGGTCGTGAGTTGTGACGGTAGGTACAATGCAAAGTCAAACTGAGAAAGTATCTTTCGAATCTTTGGGGAGGGCAATAATGGCTTCATCGGTCCCACATCCAAAGAGTTGTGAATTTTCTAGTCCCTTGTCTCTATCGAAACATCTTCCTATTTTCTTCATCATCTGACAACCGCCCCTCCCCTCCCCTCCCCTCAAAGTCTGATTCTAAAGGTCATATAGCTGCTGCCAGCTGATTATGCCGAAGCTGCAAAAGCAGACATGTATTAAATAGTAGCCTCCACTTAATGTTTGGTACCATTGGATTTTCAATCTGCCCAACTCTGGATGTATACTACATACTATAAGAGTTTTAAATTACTTCCAATTCTAAAAGTTAAATCTATTTGATTCTCAATCTTTAACCTCAAACTCTTTGTGTCACCCTTAAAAGTCATAGTCCAAAGAGTAGGATTTCTCATTCTCTTCATTTAAGAATCCACCTCAGTTGGACTTATAAAGCTACATCTCTTCCTCTCCCACCTTCTCTCTCACTCTAATGGGAAGTCATGACCATTGGCAACTCCCAAGGTTTGACAAAGTGCCTCTTCTTCTCCCTCAAACAGCACAAATCTCCCTTACCCAAGTTTCTCCCTCTCCTACCTCATACCAAAGAGTTCCTCTCTCCCTCAAGCGACACTATATATGTAACAAGGCAACCCTCTCCTAACTCTTCATCCACACAAAAAGACTTTGAAGAATGACATATTAATAACGGAAAGGAAGACATTCCCCTCTTGGACTCTATCTCACTTCTCTATTTTTTTCTCTAATTATTTTTTAATGCAAAAACCTGCATGCATTCGCGGTTGCCATCACCTGAGATCTATACTGTTGAGGTAGTTCCTTTTATCTTTCTTTCTTGAACAACTTTTCACGTGTTTAATGGATTTGAAAAATTCATCTGCAAAGTGCAACTCAAATGTCCAAAGGAATATAACTTTCTCTTAAGCCTTACCTTGCAGCCTTGTGTTTACTAACTTTGGTCCTATATTAAGAATTCTAAACCCATTATATCAAAACCCCGACTTTTGAGAGTCTACTTTGTTTCATTGAAGATTTTGCAATTTAAATGAATTGTAGGGCCCTTATTCTAGGAATTTTAGCATACATAAATCTCATATTAGGAGGGATTTCTACTGCAAAGAGTTCATCAGGCGACGCCTCAAGTTACCGACTCAGGCGACCATGAGGTCTATTGCCTCAAGTTGCCTAGCCGCCCTGACAACTATGGCTATGGTTATCCACCATTATAGATTTGTTTCAAGAGATAGATTGGAGTATAAAGAGAGAGAGAGAGAGAGAGAGAGAGAGAGAGAGAGAGAGACACCTCTATTACCTTCCTTTATGTTAGTTATTTCTCCCATTCAGCTTCCTTTTTTCCTAACATGTCTTTTCAACCCGTTTTATCTTCCAATGTTGTCTAGGTTCCTTTTTGTTTGGAATAATAGACCTGACAGAAAAGATAAGTAAGCACACACACAAAGAATAAACAAGAGATATATGTGGTTCGGTAATAACCTGCCTACGTCCACATGTCAAGATCCGATTACTTCTTCCTTATTCAAAGAAACCTTGAGAAACCAGTACAATAACACTCTGCTCTTAGATTAAATACCAACTCAAGCCCAGAGCCCTTGCACACCCCACGCAAGTCACCTTCTCAATGAAACCGAAGAAGAATCCTTACCTATTTATCTTCCCTTAAACCTTTTCCTAAGCTCTAGTGTGCTTAATCCCTTTCTATTATCTCTCACACTTTAACATAGCAAACCCTAGACCTATAAGCACCTATTTATAAGCATAAATCCAAGTCCTAGAAAATTAAAAAGTCTCCAATTCGTGTAACATGCCAAATCCGCACTCAGAACGGAAATTCCATGCAAACCGGTCAACTAGAATGGCCCACTTGGTCAATTGACTTAAAACGAACTCTCTGGAATTTTCGACCATACAAAAAATACGCAAGTCGGTCAACTGAGATTCAGATCGGTCGACCGAATCCTTTGAAGTTTAAACCATACGCTCAACACTTTTCTCATAGATATTGTAAAGTTATCTTTTGTATTGGCTTAATTCTGATGTCAAAATGATGTCAATGTAAGTCTAGTATCGATGTTCCTTTGGTTGTTCAAGATTGGTGAAGATGAAGCTCTCAAGACTCAAGTGAATTACATTCCGGATAAAGCTTTGCTCACACTCTTAGGATGATAAGTGACCTAGATACCTAGTGATAACCTTAGGTGAAATTGTCCTATATAATACTATCATATATCCTAGGTGATTAGAAATTGACCCTAGTTTGGTTATGGCCTGTTTGGATGGATGATTGGATGGATGAAATGAGTTTTGTGCTCAAAACTGCCAAAATAAGCACAGATCGTTCGAATGCTCAACTGGCCGTTCGAATGGTATAGAACGGTTAGTTGGCCATTTGAACGGTTCATTTATATTGGGATTATAGTAGCTTCTCTGGCCCTCCATTCTATTTCATTTTGCAATCCAATTCCAAGCTGTTCGAACGCCCTTCTACTCGTTCAAATAGGCTTCGTATTTCATGCTTCTAAATCAATCTGAACTCTATTTTTAGTATAGAATTGGCAATGACTATTTAAGTAATGATACCTTAGCCCATTCTAAGGTTTTTTTGAGAGAGAGTTAAGACTTCTTAGAGTAATCTAAGGTTACAGCCTAATGCCTTGTTTCAATCATGGTATCAACTCTAAGTGACCTTAAGGACTCTAATGCCTAGGCTCTGATACCACTTATGTCGCGCCCCAAAATCACCCCTAGGAGTTAGGTGAGACTTTAGGTCTGACTTGTTGGCCAGGTAATGACCCTAAAGGGAGGGGGGGGTGAATAGGATCTATGACAGATTTTAAAAATTAGACTCTAAGTCTATTATGCAGAATAAAATTTATTGCAACTAAAGATTAATCAAAGAAATGCTGAAAGTAAAAGAAGAGAGTTAGAAGATCAAACACAGAAATTTGTTCACGAGGTTAAGCAATTTCAGCCTACTCCCCGCCTCAAGCTGTTCCAGCTAGAGGATTTACCACGATTCTTTAAATCGTACAGACTCCTTCATAGGTGGAGCCTAAACCATTACAACCTCTCTTTCAGGTCGAGATACAACCTTTACATACCCTCCTTTATGCCGGGTTGAAACCTGCAAGAGCTGTTCCCTCTCTTGCTGAAATGAAGCAACAACTTCAATGCACGAATCCAAGATTCTTGACTAACTTCAATAAATGAGTTGTGGATTTAAAAACCCGAATTGAATGCTCCTGAAATGAGCTGAATAAGAATGGATAACTGACTTTAATGAAATCTCTCAAAATAAATGGAGTTGATTTGCTCAACCGAGATTTTGAGGATTTCTAAGTATAAGAGTGAGTGTGAAATCAATGTGAGTGAAAGAGTAGATGATTGAAGTTATTGCACTGATCAAGATCTGTATTTAGTTCATAAATGAACTCCTTTTATAGCCCATGATCCAATATGACCATTGATGGAGCATTTAATGCAAATAAGGTCGTTCAAAATAGCTATTACAACGTTTTTCTGTTTCAGGCTCCATTTCGTCGATGAAATTGGATTACCATCTCAATTCGTCGCTGAATCCAATAATAGTGAGTACAAGACAATTTTCTGTCTCCATTTCGTCACCGAAATCAAAATACTCCTGTGATTTTGTCGACGAATTCAGAACAAAAATTCTGATTTCCTGTTTGGATTAGACCTTAATGATGAGAATGACTTTCTAGGTCATTTGGCAATCCTTTAACATGATTTTAGGGCCTTAGAATGATGTCCAATTTGTGTCCTAGGCTCTTATGGTCAATCTATGTATTTTGAGCATTCAACTTACCATATTTTGAGGACTTTTTACATAAGTCCTAGACACTCTCAAAATAAATAAAATTACATTAATGAGGTACTTAAGAGTTGATCTTCGACTTGATCTTGGGTCTTGTGATTTGGCTTTGTCTTCAAGGGACCCAACTTGGACTATGAGAATAACTTTGAATCTTCCATTATTACTTGAGTGAGCACTTTCTTGAGTAACTTCTATACTTTTTGCCTTGAGTGAGGTACTTCTTTTCTTAGAAATGATCAAGCACTAAGCAAAATTATTAGTACCATTAGTTTCATTTCATTATTGTGTTATTATCAAAATTTAAGGGTACCCAAGGTTGTAACCTTGAGGCTAACAATCTCCCATTTTTTTATGATGACATAATAATGTAAAGAAATGGGATTGAAATCCCCCTCAGAATATGAATTTAAAAAAGACTTAGGTAAGTTCCCCCTAAACATATGCATTTGTAAGAAATTTTACTTTGGAGGCATAGTTTAGTCATTTCAAGAAGTGAATCATAATTGTTTAATACCAAGAGAAATTCCACAAAGGTTATTATCATATTTTCATTTTTCATAACAAGTCAAACTACTCAGTAGAGGTTCCATGATAGAAAATTAAACAATGTAAATTTTGAACCAAGAGAAGTTCTATAAACATGATAATTTTAATCAATGTCATAAAGTGTAATAAAGATTCATACAAACAGTGTTCAAACATAGATTCAAAATTCAAAATATATATTTTTCATTCAATATCAAAAAATTTTACATTACATTTCATAATTCATAAAAGTCACAAAAGGTTTTTACATTTCATTTTCAACACATTACATTACTTTCTCCCCCTTGGCATCATCAAAAGGGAGGAAAAAATTCCTATTACAATCCATCATCTTTTTGCTTCTTCTTGAGCTTATCCAGAAGACCTTTTGTTGGACTTGCATCTGAGTTGCTAGATTCACCATCATCATCACTACCACTTGAGATTTCAGTTGGGGAAGGAGGAATGGAGTGAATTTTGGAAGATCTAGGAGGTTTAGAGGAGGAAGCTTCTCATTTGACTACTTGGAAGGATTGCTTTTTCACATTGGAAACCTCTATGGATAGTTGAGTCACTTAAGATTCCATTTGGTGGATGATTGGGGCTTGGTTCTCGAGGAGAGAAGACATCTGAGTAATTTTAGGTCCTTGATTTCTGATGTGCTTCTCACTGCCTTCTATCTTCCCTTTCATCATGGTGACCAAGTCATTCAATTGCAAGCCCTGCTCCATGGCATCTACAGCCTTTCTCTCAATTAGGGATAATATGGAATCTACTCTATTTTTAATGACTTCCCCAGATATCTCAATCTCATCTGTCTGGGCTCCAAGGATTCAGCATTTTTCATGATTTCCCCTTGGATGTTGTCCATCCTAGTCTCAAGTGAAGACAATCTCTCTCTGGTGATGGAATGAAGGATCAGCAGGCTCTCTTTAGTCTCAGTCTGAAGTGTAGCCATACTGGCTCTACTCTCTGTCATGAAGGAGATCAAGGATGCTCTCATCTCAGTTTGAAACTGCATCTGGTTCTCTCTCATCTCCAACTGGAACTGCTCTATGTTGGTAGCCATGAAGGCTATCTGACCTGACATCAAAGTCATCTGGTCCTCTGCAGTTGCTGGTCTGCTGGGAGGCTCATAATAGGGTCCTGAATCCTCAAAATGAGGTGAGTCCTGTCTCTGATGAGAAGACTCGAGAAACTCATCCTCTACTACTATCTCAGGCCACTCAAGCACTGCCTCTACTTCTGGCTCAACCTCAGTCTCTGGCACTGGCTGCTGCTCTGTCTCTAACTGTAACTTTGGCTCTGGCACTATTTCAGGTGTTGAGGAGGGAGGAATGGGAGTAGGAGTAGATGAGGGAATGGGATCTGAAACTGAAGGAGGAATGAATGGAATGTGATCAAAAGATAGAGTAGGAATGGAAGGCTGTGTGGAAGAAGGCTTGGGAATTCAGTCCTTTTGGCTATCATTCCAAATATAGTCCATCCTTTGGATAGTTGTCTTGCTATATATGGTGGAGTTATCAGTATTTACAAAATCAGTATGAGAAGAAAGAGAAATGTGGAACAATTTGAAAATTTTGGTCAAGGCTTAACCAAAGGGAAGACAACCTGACTTTCTCTTATATGCATCATCCATGCAGTGGACAATGATGTAAGAGAGGTCAATAGGAGTGGAGGTGAGAATACACCACATAAGGAATACATCAAAGTAGGTTAGGTATTCCCTACCACCTGATCTAGGGACAAGGTTGTAGGTTATGATGTGGTGGATGAGCCTAGAAGTCAAAGGTGATCGAGTTCCTTGACTTTGGGTTGGAATGGAGCAGTGAAATCTTGGTTTATGCACATGAGTTTCAGTGCTTCTACCACATCAAATCCTTCATGCTTGGTCCACTGACCATTAGCAAAAGATTGGAGGGGATATTTAGGAATTTTAAGAATATTAGGCAAATTTTTCAAGTGAAATGAAATCTTCTTCCCTTGAACATAGGAAGAGATGATTTGGGTGGATTGATTGAAGTGGAAATGAATGTAAAAGATCCTAACCAGTTCTGGATACATGGTTTCATTTGAAGTAATAAAGAAATCCCACTTAAGGGCAGAAAACAGAGTCTTGATTATACCTAGGCTGTAGGCTTCTAGGTTAACAAAATTAACGACCTTACCATAGAGAGGAGTATGAGGAAGGAACTTGTCTTTGAACAGCCTCTCGTACTTGGGAGACTTGAATTTGGTTGGAACTTATGAAGTAGCCACCTCTTTTCCCTTGCACATTCTAACTTTCTTCAATGGAGGCTTTTCCGAAACATTCTTTGTGTGTGGAAGCATTTTGAGTTGAATGTTAGGTTAGGGATTTGATTTGGAGTGATTTGGGATTGAAATGAATGGGTTTTGGACGAAGATTCAATGGAATAGTAAGAGGAGGGAAAACCTAACTTCTAAGAATGATTTGAAAAAAATCAGATATGGGGTTTTAATTTATACCCACGACCAATTTCGTCGCCGAAATGGGCTTGAGCCCTAAATTTCGTCACCGAAATGAGCACAGGTAACTTACTGTTTTGATTTCGGATTGATTTCGTCGCCGAAATTGAATGGACCATTCAATTTCGTCGCTGTATTGGGTACATGAAGCTTACTGTTTCCATGTAGCCCAAGATTCGTTGCCGAATCTCAAAATCCCTTTTGATTTCGTCGCCGAAAATTTTGAAAAATTAATTAATTTTTGATTTTTAAACCAATTTTCCCGAAATCATTGAGTCTTTTTAATATCCAAAAACATCATAAACCATCCAAATCAAACACATAACATAATCAAAACATTTTTCAAATATCAATACACAAGCTTTCATTTAAGAGCAATTTTAGGCATAAATATGATCAATTAAGTTCATTTAGACTAGTCATACCCAATTCTCTTCTCAATGTATTAAATTTATCAGATTGAAGGAGTTTTGTAAATATATCTGCAAGTTGGTTGTTTGTATCCACAAACTCTAATATAACATTCCCATTATATACATGATCTCTAATGAAGTGATATTTAATTTCAATATATTTTGTTCTTGAGTGTTGAATGAGATTTTTAGTCATGCAAATGACAATTGTATTATCACACTTCATTGAAATTTTAGAATAGAAAAGTTTGAAATCTTCTAGCTGTTATTTCATGTATAGTGTTTGAGCACAACAATTTTCAGCTGCCATATACTCAACCTTAGCTGTGGATAGGGCTACTGAATTTTGTTTCTTACTAAACCATGAAACAAGAGAATGTCCTTAAAAGTGACAAGTTCTACTAGTGCTTTTTCTATCAACTTTGTATCCAACAAAGTCAGCATCCGAATAACTTATTAGGTCTAATATTGTGTCTTTAGGATATTATAAACCTAATTCAATAGTGCCTAACAAGTATCTAAAGATCCTTTTTACAACAATCAAATGTGATTCTTTTGGACAAACTTGGAATCTTGCACATATGCATACACTGAAAATAATGTCAGGCCTATTTGCTGTGAGATACGGTAGACTACCAATCATGCCTCTATATAGTTTTTCATCAATATTTTTGTCATTTTCATCTTTATCAAGTTTGGTTGATGGACTCATAGGAGTATCTATTACTTTAATATTTCTCATTCTAAACTTTTTAAGCTATTCTCTAATATACTGGGTTTGATTAAAAAAGTTTCCTTGTTTTGTTTCCTTAATTTGAAGTCATAGGAAGAATGTTAATTTTTCCATCATACTCATTTCAAATTCATCTTGCATAGTTTTAGCAAACATTTTACAAAGAGATTCATTAGTTGATCCAAATATAATGTCATCCACATAGATTTGAATTATTAGCATATCATTTATCTTTGGACATAATAAATAGAGTAGTATCAATTTTACCTCTACTAAATCCATTTTCTATTAAGAAATTGCTTAGTCTATCATACCAAGCTCTAGGAGCTTGCTTTAATCCATATAATGATTTGGTTAATTTAAATACATGATTTAGAAACTTATGATTTTCAAAGCAAGGGGGTTTATTTACTAATACTTCTTCATTTATAAATCCGTTAAGGAATACACTTTATACATCCATTTGAAATAATTTAAATTCTTTGTGATTATCAAATGCAAGTAGCATTTTTATAGTTTCTAGTCTAGCAATCGGGGCAAATATTTCTTTATAATCTATGTCATCTTCTTGGTTGTAACCTTGAGCTACTAGTCTTCCTTTGTTTTTAATTATATTTCTATTTTCATCCATTTTATTTCTAAAGATTCATTTTGTACCAATTATTGATTTATCATATGGTCTAGGTACTAGATCTCACACTTGGTTTCTATCAAATTGATTTAATTCCTCTTGCATAGTAATGCCCCAAGATTCATCTTCAATAGCTTCCAAGGCATTTTTAGGTTCAATTTGACTTAAGAAAGTAAGGTTAATTAAATTTCTTCTGGTTCTAATCCCTTGTTTCATATCACCAATGATTAATTCTTTAGGATGATCTTTTATTAATTTCTAAACTTTGAGAAGTTGATATAATTCTTCACCCTCATTTTCTTTCTCATTATTTACTTCAATGATTTTATCATTAGATTCTTCTTCCACTTGGTTATCTTTATTAGCTTCATTAATTTCCAAGTTAGAGATTTCTTTTGGAAGATTTTCTATTTCATCATTAATTTCATTATTAGATGGAGTCTTGTCAAATGAGTTTGATTCATCAAACACCGCATGAATTGATTTTTCAACAGGTAATGATTTCTTATTAAAGACTATGAACTTTGCTATTGATAGAATATCCTAGGAAGATTCTTTCTACAGTATTAGGATCAAATTTCTTTAGATGATGTTTATCATTTAGTATAAAGTATTTATACCCAAACACCTTAAAATATCCTATATTAGGGGTTCTTCCTTTCCAAAGCTCATAGGGAATTTTATTTAATTTGTTTCTTATAACTATCCTGTTGATTGCATAACAAGAAGTATTAATGGCCTTAACCCAAAAATAGTTAGGTAGTTTATTTTCACTAAGCATTATCCTAGCAATTTCTTGAAGATATCTATTTTTCCTTTCTACTACCCCATTTTGTTGAGGAGTTCTAGGACTTGAAAAATTATGGTTGAAACCATTATCATCACAGAATATCTCAAACTCTTTGTTTTTGAACTCTTCTCCTCTATCACTTCTTACATTATTTATGACATAGCCCTTTTCATTTTGAACTCTTTTGTAGAAATTGTTAAGGGTGCCTCACTTTTGTGAGATAAGAATAACACCCAAGAGTACCTTAAATAGTCATCAACTATTACAAAGGCATAAGATTTACCTCCTAGGCTAGCCACTTCATTTGACCCAAAAAGGTCCATATGCAAGAGTTCTAGAGGCCTAGAAGTAGAGATTACTTTATTAGGTTTGAAGGATAATTTTATTTGTTTTCCAAATTGACAAGCATCACAAATTTTGTCTTTTACAAATTTAGTTCTAAGTAAACCTTTAACTAGATCATTCTTAGATAATTTAGATAAGAGATCCATACTAGCATGACCTAATCTCCTATGCTATAACCAACTAGCTTCATCTATAGCAGAAAAAAAAATTATGTTTTGTAAATGAATCTCATCAAATTCTAAAGTATAAACATTTTTATTTCTGTGAGCAACAAACATGGTGTTGAGATTATCCTTGCCCTTACTTATGCAAAGATTGGATTTAAAAGAAACATTTAATCCCTTATCACATAATTGACTCATACTAATAAGGTTGTGTTTAAGATCATCTACTAGCAAAACATTTTCAATAAAAGTAGAGTTTTTTTTTACCAATGTTACTAATTCCAATGATCTTTCCCTTTATATTGTCTCCAAAGGTGACATACCCTCCATTCTTGGGAGTGAATGATATGAAGAGCTTCTTATTCCCGGTTATGTGCCTTGAGTATCCACTATCCAAGAACCAAGTAGTCTTGGAAGAGTTTGACTTGAGGCATACCTACAAGACAAGATCAAGTAACTCCAATATATAATCTCCCTCGAACCCAAACCGATTTATGGTTGGTCTTGGGAGGATATGTTCCTTTTGGAACCCACACCATCTTTGGTCCTTTAAAGTTAGTTTTTGAAGATGATGTTCCTTTTGGAACCCAAATTTTCTTAACTATTTTTTCATTATAAAAAGCAGTAGAGAGTGGAAAGAAGTTACTACTAGATTTATAGATTTAGTAAAGAAGTTTTGGTAATCCTTTTGTTTAGTAAAGGATTATACCCAAGTCCGGCCTTACCAAAGACACATCTTTATTGGCCCATTAGTAAAGGATTATACCTCTTACCAAAGACACATCTTTATTGGCCCAATAGTCTTTCTAGGTTCTTTTGGCCATTAATGAATGTGAGAATTGTACTTGTTAAGTCTTTGACTTTAGCTCTATGCTCATCACATTCACTTGATAAGTCATGAGGAGGACTTTGAATTTCTTTCAGTTTGTCATTTAATTCCTCATTCTCATTTTCTAGGATACTCTTTTTATTTTGCAGAATTTCATAAGAGTTTGTAAGAGTATAGATGACCTTTTTAAAAGATTTGTTCATTGAAGCTATTCTAGTAAATTCAGAGTATAATTCATCAAAGACATCTCTAATTTCATCATATGAAAGTGATTCACTAGAAGTAGAAGTTACCTCTTCCTCATTTGCCATGAGGCACAAATTTTCCACTTCTTTATCACTTGAGTCCTCTGACCTGCTCCCTTCATAATCATCCAAAGTAGCCATCATAGCTTTCTTTTTGAATTTATGGCTCTTCTTGAGTGAGGGCAGTCGGTTCGGATGTGGTCAGGTTTCTTGCATTCATAGCATGTGAGAGACTCCTTCTTGCTTGTCTCAACTTTAGATACCTCCTTGAAGAACTCCTTCTTGTATGGTCTCTTCTTGAAGTTTTTCTTATGCTTGAGAAACCTTTTGAACTTTCTTGCCATTATGGCAATGTCCTTATCATCATCACTGGATTCTTCATCACTTTCTTCCACTAGAGAGGACTTAAGGGTCAGCCCCTTTTTGGCTCTTGGTTCCTCTGTAATTTGGTCCTTCATTATGACCTCGTGGGTCATAAGAGATCCCAATAGCTAATCCATGGGCAACCTGGTGCGATCCTTTGCTTCTTGGATAACAGTAACTTTAGGAGTCCATTCTTTGGGTAGTGAACGAAGAACCTTCCTTACATTCTCCCCATTAGTATACACTTTACCCAAAGATTTCAGTCCATTTATAATGTTAGTAAAACGGGTAAACATATCACCTATTGATTCTTCTTTTTCCATTTTAAATAATTCATACTTGTAAACAGGCATGCTTATCTTTTCTTCCTTAACTTGATTTGTTCCTTCATATGTGACTTGGAGTTTATCTCAAATTTCTTTTGTAGAGTCATATCTGGATACTCTACTAAACTCCTGAGGGCTTAAAGCACAATAAAGATTGCTTATACCTTTGGCATTGATTTGGATAAGTTTAATATCCGCCTCAGTCCATTCTTCCTCAGTCTTGGGAATTCTTACCCCTTCATGAGTTTTAATAAGAAGATGGGGGCCTTTGACTATTACCCTCCAACACTCATAATCTAGAGCTTGGATGTAATACATCATTCTGGTTTCCAATAGTTATAATTCTCTCAATTAAACAATGAAGGTCTGGTGGTTGACTATCCTTCTCCTAGGCGGGTTGCAAAAATGTTTTTTACCATTAATATCAATTATATCTAAGATATTTTAGATCTATTTAGAGTATTAGACTCTGATACCAATTATTGGCCAGGTAATGACCCTAAAGGAGGGGGGAGGGTGAATAGGGTCTATGACATATTTTAAAAATTAGACTCTAAGTCTATTATGCGGAATAAAATTTATCGCAACTAAAGATTAATCAAAGAAATGCTAAAAGTAAAAGAGGAGAGTTAGAAGATCAAACATAAAAATTTGTTCACGAGGTTCAACAATTCCAACCTACTCTCTGCCTTAAGCTGTTCCAGTTAGAGGATTCACCACGATTCTTTAAATTGTACAAACTCCTTCACAGGTGGAGCCTAAACTGTTATAGCCTCCCTTTCAGGTCGAGACACAACCTTTACACACCCTCCTTTAGGCCGGGTTGAAACTTGCAAGAGCTCTTCCCTCTCTTGCTGAAATATAGCAACAACTTCAATGCAAAAATTCAAGATTCTTGACTAACTTCAATAAATGAGTTGTGGATTTAAAATTTGAATTGAATACTCCTGAAATGAGTTGAATAAGAGTGGATAACTGACTCTAATGAATCTCTCAAAATAAATGGAGTTGATTTGCTCCACCGAGATTTTGGAGATTTCTAAGTATAAGAGTGAGTGTGAAATTAATGTGAGTGAAAGAGTAGATGATTAGAGTTATTGCACTGATCAAGATTTGTATTTAGTTCATAAATGAACTCCTTTTATAGCACATGATCCAATATGACCGTTGATGGAGCATTTAATGTAAATAAGGTTGTTGAAAAATAGCCATTATAGCGTTTTTCTGTTTCAGCCTGCATTTCATCGACAAAATTGGAGTACCATCTCAATTCATCTCCGAATCCAATAACAGTGAGTACTAGACAATTTTTTGTCTCAATTTCGTCGCTGAAATCAAAATACTCCTGTGATTTCGTCGACGAATTCAGAACAAAAATTCTGATTTCCTGTTTGGATTAAACTTAATGATGAGAATGACTTCCTAGGTCATTTGACAATCCTTTAACATGATTTTCATGAGTTTTTAGGGCCTTAGAATGATGTCCAATTTGTGTCCTAGGCTCTAATGGTCAATCTATGTATTTTGAGCATTCAACTTACCATATTTTGAGGACTTCTTAAATAAGTCCTAGACACTCTCAAAATAAATAAAATTACATTAATGAGCTACTTGAGAGTTGATCTTTGATTTGATCTTAGGTCTTGTGATTTGGCTTTGTCTTCAAGGGACCCGACTTGGACTATAGGAATAATTTTGAATCTTCCATTATTACTTGAGTTGATCACTTTTTTGAGTAACTTCCGTACTTTTTGCCTTGAGTGAGGTACTTATTTTCTTATAATCGGAAATGATCAAGCACTAAGTAAAATTATTAGTACCATTAGTTTCATTTCATTATTGTGTTATTATCAAAATTTAAGGATTCCTAAGGTTGTAACCTTGAGGCTAACATGACTAACATAACCTGACAAACCATTCTGTAATTGAACAAGGCATAAACATAGTATAATGGGGACATGAAATAGAGTGCGGAAACTAAATCAATGCGGAAGCATAACTAAAATTTTCTTTTTCTAGACATGACAAGTATTTCAAGTTCATATAGAAAACATAACAAGTCAAGGTGGACATGCCCACCTATTAAAATACAAAATCATAAAAACTCTCTCTCTCTCAATAGTTATCCGGGTAAGGCCAACTATCTAGGTCTCTTACCTCTACCTGAGGCTCTACTATAGGCTCCACATGAGGCTCCTCACCATAGTCCTCCTCGATCCAAGGAATCGGAGCACATATGTCATATGGTGTATCTGCCGACATCAATAGGTACGGCTGAATATGGAATACTCAGCCGTACAAGCTACTAGCTAACAATAGTAATAACATCATTCAATTCACAATTTCAATTTAAATAGACATGATAACCATGACATGCATGAAACTACATACGAAAACTCTGTACAAAACCCGTGCTCATAATTCTTAACTTATTCTTGAAAATATTTTTCTGTGCTTTCAAAACTAGCTTGTCGTGTTTTAAAATCTCATTCTTTTCTTGAAAATATCATGCTTGTCTTGTTTTCTTGAAGTCAGATATGGCATATCCTTGGATATGCCCTATCCTTGACCGACCCAAAGTTCAGCTTTATCATTCGTGCCGTAAATCACATGTCTTGTTCTTGATTGTTTTTCATATACTTATACAAAAAAACTCAGTTCATGCATGCATGCGTGCTTGTGCATAGTAAATGGTGAACATGAAGTGACATGGAGATATTTCAAGAATAACATATGGCATTCGAGTATTTCTATTATCATGAAATGTCTTAAAGGAAGCATATGGAGAGGCATTATAGAAATTTGAAATTTTTGAAAAGACCTTAAATCATGCTTTCATAGTTTTAGGTTTAAATCTCATATATGTATTTTATCTCAAACAAATGCCATTCAACATTTCTATAGGCATTTAACTCATATTTTCATAGTAAAAAATTTCATCAAACACCTTGAGTGCATGTTTTATGTGTACATTGCTCTTCCCCATTTTTCATCATACAACAACCATTACATTCTCAATGGCATTCAATTTCACTTCAAACCATCCATACATCCTGTAACGCCCCAAAATACCCCCTAGGAGGTTAGAGATACTTTAGGCGTGACTATACGTACCTGCCAAACCATCCTGTCATGAACAAGATAATTAACGTACTAAACAATGATAATCAGAGCGCGGAAGCTAAACATAAATGCGGAAGCGTAAACTAACTTTTTCTTTTCTTCTAAGATTTCCAACATAGTATTCCAAGTTAACATATATACAAAACATGTCTAAGTCTAAGGTGGACAAACCCACCTATCAAAATGTCAAAATACATAAAAGACCATCTCGTACTCTCCCCTCAACAGTAGTCGAGGTATGGCCACACATCAAGGTCTCGGTCCGCCTGAGACTGCAGTGGGATAGACGGCTCTCTCTCCTCGATATACTCTTCCTCGACCCAAGGCTCTGGGTCGAGGGCTCCCTCAGTACCTGCCGACATGAAAGTACGGCTGAGCATGGAATACTCAGCGAGTACAAGCTACTAGCTATCCATAACAATAATAAACATGCAAAGAGTAGTACAATACCAATCATCAATTCCAGGCAATAGTAAAATCATAGAATTAAACGATATTAATCATGGAGAAATATTATCATCTTGATGAGCATGAAGGCAAAAACGCCGACAAAACTCATGCTTGAAAATCCGTTTCTATGTCCCGGTATGCATTTTAAAACTATGTATGCATGCATGCATGAATGTCTTGTCATCATCTTGTAACCTTGTATCTTGTAACTTGTGAGCCAGAGGCTAGCACCCGAATCTCCCTGGGCTGCCAACCTCCTTGATACGTATGGTTTTCTTGTGAGCCAGAGACTAGTACCCGAATGTCCCTGGGCTACCAACCTCCTTGACAATAGGTGATTTTTATTACTTGTTTAGTTTTCTTGTGAGCCAGAGGCTAGTACCCGAATTTTTCCTAGGCTACCAACCTCCTTGACAATAGGTGTTTTAGGGGTTTTCTTGTGAGCCAGAGGCTAGTACCCGAATGTCCCTGGGCTACCAACATCCTTGACATGCAATATTTTCTTGTTGGTTATTATATGCACATGCTCTTGAAATCTCGGTTCATGCTATCATGCGTGCTCGTGTACGTGTCAATCGTGATAACTATGGAATAAGGATAATAGGAGAGGTATGACATCACCATTCAATTCAAAATATATGCATATGAGAATTTGAGTAATCAACATGGTATTTAAATCCATTCATCATGCATGAGAATACATGCATAAGGCCCCTTTCCATTTCTTCATTTAAATCATTATTTCATAGTTTAGGTATTTTGTCAAACACTTAGCATGCAAGTTTCCTCATTGTTCATTTTCTCCTTTTTAGTGCATATTTTACATTCAATCACACAAGGTAAGTTTATTATTTGTGTAATGCCCATCCTCCATTTCTAATCCACAACCCACACATACCATACATCACCCATTCGGCATCCAATCGCCACATCCAACATCCATCCAAACATCCATACCATTTCTTTATCTTGTTTATATTTATTAGGGATGATACATTTCACAAGAAAGCAAATATAATTGCATAAATCACATTTCATAAAGAAAACTTAGATTTATTGCTAGGGTAAGTTAGTAGGGTGTACTAACCTTAGATCAAGGCTTGATCTTGGTAGGAACCTTGATTGAAGCTCCAAAAAGGGTAGGGAACAACCCTTGCTTAAGGAAGACTTGAGTTGGGGAAGAAACCCCTTTCAAAAAAACGTGTGTGGGTGCTGCCCTAGCTTGGAGGAGGAGTCCCACAAGAGCTTGAGCCTTGAAATCGAAGCCAAACGAGCTGGGGGATCTAGGGTTCTTAAACCCCCTTTGATTCCTCCTCAAAAACGAAACCCTAGGTTAGAGTCTCCTCCTTTCTCCCTAACTCTCAAAGTCCTCTAAGTATGTGAATGAAGCCCTAAAGGCTCGGGCAAGCCTTAAGAAGAAAGGGTTTAACGCCCAAAAGACGAAAATGCCCTTACAAAATTTTCTGCAAAACACGGGGACCGAGCGATCGGTGGTTATGACCGATCGATCAGTTGCCTACCGAGCGATTGGTACTCTGGCCGAGCGACTGGTCAAAAACTACTCTCTGGAAAATTTTCCCATACAAAATCTTTGACCGTGCGATAGATACCGATCGATCGGTTTTGGACCGATCGATCGCTGACTGGACCGAGCGATCGGTGCTCTGTAGGTCTGGACTGTTTTGACCATATCTCTTGACTCGCTCGCCGGATTTCGACGATTCAACTTGCGTTGGGTTCGTCTTTCGAAAATGAACATTTCTAACGTTTCAGAATTTCCGATTTCTCTCTTATTTATTAATTAGACTATGAGGAAGGCCAATTAGCTACGAAAACGGTATTCATTAAGTATAGAAAAGTCCGGGGTGCTACACATCCCACACATCCATAATCATTTAAATTAGTCTATATATTTTAGGAGACATGGTAGATTCAAGAAAAGAAACATGCAAGCTTAATCCAATATTCATTCTTAAAGAAAAACCTAGGTTATTACTAAGCCCACTAGAGGGGTGTACTAATCTTTTGAGGATCAAATCCTTAATTGAAGAAAATCCTTGATAAAGAACCCCAAGCTTGATGAGAAGACACCACCTTGAGGAGGAAGATCCTTTCTTGAAAATGATGACCCAAGCTTGATGGGGAAGATCCCAAACCTTGATTTGAGCTCCACTCTCTTTAATCCATAACCCTCTTTGGAAATCCCTAATCTCCCTTCTCCTTCCCAAGCTCCTTTAGGTTTAGGTTAAACAGAAAACCCCCAAATGGTCTCCTATTTATAGCCCAATGGATTAAAACTCCAATTTCTGTAACTCGGCACCCGAGTGCGATCGATCGCACACCACCTGCAATCGATCGTAGATCCCAGTGCGATCGATCGACCTGGATATAATCTATTGCACATGGAACTGAGAGTTTCTATCAATTTTCCATTGAATGCGATCGATTGCACACCAACTGCGATCGATCGCACCTTATCTGCGATCGATCGCAAATCCCATTTTCTCATTTTTTTCACCTACAGATCCTTTGAACTATTTTTACTCTTCCCTTCACTCATCTTGAGTGCTTACACTCTTTTACATTGACTTTAACACTCACATAACACATAATAATTCGATTGCCAACTCTTTTATTTAATCACCATACACCGAAATACATAGAAGGCCTCCTTGACCAACTTACACTATTCACACACCATGTAACCAAGTTCTGGGGTTCTACATGAATTCTCTTTGAATGGTAATGGAGTGATCACTTTTAAGGAAAGATTATGTGTTCCTGCAGATGTGGAGTTGAGGAGCGAGATCTTAAATGAAGCTCACCAGTCCAAGTACATTGTGCATCTTGATGGTACGAAGATGTACCAGAACCTGAGGAGACACTATTTATGGCGAAACATGAAGAGAGAAGTCGCAGAGTATGTGTCAAGATGCTTAGTGTGTCAACCGATGAAGGTCGAGCATATGAGGTCAGCAGGTCTTTTGCAATCCGTTCCGATTCCCGAGTGGAAATGGGAGAATATTTTCATGGATTTCATTGTTGGGTTGCCAAAGACGGTGAAGAATTCTGATGCAATTTGGGTGGTAGTTGACTGTTTGACAAAGTCTACCCATTTCTTGCCCTATAAGACTACGTTCAACTTGAACCAACTTGCAACACTGTGCATCAAAGAAGTGGTTCGGTTGCATGGGGGTGCCAGTAAGTATTGTTTCAGATAGGGATCTGAGATTTACTTCTAGGTTCTAGAAAAGCTTTCAGAGTGCTATGAGTTTCCATTTGGACTTTAGCACCGCCTTTTATCCTCAGACAGATGGGAAAGCCGAGAGGGTGAACCAGATTATAGAGCACATGCTCTGAGCTTGCATGTTGTATTTCAAAGGCAGTTGAGAAGATCATTTTTCATTGGTTGAGTTCGCCTATAACAACTGCTATCAGGCGAGTATCAAGATGGCTCTTTTCGAAGCCTTGTATGGGAGAAGTAGTAGGTCTCTTCTATATTGGGATGAAGTTGGAGAGAGAAAAATATTGGGCCCCGAATTGATCGAGCAGACCACGGATAGGATCAAGATCATCAGGGAAAGATTGAAGATGGCTCAGGATAGGCCAAAGAGCTATGTTGACACCCGTAGATGAGATCTTGAGTTTAGTGTTGGCGATTAGGTGTTTGTTAAGGTTTCGCCGACAAAGGGTGTTATGAGATTTGGCAAGAGAGTAAAGCTCAGCCCGAGATATGTGGGTCCGTTTGAGATCATCACCCGATTTGGTGAAGTTGCTTATCGGGTTGCTCTACCCATTCACATTACGGCGGTTCACAACGTATTCCATGTGTCCATGCTTTGGAAATACATTCCGGATCCTTCTCATGTGATCGAACGAGATCCGTTGGAAATCCAAGAGGATCTCAGATTAGTTATAGTAATCCTACTAATTAAAGAGTCCTTATTAAATGAGGATACCTTAATTAATAGGGATAAGTCAACAACCAACAAAGGGAGGAATCCTAGTCAAACTAAGATTCCATAACCAAAGAGGGGGGGCGTGATCTTTGAGGAGTGTTAGACTCCTTTTTGCAATCCAACTTCTTCTCATCTTAATCCTACTTGTAATCCAATCATTGGATTTTAATTCCATAATAAAAGGAATTATATTTTAACAATTATTCAATTAACCTAATCCTAATTGTAAACACCCTAATTTTGCACCCCTCTAGTCTCTTTTTTATACTCTTAAAAACCCTTTTAAAAACTCTCTTTTAAAACCCTCTTTCCAAGTGCTTCGATTTTCAAAAACAGCCTAAGGGTGAAAAATGACCAAAATACCCCTGAAAAAGTGCTAAAAGTTTTCATTTTGTTCAAAATGATTTTAGAAAATTTTTGGTGAATTTTGACTATTTTTGGGATCAAAACGGACTTAAAACGGTAAAAAATGACCAAAATGCCCCTGGAGTCAAAATGACCAAAATGCCCCTGAAAAGTACTGAAAAATTCATGTTTTATCTGAAATATTTTTCTCGATTTTATCAATTCAATTTTGACTATTTTTAGGCTCAAAACGGAAAAATAGCTTTCCGGCGAATCGGAGCACGACATGTGGCACCAAAAATCAGTTTTTTTGACCCTCAAATTGGGGCTCTACTTAGCGCCCAGACCTTACTTAGCCTATTTTTAGGAGGGCTCTACTTCAAGTAGCATCCACCCTTTATTTAGCCTTTTCTTTAGGTGGGCGCTACTTCAAATAGCACCCCTAGAGGGGCCCCTTTCATTTGCGCATGTCGGTAGGCATTTTCGGAAAAAACGAATAGGGGAGTTACTTCAAGTAGTGCCCCCTCAATGTCGACCCATTTTACCGCCGCACTGTTCCTTGCCGCCTCACTATTCGGGGTTTTTATCCATAGAGCAGTAGCGCCCCTCCTGTTTTGAAAACCTATAAATACCCCACCTCCTCACTTCATTCATCATCCATTCCTTGTCCTCTCTCTTCCTTTTCTTCTTTAAAACTTATCCTAGCGCTCCGGATTCCTTAGAACGTCGATAGTGAAGGGTCGATTCTTGGGACCTCTTTGTTTAAAGTTGTTTTTAATTATTCAACTACTTAGACTGCTTGCCTAGTCGAACCCCTGCCCAAATCCCGATTCAAAACTAGCATCGCTTAGTTGAACCCCTGCCCAAATCCCGGTTCAAAACTACCATCGCCTAGTCGGACCTCTACCCAAATCTCGGTTCAAAACTAGCCTCACCTAGTCGAACTTCTGCCCAAATCCCGGTTCAAGACTTGCCTCGCCTAGTCGAACCTCTGCCCAAAAACCCTGGTTAAACCCTGATTAAAACCCAGTTAATTCTAGTTAAACCCAGTTAAACCACAGTTAACCCTAGTTAAACCTCAGTTAACTCTGATTAAAACCCAGTTAATTCTAGTTAACTCTAGTTAAATCCTGATTAAACTCTGGTTAAGCCTTAATTAACCCTAGTTAAACCCTAGTTAACTCTAGTTAAAACCCTAGTTAATTCCAGTTAACTCTAGTTAAAACCCCAGTTAATTCCAGTTAACTCTGGTTAAACCCTAGTTAATTCCAATTAACTCTAGTTAAATCCTGTAAACTCTGGTTAAGCCCTAGTTAACCCTAGTTAAACCCTAGTTAACTCTAGTTAAAACCCCAGTTAATTCTAGTTAACTCTAGTTAATACCCCAGTTAATTCCAATTAACTCTAGTTAAACCCTAGTTAAGCCCCAATTTACTCTAGTTAAATCCTAGTTAATCTTGATTAAACCCCAGTTAACTCTAGTTAAACCCTGGTTAGGTCCCAGTTAACTCTAGTTAAATCCTGATTAAACCACAGTTAACTCTAGTTAAACCCTAGTTAAACCCTGGTTAAGTCCTAGTTAACTCTAGTTAAACCCTGGTTAGGTCCCAGTTAACTCTAGTTAAACTTAGTTAAACCCGATTAAATCCCAGTTAATCCTAGCTTAAACCCTAATTAAATCCCAATTAACCCTAGTTAAACGTTGGTTAAATCTTAGTTAAACTCTGATTAAACCCTAGTTAAACCCCAAGTCAACTAAACCGAACCTCGACTAGACCCTCAACCGAACCCTGGTTTAGTTTCACACTAGCAAAATCTGCTCGCTCCTCAGCACGAGTTTAAAAGGTCACCTCCCTCCTCAAATAGGAGCAAAAATCCTCGAACCTTTCAATCACCCACAACCTAGTCCAATCAAATCAGCTCAAACCATCAATCCTCCGGAACTACGTGTGGCTTGATTCCACTAACTGTGGATATATAGGCAACCCTGATAGGGTTCAGCTCACCTAGGATAGAATCCCTATTCCGTTCTTATCCTGTCTATCTCAATTCATTTATTTCAGTCAATATTACATTTCTCAGCATATAGATTAAATTGCAAATTTTGTATGGTTTCCTTTATTTAATTCAGACTTAGGGAGTTGGTAACTATTTTCGAATGGGAGTTTAGGGGTGCCTAACACTTTCCCCTAACTCAATTGAATCCTTTACCCTGACCTCTGACTTCCAGACTATGCCTTATCTGACAAATTCAGGGACCTATTTCCCTCAGAATTAGATAGGTGGCGACTCACAACCCCATTGTAATTTATCACTATTCCTTATCAGGATCTATCCTGATCGGGGAATGGAGGGTAAAATTCAAGTACTCACAGTAGATGACTCTGCTGGGGACTCTGGTTTCGTAAACCAGTTTCAAGCCAAAACCTAAGCCTAAATTAAAATACAGGGAACCACATCAGAAATTTTCAATTTCATCTATATGTTATTTCATTCATTCTTTAATTAAAAACCTCAGACATTTGTTTGTAAAACTTAGCAACATGCCTAGGGATCCATTTTTCTTTATTACTTGATTTTGATTGATGCATTCATATTCATTGCATAATAGAATAAGAACCCTTCGCCTATTTGGCTGGATCCGGTAAGCTTACAATCGAGGGATGGTTATCCCCGATGCTGGAGCCCAAAGATCTGTGGAAAGTACTGGTTGTAGACCGAGAGATGGTTTTCTCCGGTAAATGCGATTGATCTTTCCCACTTACACCAATCGTCCCTTTTTAGGTATGTTCTATACTGGGGAGTCGTATATACGGTCAAGTGCTTCTCAACCTTATAGTCAAAATCTTGCATACACCAGCATAAGCATGCAGACTATAGATTCTGTTTGGGCATAAACTACTAGCTACCCGTCAGGAGAGACAACCTTATCCCTATTCTGCTACTAGTTTAGGCCGCTCCTACATCATTTGTTAAATATAGGGACACTCGTATCCCTATACCTAAACCAAGTTGGAGCTTGTGTGAGCCCTACTTGATTCTTGTTGTGAATTACTTCCTTCATGAATGTTTTTTTTTTTATGTTTTTTATATACTTATATATATTCATCTTAGGTTAGATATGTCTAAATTTTGTCCGCATCATGTAGATGGCAGGTCCTTCACATTCTCATAACCTCGTCAATCTGCGAGAACGCCCAGGATGTGAACCTTTAGTATTATTAGTCATTTTCACCCTCACATCAGAGCAAAGAATGGTTTGGCAACAAGAGTACCATCTGGGATACACTATAGAGCTAAGCAGAATAAATCTAGATTGGTGCCTTCTTCAAACTTCCGTCCATTGTTGGGACGAGAAGACGATGACCTTCCATTTCGGTAAACAGGAGTTATGTCCAACCTTGGAGGAGATCAGTCACATTTCGGGTCTTAACTTAGGAGAAGATATTGTGTTTCCACAACACCAAGGGTGTAGCACCTTGGACTTTTCTATATTTAATGAATGGTACTTTCGTAACTAATTGGCATTTCTCGTAGTCTAATTAATAAATAAGGGAGAAATTGGAAATTCTGAAAATTCAGAAATGTTCCTTTTCGAAAGATGAACTCAACGCAAGTTGAATCGTCGAAATCGGACGAGCGAGTCAAAAGATATGGCCAAAACAGTTCTGACCTGCAGAGCACCGATCGCTCGGTCCATTCAGCGATCGATCGGTCCAAAACCAATCGATCAGTAGCCATCGGCTGGTCAAAAATTTTGTATGGGGAAATTTTCCAGAGAGCAGGTTTTAACTGATCGCTCGGTCAGAACACCGATCGCTCGGGAGGCAACCGATCGATCGGTCATAACCACCGATCGCTCGGTCTTCACGTTTTGCAGAAATTTTATTAAGGGCTTTTTACTCTTTTGGCCAACACCCCTTAGCCATATAAGGCAGGCCCGAGTTCTTGAGTCCCCATATACTTCCTTAGAGTTATTTGAGAGAGAGAAAGGAAGAAACTAGGGTTCTAAAAACCCCCTTTCCATTTGAGAGTAAGATCAAGGGTTTAAACGCCCAAGATCATTCCTAAAAGCTTGGATTTCGAAAATCCAACCTCAAGCTCGGGTGGGACTCCTTCTCCAAGGTAGGGTAGCGTTTTCCACGACAACTTCAAGGGTTTCTTCCCCACACCAAGCCTTCTTCAAGCAAGGATCTTTCTTCTTGCAAGTTGGAGCTTCAATCAAGGTTTCTACCAAGGATCAAGCCTTGATTCAAGGTTAGGACACCCTATTAACTTTCCCTAACAATAACCTAGGTTTTCTATTGTAAATGGTGATTCTTTATATTATGCTTTCCTTTCCTATGAGTTGTATCATCTCAATAAATATAAACAAGATAAGGAAAAAGGATATGGATGTGTATGGAATGTTGATTGAGGCGATGAGATGCCAAATGTATGATGTGTGATATGTGTGGTGTGGGAAACGAAAAAATGGAGGATGGACATTTTACAAATAATAAACTTACCCTTATGTGATTGGATGTAAAATATGCATTTAAGAAGAAGAAGATAAACTATTAATGGACATCGTATGTTATGTGTTTGATAAATGCCTAACCTATGAAATGATGACTTAAAGGAATTGGATGTAAGCCTTATGTAATTGTTCTTGTAAATGATGACTGACCAAATGCTATGTTGATCACCTAAATGTTTGCATGATATGCTATGAATTTAAATGAAATGCAATATCTCTTTTGTTATCCTCATTCCCATGATTGTCACTATTGGCACGTACACGAGCACGCATGTTAGCATGAACCGAGATTTTAAGAGCATGTGCATATAATAACCAATAAGAAAATATTGCATGTCAAGGAGGTTGATAGCCCAGGGAGATTCGGGTAATAGCCTCTGACTCACAAGAAAACCCCAAAACACATATTGTCAATGAGGTTGGTAGCCCAGGGAGATTCGGGTACGAGCCTCTGGCTCACAAGAAAACTAAACAAGTAATAAAAATCACCTATTGTTAAGGAGGTTTGTAGCCCAGGGACATTTGGGTACTAGCTTCTGGCTCACAAGAAAACCATATATCAAGGAGGTTGGCAGCTCAGGGAGATTCGGGTGCTAGCATCTGGCTCACAAGTTACAAGATGCAAGGTTACAAGATGATGACAATGCATTCATGCATGCACGCATACATGATTTCTACAAGCCATACCGAGACATGAAATGGACTTCCAAGCATGAGTTTTATCGGAGTTTTCGCATTCATGCACGCACGTCAAGATGATTGTATTGTACCATGTCCTATGCTATTTCTTTTGTGATGCTCTGATTTCTACTTTGTACTGTATTACCATTGTTGTGTTCATTATTGTTATGGTTAGTGTAAGCACCCTATTTTCGCACCCCCTATCCCTCTTCCCACTTCTTCAAATGCTCCAAGGTTTACCCAAGGCCCCAGCCCATTTGGCCAAACTTGTACCCAAACAACTCAATCAAGCCCAATTACTTAATTCCATTACCCAAGCCCAAGTAGCTAAGCCTAATTACCCAATTGTCTTAGCTAAAACTCAATTGCTTTAGCGAAAGCCTAATTACCATAGCCCAAGCCCAATTGCCCAAGTCTAATAACCATAACTCATGATCCATCTACTAACAACCCATGATCCATAAGATCTAGTTCACATGCCCACATCCATTCAACCCATATCCAAGACCCACAAACCCAAGCCCAATTTCCACTTTCTTACAAAAGATCTTTTATTTTTTCTTCAAATCCCAAATAGCCCCATTTTTGTGTTTACACACCTTTTTGGCCACCCAATCATCTCTCACCAAGTACACACATTTTTTACTAACTAATCACCTCCCTTACTCTCTTACACCTCTTACACTCATTCTTACACCTCTTACAAAACAATTAATTCTCTTACACTCCTTTTGACCACCTAATCACCTCTCATCAAGTACATACCTTTTTGATTACCCAATCACCAACCACATCAATTTTGACCAACCAATCACCTCCCTTCTTCTCACCCAACCCTCTATTTATCACCAAATTGCCACAACCCCTTGAAACCTCTATAAATACAAGACCCTGACAAGCCATTTCTTCCACCTCCAAAATCCCAAGTGGAAACCCTAGCTCTTCCTCCTCTCACCCCTTTTATTTCTTTTTAGCCTTGAAGAAAGTTAGAAGAAGCTAAGGTTTAGAGTGTGTAGAGAATTCTAGGACTAAAAGCCTAGAGTTCTTCACTAACTCTCTTCCTTTGTGGACTCTAAAAACTCATCACCTCTTGGAGCATTGGAGAAGTAGTCTTGGAGGAGTAGGCACTCTTCCTTTTATTCTTTATCTTCTTCTTAGTTCATATCTTTTTTTTTTATTTGTAGTCTTCTTCTAGAATAATTTGGGAAGACCTTTCTTTTCTCAAGTTTAGTTGGGTCTCTCTACACCAATCTAATGGTATAGAGGGACCCCACCTCAAAAGAAAGGAGATGTCTTATTTTTTCTCTCGTGTAAATATTTCTTTCTTTCATATGTACCTACTAGTGTGGATATGGGTAGGCCCATAGAGAGTGGAAGCTAAAGCTATACCTCTCTTTTTATTTTGTTTCTTCATTTTGATTCTAGTCCTTCTTCTAGAATCATTTCGGAAACTCATCATCACTCTAATTTTCATAGTTGAATCTCATTACATCATTCATAATGGTGTAAAGGGATTACATTAGAGATGAGATGATGAGTTTTCATTTTCTTCACTTGTCACTTTTTCATTTCTTTCTTTTTTCTTCATGTTCTATTTTGAATGGATAAATAATGACTTAAGGACCTAAGGACTTAAAGAGGACTTTATCCAAAATGCCTCACTCATATCAAAGACAATGGTATTTGATTTATTATCAACATCAATCCAACAAAATAGGTGTTGGCTATAGACCATTTACTATTCACAATGCACACCCCTCTTTATGTCCTAAATATAATCTTTTAGCCTAACTTTTCCTTAGTCTTTCTCTTGAATTAAATTTGACTTTAGTTAAGTTTGCCAAAATCTCACCTATATGAAAATCCAAAAAAAAAGAACACGATAAAATCTCAAAATACCAAAAACATTATAAAATCTCAAAATACCAAAAAAATCTAAAAATACCAAAAGGCCAAAAACATGCTTGCTAGATCTTGCTTAACCTACTCAACCATGATTAACACCCTTCTAACTGCGGTTAGACCTAGACCTTGCACTTGACCAACCCGGTCAACTAAACCCTAGCCCCTAGGCTAGACCCTTGACCACCTTATGCACACACACACGCACCCTTAGCCTTGGCACGGGCTCATGTGCCAGAACTACGCTCGGTCTGATCTGACCCCAATGTGAGTACGTAGGCAACCCAACCCGGGTTCGACCCTAGCCATCTAGCTTTCCCTTTTTCTTGGATTAGCACTTGACTAAACGCTTAGTTATTTTAATATAATTTTGAGATTAAATTTGGCTTAAATTTAGGAAGTAGGTAACCGTTGTAAAACGGGGGTCTTGGGATGCCTAACACCTTCCCCAATGCTTAATCGAACCGCTTACCCTAACTCTAATAGACCATTTGTCTTATCCAAATCAATCTGGGACCTATCCCTAAGAATGAATAGGTGGCGACTCTTAGTCAAACACACAAATGTGAAAGTGGGTAGAAAAATTCATGCTCACAGTTAGCTAGTAGCTTCTACTCGCTGAGTATTCCATGCTCAGCCGTACTTTCATGTCGGCAGGTACTGAGGGAGCCCTCGACCCGGAGCCTTGGGTCGAGGAAGAGTATATAGAGGAGAGAGAGCCGTCCATTCCACTACAGTCTCAGGCGGACCGAGACCTCGATAAGTGGCCATACCTCGACTACTGTTGAGGGGAGAGTACGAGAGGGTCTTTTATGTATTTTGACATTTTGATAGGTGGGCCTGTCCACCTTAGACTTAGACATGTTCTGTGTATATGTTAATTTGGAATACCATTTTGAGAACTATAGAAGAAATGAAAAGTTAGTTTACGTTTCCGCATTTATGTTTAGCTTTCGCGCTCTGATTATCATTGTTTAGTACTGTAATTATCTTGTTCATTACAGGATGGTTTGGCAGGTACGTTTAGTCACACCTAAAGTATCCCTTAACTCCTAGGGGGTATTTTGGGATGCGATAGAGGTGGTATCAGAGCCCTAGGCATTAGAGTCCCTAGGGTCACTTAGTACTCGATACCATACGTGAACAAGACATTAGGTGTTAGGAAATAGTTGTATTCCAAGTATAGACTAACCAAACTTAGAGTCCTACGCTAGGAACATGGAGTGTATGTTATGAAACATGGAGTGTATGTTATGATATTGTGTTGTATACCATGTGTGCATTAGTTGTGTTTAGTAAATATGCTTGATGAATATGTATTAAGTGAATTGTAAAACAATTTCGAAATGCGTATCCATGTTAGACTCATGTTGTATTGTCGTTCTCAGGAGAAATCATGAGACGCAATACCCGGGGTTGCGGGTACAACACAAGGGGCAATGGAGGTGATGCTCTATCGGGTGATGAGCAACCCGACTTTGCCCAAGCGTTCACTTCAATAGCCGAGACTTTGGCTATGCTAGCGGCAAGGCAGCCGGCCACTCTGCCTAATGTCGCGCTTATACCGGCTCCTCCTAATCGAGCAAAAGCCGGAATAGAGGCTTTCCGGAGGATGAGGCCTCCAACTTTTTGTGGAAGCATTGATCCACTTGTTGCTGAGGGTAGGATCCGGCAACTAGAAAAGATCTTCTCCATGTTGGCGCCTACTGAGGCAGAGAGGGTTACTTGGGCCGCCTTTATGCTTGAAGGCGAGGTCGACCATTGGTGGAAATCCGCACTTCGGACCCGAGAGTTGACCCGACAAGGTCAAGACTGGACTTGGGAAGGATGTTTTCAACAAGAAGTACTTCCCGGTCGGGATGAAAGAGAAGATGGAAGTTGAGTTTATTACCTTGGAGCAAGGTAATATGTCAGTAGCCGCTTATGAGGCTAAGTTTTCGGAGCTATCTCGGTTTGCTCCACATATGATAGCAACCGAGGCTATGAAAGCCCGGAAAGTTGAGAGAGGATTGAAGGCCTACCTCAAGGTCCGAGTCTCGATGTTTAGACATGAGACATACTCAGAAGTGGTGGACAAGGCACTTTTGGCCGAGTCGAACTCCGATGAGTTCTTTAAAAGAAGAAGAATGGAGAAAGGACAGTCAAGTAGTTGAGGGGAGAAAAGAGCAAGGACTAGCTTGTATCAGTCCGCAGGGCCGGCTTAGTCACAGAGGATGTATTCAGCACCACAGGCTCCCCGCCCTTTTGCTCCACCGGCCTTTCGCCCGGCTACCTCATATGCTCCTCGCCCCGCAGTTACTCAGGCTACGGGATATGCTCCTTCCCCCTATTCACATGATGTCTGCACTCTTTGTGGAAGGAAGCATCCAGCGGGAGAATGCCAGAGGGTTACAGGAAGTTGCTTCCATTGTGGTGACCATGGCCACATGGTTAGAGATTGTCCCCGATGTCATTTGCCAGCTCAGTCTTCAGGGAGCAGGCCCCCGATTAGGTAAACATCTCAGCCTAGCTCCTCCCAGGCTTCGAGGGCCTCACAGTCTACATGGCCTCCTCGCCTAGCCACACAAGGCCGAGTCTTCGCCTTATCAGAGAGAGATGCACGTGCATCCGACGATGTCGTGCAACGTATGCAAAAATCCTAGAGTTTAAGTTGTGTAAGATTTCTATGGTTGGTTATGTAACTGTTACTAAGGGTTACCTATGTATGATGCTTGTTATTGTTTGAAATCTACTGATATTAGTTACTTAATCGCACAAGCGCCTTATTAGTGAACAGTGTCTCGCCCGAGTTTTGATAGACACAGGATCCACGCACTCTTTTGTCTCACCAAGTTTTGCAAAGGGCTTTTTGACTAAGGCTACTCCGTTAGAGTGGGAGTTGACCATTGCAACTCCACTCGGCAAGTCAGTTGATACCGATAAAATATTTAGAGATTGTGTGGTGCAAGTGGGGGAGAATGAACTATTAGCCGATCTTATTGTCCTGGATTTCTAAGACTTGGATTTTGATGTCATCCTAGGGATGGATTGGTTGGCAAACCACCACGGTCATGTTGCATGTTTTGAAAAGATGGTGAATTTTAAGCCGGAAGGAGTCAAACCTTTTCACTTCTGAGGATTGAGAGAAAGGGATATTGCTCGCTTGACAGTTTTGAGCTTAGCGAACCCCGAAGCACAAAACTCCTCGGCTATTCCGGTCATGAGTGATTTTTTGGATGTGTTTCCGGAGGAACTTCCCGGGTTGCCTCCTGATAGAGAAATTGAATTCGCAATAGAGCTTGCTCCTGGTACCCGGTCCAATTTCAAGGGCACCATATAGAATGACCCTTATAGAGCTTGAGGAATTGAAGAAACAGATTGAGGAGTTACAACAACTTGGTTTCATCCAACCAAGTGTCTCGCCGTGGGGAGCTCCGGTTCTCTTTGTGAAGAAGAAAGACGGGTCAATGAGAATGTGTATAGACTACCGTCAGTTGAACAAGGTAACTATCAAGAATCGTTATCCATTGCCAAGGATAGACGACTTGTTCGACCAACTGAAGGGAGCGAGATTTTCTTCCAAGATTGATCTTAGATCGGGGTATCATCAGCTAAAGATCAAGTCGGAGGATGTTCCGAAGACGGCTTTCAGGACTCGGTATGAGCATTACGAGTTCCTTGTCATGCCTTTTGGGCTGACGAATGCACCGGCGGCGTTCATTGATTTGATGAACCGGGTGTTCCGATCATACTTGGATCGATCTGTGATTGTGTTCATCGACGACATTTTGGTGTATTCCCAGACACGGGAAGATCACACACGAGACCTCCGCCTTGCTCTAGAGATGTTGAGAGAGCATAGGCTATATGCCAAATTGAGCAAG
This sequence comes from Tetracentron sinense, assembly GCA_015143295.1. Classification (NCBI taxonomy): domain Eukaryota; kingdom Viridiplantae; phylum Streptophyta; class Magnoliopsida; order Trochodendrales; family Trochodendraceae; genus Tetracentron; species Tetracentron sinense. The sequence goes on along the minus strand of CM026572.1, from coordinate 4,577,474 downwards.
TGTGAATTCTGGTTAGAGAAAGTGGCGTTCCTAGGCCACGTAGTGTCGGCCGAGGGAATTTCTGTAGACCTAGCCAAGGTTGAGGCAGTCATGAGTTGGGAGAAGCCCAAGAGCGTCACGGAGATACGTAGTTTTCTCGAGTTGGCAGGCTATTATCGGAGATTTGTGAAGGGATTCTCCAGTTTGGCTGCGCCTCTCACTTACTTGATGAGGAAGAATGCTAACTTTAGTTGGAGCGATAAATGCGAAGTGAGTTTCCAAGAATTGAAGAAACGCCTCACCACGGCCCCCGTCCTTACTGTGCCATCCGGACATAGTGGTTATGAGGTGTATAGCGATGCTTCGCACGTCGGACTTGAGTGTGTCCTTATGCAGCACAAGAAAGTCATTGCCTATGCATCAAGGCAATTAAAGGAACATGAAAAGAATTACCCCACTCAGGACTTAGAGCTCGCCGCGGTTGTGTTTGCATTGAAGATTTGACGACATTATCTTTATGGGGAACAATTTGAGGTATTCACAGATCATAAAAGCCTTAAGTATTTGTTTTCTCAGAAAGAGCTGAACCTGAAGCAAAGAAGATGGGTATAATTTTTGAAAGACTACGAGTGCTCCATTCAATACCATCCGGGCAAAGCGAATGTTGTAGCCGATGCTCTTAGCCGGAAGCCTACTAGACTTTTGGCACATATGATGCTGAAGGAGTGGAGGTTGCTGGAGGATGCATCCAACCTCGACATCTGTTTAGTCTCCTTACCTTTGGGCCGGTAATGGCTAACATCACAGTTAGGCCATATATCCTAAGCATGATCCAGGAATTGCAGGAAATGGATGCCGAGCTACTTTCTTGCCGAGACAAGTCAGTTAAGATTGGTAGTAAGGATTTTGCGGTGAGGGATCATGGAATTATCACTTTTAAGGAAAGAGTATGTGTCCCAGCCGATGAGAAGCTTAAACGAGAAATCTTATACGAGGCTCACCGGTCCAAGTACACCGTTCACCTCGGGGGTACCAAAATGTATAGGGACTTGAAAAAGAACTTTTGGTGGCGAAACATGAAGCGAGAAATAGCTGAGTACGTGGCACGGTGTTTGGTGTGCCAACAGGTGAAAGTAGGACACTTGAGACCGGCCGAACTTTTACAGTCTCTCCCTATTCCCGAGTGGAAATGGGAACACATCTCCATGGATTTCATTGTGGGATTGCCGAAGATGGTGAGAAATTCCGATGCCATATGGGTAGTAGTCGACAGACTCACGAAGTCCGCCCATTTCTTAGCGTACCGGACTACCTTCAATTCCAATCAGTTGGCTGAATTGTATATCAAAGAAATAGTTCGGTTGCACGGGGTACCAGTGAGCATTGTCTCGGATCGGGACCCTAAATTTACCTCCAGGTTTTGGAAAAACTTTCAGAGTGCCATGGGTTCCCGGTTGGACTTTAGCACGGCCTTCCATCCACAAACGGATGGGCAAATCGAGCGAGTGAATCAGGTTATTGAAGATATGCTCCGGGCATGTATGCTAGACTTCAAGGGAAGTTGGGAAGATCACCTACCTTTGGTTGAATTCGCCTACAACAATAGATACCAAGCAAGCATATAAATGACGCATTTTGAGGCTTTGTACGGAAGGAGTTGTAGATCCCCTTTGTATTGGGATGAAGTTGGGGAAAGGAAGGTGTTGGGCCCCGAATTAATTGAACAAACCGCGGATAGGATCAAGCTTATCCGGGAGAAGTTGAAGACCGCACAGTATAGACAGAAGAGCTACGCCGACAACCGAATGAGAGACCTTGAGTTTCGAGTTAGTGATTTTGTATTTGTTCGGGTTTCACCAACCAAGGGTGTTATGAGATTCGGAAAGAGAGGCAAGCTCAGTGCAAGATATGTGGGCCCGTTCGAGATCATTACTAGACTCGGTGAGGTGGCATACCGTTTTGCTTTGCCCGCTTATATGGCAGCGGTCCATAATGTGTTCCATGTCTCTATGCTTCGAAAGTACATCCTGGACCCTTCCCATGTCATAGAGCATGATCCGGTGGAAATCTGAGGGGATCTTACACTAGTTGAGCAACCGGTGCAGATCTTGGATAGGCGAGATCAAGTCTTGCACAACAAGACCATTCCCTTGGTCTTGGTAAGATGGCAACATCATTCAAGGGAGGAAGCTACATGGGAACGAGAAGCTGAAGTGCTGGAAAAGTATCCTCAGTTATTTGTTTAGGACCTTGACATTCCCTTGTAATTGTTATGGTCTTGTCCATGTATGTATCGTCCAAATTTCGAGGACGAAATTTTTGTAAGGGGGGGAGAATATAGCACCCCCGGACTTTTCTATATTTAATGAATGGTACTTTCGTAGCTAATTGGCCTTTCTTGTAGTCTAATTAATAAATAAGGGAGAAATTGGAAATCTGAAAAGTCAGAAATGTTCCTTTTCGAAAGACGAACCTAACGCAAGTTGAATCGTCGAAATCGGACGAGCGAGTCAAAAGATATAGCTAAAACAGTTTTGACCTGCAGAGCACCGATCGCTCGGTCCATTCAGTGATTGATCGGTCCAAAACCGATCGATCGGTAGCTATCAACTGCTCAAATATTTTGTATGGGAAAATTTTCTAGAGAGCAGGTTTTTAACTGATTGCTCGGTCAGAACACCGATTGCTCGGTCTTTACGTTTTACAGAAATTTTATTAAGGGCTTTTTACTCTTTTGGCCAACACCCCTTAGCCATATAAGGCAGGCCCGAGTTCTTGAGTCCCCATATACTCCCTTAGAGTTATTTGAGAGAGAGAAAGGAAGAAACTAGGGTTCTAAAAACCCCTTTCCATTTGAGAGTAAGATCAAGGGTTTAAACGCCCAAGATCATTCCTAAAAGCTTGGATTTCGAAAATCCAACCTCAAGCTCGGGTGGGACTCCTTCTCCAAGGTAGGGCAGCGTTTTCCACGGCAACTTCAAGGGTTTCTTCCCCACACCAAGCCTTCTTCAAGCAAGGATCTTTCTTCTTGCAAGTTGGAGCTTCAATCAAGGTTTCTACCAAGTATCAAGCTTTGATTCAAGGTTAGTACACCCTATCCCTAACAATAACCTAGGTTTTCTATTGTAAATGGTGATTCTTTATATTATGCTTTCATTTCCTATGAGTTGTATCATCTCAATAAATATAAACAAGATAAGGAAAAATGATATGGATGTGTGTATGGAATGTTGATTGAGGCGATGGGATGCCAAATGTATGATGTGTGATATGTGTGGTGTGGGAAACGAAAAAATGGAGGATGGGCATTTTACAAATAATAAACTTACCCTTATGTGATTGGATGGAAAATATGCATTTAAGAAGAAGAAGATAAAATATTAATGGACATCGTATGTTATGTGTTTGATAAATGCCTAACCTATGAAATGATGACTTAAAGGAATTGGATGTAAGCCTTATGTAATTGTTCTTGTAAATGATGACTGACCAAATGCTATGTTGATCGCCTAAATGTTTGCATGATATGCTATGAATTTAAATGAAATGCAATATCTCTTTTGTTATCCTCATTCCCTGATTGTCACTATTGGCACGTACACGAGCACGCATGTTAGCATGAACCAAGATTTCAAGAGCATGTGCATATAATAACCAATAAGAAAATATTGCATGTCAAGGAGGTTTGTAGCCCAGGGAGATTCGGGTACTAGCCTCTGGCTCACAAGAAAACCCCAAAACATATATTGTCAAGGAGGTTGGTAGCCCAGAGAGATTCGGGTACTAGCCTCTGACTCACAAGAAAACTAAACAAGTAATAAAAATCACCTATTGTTAAGGAGGTTAGTAGCCCAAGGACATTCGGGTACTAGCCTCTGGCTCACAAGAAAACCATATATCAAGGAGGTTGGCAGCCCAGGGAGATTCGGGTGCTAGCCTCTGGCTCACAAGTTACAAGATGCAAGGTTACAAGATGATGACAAGACATTCATGCATGCACGCATACATGATTTCTACAAGCTATACCGAGACATGAAATGGACTTCCAAGTATGAGTTTTATCGGAGTTTTCGCATTCATGCACGCACGTCAAGATGATTGTATTGTACCATCTCCTATGCTATTTCTTTTGTGATGCTCTGATTTCTACTTTGTACTGTATTACCGTTGTTGTGTTCATTATTGTTATGGTTAGCTAGTAGCTTGTACTCGCTGAGTATTCCATGCTCAGCCGCACTTTCATGTCGGTAGGTACTGAGGGAGCCCTCAACCCGGAGCCTTGGGTCGAGGAAGAGTATATAGAGGAGAGAGAGTCGTCCATTCCACTACAGTCTCAGGCGGACCGAGACCTCGACGTGTGGCCATACCTCGACTACTGTTGAGGGGAGAGTACGGGAGGGTCTTTTATGTATTTTGACATTTTGATAGGTGGGCCTGTCCACCTTAGACTTAGACATGTTCTGTGTATATGTTAACTTGGAATACCATTTTGAGAACTATAGAAGAAATGAAAAGTTAGTTTACGTTTCCGCATTTATGTTTAGCTTCCGCGCTCTGATTATCATTGTTTAGTACTGTAATTATCTTGTTCATTACAGGATGGTTTGGCAGGTACGTTTAGTCACACCTAAAGTATCCCTTAACTCCTAGGGGATATTTTGGGGCACGACAAAGGGAACTATAAGCGGACGCTGGCCATGTTCCTCGAGGTAAGAGAAGACCAAGTGCTCAGAGGGGCAGAGGAGTCATATAGTAAATGTCCCTTGACCTACCTATTTTCCTTGTATGACTATCACTGGGATTACACCGCCCCCAAAGTTAATGTGGGTAAATTAAATGCATTTACTTTGGCGGTAGTGGGTCAAGTCCTATTCCCCAAAGGGCCAAAACATACAGAGGCCGTATTAAGTAACGTCATCAAGCAAGTCCAGGAAAGAGCTACCCTTGTCCTAATGTTACTGGTCGAGCTTCTTCGAGACATTTCATTCTATTCCAGTCGTCAGAAGGGGGCCTTCAACAGTTCTATCGCTCTTCTACACATCTGGTTAGTTGAGCACATCCCGAGTATCGCGTCGCCCCCCACAAGGCCAATCCAGTTCAACAGCATGGTCTACAGATGCAGAACTTTACCTTGCTCACCTCCAAACTTTGAAGGAGGAGGACATCATATGGTGACCCACCTGGATGCCTAGACAGATTCAGTCGCGCCTTAGCACAATTCAACGTACTTGTATCATTCTAGCTGGGCTTTCAGGATCAGCACCTTATGCACCTCTTCGCGTTCTCTGACAATTGGGGTATGCCCAGTTCATCCCTACCTGGGAACCCATGCACGAAGACTTCATCGACTTTAAGAGCACCTCAGAGCATATGAGGAGGGAATTTGCATCAACCTGGAGACTCTCCCGCTTGCGGGAGGATGAAAATCTTAAATACTGTATGACCCCTCAGACAGTGGATGGCTATGATCAGTGGTTGATGTTGGAAGATCAGACAAGCAGCATGCCGATACCCATTGAGCTACTAACACCGGCGAGACCTCCAAGGCATGGCATTATACCGATTGTAGCAACCACTCGACCTTGGGTGGATACATTTCGACATACCCGCATGAGTATCAGAGCCGAGGAAAAGGAGATCGCAGTAGCAAAAGCCCGATTGGCAACAAAAGAACTGAAGATGAAGAAGTATGTACACAAAGTCCGACAGGAGGTAGGCCGTTTGATGCAGGAGAAAATTCAGGCTGAGTATTTTGCAGCTTCCTTGCAGAAGGTAGTCAAGAACCAAGCCAGGAGCAAGAAAGGTCTCAAGACTCATCTCCAATTTGCGCAAGAGCAGCTAGACATAGTCAGTGATGAGCTCAGTACCAAGATACGCCAGTACATTCTGGGGACTCAGAATGCAGCAGAAATGATTGATATACTGGAGGTTCACATCGAGGCCCTGAATCAGCAAATCATGGAGCTTGAGGGCGAGCTCCTACCGCTGGATTTGACATTCCTCTCTGAAGGACCTACTTAGGGTTATGATCATGCACTCGCATCTGTTTTAAAAGCACTTTTGTTATGTACATAAACTAGTTCTCTTTTGAGTATGTAAGACACTTTTTGATAAAGTGCAGTTACATCTTGTATATAAAACTACTGTGTGAATGAAAACTCTTTCTGCCTCTCATGATATGTCTTCTTTATCAGTCATTTGTCATATCTATCATGCGTCAACATATGACTCGATCTATAACAGCAACTCTCGTGCGAGAAGCTCTTGCACAAGCTATTACTCAAGGAAGTTCATCAGAAGTCGAGATGAATCAAGGCGAATTCCAAGATCCCGAGGATCTAAAGGAGGAAACAATCCGCAACACCCAGGACATCATGGAAATCAAGGGCTCGATACATAATATCTTGGAAGCTCTTAGAACTCCTAATGCTACATGGGCAACTGTTCAACCCAGCTCGTCCGTTCCACCAAATCAATCCAATCCATCCCCCCCTCTGCCAAACCAATCAAACAAGAATCACCTCAAAGTTCAACCAGAACCCACTTCCAACCCTAACCCAGACTTGGATTTTGATCAACATGACCAAGGCGAGGGAGAGATAAATTAACCCACGTACTATGTAGGACCACAGGTTCCTAATGTATCTGACCCCTCTTCTCTTTTCAAAGATCAGTTTCAAGAGATGTAAGAAGAAATCAAAAAACTGAAGGCAGTACAGGATACTCCAGGTAAAGAGTTCGCGGACTTGGCTTTCTATTCTGAGGTTGTAGTTCCCAAGAATTTTAAGATGCCCGATTTTGAGAAGTATGATGGAAAAGGGTGCCCTCATACCCACCTTCGAATTTATTACACAGATATGTTGGAACATGGGGACAATGGCCCTTTGTTAATTCGGTGCTTCCAAAAGAGTCTGAAGGGGGCAGCTCTTGTATGGTTCACTTCCCTTGATATGGGGCAATTCAAAACTTGGAAGGATCTAATCAGCGCATTCCTCAAGCAGTTTTCATTTAACATGGAGTTGCTACCTCAGAAAGGAGATTTAGAACAAATGACTCAGAAGAGCGATGAGCCATTCATGGAATAAGCCGCCAGATAGAGAGAGATGGCATCCAGGATGAAAGTATCTTTGCTTGATGAGGAACTCATAGCTACGTTCTTGGCAACACTCAGGCCACCTTACTCAACTCTCATGATAGCTCTACCAGCTACCGACTTTCCTAGTATCGCCAAGAGTGGAGTTAGAATCGAGACTACCATTCGAAATGACACTATTCCTGCCAATTTCAGCCAGCCTGCCACTCAGCAGTCAAGCACCAGTAACCGAAATGTTTTTAGGAAAGATCAGAAGAAGAAAGAAGAGGTGCAAATGGTAGCACCAGCAGCACTAGTAGCACCAGTAGTGCTAGTGTAAGCACCCCAATTTCGCACCCCTTTATCTCCTTACATACCTCTAAAATCCCTTTTAAAAATCCTTTTTTAAAACCCTCTTTCCACGTGCTTCGATTTCCGAGAAATGCCCCTTAGGTAAAAAACTAACCAAAATGCCCCTAGGGTGAAAAATGACCAAAATACCCCTGAAAAGTACTAAAAAGTTTTCATTTTGTTTAAAATGATTTCATAAAATTTTTGGTAAATTTTGGCTATTTTTGGAGTTAAATTAAACTTAAAACGGTTGAAATTGACCGAAATGCCCCTGGAGTGTAAATTGACCAAAACGCCCCTGAAAAGTTCTGAAAAATCCACGTTTTATCTGAAATATTATTCTGGATTTTACCAGTTCAATTTTGACTATTTTTGGGCTCAAAATGTGCTTAAGACGATAAAAACAGTTTTTCGGCAAATAGGAGTATAAACAAAAAACCCAAAAAATCAGTTTTTTGAAGGGCCAAACAGGCCCTAAGGGGCAAGCTCGCCCTTTTAAAAGGCGCGGGACCATGTCGGCCCCTCTTCCATGGCAAACTTCATTTTTTATTATTATTTTTGTTCACAATTAAATATATTAAAATCTCGCTGTTTAAAAAGGCGCGGATTTAAAATATCCCGTCGACGCGTTGCCGACTCACTGTTCGCACCGCTTTACTATTCATTAAAATATAATAAATCGCGCCCTTTAAAAAGGCGCGGGCACTACTCCGAGACCCTATAAATACCCCTCCTCCCTTCCTTCAAAGATCATCCATTTTTCACTCCTCTCCTTGGTTTTTCGAGTTCCATTTCCGAAAAACCAAATTTTTTTAGTTTTTTGGAGAATCCTTCTTTGTCCGAAAGTTCGCCGTACTTTCGGGCAGGTAATCCCTCTATCCCTAATCTTGCTTTCAAGTTTTTTTGCTTTATTAAATTGCTTAGTTTCTAGTTTTGCTTTAAGATCTAGTTTAGACTGCTTGCCTGTCGAACCTCTGCCCGAATTCCGGTTCAAATATAGCCTCGCCTAGTCGAACCTCTGCCCAAATTCCGGTTCAAATATAGCCTCGCCTAGTCGAACCTCTGCCCAAATTCCGGTTCAAATATAGCCTTGCCTAGTCGAACCTCTGCCCAAATTCCGGTTCAAATATAGCCTCGCCTAGTCAAACCCCTGCCCAAATCCCGGTTCAAATATAGCCTCACCTAGTCAAACCTCTGCCCAAATCCCGGTTAAAAATTAGCCTCGCCTAGTCAAACCTCTGCCCAAATCCCGGTTAAAAACTAGCGCTGCCTAGTCGAACCTCTGCCCAAAATCCCAGTTCAAAACTTGCCTTGCCTAGCCAAACCTCTGTCCGATTAAAGCCCTAGTTAAACTCAGTTAATCCCAGTCAACTCTAGTTAAATCCTAGTTAATCCCAGTTAAACCCAGTTAACCCTAGTTAACTCCAGTTAATCCCAGTTAAACCCAGTTAACCCTAGTTAATTCCAGTTAACTCTAGTTAAACCCTGATTAAGCCCTAGTTAACCCTAGGTAAACCCTAGTTAAAATCTAGTTAAACCCAATCTATTCAAACCCTCGTCAGAGCCTCAGTTCAAAACCTGTTCAAATCCCTACCTCTCCAGGCTCCTCAGCACGAGCTTAAAAGGCCACCTCGCTCCTCAGCACGAGCTTAAAAGGCCACATCGCTCCTCAGTACGAGCTTAAAAGGCCACCTCGCTCCTCAAATAGGAGCAACAACCCTCAAACATTTCAATCACCCACAAACCAGTCCAATCAAATCAAACCATCAACTCCTTTCCGGAACTACGTGTGGCTTGATTCCACTAACTGTGGATACGTAGGCAACCCTGATCAGGTTCAGCTCCCCTAAGATAGAATCCTTATTCAATTTCTACCCTATCCCTCTCAATTCATTTATTTCAGTCAATATTACATTGCTCAGCATATAGATCAAAGCAATTGATCAAGGTTTTCAACAACGCCCATGTCACTCCAGAAAAGTTAGGACAACTAGTGGGTCAAGTGCTGGAACCAAAAATCATATCATTTATTGAGGGAGAAATTCCTGAGGAGGACACATTGCATACTAGGGCACTATATATTGCGGTGGTTTGTAGGGGAAAGCACCTTTCTTCAGTCTTGATTGACAATGGCTCAGGATTAAATGTTTGCACTTTGAACACATTGCAGAGCATTGGTCTAGATTTAAATTGTAGCACCCCGGACTTTTTCATCTTTAATGAATAGCACTCTCGTAGCCAATTGGCCATTTTCGTAGTGTAATTAATAAATAAGGGAGAAATCGGAAATTCTGAAATGTCAGAAATGTGCGTTTTCGAGAGACGAACCCAACGCAAGTTGAATCGTCGAAATCCGACGAGCGAGTCAAAAGATATGGCCAAAACAGTCGGGACCAGCAGAGCACCGATCGCTCGGTCCAGTCAGCGATCGATCGGTCCATAACCGATCGATCGGTAGCTATCGCACGGTCAGAAATTTTGTATGGGGAAATTTTCCAGAGAGTGAGTTTTTGACCGGTCGATCGGTCACAAACACCAATCGCTCGGTAGGAAACCGATCGATCGGTCATAACCACCGATCGCTCGGTATTCGTGTTTTTCAGAATTTTCATTAAGGGCTTTTTCGTCTTTTGGGGGTTAAACCCTTTCTCCTTAAGGCTTGCCCGAGCCTTAGGGCATCATTCACTATACTTAGAGAGATTTAGGGAGATAAGAGAGAAGAGAAAAGAGTTTCCTAAACCTAGGTTGCTTTTGGAGAAGAAATCAAAGGGGTGAAGACCCTAGATCGTCCCCAAGCACGTTTTCTTCAAGATTTCAACTCAAGCTCGGGTGGGGTGCATTCTCAAAGCTAGGGCAGCAACCCAAACACGTTTTTGAAAGGGATTTCTTCCCCAACTCAAGCTTCTTTCAAGCAAAGGCTTCATCTTTCAAGTTGGAGCTTCAATCAAGGTCCCTAGCAAGGATCAAGCCTTGATTCAAGGTTAGTACACCCTACTAACTTCCCTTAGCAATAGTCTAGATTTTTCTATTGTGAAATGTGACTCTTGGTAGTATGTTTTCTTCCTTATAAAATGTATCATCTCCACTAAATATAAACAAGATAAGAAAAAGGTATGGATGTGTGGATGGGATGTCGATTGAGGCGATTGGATGCCGTATGGATGTTGTGTGATGTGTGAAATGGAAAATGGAAGATGGGCACTTTACAAATAACGAATGTACCTTGATGTCTTGATGAAAAATACGCACTAAATAAGGGAAATGGAAGGACTAAGAAATGTGGCCCACCGGGTGTTTGATAAAATGACTAAACAAGGGATAAATGGACTTAATGAAGAAAATGGAAATAGAAATTGTGTAAATTTTCTTAGGAATGATAAATTGCTCAAATGTGCTATATGTTGCCTAAATTTTCATACCACTATGTTAGGGATTGAAATGTCATATTCATGTGATCCGCCCATCCAAGTATGTCATCATGATTACCACTATTGACAAGCACACAAGCACGCATGCATGCATGAATTGGGTTTTCCAAGAGTAATTGTGCATAATAAAGCAAACAAGAAAATGAAACATGACAAGGAGGTTGGTAGCCCAAGGAAGGGTACTGCTAGCCTCTGGCTCACAAGAGAAATGGAATAAGAACATGACAAGGAGGTTGGTAGCCCAAGGAAGGGTGCTAGCCTCTGGCTCACAAGAGAAATGGAACAAGAACATGACAAGGAGGTTGGTAGCCCAAGGAAGGGTGCTAGCCTCTGGCTCACAAGAGAAATGGAATAAGAACATGACAAAGAGGTTGGTAGCCCAAGGAAGGTTGCTAGCCTCTGGCTCACAAGAGAAATAGAACAAGAACATGACAAGGAGGTTGGTAGCCTAAGGAAGGGTGCTAGCCTCTGGCTCACAAGTATACAAGTCAAGAACAAATCAAGACATAAAATACAAGACAAGACACGACACACATACATGAGTTTTACCGAGGTTTTTGCATTCATACACGCATGTCAAGATATGGCTATGTATCTTATGCTTTCACTATTGCTTTAAATTAATATCTTGTATTGCTCACTGTTGTTATGCTTTCGCTATTGTTATGGTTAGCTAGTAGTTTGTACTCGCTGAGTATTCCATGCTCAGCCGTACTTTTATGTCGGCAGGTACTGTGGATGTCCTCGACCCCGAACCTTGGGTCGAGGAGGAGTATGTAGAGGAGAGGGAGCCACCTATCCCATGGCAGTCTCAGGAGGATGGGGACTTGGATGTGTGGCCATACCTCGACTACTGTTGAGAGGAGAGGGTTAGAGAGTTCCTTTTTGTATTTTGATAGGTGGGCATGTCCACCTTTACTTTTATTGTATTTAGTATATGTTAACTTGGAATACTATATGGAGTTATAGAAGAAAAGAAAAAGTTGGCTTACGCTTCCGCACTTATGTTTAGTTTCCGCGCTCTGATTATCATTGTATTATATTATGTTTAGCCTCTTGCATTACAGGATGGTTTGACAGGTACACGTAGTCACCCCTAAAGTATCCCTTAACTCCTAGGGGGTATTTTGGGGCGCGACATAAATCATGTGAATAAAAGGCCTATGACGATCCGACCATTTGATAACTTTACACGGCAGAACCTCGGTGACGTCAATTTGAATGTTACTATCGGCTCGGTAGATTTTCTCATTGATTTCTAGGTAGTGGATGTCCCGACATCTTTCACTTTACTCCTCGGAAGACCATGGATCCATATGGCCAAGACAGTACCATCCACGCTACATCAGAGGATATAGTTTATCCAAGGGGATCAGCTGATCGTCATCCCCTCAAAAAGTTTGTTTTATTCCATTCTAGAGGTTCAAGAAGAAAGGCTAAAGCCCATGTTCGTGACTCAGCAGTTTGAGGAAGTAAGTTGCATCACACAGGTTGAGGTCAAGGAAAGGAATGCTAGATAGATTCCTCCCAAGTACAAGATGATGGCAAAAATGGGATATCAATCCGGTCTGGGTTTAGGAGTTCGGCATCAAGGTATAAAGAAGATCATCACTCCATCTCGTTATACTCCGCGGTTGGGGTAGGCTACAAGCCAACATTGAAGGATTATATGGAACAACTCACACCAAAGAGAGGAGGGGTAGAAATCTGAAAATACCAGCACCATCTTACCACTTCCCAAGCTAGCAGTCCCATATCAAACCTGATACCAGAACTCATGATCTCCCCCGTACCCAAAACTACAGAACCTCCGATCCCTACTATATGTGTGTTAAATGAGAGTTCTAAGAGCATCCAGGATGAGGAGCTAAGGGGAATAGAGCACCTATTTGAAGAATTGGCAATAGAGGAAGCGGCCCCAGAAATAGGAGAAGACCAGGAGGAAGCTCTGTTAAGGTATGCCGAAGCCGAAGTGTTTACGATTTCAGAAGATAAAAAGGAGACAACGAGTCTTTCATCCCCAAGATCGTGGTGGACCGAGCCCATCACTCTCGAGGTGGCCAAAGGAAGAGCAGAGATTGTCAAGAAGGTCGGTTGAAGCCTTGTCAAGCCATACCCTTTTTTTGTCAGCCACAGTGGCTGAAGATTCGGTAAAAATTACTTTTAGTCGAGTCTTGTAAAAATCCTTTTCGAATATATATATATATATATATAAGTGTTACTTCTCTAAAAATACCTCAATATTCCTTTTGCTTGGCTTATGATGGTGTGATCTAAGACTCACCACGAGGACTAGTGATCGGAAGCCTCCCAAAGTTTTCTTTCTCATTTCATTGAGTGTGCCCAAAAACATCAAACAAATATTGAAATAAAACCATAGTTTGAACAGGGAACTGCTCAAACCACAACTAATCCATTAATCGAGCTTGAACTCTTGGAAGTAGAATCTGATGAAGAGCAGGAAGAGGAACCTCCCAAAGAGATCCATGACCTTTTAGAGCGAAGCGAGAGGGAAATAGAACCTAGTGTTGAGGATTCCGAGACTATAAATCTTGGATCTAATGACGACCCTAATTACGTGAAAATCGGCACTTCGTCGAGTCCTGAGCAGAGGACCACCATGATCGAATTTCTCCATGAATACCAAGATGTGTTTGCTTGGTCTTATGAAGATTTGCTAGGGCTCGATACAAATCTAGTAGTTCACAGACTACCCTCGCATCTAGATATGAAGCCGGTTCGTCAAAAACTCAGAAGAATGAGACCCGAGTGGTCACAAAAGGTTAAAGAAGAAGTCGAAAAGCAAATCAATGTTGGGTTCTTGATAGTAGCGTCATACACTGTTGGCTTGCCAACATCGTACCAGTACTGAAAAAGGACAGAAAAGTCAAAATGTGTATTGATTACAGGAATTTGAACAAAGCCAGTCCTAAAGATAATTTTTCCCTTCCACACATTGATGTATTGGTAGATAATACGGCAGGCCATGAGACGCTTTCATTCATGGATGGATTCTCAGGATATAACCAGATTAAGATGGATGAAGAGGATATTGACAAGATTGTATTCATCACTCCATGGGGTACTTTCTGCTATCGGGTTATGCTGTTTGGACTCAAGAATGCAGGGGCAACCTATCAGAGAGCTATAGTCACATTGTTTTATAACATGATCCATAAGGAGGCAGAAGTTTATGTGGATGACATGATTGTCAAATCCCCAAAGGCTGAAGATCATCCGACTGATCTAAGAAAATTTTGTGATAGACGTAGAAAATTTGGCTTAAAATTAAACCCAGCTAAGTGTGTCTTTAGCACCACTTTCGGAAAGCTCTAGGGATTCATTGTAAGCAGGAGAGGCATTGAAATTGACCCTTCAAAAGTGAAAGCTATTATTGATATGCCTGCACTACAAACTGAGAAGGAAATTCGAGGTTTTCTTGGCAGAATTCAGTATATCAGCAGATTCATAGCACAACTTACTCTAATTTGCAAGCCCATCTTTAAACTTCTCAGGAAGAATGTACCCACAGTTTGGTCAGAAGAATGTCAACAGGCTTTTGACAAAATCAAGAAGTACCTTCTTATACCCTCAGTTTTGGTTCCACCAACAGTCGACCATTACTATTATATATTTCAGTACAACAAACCTCCATGAGGTGTATTTTAGCTCAACATGATGATTCTGGTAGAAAAGAGCAAGTGATTTACTATATTAGTAAACGACTTCTGGAATATGAAGAAAGTTATAGCCTATTGGAGAAAACTTGCTTGGCTTTAGTTTGGGCTTCTCAGCGTCTCAGGCATTACCTTCTGGCATATCCCGTAATTCTGATCTCCCGAATGGATCCCCTGAAATATCTCTTGGAAAAGCCAGCGACTATAGGGAGAATAGCCCGTTGGTTGATGATGCTTTCAGAATTCGACATCACTTATATGACTCAAAAATCAATCAAAGGACAAGCGATTGCTGGCCACCTGGCCTATAATCCATTATATGATTATGTCTCGGTCCATGATCAGTTTCCAGACGAAGCCGTTCTCTTTGCAGAAGGAGAAGAGCTGGAGCCATTCGATTGAGAGTTATATTTCGATGGGGTAGCAAACAGTCAAGGCAAAGGAGCAGAACCAGTATTGATCTCACCATCCGGGGCTCACTTCCCAATAGCAATCAAGCAAAAATTTGAATGCTCAAACAATGTTGCAGAATATGAAGCCTGTATAGCTGGCTTGAGAGAAGCTTTTGACATGGGCATAGAGGAAGTGGATGTATATGGTGATTCGTCGCTAGTAGTCTATCATCCGAATGAATCTTGGGCCATCAAAGAGGCTAGGTTGATTCCCTATTTGGCATGTCTGAAGGTGTTACTCACAAAGTTCAGGAGGATCACTTTCTGTCACAAACCAAGGTCCCATAATCGATTTGCAGATGCACTAGACATGCTAGCCTCGATGATTCAGATCCTAGGAGGTATTGATGTAAGACCAATTGAGATTTTACAGCAAGACAGGCCAGCTTATTGTTTAGAGATAGAAGAACAATCAGATGAGAAGCCTTGGTACTCCTAGATCAAGCAGTATTTCACCGAAGGAACCTTCCCTTTAGAAGCTACAAAGACTGATAGAAGAGCACTCAGGCGGTTAGCTATTCAGTTTATCCTCTCTGCGGGGGTTTTGTACAAAAGATCACCAAACCTGGTATGGTTACGATGTTTAGACGCATCAGAGGCAACTAAAGTCGTGGAAGAAGTTCATGGGGGAGTCTGTGGGCCACACATGAATGGGTTGATGTTATCCAAGAAAATTTTGAGACTAGGTTATTATTGGATGACTATGGAATCAGATTGCTGCAAGCACGTACAGAGATGCTACCAGTGTCAGATCTATGCTAACCGCATTAATGCACCACCAGTCGAATTGTATAATCTCACCGCACCATGGCCATTCTCGGCCTGGGGAATAGATGTCATCGGCCCAATCACACCTAAAGCATCTAATGGTCATCGGTTTATTTAAGTAGCCATCGATTACTTCACCAAGTGGGACAAAGCTGCTTCCTATGCCAATATCACAGCCGTAGCCATTCAAAAGTTCTTGAAGAGAGACATCATTTGTAGATACGGTGTTCTGTATGAGATTGTCATTGATAATGCTCTCAACTTTCGCAACAAGGGGATGACGGAGTTGTGTGAGAAGTTCAAAATCCAGCATCATAACTTTACTCTGTACAGGCCACAAACGAATGGTGCGATTGAAGCAGCCAACAAAAACAAGAAGAGAATAATTGAAAAGATGGTAACCAAATATTCTGCATGGCATGAGACGCTTCCTTATGCGCTCATGGCCTACAGAACGTCCATCCGCACTTCGACTAGGGCAACACTATTCTCATTAGCTTATGGGATGGAAGCAGTATTACCAATTGAAGTAGAAATTCCTTCCCTAAGAATCCTGTTAGAAGCAGAGCTAGAGGAGGCAGAATGGATCCAAGCACGGTACGAGCAACTTAATCTGATTGAGGAAAAATGACTCAAGGCCATCAGTCATTCGCAAGCCTATCACAGGCGTATGGCACGAGCATTTAACAAGAAAGTCAGGCCTCGAGACCTTGAAGTGGGAGACCTTGTGCTCCGAAAGATGCTACCCAATCGTCCAGATCCGAGAGGGAAATTTTGTCCCACCTACGAAGGCCCATACATTGTTCGTGAAAAGTTTTCTGGCGGTGCCCTTCGTCTGGGACATATGGACGGTGAAGACCTCCCAGAGTCAGTCAACATGGATCGGGTCAAAAAGTATTATGCTTGAAAACTTGTTTATAAATTGTCTGTACTCTTAATTGATTGGGGAAATGATAGGAGGCCATGTTGGCACATCATTCATCCTCATCTTTTGTAACTTTTCCAAATTTTGTCAATGAAATTCACTTAGTTAGCCCTTTGAGCCTTACAAGCCTTTCTTTCACTACACTTCTATACCGGGGCATCTCCACCAGTTGAACTACGTCATGACTTGATCCTGCAAAGGGTACGTAGGCAGCCTGAGAAACAGGCGCGATAAAAAATAATCACCCAGTTGAGCAAAAAAAAATAGCCTCCATGAAAGAAAAAAAAAGAAAAGGAAAATCCAAGCAAAGGAAAAATAGAGCCAAAAATCAAAAAGAAAAAGGGAAAAGTTGGCAAAAAGAGGCGCTCAAGGGAAAAATGAGAAAAGGGTGCCCTAAAAATTCGGACCCCCAAGCCTACGTTTCGTCCTACCTCAAGTCCTCTTAGATCCCCTAGAGGTTAAGAGTACAGACAATCAGGTAAATAAGTACTCGAGCAAGATACGAGTATCCACAAGGCAATGATAGGAGGAGATAATCCATTTCAAAATCGCAGGCTCAATAAAAACCATAAATGGCATTGGTGCGCAAAAATTATGGGATCCCAGACCTAATATCGTTACTAGGGTCAAAAAAGGAAAAAAAATCATTACCAACTTTGTAGGCATGAGTGAAAACCAGAAATGACTTCATGCGCAAAAATTATGCGACCCCTAGACTTGGTCATTCCAAGGGCAAAAAAGGGAAAAGTTGAGATAAGATTCGAGCGGAATATCTGGCAGAAGGCGTCACCTCAAGTTCCAGAAGGATATGAATCTTACCGGTCCCAGTAATCCATCTTTGGGTTCAAAGAAATGTGTCACTACCACAATCCAAAGCTCTTGGTAAAGCAAGCAGCGATCCAGCATATGGTGGGGAAGTTAGAATTAGTTTCCACTACTTCGCGCAATGTTTCTATGTAGGTCAGGACCTCTTTTCATTATATTTCACTTCTTGAAGGGCAAGGATTTGACTTGAAAAAAAAAAAAAATTTATCCATTTTGATTTGGTTAGATCAACCTTGTCTTGACTATCGCTCAAAGCGTCAACAAAGTCCGATTCAGACTCGATTCAAAGCAGGAGCCCGAGCAAGCGTGAGATCATCCTCAACTTCACACTAAATTTCAACCTCAGAACCTTCAAATCTCAATCCTCTGCTAAACATTTCAAAATCGATCCCTCCTATGAAGAGGCTAAAAGCAACACTTCAAAATCGATCCCTCCTGTGAAGAGGATAAAAGCAACATTTCAAAATCGATCCCTCCTGTGAAGAGGCTAAAAGCAACACTTAAAAATCGATCCTTCCTATGAAGAGGCTAAAAGCAACATTTCAAAATTGATCCCTCCTGTGAAGAGGCTAAAAGCAACATTTCAAAATCAATCCCTCCTGTAAAGAGGCTAAAAGCAACACTTCAAAATCGATCCCTCCTGTGAAGAGACTACAAGCAACATTTCAAAATCGATCCTTCCTGTGAAGAGGCTAAAAGCAACACTTCAAAATCGATCCCTCCTGTGAAGAGGCTAAAAGCAACATTTCAAAATCGATTCCTCCTGTGAAGAGGCTAAAAGCAACACTTCAAAATCGATCCCTCTTGTGAAGAGACTAAAAGCAACACTTCAAAATTGATCCCTCCTGTGAAGAGGCTAAAAGCAACATTTCAAAATCGATCCCTCCTATGGAGAGGTTAAAAGCACATTTGATTCCGCTGACATCGCCCTGCTTGTCATCCGCCTTTTAATCTGGCTGACATCGTAATGTGTTTCCATCCCTTCTTTATATACTCGAGACATGAGTATGCTTCTTTCTTCCCTCCACAATGAGGCGAAGAACTATCTCTCCCATATCTCAGATGTTTCATCACTACGTATGAACCATTCATTTCTCCTCTCTATCCCCCAGCAGCCGAACAGGTTCTCCCATCAATCCCATCCTCTAGAATCCCATTTGTGGTAAGCAGTCTATGTATAATTTAAATTTTCTTTTTTTGACTCTTTTGTCTTCAAACTCACAAGTTTTTCGCACGTGCAAAATTGAGTTCTTATAGTCATTGTCGTTCACGTGCTCACACCCTCCGACAAAGAGGGGCAACTGTAAACACCCCAATTTTACACCCCTCTAGTCTCTTTTTTATACTCTTAAAAATCCTTTTAAAAACCCTCTTTTAAAACCCTCTTTCCAAGTGCTTCGATTTTCAAAAACAGCCTAAGGGTAAAAAATGACCAAAATACCCCTGAAAAAGTGCTAAAAAGTTTTCATTTTGTTCAAAATGATTTTAGAAAATTTTTGGTGAATTTTGGCTATTTTTGGGATCAAAATGGACTTAAAACGGTAGAAAATGACCAAAATACCCCTAGAGTGAAAAATGACCAAAATGCCCCTGAAAAGTACTAAAAAATTCATGTTTTATCTAAAATATTTTTCTCAATTTTATCAGTTCAATTTTGACTATTTTTCGGCTCAAAATGGGCTCAAAACGGAAAAATAGCTTTTCGACGAATCAGAGCGTGACACGTGGCACCAAAAATCTATTTTTTTGACCTTCAAATTGGGGCTCTACTTGAAGTAGCGTCCAGACCTTATTTAGCCTATTTTAGGAGGGCTCTACTTCAAGTAGCGCCCACCCTTTATTTAGCCCTTTTTTTAGGTGGGCGCTACTTTAAATAGCGCCCCTAGTGGGGCCCCTTTCATTTGTGCATGTCGGTAGGGATTTTCGGAAAAAACGAAGTAGCGCCCCCTCAATGTCGACCTATTTTACTGCCGCACTGTTCCTTGCCGCCTCACTATTCGGGGTTTTTATCCATAGGGGAGCTACTGCAAGTAGCGCCCCCTGTTTTGAAAACCTATAAATACCCCACCCCCCTCACTTCATTCATCATCCATTCCTTCTCCTCTCTCACCCTTTTCTTCTTTAAAACTTCTCTTAGCGCTCTGGATTCCCGAGAACGTCGATAGCGAAGGGCGATTCTCGGGACCTCTTTTCAGAAATCTTTTCAGATTTCTCGGATGGTAATTCTTCTCAAAACTCTATCTTGCTTTGTCTTTTGATAGTTTAAATTAGTTTAATCATTTGTTTAAAGTTTTTTTTAATTATTCAACTACTTAGACTGCTTGCCTAGTCGAACCCTTGCCCAAATTCCAGTTCAAAACTAGCATCGCCTAGTTGAACCCCTGCCCAAATCCCGGTTCAAAACTAGCATCGCCTAGTCGGACCTCTACCCAAATCCCGGTTCAAAACTAGCCTCGCCTAGTCGAACCTCTACCTAAATCCCGGTTCAAAACTAGCCTCGCCTAGTCGAACCTCTACCCAAATCCCGGTTCAGGACTTGCCTCGCCTAGTCGAACCTCTGCCAAAAAACTCTGGTTAAACCCTGATTAAAACCCAGTTAATTCTAGTTAAGCCTAGTTAATTCCAATTAATTCTAGTTAAACCCAATTAAACCACAGTTAACCCTAGTTAAAGCCCAGTTAACTCTGATTAAAACCTAGTTAATTCCAGTTAATTCTAGTTAAATCCTAAATCCTGATTAAACTCTGGTTAAGCCCTAATTAACCCTAGTTAAACCCTAGTTAACTCTAGTTCAAACCCTAGTTAATTCCCGTTAACTCTAGTTAAAACCCCAGTTAATTCTAGTTAACTCTAGTTAAACCCTGGTTAAACCCTAGTTAATTCCCGTTAACTCTAGTTAAATCTTGATTAAACTCTGGTTAAGCCCTAGTTAACCCTAGTTAAACCTCAGTTAACTCTAGTTAAAACCCTAGTTAATTCCAGTTAACTCTAGTTAAAACCCCAGTTAATTCCAATTAACTCTAGTTAAACCCTGGATAAGCCCCAGTTAACTCTAGTTAAATCCTAGTTAATCCTGATTAAACCCCAGTTAACTCTAGTTAAACCCTAGTTAGGTCCCAGTTAACTCTAGTTAAATCCTAGTTAATCCTGATTAAACCCCTATTAACTCTAGTTAAACCCTGGTTAAGTCCTAGTTAACTCTAGTTAAACCCTAGTTAGGTCCCAGTTACCTCTAGTTAAGCCCGATTAAATCCCAGTTAATCCTAGCTTAAACCCTGATTAAATCCCAGTTAACCCTAGTTAAACATTGGTTAAATCTTAGTTAAACTCTGATTAAACCCTAGTTAAACCCCAAGTCAACCAAACCGAACCTCGACTAGACCCTCAACCAAACCCTAGTTTAGTTTCACACCAGCAAAATCTGCTTGCTCCTCAGCACGAGCTTAAAAGATCACCTCGCTCCTCAAATAGGAGCAAAAACCCTCAAACCTTTCATTCACCCACAACCCAGTCCAATCAAATCAACTCAAACCATCAATCCTCCGGAACTATATGTGGCTTGATTCCACTAACTGTGGATACGTAGGTAACCCTGATCGGGTTCAACTCCCCTAGGATAGAATCCCTATTCCGTTCTTATCCTGTCTATCTCAATTCATTTATTTCAGTCAATATGACATTTCTCAGCATATAGATCAAATTGCAAATTTTTTATGGTTTCCTTTATTTAATTCAGACTTAGGGAGTAGGTAACCATCTTCGAATAGGAGTTTAGGGATGCCTAACACCTTCCCTTAACTCAACTGAATCCTTTACCCTGACCTCTGACTTCCAGACTATGCCTTATCCGACAAATTCAGGGATCTATTTCCCTTAGAATTAGATAGGTGGTGACTCACAACGCCGTTGTAATTTATCACTAGTCCTTATCGGGATCTATCCTGATTGGGGAATGGAGGGTAAAATTCAGGTACTCACACTAATCCAATTAGGATTACTCCAAAGGGGCGACCAACCCTAGGGTTTTAATCCATGGGTTTGTGCCCATTTTAAAGGTCCATATTAAATGTGTTTATGGATATGGGTCAAACTCATTTCCCCTTTAATTATGTTAATTAAATAATTACTAAAATAATCCCTTAATTTAAATTAACAATTAATTTAAACAATAGATTAACTTTTAATCTATTTAATTAATGATTAACTTTTAATCACTTGAATAATTGATTAACTTTTAATCAATTTATGAGATTGTATTTCTTATGTGAGCATCTCCACAGATTGCTCTGGGACATTCTTACCCTGGCTTACTCAATGTTATCTCATTGACCCTAAATAGGAAATACATCGGAATTGCAAGTGACGTGAGATATCCATGTTGCAATTGAATTCCAGTGTATGAACATTAACCAATACAGATCCCACCATATAAACTTTTTAATTCGATTTATCCTTCCAAATACATTGTCCTTAATGGGCCTTCGAGATTGACATACTAACTAACTCATAGCCCATTGCATATCATCCGGGGTTTTCAAGACTTTTGATTAAGCCATGAGAAACAATTTCTCATGAAAAATATTTTGAGAAAATCCTTTGATAAGTATAATATCTTTTAATAAAAGTATATTTCAAAACTTATTTTGATTTCAAAATCACCTGCGCAGGATTTGAACTTAATCAACTGTCTTACCCGGAACTTGGATAATCTCTCGAATTAATGAGCATGAATTTCTTGTTTGAAATTCATCATGACTCGAATAGCTTTCTGACTATCCAACTGTCACTGTATTGTATTCCCTAAGTTAGAAAATACGTTGGTGGAATCAAAACAGTTAGATCACTGCTCAGGAATAGATGAATACATCAGATCTAAGGATCATCGAAACTGTTCAATGTGAATGAGACCAACTATTTGATAGTATGTTTATGCAAGAGGTCTCTCATTGAATGCAATCAGTCAGTGTACATTTAAGCACCCATATGCTGATGTGTAGTCTCCACTACAATAGTTCGAGATAGAACTACATCTCAACTATTGAAAACATCTTAACATTCTGGCAGCCATATAAGTGAAGTGCCCAGCTTCACCCACAGCTGTGACTATATAAGGTATAAGGAACCGGAAAGTTATATCTGCCTGTGATAATCCAATCACATAACTTTCTTACAATATATCCTATGGACCTTTATCGATATCTCATATTGTATAGGTCATCTCATGATCATGGTCAATTACCCATAATGAATACACAATAGATTTAGAAGAAGTCTTTATTAATCAAATTAATAAGAGTCTAACAATCTAAATGACTTTTCTGGGCATCATGTCTAACAGCTGAAGTGAAAGAAAAGTACCCGCACTTGTTTGTTTAGTTATCTCATGTATTTTGTAGTTATTCTAATTTCGAGGATGAAATTTCTGTAAGGAGAGAGGATGTAGAGCCCCGAAACTCAATCACCTAGTTGGTGAATAGCTTCTGTGAATAGTGATTTTAGTTAAAATGGGTCTTCTATGTGTG
This sequence comes from Tetracentron sinense, assembly GCA_015143295.1. Taxonomy (NCBI): domain Eukaryota; kingdom Viridiplantae; phylum Streptophyta; class Magnoliopsida; order Trochodendrales; family Trochodendraceae; genus Tetracentron; species Tetracentron sinense. The sequence continues at coordinate 4,554,475 of CM026572.1, read as the reverse complement.
ACGATGTTTGTATTATGAATAAAAGGAGTAGGACCAAAAATATAAGTACGCATATGGGTGTTAAGCCAAGGTAAAATAGTGGAAGCACTCTAGGTGAGTTAAGGGAAGAGTGAGATCACTTTAAGCGTGAAAAATAGGAAAAAAATAGGAGAACAAACCTAGTTTTGCAAAGGCTGGTTGACCGCCCCTAAAGGCCGGTCGACCGACTGTCTCAAAAAAATCCCAAAATGGGATAATAGTGAGTGGTTAAGCAAGGCCGGTCGATCATCCATGAAGGCCGGTCGACCGACCGACAAGAAAAAGACCAAAATGGGCTTTACAGTAAGGTTTTTCCTAGGGCCGGTTGACCATCCCTCCTAGCCGGCCCACCAGGAACCCGTAATTTTGCCCAGTTTGGTATGTTGAACCATTTCACTAAGGGTAGGATGGTCTTTTGACCTTCCCTTTTCCTATATTAGCCCCAAATTTGTGGGTTTGGGTTCTATAAACCCTTAAGGCAACCTAAGAGAGTTCTAAGGGGAGAATTTAGAGAAGAAGAAAGGGGAAGGCTACGGTTTTGACCAAGGGAGCTTGAGTGATCAAGGTGGAGCCTAATCTTGCTTCCACAAATCTTCTTCAAGTTTAGTTCCTTCTTTAAGCTTGGATCTCACCTTCTCAAGTTTTTTCTCCAATCCAAGAGATAAGAACATTCTACTACCTAACTTTGTTATAATGCAAAGATTGAATGTATGATTTTGAGTAGGATTTACTAATGCACTCAACTAGATGACTTTATTTTGATCCAATGAGTAAATAAGAGTTTTTAAGATGAAGATTTTCAATAAAAGGATAAATATGAGTATGCTTGTATAGGGTTGGGATTTTCCTACAACAAACTATGATTCTAAGTATGATGTGATGAAATAGGCTTAATGGCCAAGATCATTGTGATATAATGCCATGAATGAAGGTATTCCATGTTTAGGAATTTTCCAAGTATACTATGATGATAATATGTCTTGTATGAACCCGTATGTAATGTTAACGCTTTCCAAATATACTATAATGTTCACAAGCACTCCATGCACTCTATGTTTTACATAATCGAGGTTTTTTCATAAGCATGGTATTTCAAGAATCATAAGAAAGGTTTTTCCAAGGAAATTTCATAAGAAGAAGCATAAGTGCATAAACATTGACAATGCTAAATTTTGGGTTGGTATTTCTAATATCAGTTACCTCATTCTTACAAGGATCATTTCTAGATCTTGCAAAAATCCAAGGATCATAAGTCTCGCAAGGCTTCTAAGAATTCATATGTAGAACCTCGAATCCTTGTTTCACTAAGTAGTGAATAGTGTGTGAATAGTGTTCAAGTGTGGTCTTGTACACTTGGGGGTTTTATACTAATGGAAGTGTTTGGATTTATGACGTGCATGATTTAATAGGTCTACATGTCCTTAAGGAGTGTGTTTAAAGCATAAAAGGTGTTAGAAATGGGATTGGAGAAGATCCAAGTACTGAAAATAGGGTTTTGTAGCAAAACAGGGGAGCACCGATCGCTCGGTGATAACCAGCGATCGACCGGTCTCACACCAATCGCTCGGTAGCTATCGACTGATTAACTAATTTGTATGGGGAAAAATTCCAGAGAGGGTGTTTTCAACCAATTGCTCGGTTGAAACAACCGATCGCTCGGTTGAAACAACCGATCGCTCGGTTGAAACCACCGATCGCTCAGTCAGCCACCGATCGCTCGGTCTATACCACCGATCGATTGGTCATACGCTGATTTCTTCATTAAGGGTTTTTAAGTCTTTAGCCACTACCCCTTTACCTATATAAGGCTTGTTCGTGCCTTAGGGTTTCAAAAACCCTAGTACACTATTTTGAGAGAGATTTGAGAGGAGAAGAAGGGGAGAAGCTAGGTTGTTGCTCAAGCTTGAATGAGAGATCAAGTCCTTCATTCCTTCGGTGTTTCTTGGCAAAGAACTTGAGGTTTTCAAGTGTTCCAAGCTTTTTGAATCAAAGTAACCGAATCCATCAAGGTAGATACACTCTACTACCAATCTTGTGATACTACTAATTACCATATGTTGTTCTTCTCATTCTATACTATATATATATCTTGATTTGTATGGTGTGAAAGGTTATATTTTACACTTGGATGTAAGCTATCACTATTATGCACTCTATGTGTTTGTGTAAATGCCTCTAAGGGTTTTTGGGTGTTAAAACATGTTATCTTTCTCATATGTTCATATGCTCGCATGTCTCGCATGAACCGAGGTTTTTCCCTGAATTTCTAAAAGTACGAAAAGGGTTTGGAATGAACGACTTATATGAATGATTCTAAGCAACTCTATGATATCTCTAAGATCGATTCACAAGCTCAAAAGGATCATGATACACTCACAAGAACTCTATGATAATGTCTAAGATCGTCTCACAACCTCAAAAGGATCATAAATGAAATTGCTCTAAGATCTCTATGGTATTGGCTCTATGGTATTTTGCTCTATGGTATTGCTCTATGTCTCTACGAATCATAAATGACTCTAAGGAACTCCATGAACTCTATAAACTCTAAGAACTCACAAGGCTATGATTATCACATGACTCACATGGTTTTGGTTTCGGATTTCATTATATGTGTTATTTTACGGTTTCTACGCTTTGACATATTTTAAGGAATTCATTCTCCATGATTCACATGCTCTATGCTTTTATTGCTTTATTGTTAGTAGTTTGTATACACTGAGTATTCCACGCTCAATCGATATTTGTTATCATTGGCAGGTGCCCGGGTTCCTTTCGATTTGTGCGGTACGGAGCCTTGGGTAGAGGAAGAGTATTACGATCTAGAGCCTTCTATGGACCACTATCAGGAGGACGGCTCACTAGATAGGCGTCATGACTTTGACTTCAGTTGACTCTGTTAGTTAGAAGACTTGATGTTTTGTTAAGTGAGAGTGGGACTTGTCCACTCCACATGTTGGAGACTTATATAGTTGTATTTTTTTGGTTCACACTTGGACCAAGTGATAGGAGTATTTAGTTCTGTATCTTAGCTTCCACTATGTTAGTATGTTTTGCTTCCGCTATGCATTGTAAATCGTTTCCACTATGAATGTCTGTGTACTCTGACAGGTTTCTATGCGTGCCTTATGTATCATATTGGAGGTATGATACGGCGGTCATGAGTCAAAGTATCCCTAACTCCTAGGGGGTATTTTGGGTCGCGACAGACTTAGTATCAGAGCTAAGGCGTTAGCTCACATAGGCTAGTGTCTTTTAAGTTGGAACTAGAGTTATTCTACTCGGGGTATCAGAACTCTTGGGATTAGTGTCCCTTGGGCTAAGCGGAAGTCAGTTCTCTAAGTTGAACTTGGAACCTAGATGGACTTGTTTGTGTTAGGCTTGTTACCACGACATAACCGGTGTCAAGCAAATCCTTAGGTCGATCTCGGATCTTAGTCTAGGTGCTAGTCTAGACCATGTCCTTAGTCTTATTCCAAAGGAAAAGTTAGATGCCCAACACAAGGATCTTAACTACACTAGAAAACTCTAAGTTATAATTATATGATTATGTATATACCTCGATGTATACTATATGCGATAATAGCATTTCATGTTTATTGAATTGCTATATGTTGTGTGAGGATCGGTATCCAAGTTAGACTCATGTTTTGCCATTGATCTCAGGATTTAACATCATGAGACACGGCAATCGGGGTCGTGGTTACCATACTCGGAGATCCAAGGGTGAGGTTCCAAGGGAGGAAGAGCCGCTTTACTTTACGAATGCTATGGATTCTATAGCAGAGACCTTGGCTTTGTTGGCAGCCAGGCCTACTCCTACCCCGCCGACTACTCCTGTGCCTTCACCAGTGCATCACACCGTGGGACTTGAAGCTTTCCGGAGACTACGGCCTCCTACTTTTTATGGTACTCTGGACCCGATGGTGGCAGAGGCATGGATTATGCAGTTGGAGAAGACCTTTCGGGCTCTCCGATGCATTGAGGAACAACAGGTTGAATGAGCTTCCTTCTTGATGGAAGGTGAAGCTGAACATTGGTGGAGAGCTGTCCAAAGGAAGAGAGATGTTGCAAAGGCAAGGGAACCCTGGACATGGGCAGAGTTCCTAGAAACTTTCCGTGAGCATTATTTTCCTAGATTCATTCGGGAACAGAAGGCGAGGGAGTTTATGCTTTTAGAGCAAGGAGCGATAAACGTGGCTGAGTATAAGGCTAAGTTCATCGGGTTGTCGAGATTTGCTCCGCATTTGCTTGCGACTGAAGACCTAAGGGTCATAAAGTTTAAAATGGGGTTGAAGGAATTTATCCGAGATAGGGTGTCCATCCTCTAATGTGAATCCTAGAGGGAGATAGTAGGAAAGGCGAAGATCGCTGAGAAGAATGCAGAAGAGTTCATCAGGAGAAGAGATAGTGGCTTCGGGAGAAGCATGTCTCGGGGTCAATCTAGTGGTTCTTCACAATCCGAAAAGAGGACCAGGACTGCACCATACCAGTTCTCTCAGCCGATGTCGGCTCAGAGGTCTCCTTTCGTGCTCAGGCACCACGTCCTACGACGTGAAGGCTACAAGGGCTATTCCTCTGGCTTCCTCCGCATCGCAGGTGGATGTTTCCAGTGTGTTGAGGTTGGTCACGTGATACGGGACTGCCCACACAAGCAGTCACAGACTGGGCCACAGGGAGTCCAACCTCCAGGCAGGCAGACTTCACTTCAGGGGTCTTCATCTTAGGCCTCTAGATCCTTGCCGCTCACCCAGCAGCCTCGTCAGGCAAATCAGGACAGGGTGTTTGCCATGACCGACAGAGACGTACAGACATCTAATGATGTTGTGCAAGGTATGCGCGAGTTCGATATTGTTAAAGTTCTAGAATTGTCATAATGTGTTGTATATATATATATGCTATGTAATGCTTATTGTTATGTGTGTGTCAATATGTATTATGCATGTAGCAAATTATAACTTGGGTAGTTATAATTCTCAGGATCGTTGCTAGTGAATGAGTGTTTAGCAAGGGTGTTGATCGACACGGGATCCACTCATTCATTCGTCTCGCCTAGTTTTGCCGAAGGCTTTAAGTCTGAGCCAAGTAAGCTATCTCGGGAGTTGTCCATTTCGATTCCACTGGGTAAGTCTGTTGAGACAGATAAAGTGTATCCGGGTAGTGTTGTGCAAGTCATGCAGAATGAGTTGCCAGTCGACTTGATCATTCTAGGATTTCAGGATTGGGATTTCAATGTTATCCTAGGTATGGATTGGCTCTTATCTCACCATGGGCACGTGGCGTGTTTCGAGAAGGCGGTGAACTTTAAACCCACTGGGTTAAATCCATTTCATTTAAGGGGATTTCAGAGGAGAGACATTGCTAGTTTTGCAGCTCTCAATCTCACGAATGTAGAAGTACAAGGCTCCACATCCATTCTGGTGGTATGTGAGTATATGGATGTTTTTTCGGAGACCTTACCAGGATTACCTCCTGAACGGGCAATCGAGTTTACGATCGAGCTTGCCCTAGGCACGGGGTCGATTTTGAGGGCTCCGTATAGGATGACCCCTATTGAACTCAAGAAGTTAAAGGACCAGTTGGTAAAATTGCAAAGCCTTGACTTTATCCGGCCAAGTGTCTCACCTTGGGGAGCCCCAGTGCTCTTTGTGAAGAAGAAAGATGGGTCGATGCGGATGTGCATTGACTATAGGCAGCTAAACAAGGTCACTATCAAGAATCGTTATCCATTGCCTCAGATAGACGACTTGTTTGATCAGTTAAAGGGTGCAAAGTTCTTCTCAAAGATTGACCTTCGATCTGGTTATCATTAGTTGAAGATCAAGAAAGAAAACATTTCGAAAACGGCATTCAGAACTCGATACGATCACAATGAGTTTTTGGTTGTCTTTTGGTCTGACTAACGTGCCGGCTGTATTCATGGATCTGATGAACCGGGTGTTCAGATCGTCTCTTGATCAGTATGTGATCGTATTTGTAAATGATATCCTTGTGTATTCACAGACACAGGATGATCACACGAGAGATCTCCGCCTTGTATTGCAGACTCTTCGAGAGCATAATATGTATGCTAAGTTAAGCAAGTGCGAGTTTTGACTGGACAAGGTGTTGTTTCTTGGCCATGTGGTGTCTGCCGAAGGTATCTCAGTCGATCCTCCGAAGATTGAAGCAGTGATGAATTAGGAGAGGCCGAAGAGTGTTACCGAGATTCGTAGTTTTCTCGACTTGGCAGGGTACTACAGGAGGTTCGTGGAGAGATTTTTCAACTTAGCAGCTCTGCTTACCTACCTCACGCGAAAGAACTCTAAGTTCACTTGGAGTGACAAGTGCGAGGCAAGTTTCTTGGAGTTGAAGAAGAAGCTTACTACTACTCCTGTTCTCACCGTTCCGTCTGGAAGCGGTAGTTTTAAAGTCTACAGTGATGCTTCACTTGTCGAACTTGGATGTGTTCTTAGGCAGCATAAGCAGGTGGTTGCTTATGCATCCCGTCAGTTGAAGGAACATGAGCAAAACTACCCCACACACAACTTAGAGCATGCAGCAGTCGTCTTTGAGCTGAAAATTTGGCATCATTACCTCTATCGGGAAGTGTTCGTTGTGTTCACGGATCACAAGAGCTTGAAGTATCTCTTCTTGCAGAAAGAACTGAATATGAGGCAGCGTCGTTGGATGGAGTTCATGAAGGATTATGATTGTTCCATTCAGTACCATCTGGGTAAGGCGAACGTAGTAGCCGATGCACTTAGCAAGAAACCTTACAGGGTTATGGCTCACTTGAGAGTACAAGAGTGGAAGTTATTGAATGATATGTGTAACCTAGACACTACTCTCAGGCATGCTACCTATGGGCCGGTGATGTCAAACATCTCAGTTAGGCCGCATATCTTGAACCGGATCAAGGGGTTGCAGAACTCGGATGCTGAGTTGCTTGCTTACCGAAACAATTCGGTTAGTACTGCCAGTCAGGAGTTTGCTTTGAATGGTGATGGTGCCATCACATTCAAAGGCAGGTTGTACGTTCCCGCCGACACAGTGTTGAGGGGTGAGATCTTGGACGAGGCTCATAGATCCAAGTACACGGTACATCCGGGAGGTACTAAGATGTACCAGAATCTCAAGAGGCACTACTGGTGGCAAAACATGAAGAGGGAAGTCACCGAGTATGTTTCTAGGTGTTTGGTTTGCTGGCAGGTGAAGGCCGAATATCAGAGGCCGGTAGGTCTTTTACAGTCCCTCCCTATTCCGGAATGGAAATGGGAGAATATCTTGATGGATTTCATCGTGAGTTTGCCGCAGACGGCGAAGGGCTCCGATGCTATTTGGGTGATAGTTGACAGATTGACAAAGTCTGCACACTTTCTTCCGTATCGGACTACTTTCAGTTTGAATCAGTTGGTAGCCTTGTATGTAAAGGAGGTGGTTCGTCTACACGGTATGCTGGTTTCTATCGTGTCTGATCGAGACCCTAGGTTTACTTCCAGGTTCTAAATTTTTTTTCAGAGTGCTATGGGTTCTCGTTTAGATTTCTGCACCGCCTTTCATCCTCAAACCGATGGGCAGACTGAAGGGGTAAATCAGGTTGTGGAGGATATGCTCCGAGCTTGTATGCTGGACTTTCAGGACAGTTGGGAGGAACACTTGCCGTTAGTTGAGTTTGCCTACAACAACAGTTACCAGGCAAGCATCCAAATGGCACCTTTTGAAGCTCTGTATGGTCAGAATTGTAGATCCCCTCTATATTGGGATGAAGTTGGTGAGAGAAAAGTTTTAGGTCTTGAATTGATCGAGCGAACCACAGAAAGGGTCAAAGTCATCAAGGAGCGATTGAAAACTGCTCAGGATAGGCAGAAGAGCTATGCGGACACTCGCCGCAGAGATTTGGAATTCCAAATTGGGGATCGGGTCTTTGTGAAGATTTCACCGAGCTGGGGAATAATTAGGTTCGGAAAGGAAGGGAAGCTCAACCTTCGGTATGTGGGGCCATTTGAGATCATCACTAGGGTTGGTGAGGTTGCTTACAGGGTAGCCCTACTGCCTTACATGGTAGTGGTCCATAATGTATTTCACGTTTCCATGCTTAGGAAATACATTCCGGATCCATCTCACGTCATTGCTCTTGATCTTATGGAGATTCGAGAGGATCTCACTTTGGTTGAACAACCAGTTCAGATCTTGGATCGTCAAGATTAAGTCCTACGCACCAAGATTATCCCGTTAGTCCTCGTGAAATGGCAGCATCATTCCAAGGAAGAGGCTACATAGGAGCGAGAAGCCGAAGTGAAGGAAAAGTACCCTCACTTGTTTGTATAGTTTCTATGTTGGATTTTCTGTGTTTTGTTTTTGTTGTGCTTTTTGGTGTCGTTCTAATTTCGAGGACGAAATTCTTGTAAGGGAGGAGGGATGTAGAATCTCGAATCCTTGTTTCACTAAGTAGTGAATAGTGTGTGAATAGTGTTCAAGTGTGGTCATGTACACTTGGGGGTTTTATACTAATGGAAGTGTTTGGATTTATGGCGTGCATGATTTACTAGGTCTACATGTTCTTAAGGAGTGTGTTTAAAGCATAAAAGGTGTTGGAAATTGGAATGGAGAAGATCCAAGTAGTGAAAATAGGGTTTTGCAGCAAAACAGGGGAGCACTGATCACTCGATGATAACCAACGATCGACCGGTCTCACACCGATCGCTCGATGATAACCTCCGATCGACCGGTCTTCTACAGATTGCTTGGTAGCTATCTACTGGTTAACTAATTTGTATGGAGAAAAATTTGAGAGGGTGTTTTCAACCGATTGCTCGGTCAGCCACCGATGGCTCGGTCTGTACCACCGATCGATCGGTCATACGCTGATTTCTTCATTAAGGGTTTTTAAGTCTTTAGCCACTACCCCTTTACCTATATAAGGCTTGTTCATGCCTTAGGGTTTCAAAAACCCTTAGTACACTATTTTGAGAGAGATTTGAGAGGAGAAGAAGGGGGAGAAGCTAGGTTGTTGCTCAAGCTTGAAGGAGAGATCAAGTCCTTCATTCCTCTGATGTTTCTTAGCAAAGCACTTGAGGTTTTCAAGTGTTCCAAGCTTTTGGAATCAAAGTCACCGAATCCATCAAGGTAGATACACTCTACTACCAATCTTGTGATACTACTAGTTACCATGTGTTGTTCTTCTCATTCTATACTATATATATATCTTGATTTGTATAGTGTGAAAGGTTATATTTTACACTTGGATGTAAGCTATCATTATTATGCACTCTATGTGTTTGTGTAAATGCCTCTAAGGGTTTTTGGGTGTTAAAACGTGTTATCTTTCTCATATGTTCATATGCTCATATGTCTCGTATGAACCAAGGTTTTTCCATGGATTTCTCAAAGTACGAAAAGGGTTTGGAATGAACGACTTATATGAATGATCTAAGCAATCAGATCACAAGCTCAAAAGGATCATGATACACTCACAAAAACTCTATGATAATGTCTAAGATCATCTCACAAGCTCAAAAGGATCATAAATGAAATTGCTCTAAGATCTCTATGGCATTGGCTCTATGGTATTTTGCTCTATGGTATTGCTCTATGTCTCTACGGATCATAAATGACTCTAAGAAACTCCATGAACTCTATGAACTCTAAGAACTCACAAGACTATGATTATCGCATGACTCACACGGTTTTGGTTTCGGATTTCATTATATGTGTTATTTTACGGTTTCCACGCTTTGACATATTTTAAGGAATTCATTCTCCATGATTCACATGCTCTATGTTATTATTGCTTTATTGTTAGTAGTTTGTATATGCTGAGTATTCCACGCTCAGCCGATATTTGTTATCATCGGCAGATGCTTGGGTTCCTTTCGATTTGTACAGTATGGAGCCTTGGGTAGAGAAAGAGTATTACGATCCAGAGCCTTCTATGGACCACTATCAGGATGATGGCTCACTAGATAGGCGTCATGACTTTGACTTCAGTTGACTCTGTTAGTTAGAAGACTTGATGTTTTGTTAAGTGAGAGTGGGACTTGTCCACTCTACATATTGGAGATTTATACAGTTGTATTTTTTTAGTTCACACTTGGACCAAGTGATAGGAGTATTTAGTTCTGTATCTTGGCTTCCGCTATGTTAGTATGTTTTGCTTCCGCTATGCATTGTAAATCATTTTCGCTATGAATGTCTGTGTACTCTGATAGGTTTCTATGCATGCCTTATGTATCTTATTAGAGGTATGATACGGCGGTCACGAGTCAAAGTATCCCCAACTCCTAGGGGGTATTTTGGGTCGCGACATCATAAGAAATGCATAAGTCTAAGATCGGTTACAAGGCTCACAAGGTTACAAGGCTCATAAGTGCTCACAAGCTCCACGGATCATGTCTAAGATCTTGCATATGCTCCAAGGATTATAAAGCTCAAAAGAACTCATAAGCTTACAAGGAACTCATAAGCTCATAAGAACTCACAAGGCTCATAAGCATTCATAAGAACTCATAAAACATATACAAGGTGTTTTGTTTTCTACGAAAGATGAGATTTGACGAATGATTTTCTATGAAGGGTTTTAAGCATGAATTTATGATTAGTATTCTTTTAAGTACTTACATGTGATATAATTGTTTTTATAGCATTGTTAGCTAGTAGTTTGTGCTCGCTGAGTATTCCATACTCAGCAGTGCATTTTATATCGGCAGGTCAATTCAACATTTGCAATCCCAGTCTGTGGGTCGAGGAGGACTACAATGACGAGGAGCAGGCAGAGGCTCAGCCAGAAGATGATAGGAACCTTGACAGGTGGCATTATCCTGGATATTACTGAGTGAGTGAGAGAGAGATTACATTGTATTTTGATAAGTGGGCATGTCCACTCTTATTTTGGTTTATGTATTGTATAAACTTGGAATACTGATCATGTATAGAAAAGAAATTTTAAGTTTACGCTTCTGCACTAATTTATGTTTTCGATACATTATGTCATGGATATTTTATAGGATGGTTTGGTATCAGATATGACACATCACGAGCCAAAGTATCCCTAACTCCTAGGGGATATTTTGGGTCGCGACAGAGGTGGTATCAACAACATCAGGATCGACTGTATCAATGACCTTCATCCTTCAACCGGTAAAGCTGTATCACGTGGGCTCTTCTAGAAATCTTCACCACAATCTTCACTGAAATGAATTATGAAATTTCTTTTTTTCTTCTTTTATAGTGTTCTTCAAAAGTTCAACTTATATATATATATATATATATATATATATATATATATATATATATATATATATATATATATGTATATATCAATTATAAATCTATCTAATTTTAAAAGTGTAATAGTTATCCAGCAAATCCTCTAAGAAAATGTCTGTTGTCTGCTAATTTACTTCGCAATCACATAAAGTAGCAAATCATTTTCACATCTCCTCTTGCTAAGTAATGCATCTAAAAGTTTTGTGTACAGAGACCTGACTTGCAATTGTAGTTTCAAACCACCAATGTTAGACTTAAGATAATTACTGAAATTATCAATCACAAGAATGTAAAATATCAAAACTTCATGCTTTTGGTTAGTCATATTGATTATGCATGGCTTGACTCGGGATCAAGTGTCGGGAGGGTATGATGTTGAACTAGCCTTGCTAACTGGTGTTGCGACCTAACCATAACACCAGTTAGCATATATATATATATATATACGGAGTTATGGATCTTTATTTACTTATAATTAATTTTGTATTGTTATTAATTTGACTTGCACTATTCTAGTTTGAATTATTTGATCTTGGAATTGATGTCTCATTAGGTATATTTTATCATTACTTTTTATTTTATATCTCACACACACACACACACACACACACACACACATATATATATATATATATATATATATATATTAAAAAATATTAAATTTTAGGTATCATTACTTAGACGAGTTTTAACTGACTTGCGAATCTACTCTACTGAGCAATGTTCTGAGTTGAGTTTTAAAATATTGTGAGATATTACCAAAATAAAACAAAAAAATACCTAAAATGACAATAAACATAAAACATAATATATATTAAAAAGGACACATGGAAACCTCAAGGGCGTAACCAGACTCCAACTATGCTTAAGATTCACCCACCCCTAAGGTTCACCCACTTATTCTTGGTTTTTAGAAAAAAAAAAATGATTTTTTTAATCTCTAGATAAAATTCACTAATTCTTAGGGATAAATTTTATAAATAAAAAAAACAATGACAAGTGGGTGAACCCTAGGGGTGTGTGAATCTTAATCACAGTTAAGGAGTGTAAAAAGAGACACATGGCGGCCTCAGTGGCGTAACCGGACTCCTCACTTTCTTGGAAAAGCGCTCCGAAAGAAGAATGTCTCACCAAGCCCGTCTCCTATTCTTTGCTATAACTAAAATGTCTCTAAAACTTTTTGGTTCTTAAAATGTCCATATGTTATATTTCTATAAAGAACATGTCACTCACAATTATTTTAACTAAAATGTTCCTTGAGTTTCTATACCCAAAAAATAATCTTTTTTTTGAAATACCCTCAGTACTTAGAGTCCCTCTTCCCAGTCTCTCTCCCCTTCCTCTCTCAGACATGCATAGCACCTACCACCCACTAGTTCTGAATAAGGATTATTATAAGCATTTTCAAGGCACGTGTTACATCATTTTTCTTGCTATAAAATAGTATATCTATAAGATTTGCGTTCGTCTCCTTCTATGACCACAATCATGAGAGGCAGGGCCGAGTGAGGATTTTTTTGTAAGAGGAAAGAAACGATTGATTGAAATTAGTAGTAGTAGTAGAGAATGATTAGACGGGTATAAAATATTCTGGCTCTAAGAGGATGTCATCAAGGGCATAGTCCCCAAAAAATTGACAACAAAGTTCGTGAGTCATTTCATCAATTTGTTTGTTATATCATATGAGTAATTTTTCTCCTTAATTAATCCACCTAAAAGGGAAAGTAAAGTTTCTAATTATAACATAATATTTTTTTTTTTTTTAAAAGCCACTCAGAGGGAGTGGGGCTGTGGAAGGGAGGGGGTGGTTGGCATTATAACATGATACTAGTGAGATGGGCAGTTCCAAGTAAAATCAGCTTCCCATTTGGCGCAATCACTGCTAGCATCCCAACAGGCGTCTACTAGTTCAAATTTGTTGGATCACAGTGGCAAGATATGGGCTATAATCTGGAAAATCCCTCTACCTCCGAAGCTCCAAGTGTTCATTTGGCGTTTGTGCCACAACATAGTGCCGGTTAGTGCAATCCTTCGGAGGAGACACATGGCAGTCGAGTCCACATGCCCATTTTGTAAGGATAGTGAAGAAACGGTTATGCATCTATTTCTTCTTTGCCCTTTTGCAAGAAGTATTTGGTATGGTTCATCTTTGGCAATAACGACTACCCAAAATTCGGAAAGTTCCTTTATACAATGGTGGAAGTCGTGGTGCAACATACCGGTTTTTTTCAAACATAACTACAGCCTGGCATCAAAGTTTATCATTATTCTATGGACTATCTGGAAGATCCGGAACGAGTTAACCTTTGAAGGAAAGCTTATATCTCCAGGTACAGCCATTCAGCGAGTCCATCACGCCTTCAGGGACCTCGGAGGGATTAGCAACGCGCCCTTTAATCCTTCAGCCAACTCTGTTCAAACTGAATGGGTTCCTCCGGAGGTGGGATGGATCAAAATCAATTCGGATGGGGCAGCGTTGGAGGGTCTTTCTATGGCAGGGGCAGCAGCTGTTGCTCGAAATCAGCATGGTGAAGTCCTTTTCATTAAGAAAAAGTCCATGTTGGGGGGCTCATCTAGGTGTGCAGAAGCTGAAGCTATTCGTCTGAGCCTTCTTATGGCTGTCGAAAACCATTGGCAACAGATAATCTGTGAATCGGATGCTAAGGAGATCACGGATTTCCTATCAGGATCCTCGACGCACAAGCATTGGGAAATTTCCACCCTTTTAGAGGACATTTTATTGCTACAGAACCATTGCAAGCATGTCAAAATTCAATACACTCCCAGGGCAGCAAATCAATTAGCTCATCAGCTGGCAGAGCATGCTCTGAACAATAGTATTAGAGGTTTTCCTTTTTCGGTTCCTTTGTCTTCTCAGGATGGTCCTGATCCTATGTCTTCATCTCCTATGTGATTAATTCAATATCTCTTCACCCAAAAAAAAAAAAAAAGATGCATAAATACTTAAACAAGAATTAGAATGTGATTACCTATGTTTCTAAATTCTTAAGCAAATAGTTGTTTCCTAGTATGAATAAATCATGATCTTAGGAATAGAATGAAGCATAAATAGCAAGTTAATAACAAAAGGAAAAATATGAATGGCTAATTTAGTTTGCAATGTTTAATTTGGATTCAAGTTTCAGCCTAAATCTTAGAAAACATCTTCAGTGGAGTCGCTAAGATGTGGATATGCAGGGGCAGAGCCAGGTGGAGGCACATGCTCCCACTCAAACTTTTAAAAACCAGAATTTTTATTTTTATTTTTTAAGATATAGCATGGGAATAGGGCAGGTGCCCCTAAACTTGGAATTTTTTTTTCTTTTGAGTTGGGAACATACTCAATCGCAATTGAACTCGGCCCATAGGTCAACACGTGTCCCTTTCAACCCACATTAACTATGGTTAAAATTTACTAATCCTTAGGGTTCAACAATCTGACCTTTGTTAATTTTTAGAGAAAAAAAAGTAACCCTATGGGTTAAAAGTTCTTAACCAGAGTTAAAGAGGGGCTATGTAAGTGCGATTGAACTATCTGAATTCAATCGCAATTGGACATGAATTGGACTCATATTTTTTATACTAAGGTGTTTAAGTATTTAATTGGACATAATCATGGGACAAGGGGGCACTTGTCCCCTAAAATATTATATTATATTATTTAATATGGCATAACCGTAGGAAAAGTGATCAACTGTCTCCTAAACTTTTAAAAACAAAATTTATCTTTTATATCATTTCAATTAATTATTTAACTGAGTATAGCTATGATATAAGGGGACAGTTACCTCGTAAACAAGGAGAAGTTTGAAATAAGGAGAAACAATACTCATAAGATATTTATAAAATGTATTAACAAAATGGCCCAAGAACTTAGTTGTCAAACAAAAAACCAAATCGGAGGTACGTATGCCCCGAACCTCCATCCCCTTAAACCCATAATATTTCATACCCCCGTAAACTTTCTACACAAAATTTAACAACAATCACTACTATTTAGAGTCAACCATGAGTGCCCCACTACTAGAAATCTTGGCTCTGCCCTGTTGATCGGATTTAGTATCATTTCAAATTATAAAAATCAAATAAAGAGTAATGAATTTTATATTATTTTTACAATTTTCTTAGTAATTTAAGCTCATACATATATGAACATATATGGGGCATAAAAGGCAAGCTTAAATCAATCATCGGAAAATATTCTTCAAACTTTAAAAAAAACATATAATAACCGTTGTTCTTTTAATAGTTTAAACACAATGCAAGTTCTTAACGGATTTCAGAAATAGGTATGTACCAAGATCGTGGTGTGAGAAATCGAGAGGTTGCCAAATTCTTGCAATGGGAAAGCTATGTGAGCTTTGTTTGAATGGAAAACCTAAATTCTAGTTTCGAGTTGACTTATATATGTTATGAATAAGGATAATTATAAGCATTTTTCAAGGCACGTGTTACATCATTTTTCTTGCTATAAAATAGTATACAGTTGGCCTATAAGATTTGCGTTCGATTAAAAATGTTATTAATTATTGATGAATTTGATGAGAATGATTATATAGGTATAAATGTTTTGGGTCTAAGAGGATGAGTCAGGATTATAGTCCCCAAAAAAATTGACGACAAAGTTCGTGGATCATTACGTCCATTCGTTTGATAAAAATCCCATGAATAATTTTTCTCGATATTTTTTGTTTTTAAATGTTCAAGGAACAATTACCCTACTTGTCCATTGGCTATGCCCTACTAAATAATTAAGTAATATAACATAATGAGCAATGCTTAGCGGAACCATAGTCCGTTTCATATCTTACCCCGTGTCCTTGTGTCTCTTTTAACACCCCTTTAACCCTAGTTAAGCTTAACTAAATTAAAACTAAGATTTCGTTTTTTTTAAATCATGATTGGATTGCTTAACCCTAGGGGTGAGTGAATCTTAACCACAGTAGGTGAGTATTTAAAATTGGGATGTGAACCAATGAGGATCGACCATTCTGTTATAAAATGGTAACCACGGGTACGTCAACATGTGAATCTGATTACTAATCCAAGATTTGATCCGACCCGAATCCAATCCGATTAACATTAATATATCTAAAAACTCACCTTTTAACTAAAAAAATAAAAAATTAACATTAGTATTGTAGTATATTTGTAAAACTATATAAATATTATTATTATTATATATAATTTAATCGGATCGGATCACTATAGATCCAAACCTGATCCAATTATAATCGGATTCAAGATCTTAAATCCGTATTGGATCCAATGGATCTATAATACGATTAAGATCCTGTCTAATTGGATGGGATCCAGATCAAGATCCGATCCATTGACAGCCCTACGAGAACTTAGTTGTCAAAAAAAAATCGAGGCTATACCTTGAACCCCTGTCCCGTTATACTCATAATATTTCGTATCCGCTTAAACTTTTTACACAAAATTTAACAATAATTACTACTATTTTCAATCAACCATGAGTAGGCCACTACTAAAAAAATCCTGCCTCTGATCCTATAGATATAGGATTTAGTATCATTTCAAATTATAAAAATCAAATAAAGAGTAATACATTTTATATTATTTTTTATAATTTGATATTTTTCTTAGTAATTTAGGCTCATACATTTATGGGGCATAAAAGGCAAGCTTAAATCAATCATCAGAAAATATTCTTCAAACCCTCAAAAAAAGATATAGTAACCGTTGATCTTGTAATAGTTTGAACACAATGCAATTTCTTAACGGATTTCAGAAAGGTATGTACCAAGATCGTGGTGCGAGAAATCGAGAGGTTGCCAAAGTCTTGCAATGGGAAAGCTATGTGAGTTTTGTTTGAATGGAATACCCTAAATTCTAGTTTTGAGTTGACTTATATACCTTATGAAGGCACGTGTTACATTATTTTCTTGTTATAAAATTGTATACAGTTGGCCAATGAGAATTGCATTCGTCTCCTTCCATGATCACAATCATGAGAGGTATGCCAAGAGAGGATTTTCTTGTTGAAGTAAAGCATCGATTGATTGAAAATATTAAGCGTTGTTGATGAATTTTTGTAAAGAATGATTAGCCTGTATTAAAATATTTTGAGCTTAAAAGGATGGGGTCAGGAGCATAATATCAATTAAAAAAATGACGATAAAATTCGTGGATCATTTCATTTGGGATATATCACATGAGTAATTTTTCAACTTGTTAGCCTTTTATTTTAAAAGTTCAAAGAACAATTACCCTGCTTGTCCATTAGCTATGACGTACTAAATAATAAAATAATGGGCAGTGATATTTTTCACGCCAGCGTTACTCTTGCTGAATGCTAACGTTTCTCCAAGCCCTCAGGTCCTTTTTTTTTCATGTGGTTAAGCATGACTTGAGGTTAAATTTGTTTTTTTTTCTTCTAAAAATCAAGGTTAGAAGGATGAACCCTAAAGGTGAGTGAGTCTTAACCACAGTTAATAAGTGTTAACTGACTTGAGATTAATATTTTTATTTAAAAAATTAAGATTAGATGGATGAACCATAGGGGTGAGTGAATCTTTAACCACAGTTAATGAGTGAAAAATATTGAGGCTAATACTTTTTTTAATTATATAAACTAAGGTTAGATGGATGAATCCTATGGATGAGTAAATCTTAAACATAGTTAATGAGGGTTAACTAACTTGAGGTTACTATATATATATATATATATATATATATTTTTTTTTTTTTTTTTTTTTTTTTCTAAAAATCAAGTTAAGATGGATGAATTCTAGAGGTGAGTAAATCTTAACCACAATTAATGAGTGTTAACTATTTGAGATTAATACTTTTTATTCTAAGAACCAAGATTAGTTAAATGAACTCTAGAAGTGAGTCAATCTAAACCACAGTTAATAAACTTTAAAGGTATGGGAAGGAAGCAGAAAGAATCATTTCCCTTAAGTAATATAACATAATGTTTTTCAAAAGTGTAAGGAAGTATCAGCCCTTGTCACATGATTACACCCTTGTTTGTTTTTTCAAAATTTGAAGCTCTTTTTCCATGCCCCATGACTAAGTCTTAATAAAGGGGACTGATACTTTATGCGACCGCATTCCGGCGGAAAGGGGACACCCCTCCTCTTGTTCGCATGTTCCCTTTAAACCTATTTAATGTTTATTAATTTAAAAATTAATTAAATTTATTTTCTAAAAATCAAAGAAAGATGGATGAACCTTAGGGATGAGTGAATTTTAATCACAATTAGTAAGTGTTAAAAGAGACATGTGGATGCTTGTAGAGCCCCTTTAATTATGATTAAACTTAACTACACTAAGGTTAATATTTTTTTAATTTTTTAAAACTAAGGTTATATGGAAAAACCCTAGGGGTTAGATGGAAGTTAGTGAATCATAACCACAGTTAATGGTATGAGGTAGAGTTAGTGGGCGTTAAAGAGCACGTCCCGTAAATGCGCGCTTTCCTGCTAGGCAGAACACGCGCACGGAAACTATCATTTTCCTTGATAAATTATAATTATTTTTCCATAAATTTAAAGGGTTGCTGTCTCATGCATTGCCCATCTTAATTTATTTGTTTATTTGTATAAATGCAGGGCACGTATCCTCTGGTTCCGCCCAGTGACAGGTCTTCGCATGTCAAACCGGAAAGTCCATCTTTGACAAGTTCCTATCAAATGGGTAAATGCCACCTTAATTTGACAAAGTCCCTATAAATTTGGTAAATTCCAGTTTGTACACGTTACTTTTAACATAGAACCATTCCTGATTACTAGGCCTCATGAAAAGCCTACCAAACTTGATTGAATAAACGAACAAGCAGTGATTAGTCCAGGATACTTCCAACGTGTACTCCTATTTATACTCCCAAATACTAACTTTTAACTCAATTATTAAATTGGTTAGGACTTGAGCTAATGTGACATTAGAAAAGATAAAATAAACCAACTCAAATCCTGACGCATAATGGTTGGTTATAAACAGTTAGGATTAGAAAGCATATTTAAGAGTATATATGAGAGTACCCATAGACCGACTCTTCGTATATTATCCTGTGTCCTCGTGTCCCTTTTAACACTCTTTTAATCTTGATTAAGTTGGTTTTAAATACTATATTTGGATTGTTTAACCTTAGAGATAAGTGATTCTCAAGAGCATTCCTAGCAACCAAAATGACTTTTTGGTGAGTCAAATAGCTAAAAAATGCTAAATAACGTCCTAGTAGTCTCACCAATTTGACGTCTCCTTGTATATTCACCAAAGTTAAATGTCTCTCTTTTCTTCTTTTTTGTGAGTCGATACAAATAAAATAAATTATTTTTTTTCCTTTAATTTATTGTGGAAGTGACACAAATGATAAAATAATGAGTTTTGGCTATTTTGAAGAGGCTGTTGGGAGTGTTTTAAAAAATTGGTCACCAATATGACTTTTGTCAGTAAAATTTGATGAGGTTGCTAGGAATACTCTAATAACTTGGGTGTTTGAAAATGAAGGCGTAGACCAATAAGGATCGACCCTTTACAAAATGAAAATCACGGGGACGTTGACAATTTTCCAAAACGAAACTTCTTCTCCAAGAAAGTAGAGTTTCTAGAAACTTGCGAAATTCCCTCCCAAAAAATATCAACCCCACAGCAGCGAACCGGGCATTGGAAACGTCTAATATTCTTAGAAATCCACGTCATCATATGCTACAGCCTCAACAACAACTCATACGCGTGAATCTAACCATCTCACCTCCACTATATAAACAAAGGAACCCGTCATTAAACCCTAACGCACCAGTCTTCAACAAGACAAACGACGAAATAAACGCTCTTCCGAAACGTTACGAAATTTTCCGATATCTTTCAATTTCCTATGATGAGTGGTAGCAGTTCGAAGATGGCCGGATCGCTGCTCAGGCAACTGGGCCCCAGACTATTCTCCACCGCGACGGTCCGTGCGGCAATAAACGAACCGGTTTCCGGTCTCTTCCATGCCAACGGGAATGGGGTGGTAGAACGGACCGGCGTTACGTGGGTTAGGTTTCCGGTTATGGGTTTACGGAACGGGAGTACCTTGGCGCTGGGCGAAGAAGACAAAGAGAAGGCGTTGAAAAGCGGTTCAGCCGGAGGGAGAGCGGGCGAACCGGATGAGAAGGCGATCGTGAGTTACTGGGGTGTGGCTCCTGCTAAGGTGACTAAGGAGGACGGTTCGGATTGGAGGTGGAAATCCTTTAGGGTACGTATTATCACGTTATGAAAATTGAAAATCGAAGTGGGTATTTTGAAATTATTTTTCTTTAATTAATTAATTAATTAATTATTTTATATTTTGAAAGCCTTGGGAGACGTACAAAGCAGACATGTCTATAGATCTGAAGAAGCACCACGTACCAGTAACGTTCATGGACAAACTCGCTTACTGGACCGTCAAAGCTCTTCGTTACCCAACGGACGTTTTCTTTCAGGTAATTTTTTTCTCTTCTCATATAGTTATTCATATTTTTCAATCCGACATAGTCCGGGCGTAGAATGGAGGATTTGTCTAATCAGATTTGATTTTAAAAGAAGAGAAATGCGGCCACAAATGGTCGAGACCAGACCCCGTGCCATAACTCAAACTTTTATTGAATCTGTTTTTATTTCTTGTATCTAAGGTCTCGGTCTCGGTCTCGGTCATTGCAGTCGGAAAATACTAGTGAGACCGCAAAGGGCCGAGACCACATCAAGACCGCGCATGCAATTAGCGGATCTCAAAAAAAAAAAAAAAATCAGATTTACGAAGATTTTGAGATCAGCTCATCATATGTACGGTCTCGATGTGGTCTCCATAGCAAAGTCCTAAAAGAATGGCTTCATTTTTGCACAATTTTGCATAACTTAAAAAGAGGCTTCTCTTAGTTAATTTTGAGAAGGAGTCTCATCCCTAGAGGTCACCACGTGTCTCCTTTGACACCCCTTAACCCGTGGGTAAGGTTCACCCACCCCTAAGGTTCACCCATCCATTTTTGGTTTTTTTAAAATATTAATTCTTTTTTTAAAATTAAAAAACTGTTTTTACAGTTTTTTTAATATTAAAAACAATTTTTTAATTTTTAAAAAAGAATTAATATGTTTTAAAAAAAAAACCAAAAATGGGTGGGTGAACCTTACCCACGGTTAAGGGGGTGTCAAAGGAGGCACATGGCGACCTCTAGGGGTGATAACCGGATTTGCTAAATCTGGTTATCACCGTAGATGATTTGGCTCCTTTTGAGAAAGGCTCCTAAAACCAACGAGATTGACCGAAAATAATAAAATTTGAGAGCAGATGCGCAGTAGAACTCTTGTAGTCCATTGGGCTACAAAAGGATGGCCAATGGCCCACTGTAGCCTAATGGGCTACAACAGGATATGGGTGACAATTGGGCTGGGTTAGCCCGATGAGCTGCAACAGGGTAGGGGTAGCAATTGGGTTGGTTAGCCCAAAACTCGATTGCTCGGCCTGAAGTTTAGGTGGGCTGAGCCTTCCTTATTTTGGGCTAGGCTAAGTTTGATCTAGAATATAGGCCCTCAGTAAATTTTGGAGCAGGCTACTATGCATATCCTTTCATAAAATTTGGAAAGTTATTTAACTCTTAATATTTGGTACTATTAAAGGCTTCGGATTCTCTCTGGCCCATGCCAGAGAGGTGCTCTCGAGCCACCACACATGAAGCGCCAACTGGCTGGCGAAGTCATTTCACGGGTCCCATGATTTTGACTTCTCTAGCCTTTATTTGACACATGGTGATAAAATGGTGAGATAAAGTGAGAGATATATCAAATGGGGAGAAGTCAAAAATCAGGGAAGAAAATAAATGAATTCTCCCGCCACTTGTCCTCTCTGGCATGCGCCAGAGAAAATCCGAAGCCACTATTAAATGGTGAGGCCTTTTTGATAATATTACCTATTTTCGAGAGAAGCAGACCACGTGGGGTCCGCTATAAATCTTACCATGCTTGGTGTCCTCGTGTTCCTTTTAGCTTGGTTAAGCTTTTAAATTAAGATTTTTTTTCTCTAAAAATAAGGTTAGATTGCTTAACCCTAAGAGTGAGTGAATCTTAACCACAATGGTGAGTGTTAAAAAATGGGGTGTGGACCAATGAAGACCACTGACATTCTGTTATAGTGGAAATGCCTTGTCAGTTAAGCATTTTCTTAAGAGTTTTAAATCACTTCCCATAAAATTTTCGATATTTTATAACACTTGTAAATGTATTAACTAATATAATCATATTTAATATCGTATTTTTTTTAAAAATAATTGATTCTGATTGTTGCGAAATACGTTGTTTATAAGAAATTTAAAAAAAAATTAATTATTTTTCAGAATAAGATAACAACCATAATGCCAAATGACCCCTCCAGATCTTAATTAAAGGGATTAAAAGATGAAAATATCCTTAACAATCCTTGATATTTTTGTTACAGACGAGATATGGGTGCAGGGCAATGATGCTGGAGACCGTGGCTGCGGTTCCGGGCATGGTTGGAGGAATGCTGTTACACTTCAAGTCATTGAGGCGATTCGAGCACAGCGGCGGGTGGATAAAAGCACTGTTGGAGGAAGCGGAGAACGAGCGGATGCACCTTATGACGTTCATGGAGGTGGCCAATCCAAAGTGGTACGAGCGGGCTCTCGTTTTTACTGTGCAAGGAGTCTTCTTCAATGCCTACTTCATTGCTTATATGGCTTCGCCTAAGCTAGCCCACCGTGTAGTGGGGTACCTGGAGGAGGAGGCCATACACTCCTATA
Source organism: Tetracentron sinense (assembly GCA_015143295.1). Lineage (NCBI taxonomy): Eukaryota > Viridiplantae > Streptophyta > Magnoliopsida > Trochodendrales > Trochodendraceae > Tetracentron > Tetracentron sinense. The sequence continues at coordinate 4,531,463 of CM026572.1, read as the reverse complement.
CTGAATTCCTCAAGGAGTTGGACAAGGGTAATATAGAGAATGTTCCAGCCCCAGCAATCGCCATTGATTACTGGCGTTTGCCCGCCGATTCAACCCTTCGAGATGTTGTCATGGTCGTAAGAGCTGACGAAGCGCATCACCGCGATGTTAACCACTTTGCTTCGGTAATTACTTCAATCTATTTTCTTGATCATCATTACAGACCTAGAAGAATTGCGGTATTGAAAATTTTCAACTTTTCGTCGCAGTATCAAAGTTTCCTGATTTTTTATTTCAAAAAGTCCTGATTAATACGCAACTTTGTGGAACGATTAATTCACAAAATATTTGCGACTTTTTTAATAATCAATCGTGAATTTCGCGAATTAAATATGAAATAGTATTTGCGACTTTTTGAAAAGTCTCGAATAAATATCTAATATATGATATATATTTGATTATAATTAGTAAACTTATTTTCTGATTTATTTGGGAAAAATCCAAAATTTTCCATTTTTTCAAAATTATTTGTGAACGCATAATTGACAAACCCCGACTTGGTTACTATGCTGATCATTAACCACTTTGTTGTTGATTGGTTTTTTTGGGTTGCAGGACATACATGTTCAAGGACATGAGCTAAGGCAATCCCCAGCTCCGGTTGGATATCACTGAAAACTCAGAGAAATTGCCGATGATGATGAGTATGAGTTTGAAGCTCACATATTTAATTTCCATAAAAGGAAGATGGTTCTGTCATCAATTTTCGCTTTACAATTCCATTCTACTGTAAATACTGCGTATCTCTATTTTTCTTTCCCATTGAATGATAGGGAATTAAAGTAATTGTAATCTATTTCTTGACAAAGTGATTTTTATACTTCGACAATCTTTATATTTGCAAAATTACACAGATTTCAGTTACTACTAAAGAGTATTGTTAGCGAATTTATAATTTTGATTTAACTAACCTTAGCTTTCGATACTAATCCATGGTCTGGCTATGTTCATTGGGGTGCCCATTTCTTTTGCTTAAAACCTCCTCTTTCTTAGTCGGATTGTGGAATATGACTGAGTTTCCATGGAGGGTTTGTCATGATGGATTTTTCTCCCTGTTGAACCGGGGGTTATGATTGACTTGCCAAGGTTGGCTCTACTCATGCGTCATGGCTATGTGCTAGTGCACTGTACAAGCAAAATGTCCAACCGGTGATTACGGCTGGCTCTGGACAGTAACCTTTGATATGGTTCACAGGTAGATGCTTAATGAGTCCAATTATCTACCAACATTAGGAAATTCGTAGGTCATTCAAAAGGGGTGAGAGAAGGCATAGGGACACAAGAACTGGGTTCCAATTTGTGGAATTTGAGTGCATCCAAAGAGGTTAAAATTCTGTTGAGGGGTCTCTTTGAAGTGCAGAGATTCAAATAAAAAACAGGGATACTAAGATGTGCAGAGAATATGGGCCATTGTTCTTGTTCAATGTAGGTTCAAGAGTTCAGTAAACTTTATTATAAACGTTGCTGGGAATTTTTCAAAAGATGACTCAGTGAGCTTTTAGCAGCAAGATAGAAGGGGACTTGAAGTTATGGTCTATATGGAAGGATGATGTGATCTAAACAGCTTCAACCTTGGAATTCTTAGAAAGATTATAAACTGGAATATGGCTTATACAGTGTTTTGTTTTAATTGGGTATATGTATATGAAGATCTTTTGAAAAGTTTGTTTGCAAGCCTTCACTCTTGTTAAATCCTGAAAGCTTTATGATGGTTTGAGAAGGGGGAAGCAAAAATTGAAGAGTATTTAAACCTTGGTCTTTAAATTTATAGGTGAAGAATATCCTATGGTTTCGGGATCATCTTTTTTTATGTCACTCATTGAACAAAATCTTGTGTGATAGAGATGAAATCTGTGTGAAACAGAATAGTGATCAAATTCGTTCATGCCCACCAACTCCAAACGAATCCTTGTTTCACACATATTGTGTTTCACTATCATTATTGTCATGCGATTGAGACCCATCATATGAAAGCACACATTTTCTATCCCCTTCCAATAAAACATTTAAAACTATAAATTTTTTTTTTTTTTTGGAGGGTGAAACTATAAACTTAGTTAATGGTATTGCCGAAAAAATAGGTGAAAACGGATAAAAGAAAATTTTTGAAAAAATGTTACCAAGAGTTGTCAAAAAAATAAAATTATCTTTTGTTTTCAACTATTTTTTTTGACTAACCATACAAAAATGAGGAGTGCTAACCTGGATGCACTAACAAATATTTTCCACAGACGCAAGGTGGGTGCAACACGTGGTGTTGCTGCCCTATAATAGGGAGATGGTTTGACACTTGTTGCCACCACCTTGCGTCTCGGGAAGACTGCGCTTGTGTGTGTATATATATAATATCTGTATGTATAACAGTTATCATAAGCCAATTTCTGCAAACCATTTCAAATTTAATGATGGTAATTGAAACCATAATCCGGTGTTGCGGTTTCAATAAGTAAGGTTTTGCAATTGGCTTAGAATAAGTTAGAGAAGACAAAGAAGAGCAGCACTAGCAGTCCAAGTCCCCATTCATATCCCTCCCCATAGTAAAACACGTTATACAGCGTAAGGAATAGCAGCAAAAGCAGTAGAGATCCCCATCCATACCCATCCCTTTCATGGCCAGAGTTATCAGGCTGTTCTTCCATAGAAATATTTTGTACTTGTACAGAGGGAAAGTAGAAACTAACGAGGTGGATGACCAATATCAATAAGAGGGGACCAAGGAGCATCTTACTAATGAAGTTGATAATCAGTATAAGCACGAGCGGAGCTATGATCGTTTCACTGATGAAGTAAATTAGCAAGACCACCAGAAGGGGAATGATGAAAATGAAAGAGAAGGTTGCTTCTTGCACATCTGCGACTAAGAAAGCGCTATTTAGAAGAACCCTACCATAGATGACCAATCCCAAAGTTGCGAGGATCAGAAATGGGATTAATGGCGACGGTCCGGTTGCCATTTCTATATTTGTTACACAACCTCCATGTATGATAAATGAAAGAGGTGGTTGACAAAAGAAGAGTATATGAATGGAGCAAACCATGAAGTTTGAATGAGTTGGGTTTAATTATCTTAGGTTAATTATAGGTTGATGATAGTTGAGATTCGGTTTTTGTTAATCTGGTAATAAGTTGGTATTATGCTGATCTCAACAAATTTCGTTGTGCTTCTAGGGGGGGCGGCTTGGCTGGCTGAATGGAGGGCATGGTAAGGAATTTGAAGATTCAGCTAAGTTGATCGAAAATGGCGATACATATGTAGGAAAATTGTTAGCCTGTATGGAATCGGCTTCGAGGAATTAACTAGCAATAGGTTATTTAGTCATCAGAAAACCTAAAAGGTTGTTTAGTATAAATACAAAGAGGAGCTCTTTCAAGCAGAAAGTTGAGCTTTAGACCTATTTGATTGGGATTGGCCAAAGCCTTCAAACAAAAATTCAAATTTAGGCTCGGCGTCTAACTGGGCCAGGGCATCCGAGGGCTTAGCTGGGCTAAGACCCAACTTAATACCAAAGAGTTCGGGCCAACCCTTTTGATAAGGCCGATCCCGAGATCCAGGACTGATTACATATTGATAAGGCTAGTCAAGCCTTTGGTTCTCTCAGGCTAAGGAACTTTGAGACCAGCTAAAGGTCTCTTACTTAAGGTAATTAGATAAACAAACTTTACTACTGTAGTATTTAAGAGATGACTTAGGGAGTTAATAGATAAAGAAGATGTACTACCGTGCATAGTTAGCTCAATTACGTCAACCATTACTCACCTGACACATTGGACGTGGGTGTTGGTCGATTCCACATCGACCACTTGAATCTCGGATCATCCGGTTTTGTATAGAAAACAACATAAGTAAACCACTTACCTGATTGGATTGTAGGTGTTTGAAGATCCTCTATGAGGGTCTTCAACTCTCTCCTCTTTTGTGCTAGATGAGGAGCTCTTCTGTCTCTTACGAGAGAGAAGTTTTTCTTCTCTTGAGGAGTGAAAGTTGGGACCTCACCCTATTTACAGGGTCCCAGAATCCTACACATCAAGGATTTTGGGTCCACACAATTAAAGGTGATTATGCCCTCAAATATTGACACACTAGTGTGTGTCTAGGGTGTACCGAGTTCAGTGTACCTTAATGATCACTACCCCATAATCGGACTCTTACCAACATGTTTCAATCAAACGAGAAGATTGATCCAGGGTTTTGACAAATCAAACCCCGTGATCATGTGTGACCACAAATTCTAACAGTGGGTCTCATAAAAAACATGGTTGACCATTTCCTATTATGTGGAGGGGTAATAGTTGATACTGTTGGATAATGGGATCGGGTGGCTACAATCCCTCGATCGAACGGCTATGATTATTGATGGGTAAATCTAACCTCAATAATATGAATTCCCACATGCATCACACACTCGTGCACATCATCACATGCATGTTCATGTTTTACAAATATACTATATGATATTTATTTATATTCAAACTTCATGCATACATTTGTACATAATTTCATGTTAGTATTGTGGGATGAGGAGCATCGGATCATCTCTAAGCCAGAGTGGGTATCTTGGCAAAGGATGACCGTTGGATGTCTTAGATTTAGTCAAATGGCCTAACAGCCACTTTGACCGAGTCATTAAGACCCAAAGAGCCGTTAGAACCGTTACATTGAGCCAAGGGAGTTAAGGATTGAGTGGTTTAATCTAGACCGTTGATCTAGATGCCTTTTAGCAAGAATCAAGGAATGGATTTATGGAGTCTAACGACTCTTTTCTTGGTGTATAAATATCCCCTATGTAAGAGGAGGAAAAAGGCAAGTTATTGTCCAAAGAAATACACTTTCCATTCTTGGTAAAGAGAGAATCGTATCTCTCAAGGAAATTCTTGTGTCTCTTTTAAGACTTGTTAAGGTACACCACACTACACCCAATTGTTGTGCAAAATCCCGTAGAGGAGAAAGCCTAGCTCAACTTGGTTCATAATCGACGCTCAAGGTTTAAGCTCATGCTCCTAGTTCCACTTTGCTGAAGTCACGGGTCGCAATTCCGCTGCTTATACGCGTCCCATCATTGGTATCAGAGCAAGGTTCACGGTATTATATTGTGTCTCAACATTGGATCAAAAATCATAAGAGATATTTACTTTGTTTTCTCACGATTTTCCGTGTATTGTTTGAAGAAAGTTCCTCCAAAAAGCTTCAACCCATTAGACTATTTGTCTCTTAGTGATAAAGTGTGTCAGCACCCTTTTTTACTTTACCAAGGTTCACCATATTACCTTGTGCCGAAAAACGTTGGATCAAGACTCATATGAAACTTGTCTACGTTTTTGCCTTTGGAGAAAGCTTCTCCAACAAGAAACTGTCTCTCTGAAAAAGCTTCATTATTTTGGCCTCTGTTACGTGAAGTGCGAGATCCTTCACGTGTTCTTGAAGTGCCAATCTTCACTAAGTCCATCTTCCGGCATCCCTCTCGTGCATTAACTGGTCGTGTAATTTGAAGACGAGCACTCGATCGGAATCGGATCAAAGAATCAGGTGCATTCATTCCATATTACTAATTTCTTGATTGTTAATATATTTCTGAGTCATAGAATATTGCTGGAACACCCATAAAAATCTGCTCTTGCTAGAAAATAAATAATATAATTTATTTATTGAAAAATCAGTAATTTTGGGAATTTGAAATATATTGTCATTTTATTGTGATTAACAATTAATACAATACAGTATAACAACATATCAAATTCTATATAACAGATTAGCATACTGTTAGAAAAAAAAAATTAACATTGCAAACATCTGAGATTTTTTCGTGATCTGTTGAGACATATTATTTGGTTCATTGATTATATTTTTGGAAAATTATGTCTTCTCGTGCAGTAAGCTCAGAATTGTGTAAAACTGAAAAACTTAATGGCAATAATTATTCAACTTGGAAAAGGAGAATAAGACACATATTATTTCAAGATAAAGTGGAGTATGTAATTGATACTCCTTATCCTGATGAACCCCCTCTAAGGGCAGGAGAAGCTGCAAGAAATTTATATGAAAAATTTGTAGAGAATGATAAATTGGCGAGATCCATAATGCTCACATTCATGGATCCAGATCTGGAAATAATATTTGAAGAACATGAAACAGCTAAAGAAATGTTCGATGCCATTAAACTTGCCTATGGAAGTGCATCTGAGACATACATTCAATTATTAATAGAACAATTTAATACTTCTATGATGAAAGAAGGTGAAAATATAACTGAGCATGTTAATAAAATGATTGTAATAGCTAAAGAATTAGCTACCGTGGGAAATCCAATACCAGATAAAATGCAAGTCTCAACTGTTTTACATAGTTTACCAAATTCTTGGGAATCAGTTGTGATTGCCCTTAATTTATCTGGACAACAAGTTACAATGAAAACACTCCCTATGCTATTAGGAGTTGAAGCACAAAGGAGAGCTAAAAAGAAAATAAATGAAGTCAATTTAGTTGATGCCTTACCATCATCTTCTAAGACCAAACCTAATAAACCTTACAAGAAAAATTTTAAGCGTAAACCCTTTAAGTTTGGTAAGAGAAATGATAAGAATAAAAGAACATTTGGTAATTGCTATAATTGTGGAAAACCAGGCCACCACAAGTTTAACTGTCCTCAAACTAAAAATAACAAACAAGGATCTAAAGACATTGTTTGTGTGGTGTCAGAATCGCTTCTTGCTGATAGCGACTCTCAAGCTTGGTGGGTGGACTCTGCTTCATCAAGACACGTGGCAAAGACTAAAGAGAACTTCATAGAGATGAAGGAGATCAAAGCCGGCGACCATAAGCTCTATATGGGCAATAACACTTACTGTGAGGTTCTGGGAATCGGAACTCTCAAGTTGGCGTTGCCTGGACAAACAAACATCATCCTCACTGATGTATTGTATGCGCCCGGAATGAGGCGTAATCTTTTGTCTGTACCACGTCTAGATGACAAGGGTTTTGAAATACGTTTCCGTTCATCAAAAGTGTCAATTGGGAAACACGGACGTATTCTTGTATGGGGAACTAAAATTGATGGCTTGTATCGTTTAAATGTTTCTAATAAAACTTCTAGTTCTTCTGCTTATATTGATGAGTGTTATATGAATGTTAATTCTGCCTTGTGGCATATGAGACTTGGACACATAAATTATAATAAAATGAAAAAGATGGCTAATAATGGTCTTATACCTAACATCGATGAAAATCTAAAACCTTGTGAATCTTGTATAACTGGTAAGATGACAAGAAAACCTTTTGGTAAAGGTGAAAGATCTAAAGAATTATTAGAAATAATTCATTCAGATATATGTGGACCGATAAATATAAAAACTCATAGAAATATGATATATTTTATAACATTTACGGATGACTATTCAAGATATGGTTATGTATATCTTACGAAACATAAATCTGAAGCTTTAGAAATATTTAAAGAATATAAGAAAGAAATAGAGAATCAATTGGGAAGAAAAATAAAAGTACTTAGAACAGATAGGGGAGGAGAATACGTATCAGATAACTTTGATAATTTTTGTAAGGAGAATGGTATAATTCACCAACTCACCACCCCTTATACGCCTCAACAGAACAGTGTATCTGAAAGGCGAAATAGAACATTGTTAGATATGGTGAGGTCAATGTTAAGTCAATCGAATCTAAGTACAACTTTTTGGGGAGAGGCACTCTCAACTGCAACATATATACTTAATAGAGTACCAACCAAAGCAACAGGTCTAACCCCTTATGAACTATGGACAGGTAGAAAACCAGACCTAACTTATTTAAGAGTTTGGGGTAGTTCAGCCCATGTAAAAATACTAGGTCCTAATAGAAATAAATTAGATCCTAAAACAATAAAATGTAATTTTATTGGATATTGTGAAAACTCTAAGGGTTATAGATTTGTTGTACATCATTCTAATGGTTCTGTAGGAGTAATAGAAAGTAGAGATGCCTATTTTCTAGAAGATGATCTGGAACAAAATAAACCAGATAAAATAGTAGAGTTATTTGAAATAACTAAACAAGAAAGTACAATGCATAATAAAGAAGAGGAAGTTATAGAAAAACCTATACTAGAAGATACTATAACTAGAATACAAAGGGAGAGAAAACCTCCTAGTTATTTAAAAGATTATTATGCAATGATAAATGAAGAAATAGCAGATGATCCTATAGATTATAAAATGGCTATGGAGTCTATTGATTCTTCGGAATGGAAAAATGCAATTTCAGATGAATTAAAATCTATAGAAAAGAATGAGGTATGGGAACTAGTAGACCTACCTAAAGATAGAAAAGCTATTGGTTCCAAATGGATTTTGAAAAAGAAACTTAAATTAGATGGAACAATAGATAAATATAAAGCCAGACTAGTAGCAAAAGGCTATAATCAAAAAGAAGGTATTGATTATGAAGAGACTTACTCACCCGTTGCAAAATTCACATCTATTAGAATTTTGATGTCTCTTGTAGCTCATTTAGATTTAGAACTTCACCAAATGGATGTCAAGACGGCATTCTTGAATGGTGAACTAAAAGAGGAAATCTATATGAAACAACCTGAAGGATATCAAATTGAAGGAAAAGAGGATAAGGTATATAAACTGAAAAAATCTTTATATGGATTAAAACAATCCTCTAGACAGTGGTATTATACATTCCATAATGCGATAATGAAATATGGATTTGAACCTAATAACTTTGATCACTGTATATACACTTGGATTAGTGGGAGTCATTACATAATAATATCTCTTTATGTAGATGACATACTAATGGCTGGAAATGATTTAAATAAAATCATGGAAATTAAAGAATGGTTGAAAAGCCAATTTGAAATGAAAGATATGGGTGAAGCAGATTACGTTTTAGGAATTAAAATTTCCAGAGATAGAAAAGGTAGAAAATTAAGTCTATCTCAAAAACCATATTTAGAAAATGTTTTGAAGAAATTCAAAATGGACTCATGTAAACCTCTTGAGTCTCCTATATATAAAGGAACAAAACTATCTAAGAATATGACACCTACAAATGAAGAAGAGATAAATGAAATGAAAAATAGACCTTATGCTCAATTGATAGGTAGCCTAATGTATGCAATGCTATGTACTAGACCAGATATCAGTTTTGCAGTAGGTTTAATTAGTAGATTTCAAAGTAATCCTGGATTAGCACACTGGATAGCTGCAAAACGTGTATTGAGATATATTAAAAGTACATTGAACATTGCATTAACCTTCCAATCTGATGATTTGGAAGTTATAGGATTTTGTGATGCAGATTTCGCAGGAGATCCTGATGATAGAAAATCCACCTCAGGATATGTATTCTTGATGGGTGGTGCAGCCATTACTTGGTCAAGTAAAAAGCAAGGATGTGTTGCTAGATATACTATGGAAGCGGAATACATCGCTTGTAGTACTGCAGCAACAGAAGCTGTATGGATAAAGAGATTCTTAAATAGCTTAAGAATTGATGTAATAGTTGATAGACCTATTCACATATATTGTGATAATGAGGCCGCGATAAAAACCATTAAGAATGGGGAAATCAGTCCAAGAGGTAAACATATAGAACTGCAATATCATTATATAAATGATGTGATCCAGAAAAATCAGATCACAGTTGGATACATTTCCACTAAGGAAATGGTTGCAGATCCTTTGACCAAACCCATTGGTACTGAAGAATTTAGAAGGCATGTAGCCTCTATGGGTTTGATATAGAAACATCTCGGACTTATAGCCAAGTGGGAGATGTTGGATAATGGGATCGGGTGGCTACAATCCCTCGATCGAACGGCTATGATTATTGATGGGTAAATCTAACCTCAATAATATGAATTCTCACATGCATCACACACTCGTGCACATCATCACATGCATGTTCATGTTTTACAAATATACTATATGATATTTATTTATATTCAAACTTCATGCATACATTTGTACATAATTTCATGTTAGTATTGTGGGATGAGGAGCATCGGATCATCTCTAAGCCAGAGTGGGTATCTTGGCAAAGGATGACCGTTGGATGTCTTAGATTTAGTCAAATGGCCTAACAGCCACTTTGACCGAGTCATTAAGACCCAAAGAGCCGTTAGAACCGTTACATTGAGCCAAGGGAGTTAAGGATTGAGTGGTTTAATCTAGACCGTTGATCTAGATGCCTTTTAGCAAGAATCAAGGAATGGATTTATGGAGTCTAACGACTCTTTTCTTGGTGTATAAATATCCCCTATGTAAGAGGAGGAAAAAGGCAAGTTATTGTCCAAAGAAATACACTTTCCATTCTTGGTAAAGAGAGAATCGTATCTCTCAAGGAAATTCTTGTGTCTCTTTTAAGACTTGTTAAGGTACACCACACTACACCCAATTGTTGTGCAAAATCCCGTAGAGGAGAAAGCCTAGCTCTACTTGGTTCATAATCGACGCTCAAGGTTTAAGCTCATGCTCCGAGTTCCACTTTGCTGAAGTCACGGGTCGCAATTCGGCTGCTTATACGTGTCCCATCAGATACAAGCATTCTCCAAAAAAAAAAAAAAGATTGCCATGCTTGTGTATTGATCACCGGAGGGGCTTGAAATAAAATCTTAAAAGCACTAAAATTTCAAGACGTCCTTAGATATGGAAACACAACATGAAACAAACTGTACATTACAATTACAGTAATACTCTTCATGACATGAAGTAACAGAGAACTAAAAAGAGCAGAAAGAGTAGTAAGGATCCCAAGCCATACCCTTCTGCATCATAGCTAGAGCTAGTAGGCTGTTCGAACCTGTTGATGGAGGGGAAGAATCTGGCAAGGAAGTGAATGACCAGTAATAGTATAAGAGGGACAAGGACCACCAAGGAGAGCGTAGTTTCTTGAACCTTTGAAAGGATGGGCACGCTTTCTATGAAGATTGGGCCACAGATGACCGAACCCAAGGCCACAACCATCAGTGAGGGGATCAGTGGTGATGGGCCGTTCCTATTCATTCTCTCCGCCAATACTCTTTACTTCTTAGGGAGATGTGTAGAAGAAGAGCTTTTGGGACTAGAAATCTTCAATGGAAAAATTACTGTGAATGCTCTATTCTTTGGCTAGTTGACCCTTTGGGTACCTCCTCATTTGGAATTTTTAATTTGTTTTTAAAGTCAGTTAGATGGACAACCCCAACGGACTTTATTGAAAAAATGAATTTGTAGACGTACCCAATACCAAAAATAATTATTTATATTGAGAAATTACTGACATTATAAAACTTAACTTATAAAAATGATGTTTAGTTATTGACTTTTAGATGAAGCATGGCCTTCACTTAAAGGGATCAAATCCCAATAGGGAAATCCCAAAGGAACTGTTAAAAGGATCAAATCCCAATAGGGAAATCCCAAAGGAACTGTTAAAAGTTTCCATAATGATGTGACAGTCAATCAACTTATCCAACCCATGACATTGATAACATTTATAAGTTATAATGATCAGCCCTTCTAGTATCGCAACACGTGACAGGTTTTTCTTGAGGAACTGGTAGTTTGATGTCAAGGTTGGTCTTATGAGAGACATGTAGCAAAACTAGACCAGTCAAACGATTCTATATCGTTCGATTAGATCTTAGTTTGTTAGCATTATTAACCCTTTAGGATTCACTAGGTCTTATATAGGTTTTAGAAATTCCTAATTTTTCAACTTTCAATTTGATGGTTTAGAAATATCCAATCGGCCTGAATTTTTCCGGTGAGTCTACCTCAGATCCAATGATCCAATTTATTATTAAAAAAACATGTCACGTGTCCTTTTTTTCATGGGGCCACTCACTATAGCTTATAGAGAGTGACGCCCACCATATATAGGTCACCTCATATATTTATCGGTAGTATCCATACCTTTGTTTAGTTGATTGATTAGAATATAATACAAACAACGAGGATATTCATTTGTTTCGATAAATTCGAGATGGTACTGTGTGCATTCAATAAGATAGAAACAAGAATATGGTTGCACGAACCTCATCCACCAATTGCCTTCAGTGACGCTGGTGTTGTTGAGTTTAACCAAAATAAAAATAAAAAAAGACCTCATCCAACATGTCTCTATAAACGAGCTTGGACACGAAATCGTATTGAGTTGCATAGCCAGAAATAAGCAAAAACGAGAATAATCGGAATTTTAGCACTCCATTATATAAGATTGGAAACCCCCGAGGGTATAGCCCAGACGAACCGTAAACCCGGAGGTCTCGAGTTCGATTCACTGGCTCCCCTCAATAACAGCTGCATAGGGTGGGGGTACTCCCTATGTCAGCCCTTGGAATTAGTCTGAGGCTTTCAAGGGTAAGGATAGTTATCAAAAATTGTGGACTACACACATTGCAAATGTGTGTGTATGGATATATATATATATATATATATTAAGAGAGAGAGAGAGAGAGAGGGGTGTTCTTGATAATGCCGCTCACTGTACCGTGTAGTGGCATTGCTCATCCTAACCGTTTCAAAAATGTAGCTTCGCAATTCAGCAATTTTGGAGTAGCCTTGTAAAACTGGCAGACTCTTAATAGAAAACCACTAGTTTGAGGGTAAGAAAACCACAGGTTTGTTCTTTTGTCTTTTAGAATTCAAATAGATAGACATTATAGGAGAGAGTGTTCGTTGAGAGAGTTAGGGTTTCGTTAATCGTCAGAGAAGGGATTTCTTCGTTGAGTTATGACTCAAAACTTTAGGAGGGCGTTCGATCAGTATCGGTTTGCGTGGAATTGGTGTGTTTGATCCGGATTTGGAGAGTTTCTCAAATATGAGATTTTCTGTTTTGTCTAGGATTCCAGTTTAGGTGTGCTTATAGTTCTAGGGTTTACATATGTTTATAAGTGGGAGATAATAGAAAGATTTTAAGCACATTAGGGTTTAGGAAAATGTTTTAGAGAGGATAGATAGAGATTCTTCTTTGGGTTTCATTGAGAAGGTGAGTTGAGTGTTATTGTACAGGTTCCTCAAGGTTTCTCTGAATAAGAAATGAGTAATCGGATCTTGACCCGTGGACGTAGGCAGGTTATTGCCGAACCACGTATATCTCTTGTGTTTTTTTTGTGTGTATGCTTGTTTATCTTTTTCGTTTGATCCATTATTCAAAACAACTGGTTTTAGAACTCCGGGCTAATTATTTTTCAATGACGATGAAAAATTATTGGCAGTTTTCTTTAGAGAAGTTTGACGGAAAATAGAGTTTCAATTTGTGGCAAATGAGGGTAAAGGAACTCCTAGTTTAATAGGGTCTCGCAAGAGCTTTGAAGGGGGAGTCCTATAAATTGGAAAAGATGTCTGTTGTCGATTGAGAAGATATTGAAGATAAGGCAGTTAGCACAATATGCCTCTATCTTGCAGATAATTAACGTGATGCATGGCGTTATGGATAAGGAATCGGTACTAGAACTCTAGAGAAAGTTGGAAAATCTCTACATCGGAAAGAGCTTTACCAATCGGTTATATCTGAAGAGGCAGTTAAATACCTTGAAGATTGAGGAGAGTGCAGATCTCATAGAGCGCATGAATGTGTTCAACCAGATCTTGAATCAACTGTAGAAAGTTGAAGTCAAGGTGGATGAAGAAGGTCACGAGTCTTCTTACATCACTTTCGAATTAATATAAGAACCTGGTGACAACACTCCTGTATGGTAAGGATATATTGCAGCTGGAGGAGGAGGTCACGGTGGCATTAATTTCTAACGAGATTATGTGGAAGTCAAATCATGATGGGAATCATAATCATGCTTTGGTTTCTCGGGAAAGAGGAAGAGACTTGGAGAGAGGATCTAGAAAAGGCAGAGACAGATCCAAATTCAGAGGAAAAGGCATGGTTCAGTGTTATCATTGAAGAGAATTAGAGCATTTCAAAAGGGAGTGTTTGCTATGTTGATAGGGGGAAGGATTCTTTCGTAGGAGATTCTTCGACGGCAATAGCACAAGACAAGGATGAATACATTGGTGATGCTCTCACAGTTTCCAAAGATATAGATAATTCTTCTAGTGAGTGGGTATTAGATTCAAGGGCTTCGTTTCATATTTGCTCAAATATGAAATTTTTTGATATTTTCCAAAAAGGGTAGGAAAAGTTTCATTGGATGATGGATCTATTGTGAAATCGCGGGGTTTGAAACTGTAAAGATAAGAATGTTGAATGAAGTAATTCGGACTTTGGGAGGGGTAGCCTATGTCCCTAAGTTACGAAAGAATCTAATTTCCCTCGGTCAATTAGACTCCAAGAGTTGTTGCTACACAACATGAGGTGGAGTTATCAAGATTAAACAGAGATGCTTAGTTTTGATGAAGGGGAAGAAGTGTGGTAATTTGTATCTCCTGGATGAGAATACATTTGTAGGTGGAGCTACTACAGGGTCTGCAGAAAATTGAAAATCAGATGACGTGTAGAAGGTAAGAAGCTCACCTAAGGTCTCTTTTGCAATCAATGCAGGGACAGGTATTCTGAAGGGTTTCCGAAAGGAAGGAGATGGGGAGGTGCCTTTAACGGAGAGGACGAGTCTATGTTCTCCTTTGAGGTTCTTCTAGAAAGGACGGTTGCCAGGATACATACGGGTTTTGACCGTGTTTGATCGAATCAGAAGGATGGTTTTCCGAGGTGATTCGAGGTAACACAGAGAAAAGGATATCCTGAACTTTTTATTTATTTATTAATTTGCACTTTGGGGATTATGATTATTCTTGTAATCAATGAATAGATAACAACCATATTATAATGCATAATCAAATGCCATTAACTAAAATTGGCACTGCTTGGCAGGTAGAGCGCTATCTGTTCTCTCTGCTGGCCCCCCCTCCTACTGCTAGCCATAAGCTATGGCAGCTCCAGCTCGCAACCACAGGGGCCTCCCTGCCCTATCTATCCACACGCTGACAGGTAGGGGGTTATCTATGTGATTCTACGCTTGCTTGCGCCTATCAGCTAACTCTACAGCCTGCTGGTTAGCGAGATCAATATCAATCTGTTTTCCACCGTCAGTTGTGGGATCACCTGGCACATATAAGATGATTTGATTATTCCACCATGGTACTCCTACAGTCCTTGAAACAATTATCACCAGTAATCTCCACAACTGCAGGCTCCATCTTTGAACACATGAAAGCGATTGGCATCTCTAACTAAGATTTCCCTTTGCACAATTTTTGATATGTATTTCGTCACAGTGTGGCAATCCCCACAAACCCGAAGATTCTTCATTATCTGCAAAGGAGAGCCCGGGCTTGTATTTAACAATCCAAATGCTATTGCAAGCCTCTCACTGTGCCCGCAAAGCATGTCTCTCTTCTCCTCCTCCACAACGTCGTGCAGAACAAACTTTGGATCAACAACATACCCTTCCTTGGCCATCAAATTCTGTAGTCTTTCTAATAACCGGTAAACCTCTTCAGCTTGTTCAAAAAACCTTTCCCCACTCCCGAAAACATAGACCTTGTTTCTAATCTCAATCCAGCTACATCCACGGTGCTTTTTAAGTCCTCTGGCTTTCATGGATTTCCTTATATTTCTAACTTGATCCCACTTCCCTAATGCTGCATATACGTTTGATACTAAAACAAAGTACCCAGTATCATCTGAATTCAACTCCAGGATCCGCTCAGAAACACGTTCTGCAATCTGGGTCCTACCAGTTACTCGACATGCACTAAGTAAAGCTCCCCATATACTTGCATCTGGCTTCAACGGCATTGAAAGGATAAACTCCTCTGCTCCAGCTAAAAGCCCGGATCTAGATAGAAGATCAACTACACAAGCATAGTGTTCAATCTTAGGCTCAATGGCATAGTCTTTCTTCATTCGATTGAAGCACGTCAGACCTTCTTCTACTAAACCCGTATGGCTACATGCAAAGATAACAGCAACGAAGGCAACATGATCAGGAATAATACCCGATGCCTCCATGTCCGTGAAGGCTTTCAAAGCTTGCTTGCCTTCACCGTACATCCCATATGCGGATACTATTGTTGTCCATGTCACGACATCTTTCACTTCCATATGGTCAAATACTCGGAGTGAGTTCTTTAAACTGCCACATTTGGAGTACATTTCTATCAGTGCATTCCCGATCGAAACATCTGATTCATACCCAAATTTGAAAATGCTACCATGGATCTCTTTCCCTTGTAGTTTAGCAGCAAGAAATGAACAAGCAGGCAAGATGCCTAACATAGTAGCCATCTCTGGAATTACTCCTTCAGTCCTCATCTGACTGACAGTTTTCAATCCTAAACTGCAATCCCCAGTCTGAACACATCCAGCGATGACAGTATTCCATGTTACTATATCTCGAGCTTTCATGTTCTCAAACTCTTTCAATGTGTCCACTATGCTACCACATTTGGCATACATATCAACAAGTACGTTACCCACAACTAGATTTGAATCAAATCCCGTTTTGATTATATCACAGTGGAGCGCCTTCCCCTCGATTAAGTCTACTAATTGAGTAGACATCGATAAGAGCATCACGTAAGTGACAGAATCAGGTTTCATGTTCGCTTTCTTCATCATTGTAAAAAGCTTCATCCCTTCTGAATAACATCCAATTTGAATATAACCATTGATCAAAGAATTCCAAGAAACAGAATCTCTAGATGTCATTCTGTCAAATGCTTCCTGTGAAGCCTGTAAATTACCACACTTTGCGTACATTGTGATGAGAATGTTACCTGCTGTAGTATCACATTCGTAGCCACTTTCCCTCATGTATTCATGAACAGATCTCCCCCCTTCCAAGTCCCCCATGTGACCATAGGCACAGAGAACAGATGTTATTGTCAATAAATCTGGTTTGAATATAATCACCATCTTTTGAAACAGCTTGATCGCCTCTTTAAATACCCCTAATTGCGAGTACCCACAAATCATGGTGTTCCATGAAATTGTATCTCTGTCTACCATCTCATCAAAAACTCTTCGAGCATCCATTAAATTATCAAATTTACAATACATAGAAAGAAGTCCATTGTTCACTAATTTATCCATCTCAATCCCCATCTTATGGACAAGGCCATGAATTATCTGACCCTCTTCAATAGCAACTAGGCTTCCACACGCAGGTAAAACGCTGGACACCGTGAAAGAATCTGGAATTGTACCTATGGTTCTAGAATGGCAAAAAATTGCTAAAGCTTCCTCCCATTCCCCATTTGCACTATACCCGGAAATGAGACTATTCCAAGAAACAATGTCTCTGTTACGCATTCCCTCAAACACAGAACGTGCTTGATCCAAAAAATTAAACCTTGCATACATGTCGATTAGAGAATTTGCAATATACAAATCCGAGCCAAAACTCATTTCCAAAACATGATCATGAACAACCCTGCCCATCCTGAAATCCAACAAACCAGCGCAGGCATTGATAACTGAAGGGAAGGTGAAAATGTCAGGTCGCAGCTTCAATTTCTGCATTTCAAGATAGTAATCCAAAGCGTCCCGAAACATCCCATTCTGGGTTAGTGCTCTAATAATCGAATTCCATAGATAAACATTGTTTGAGGGAGAAACTCGGCGAAAAACCGATAAAGAGGCAATGGGGTCTCCGAATTTGGCATACTTGCTTATGAGTTTGCCAGAGAAGAATACAGATTGGCCGAATCCGGAAGTGAGGATCAGGGAGTGGATTTTTACGAGGTCTTGAGAAACCGTTGCAGTTGTTAAAGCTTTTGAGATTGAACAAGTGAGGATTTCTTGTTTTTGATCGCTCAAACTGCGAAACTGAGCTCTGTTCATGAGATGAGATGGGTTTTTGGTGGAATGGAGGAGGCATATTTTCAGACGTAAACGTAACAGAAGATCCAGTTTCTGAGACGAGGGTTTGCGATTCTACCTTGTAGAATGTCCTCTGCAGTTGTCTCTACTCTCTTACCGGTCGCCGGTCGTCGGTCGTTTGATTCAGATTCTTTCAGCTGGAATCAATTGTGTTAGAACTGATTTTACAAGAATCAATTTTTACAATAATAAGCCTTGCCAATTTGTCATAAATAATTAGAGCAATGGTAGGGCTACTTTCCTCTCATCTTTTTTTTTTCTTTTTATAGGAAACTTGCAGGTGGCACGGGCGATGCACGTGAGAGCGAGGGGAAGGAGTTAACCACAGTTAATAGGAATTAAAAGGGGCACGTGTTAACCCATGGGTGTGATTGAACCCTCCCCAAAGTTAATCGCGATTGGCTGTGATTCTAAATAGATGGATGACAAGGGGTAGTTTAGGAATTAAAGTAAAACATTAAATCAAATGCAAGGATAGTTTGGAAATTAAAGTAAAACATTAAATCAATGTTTTGTTTTTATATAAGGGTAATTTGGAAATTTTGGAAAAATCATCTATGCATGCCTCTCACATTATAATAGTAAAGATGAGACTCAAAAAAAAACCCACAAAAAATTATCATATCATTTTTGTCTTCTTGTCTATAAAAGAGAAAAATGGATGAAGGAAAATCAACCTAGCATTGCTCAAATAAATTATGTTTGGTCCACACCAGCCAAATTTGATTCTCTGTAATTTTGTGTATATAATCCCATTTGATTAATAAGAAGCAAAAACCTTATATTTGAAACTTCATATATTTCTTATTTTTCATCTACCTAAAAGACAAATTTGTTTCATCTCTACTATTATAAAGAGAAAGAGATGAGTCAAAAACGTTGATTGATTTTTTCTACTATGACCATAAAATCTCATTGTTATGGTATTCTATTCTACATGACAATAGTTACTTAAGGATATTAAAGTAATTTCAATCATAACTAACTACAATCTTTTTAGATAGCACGATTCCCTCAAATCTCTATTGGACATCTCTTCTCTCATCTAAACAGATGGGTCTTCCATCCAAAGAGACACGCCTCTTCTCCATTTTATTGCCCCCCTTATGCAACACCTCCCCAATTCTCACTTCTCTCTCTCTAACCACCCCAATTCTCTCTCCCCTCACATGTTGCACCACCAAGAAAAAAAAGGCTATGTCCTGTGAGATGTGAAGAGTGCAAAAAAAAAATCTTTAGTTTCATCTCTTTCATATGCCATGTCCATTGAATCTGCTACTGCAATCCAAAGAAGTCAAAGTATTCATACCTAAAAGCCTTAATTTGCCGATCCTTTTCTGTATTTCTCTAATTATTTCAACTGGTCTTTAGTTTTCAAATTTTTAGTTATTTTTCCCTTCGATAATTTTGATCAGATGGATCTACTTGACTTCATAGATTGGACTAGAGTTGAATGTCTTAATCAAAGCACCATGCATTCGACCAATAACACTCTGAAACAGGTGATTAATCGAGACATGATCTTCTCTTGTGTTGTAGTATGGAGAATTGGGGTTTTTTATGCATTTCATTTTAGTGTTGTGGTTTGGGATTTGGTTGATTTACAAGTTTTGTTGTTATTAGGGTTACAAGGGTTACAGGGAAGATGAGGGTTTGAATATGGAGAGCGATGCCGGTGAGCAGCTATTGATTTATATACCTTCCATGCAAGTTATTAAACTACATTCGATTGCTATCAAAGGCCCTGAAGAGGAAGGTGTCACGCCCCAAAATTTATGGCACAAATCTCGTTGTGCACATGAATCACGAGGCATGACCTAGACTCATCCAATTTGACATTGTCGTGCCCCAAAACCCCACCTAGGTGAATGTGAGATCTTGGCACGTGACCTACTTAATAATTCATCATGTTACAAGTAATCAAGGCATACTAAAATATGGATATAAAAATTTCTTCTTCAATTAAACCATCAACTGAAATTCAAACTCTATAATACAATTGAAAAGTAATAAATCCTGGTCACCCATCCTGACCATAAACATAAAAGACTAACTAACATGAGTCTCTATTAACTAAAGTCTCTTGAAATTTAAATAACCAATAAACAACTTCAATAATAGGGTCATCGATCAAGGTCTCTTTCTTCCTCAGGATAGTCACCTTCGGGTTCCTTGATGTACTCCTCTTCTTCCCAAGGTTCGGGCGCACAAATGTCAAAACCTGAACCTGCCGACAACAAAAGTCATCGGTTGAGTAACGAGTTACTCCGCGTATATAACAGATCATAGTAAACCATATAATGAATAATACTTTGCATGCATTTCATCACTTCATACATCAAATTACATATAAAATCAGAGTGCGGAAAATAAACATGTACATTATGTCGATTTCTTTCTTTCTTTTTCTTACTTTCTTACTTTTCTTTCTTTCTTTTCATATTTCATACATTATCATCTCATCAATACACATTCACATGCATTTATACTAAATTAAAATACCACTTTACCGTATAAGGAAAGGGATTACTATACTTTACTTTACCGAGATACCACCCTTCATACATTATCCGATACGAACGGCTTAATACATATTCTGGTACGACGACTTACTTACTTTGGCATACATCTCGCCCTTTCTGGTTGTATCCGGTGGTGCACAACACAAACATGTATTATCGCTTTCGTGTATCTTTCTTTCTTACTTTATTACTTTACTTTTAGTCTCACTTACATCATATTACTGTCTTTAATTCTTTCTTCTTACTTTTACAGATTTTTCATTCGTGAGTGTATAATAATATATCTCTTGTTTAAATTGCACCTAAGACTAACAGTCAAGGACCATAGGACATCTCATCATAGCGTCTCATACTACTATGTTAACCAGGCCTAGGTAAGCTTGACTTTTATAAGAGGTTCGTTTACCCAATGGTATATCATGTATTAAGAAGAATTACAGAAATACACAACCTCTCACATTTCCTATAATTCGACAAAACAATCATCACAGTTGATATTAAAAGTATTCATAATCACGATCTAATTTAAATGTCAAAATCTCTTTTTTTTTGTTTTAATCAAGATCAATATCCTAATTATAACACCTTTAATCAATAATAATTCACATAAAATTTTAAACATAAAATCAAACTCACATATCATTAAAATACCACAATTAAGTCATCCATTCAATTCCATCCATCATCCCATTCTCCTCATAAATCCACATACTTCAATTAATTTTCCCAATCCCCTTGTTGAATCATAATTAATTTAAACATGGTTCTTCACATCATGATAAAACAATAACTTAAATAGGTACTCCACATCCTGTTTTAATCATCAAAGAATAATAAACAGAAATTATAGTTCTAGTTCTTCACATCTTATTCTAATCATCTAAGAATAATATACTAAAACTATAAATCCAATTCTTCACATCCTATTTTAATCATCCACGAATAATAACATAAGAATCAAAATATAGTTCTTCACATCCTATTTTAATCATTCAATAACAGAGATCATAATTATGGTTCTTCACATCCTATTTTAATCATTCAATAACAGAGATCATAATCATGGTTCTTCACATCCTATTTTAACCATCAAAATAATGAAATAACATCATCACTAGGTTCACATCCTATATTAATCATCAAGAATAATGAAACAACTTTATAAATAGGTTCTTCACATCCTATTTTAACAGATCAGTCATATTGAAACAAAAATCATAGACATGTACATAGATCCTAGCTATTTTTACATCTTTACTTAAGTTTACTCCTTTTTATTCATTCTTTTAGGTTAATATTCAAAATATGAGTCACTAGATCAGTTATTTACCTCACTTGATCGTCTCCCTACGATCTATCGCTTGCGAATAGGGTTCTATATTGATCTTCACGCCTTCTTTCTCATTTTTCTGACCGAATCTTTGAACTCCTACAGTTCCTCCCTTTTTGATCTCTCCGAGACTCTCTATTTTCTCTCTTTTAGGTTTAGAAGGCCTTAAAAACCCTCAACTTACGAGTATAAGGGGGTATTTATAACATTGGGAGCCCTAAGGACTCAAAACCCATACGATCGTGCAAACCACCGCTGGAACAGCGTTTTGGACGATCAATCACCGGCGACAATTTTTTTTTTGTAAAAACTCTTTTGCTACTTTTTGTTTTTCTTTTATTTAGTGCAATTTATCTCCATAAATTCGCTAAATCAAATTAACTAAATGAGTTTTGTAACTCAAGATTTTAATACATTAATCTCTCCTAGGATTTATGTATAATTTTAAGTACATTTATTTAGAAATTTAATTCATGAGATTATAAAACTGGTGAATTTAATGCGGGTCATTACGGACATCAAGCAACTTTGTGCTTCTTATAATACACTTACATAATTTGAATCACAAATAAATAGCAAAAAATAATATATCCCAAATAAACCAAACCCAGTTCTTATTATTCATAGGAACATATATCGATCATCCAAACACTCTTTTACATCCATCCAATAAAACTCAATAAATCTAAGATAAGAAACTCCAAAAATTTTAACTACATCAACAACTTTCCAAATTCTTAGTGTATAAAGAAATTCAAATAAATCGAATAACATGTCTAAATCTCTCCAATTAGTTAACCAAGACATCTCAGTCATTCTTCTTACTTGAAATAGATGGCAAATAGGAATAGCCTCACAACTCAGTAAATAGAGGATCTACTACCCTTCAAAGTATATTACATAATTAATATATCACTAACTTGATTTCAACTACTCATTTTAAGGTCTAAGGTTCAATCTCAAGTAATGCAAAAAATAATACTCAATTATATAACAATCCTAGTATGAAATGATATGCACATTCTTTCCAAACACACAAGCACAAATGGAAACCTCCAATATACAATTAATATATATATATATATATAGAGAGAGAGAGAGAGAGAGAGAAAGAAGGGATCAGTAGACATACGAAAAAGACATATATCTTTACATATGACTACATCTGTATGATCAAGAGATCTAACGGCCACCATTCAACTACACTTCTATATGTTAAGGGCATTTAAGGATATTGTATTTTTTTTTTTATAAGGTCATTCCCTTTCTTTTAGTTTCCTCAAAGAGAAGAAACAAGTTCTCCTCTCTCTCTCTCTCCGGATAAACAGAGATTTCGCCGGACTGATCACAAACTCCCCCTTGGAAAACAACTGGAAAAAAAAAACGATTTAAACAGCTTTCAGGCTTATTCTCCAGCGATTTTTGACCAATATAGGTATGTTTTCTTTTTCTTTTGTCTTCTCCTATGATTTATGGTGATTTCAGGCTTCTTCTCCACCGATGTTCTCGCTATGCATGGACTGAGTCTTTGAGGTGGAGGCATGTGACGAGCAGGGCTTAGTGAGATCAATTTTGTGAAGGAGCTCAGCTGGATGATTAAATTGAGTGAGGTGTGATGTCAAAGAAGCGAGAGGATGCAGTGGAGATCAAATTTTTCAAAAAGGGTTGCTTTCCCTAGCTTAATCTGTTCAAATATGTCTAGGTAATCATTTGGTCGTGAAAAGAGAGAGAAATAGTTAAATAACCACTTATTTTCTTAACAATAGAAATATAGAAGGGAAACTGGAGCATTCTCTAGCGCATGGCTCACTTAGAGCATTCCTAGCAGCCTCACCAAAATAACTTTTGGTGAGCCAAAGCACTAAAAATTGCAAAAAAGGGTCCCCGGCAACCTCATCAAAATAACGATTTTGTGAGTATTGTACACTCATCAAACCAATGTTTCTCTCTCCTTTCCTTTTTTTGTTAAATTGGTGAAGCTGATGGGAGTGTTTTAAAAAAATGGATAGCCAAAATAGGAAAAAATGATTTTTAGCTATTTTGGTTAGTATTATTTGGTGAGGCTGCTAGGAAAGCTCTTGTCTAGCCTTCTTGACTCTCTAAATTTACTTTCCTTGCATCCTAGTATTTTTGCCTCCTTTCTACCTTCTTCACTTCCAACCTTTACAGAACCTTTTTTAATGGTTATAAAACCAAACCAAAAAACGCTAACAAAATTGATCGGTGATGACGATAAACGGACATCCATTTCAAGTTGCAATTTATAGCCACAGAATAGTTCGAAGCGTATGACAAAGGTTTTGTATTGTCTGTTGCTCTTGTGCCACTTGCAGCTCTTGAAGTGGCATCTCTTTGTAACACCTACCACAATTGAAACATGGAAAATAAGATTAGAAATACAAAAAATACATAAATAAATAGAGATGCAATAAAGAAATGTAAACATTGTTCATGGCCCCTAGAAGAATTTTGGAAAGGGTGGGTATGCAAGAAATGCTTTCTACAAGCTTGAATGGTTGAATGCGGTTTTGTTCCTCGATGTTCAGGATTATGGCAACTCCTGAATACACTCAAAGATAGAACTTGTTTGATTGCTCTTTGTTTTTGCCTTTGTGCCATGGCTTCAAAGAAGATCCTATGCTGCAACCCTCAACTTATAGATGTGCAAGTACAATAAAAGAAAACAAAACATACATCTTGTGGTAAGCTAAAGCCTGAGCCAGATTCAGTAGTGTAGAACTTGAAGTCAATCTTTGATACACACTGGGAGGAAGGGACATCTACAACACAACAAATAGTCAAAGATAAGTTGTAAGCCCCAAAAGACTCGGTCCACACTAGGGCTGTCAATGAGTCGAACCAGCTCACGAGCCAACTCGACTTGGCTCGAAGCGAGCCAAGCTTGAGCAGGATTCAAAAGCTCATCTAGCCGAGCCGAGCCAAGTGAGTGAGCTCATTTAGATAACGAGCCGAGCTCAAGTAAGAGGTAGCTCAGCTCGGCTCGGTTCAACTAATTCAATGAATACCCATGTACAGTTATACCCCTGCCAATATTCAGTTTTACATTAAAAAGTATAAGAAAATGAAATAAGTTTTTAAATTAAGAACATGAAATGTTCATTAGGTTAGTGAAAGCACTATTTTATCTTCTTCTTTTCTTTGTACCCCACCATTTAATACCTTAATTGTTAGAATATTGTCCCCACTATACAATTTTTTTTTAAAAAAATTAAAGCTTAATGAGCCAGCTCGAGCTTGGCTCGAGCTCAATGATTTGTGGACTAGCCGAGCCTGAGCTAACCTTTTCGAGCTCAAGTTAAGCTCGAGCCGAGCCTGAGCAACATCAAAAATCCAACGAGCCGAGGCTGAGCAATGCCCAGCCTGACTCAGCTCAGCTCGTTGACACCCCTAGTTCACACATAGAGAGAACATTGCTGGAGAAGAGGCCTGAAATCACCAGAGAAGACAAAAGAAAAAGGAAACATATCAGTCTTGGCCAAAAATCATCGGAGAAGAAGCCTGAAATCCATTTGAATCATTCTCTCTTTTTAGTTGTTTGCCAAGAGGGAAATTGAGATCAGTCTAGCAACTTCCCTGTTTATCCCGAGAGAGAGAGAGAGAGGGGATGCCGGAGAGAGAGGAGAAAGTGTTTCTTATTTTTGAGGAAACTAAAAGATATAGACAGGATCTTATAATAAACAAAATTTCCTTAAATGCCCTTAACACATAGAAGTGTAGTTGAATGGTGGTCGTTAGATCCCTTGATCGTCCGAATGTAGTCATATGTACATATATGTCTTTTTTCATATGTCTACAGATCATTTCCTATATATATATTGTCACACAAACTATAGTGGTGTCTATATCAGAATTTCTATATCAATTTTAATCAGTTATACGGATACCCGTCAACTAAAGCAATCCAAGGATCCCACTTTATAGCCCACAACAGGATCAAATGATCCAAGCGCTCCAAGTGTACATCGTGGTTTTAGGGACTTTCAACCCATGGGTCTCAATTGCCCAATATATTTCCTTAGAAACTCAAATCTAATGGGTTTTATCAACTAAGCACCTCTGTGGACAATCTTGATATGGTACATACAATAATGAGTAATATTTACAATCACATCAATAAGTACCATAATATTTTTGGTAGATTGACTCATCGATATTAAACAAATTGTATCTCACTGAGGTTAACTCTAATTCCAGCAAAACATAAGTTTATGGAAAGCAAATATAATTAACTTTTACATCAAAATATAAGTTTATCAGAATCTAAAGAATTTCCTATAAATATTAAACTTAATATGGTTGTACTGCCTAACGAAATAATAAACAAAGACCTTTTTGAGATTCATAAATTTTTAGAGATTGTTCCTTATCAAAAAATAATGATGTATACTTTTTTGGAAAGTAGATTTCTAGTAAAACAAAGAAAAATATCAAAAAACAATCAAATAAACATATTTTTAAAATGAAATATTGACTAAAACTGTAGAAACCTGAATTTAATTTCATGTCATTATCTTGATTAATAAGGGTGAAATTGTCAATGACATGTGTATTTAATGCTAATCGAATGATGCAGGTTATTTATGTTGCCCAAGGATTGGACCCTAGAGGGGGGTGAACAAGGACTATGGCAAATTAAAATTTCTTCCTAATTCCTTAAGCGGAATTTCAACTAAAACTAGTTAAAAGGAATTAGAAATTGAGCAATTCTACTCAAACAATATAAATAAGAATGTAAAGAGAAGAGAGAGAGTATGCAAACAAAAATTGACACACGATGTTGTTCTCGAGGTTTGGTAACCCACCTATGTCCCCGCCTCAAGCTTCCCCGCTTAAGGATTCACCACAATTTATTCAATCGCCGATCTTCTTCTGGGTGAAGATCAAACCTTTGCAATCTCTCTTCCAGATCGAGATCAAATCTTGTAAGGGAATAATCCTCCCTAGATTTAGTCCACTTTTCAGGTAGTGACCAGACCTTCCCAACCTCTTTACGGGTAGAGATCAAACCTTACAAAGCTCCCGCTTCAAGGACAAGAATCCACCGATTCTTGATTTTCACATACACTTCAAGGAGTGATGGTTACTATCTGATTTTGCTTCTAATACAAGTTAATAGATCACTTTGAAGTTCTCTAAGAGTCTCTCAAAGAATGAGATTGAATAGATCAAGAATGGACTCTTTTGGGTTTCTAGGTTCAACTCAAAGGATTTTGGAATCTAAGCTTTGGAATGATTAAAAGAATGATTGGAAGTATTGGAGTTACTTTTAGTTCATAATTCAATCCTATTTATAGCCCTTGCAAAAATATAGTCGTTGGCACAATGGTGCAAAGAATGGCCGTTAAAAACTAGTCATTACAGAGTTTAGGAAACTTTGTCCCGTATGATTTCGTCGACGAGATTGGGTGAGTATTCTGATTTCGTCGACGAGATTGAAACAATGGCTCTGCGGTGAAACTAATTTCACTATTTAATTTCATCGACGAGATTGAAACAGTGGCTCTGGTCATTCCAAATGATGTCCTAGGGCCTTAGAATATTAATCAATTTAGTTTTAGACTCCTATGGTCATTCTAGACTTTTGAGCAATTCAACCAACCAAAACTTTGAGGACTTTTACAAAAGTCCTAGACACTCTCATACTAAATATAAAACTATAAACCTTCTAAGAGAGTCTTCAATTCTTTTAGCTTGATTTTGAGTGGATTTGTCTTTAGCTTCATGATCAACCTTCAATCTTCTTGATGATCCAACTTGGACTTTGGCTTTTGATATGATCTTTAATTATCTTCAATGTGATCCAACTTGATCCAATAGCTTTGCTTGACTTGGTAATGGTCTTTCTTCATAGATGGGGTCATTTTCATGCTTTCTCATCTTGAATGACTTGCTAATGCTCTTCATAAATTTTTTATCATATAAACTGAATAGAAGCATTAGTAACACAAATCTCATTCTATTATTGTGTTATCATCAAAATTACTATGAAGACCTAAGGTGAAAACCTATAGGCTAACAATCTTCCACTTTTTATGATGACAAAATAATGGAATAGATTAAGAATAAGCTCCCCCTCAATTTATGAATCAATACAATTTTGAGGCAAGATCCCCCTAAACATTTGCATTTATATTTTCAAGATATTTAATGTCAATTGCATATGGTTTAGATTAACCATTTATTAGCCATGATTCCAATATTTGATTCATTTGTTTAAGTCAATTCAAGCAATTTAAACGAATGTGAATATTTCATTTAAGCTCATCATACTAATTGAAACTAGTCATTCTTTTATAGGCTCAAGATACCAATTAAACTTAGGGGTTTAGGAATTATCATTTTTCTCCCCTTGGCATCATCAAAAAGCATGACCAAGTCATTACATGATACCAAACATTATAATACAAATCATTTTCGACAAGACACAAAGATCATCAAATAGTTATGAAAATAATGTTCTATGACTTGAGCTTGTTAGGTAGTTGTTCTGTAATAGTCAGTGTGAATAACAAAGGCTTACGGCACCACTCAGTTAACATTTGTGCAGTAATATTTCATTTCATCAATTGGAGCGCACGCGCACAAGATTTTTAAGAGGTGCGGATTTTAGGATTTTAACCCTCCCACACTATAAATAAACCTAGGATTTGGGAGTTTAGGGTTTTTAAAGAACCTAAACCTAATTTTGAAGGAAAAGAAGGAGAAGGTTAGGGCTTCAAGGAGGATTTGGCTTAGGAAAGAGAGATTGAGCTTGGACATTGCCCTAGGGAGTGCTCTCAAGAATTTGGGTCGTAGGACAATGCTCTAGGAAGGTAAATATGGTTTCCTCACTATCAATTATAACATGAATCATTGATGTCATTTAGTTTTAAAGTTAATATTTAAGGAATGTTAAGCTTGATCATGATTTATTATCTCTTCTATCTAAGTTTACAATGATTTTTATGTCATATGATGAATGTTGTGTGATTTATTATAGAGGAAATGAATGATTTGGAGTTGTATGATTGAATAAGGAGGATGGGATGTATTGTGGGTTTTTGAATGGAGGATGGGATGTATGGTGAAGTTTTGAACGAAATGGTGTGTTGTCTTGATAAAAAAAAATGAAGAATGATGTATGTAAATATTGATTTAGAACTCTTACTTTTTGCAATTACAATTGAAAATGATGGGTGTTGAATGATATTGATGTCCATAATTTTATATTGAATCATTATATTTATGCATGATTAGTTGTAGAAGCTTGGGAAGTGATATGTCACTATGAATGATGAATGTTATTGGAATTGCATGTAGTGACGCATTATCAGGTGAATAAACCATCAGATTTAAATCTTATGAGCCGTAGTCTTCTATCATGATAGGATAGGGCACACGATGGATCACCAAAGGTACCGGATTGCTAATCTAAAGTGTTATTTAATCGACAAGTATATCACCTTTCAAGCACCATTATAATAGACGCACAAGCATGATAAGAGTACGACCACGAACAATGAAAAATAAGCGAAGTGCATGTGAAATTTGCATGTTGAGTTTTTTTGCCTGAGTGCCAACAGTCTAAGATCATGGGATATGTGTACCTAAGCAAGTGAATCATAAAGAACACATGTGCATCGGAGAAAATGCTAAGGATTGAACTCAGTATGTAGAGTGTAGTAATCTCTTTCACCTATATAATGAAGAGTTATTTTAATTTACTACTAAAGACTAAGCATGCTATGATACTCATATGGGAATAAGAAAATGATCGTTGATGAAAGAAAGAAAGAAAGAATGAAAAGAAGGAGATAAGGAAAGAGAAAGGATGATGAATTATTTATGAAACTTCTGCTCTGATTTATGTATGTTTTCATATTCCAAATACCATGATGAAACTACTCATGCTAATGATTGCAATAAATTGTAATAATTACATGATGTTAATTATTCTGATATTGCTAGTTAGGAATTCATATTCACCGAGCAGCTTGTTGCTCAGCCAAAATGTTTTCATGTCGGCAGGTTCAGGTTTCGAGATTCTAGCAGACCTTGGGTGGAGGAAGAGTACGGTGTAGAGGAAGAAGGTGACATCACCGAGGATGGAGCACGGGACCTCGACTACTTTCCATACTACTAGGTTGTTAGGCCTTTTTTAATTAAAAGTTGTAATAGATACTGAGATTGTACAGGCTTATATTTTATCAACCTTTAGGTTGACTTTATGATTAGAGAATCATGTTTAATCATTCAGATGATATTAACTTAGTTATTAGTTAGTTTGACATGGAAATCATTTGATTGAAATATATATTGAGGAATTTCTAGATTCATATTTAGTATTGTCTTGCATGCCTTAAGGTTAATTCAGGATAAGTAGTGTCTCGGGCCTAAAGTCCCATTTTAGTCTAGATGGGATATTGGGGTGCGACAAAAAACACAACCCATTTACAGTGAGAAATTTTTTGACGGTTTTAATATTTTCTTTCGATAAGTCCACAATAAATACATAATAACATAAAACAATATGGGACTAATTGAAATCAAAAGATATTTTTCAATTTGTTTTAAATATTAACAATACACACATGTATAAAATATTTAAAAACATTAGGACACAGGTTGAGTTTTTCTGAATATGAAATTAGTGACAACTTTAGCTCGTCTTAAATCTAATTATGAAAAAATATTAAACGAATTTAGTTTTATCCGAATTGTATAGAAAGGTGTTGCTACAGTCTAAGAACTACCCGTAAAATATCACATTTTCTGAGCCTGGTAAAACATTTTATGAATATATCTCTGTGACTGATCCTAAAATTCTAAGGAATCAACAATTTCACATTAATTTAAATTTAAATATTTAACCTAAAATATGATCATCATACTTCACATACATTGAAAACTTCAAATAAAACAAATCATGTTGTAATAAAAATACATCTACTAGTTTGAAACTATATATATCAATCAACAAACCTAATAAAACCCAAAATATCTAATTTTTGAGAACTTCAAAAAAAGATCTACTTGCTTGAAATCATGAAAGTAAGATCTATTTTTTTTTTATCATCTTCCTCTTATTCTCCTTTTTGCTATGGCAAAATCCTTTTTTCTCCTTTTTTTTTCTTCTAGAAGGTAAATAATAGTTAGGGTTGTTAAAAAGAAAATTATATTCCCAACTTGAGGCTTATTTATATGTTAAAGGTTTTGAGCTTTTAATCTGAATCATATATCTCATTAAAATCTAATCTTTAATTAAGTTATGATTTGATGTAAGCAAGTGTAGAACCCTGAAACTTTTTGCACGTGGCTGATGAATAGTGTTTTTGGCCAAAGGGTCTTTCACGTGTTTTGAACTTATCTTTAATCAGAAACGGTTAAATAACAACCTAGATGTGAGGAATGAATGGCTTATTGCCCTAAAAATGATGAAAACAAGGTTGAAAAACACCCCAAAAGGGGTCTGTAGGTGAAAAAGGAGAAATCTTGATGTTTTTCTAGAGGCATTGCCTGGATTACCTCCAGATCAGGAGATTGAGTTCACAATAGATCTTGCTCCGGACACAGCTCCAATTTCAAGGGCACCTTATAGAATGGTCCCAATAGAGATTAAAGAGTTAAAGGAGCAAATCGAAAAGTTGCAACAAATTGGTTTCATCTGACCAAGTGTGTCACCATGGGGAGCTCTTGTACTCTTCGTGAAGAAGAAAGATGGGTCGATGAGGATGTGCATCGATTACCGGCAATTGAACAAGGTCACTATTAAGAATCGTTATCCTTTGTCGCGGATAGACGACTTGTTTGACCAACTGAAACGAACGAGATTATTCTCAAAGATTGATCTTAGATCGGAGTTTCATCAATTGAAGATCAAGGTAGAAGATATTCCATAGACGGCTTTTAGGACTCGCTACGGTCACTACGAGTTCCTGGTCATACCTTTTGGGTTGACGAATGCACCGGCAATGTTCATGGACTTGATTAACCGGGTGTTTAGGTCTCGATCAATGTGTCGTGGTGTATATCGAAGAAATCTTGGTGTATTCCCCGACACGGGAGGATCATGATCGAGATCTTCGCCTTATTTTGGAGATGCTTCAAGAGCATAAACTGTATGCCAAGTTAAGCAAGTGCGAATTCTGGTTGGAGAAAGTGGCATTTCTCGGGCATGTAATATCTGTGGAGGGTATTTCAGTTGACCCAGCAAAGATAGAGGCAGTAATGAGTTGGGAGAGACCCAAGAGTGTTACAGAGATACGTAGCTTCCTTGGTTTGGCAGGCTATTATCAGAGATTTGTAGAAGGATTCTCCAGTTTAGCGGCACCGCTCACCTATCTTACTCTGAAGAATGCTAAGTTTGTATAGAGTTATAGATGCGAGATCAGCTTCCAGGAGTTGAAGAAGCGGCTCACTTCGGCTCCCGTCCTCACAAAGTCATCCGGGAGTGGCGGTTTTATCGTTTATAGTGATGCCTCGTACGTCGGGTTAGGGTGTGTTTTGATGCAAAACAAGAAGGTTATTGCTTATGTTTCCCGACAGTTAAAGCAACATGAGAAGAACTACCCTACACACGACTTAGAACTTGCCGCAGTAGTGTTTACATTGAAGATATAGTGACACTATCTATATGGGGAACAGTTCGATGTGTTCACAGACCATAAAAGCCTGAAGTATCTTTTTTCCCAAAAGGAGTTGAACTTAAGGCAAAGGTGATAGATGAAGTTTTTGAAAGATTATGAATGTTCCATTCAATACCATCCAGGTAAGGCAAATGTAGTGGTAGATGCCCTTAGCAAGAAACCTCCGGGACTCTTGGCTCACATGATGGTACAAAAGTAGAAATTGTTCGAGGATGCTTCTAACCTTGACATCAGTTTTAGTCTCCCTACATTTGGCCCGGTAATGGCTAACATCACCGTTAGGCCTTACATATTGGTCAGGATCCAAGAGTTACAAGGATCGGATTCCGAGCTACTTGCTTACCGAGATAAAATGATTAGCAGTGGCAGTGAGGATTTCTCTTTAAAGGGTGATGGGGCTATCACATTCAAAGAAAGATCTTGGATAAAGCTATGGAGCTTAGACGAGAGATCTTGGATGAAACTCATCGGTTCAAATATACGGTACACCCTGGGGCTACAAAGATGTATCTGAACCTGAAAGGACTTTTCTGGTAGCAGAACATGAAGAGGGAAGTGGTAAAGTATGTATCTCAGTGTTTATTATGCCAACAAGTCAAGGCCGAGCAAATGAGGTCGGTAGGTCTTTTACAACCCCTCCTTATTCCTGAGGGGAAATGGGAGAACATTTCTATGGACTTCATTGTCGGGTTGCCACAGATGGCTAAGAACTTTGATGGTATATGGGTTGTGGTTGAAAAACTGACAAAGTCTACCTATTTCTTGCCGTACCGGACTACATTCAACTCAAACCAGTTAGTTGCAATGTACATCAAGGAAATAGTTCAGTTGCACGAAGTACCAGTGAGCATTATTTCAGATAGGGATCCTAGATTCACTTTCAGGTTCTGGAAGAGCTTCTAGAGCGCAATGGGTTCCCGTTTGACCTTTAGCACGGCTTTTCATCTGCAGACTGGTGGGAAAACCGAGAGAGTGAATCAGGTGATAGAGGACATACTCTGGGCATGCATGGGAGACATCAAAGGCAGTTGGGAAGATCACTTGCCTTTGGTTGAGTTCACCTACAACAACAACTATCAGGCTAGCATCCAAATGACACCCTTCGAAGCTTTATATGGGCGAAGCTACAGATCTCCTCTATATTGGGATAAAGTCGGTGAAAGGAAAGTTTTGAGCCAGGAATTGATTGAGCAGATGGCAGATCGGGTCAAGGTTATCAGGGAAAGATTGAAAGCTGAATAGGACAGACAAAAGAATTATGCAGACAACCGTAGACGAGATTTGAAGTTCAGAATTGGTCATATGGTTTTCGTTAAAGTCTCGCCGACAAAGGGCGTTATGAGGTTCGGAAAGAGAGGCAAGCTCAGCCCTAGATACATGGGTCCATTCGAGATCATCATCAGAATTGGTGAGGTGGCTTACCGGATTTCTCTACCCACTCATATGATGGCAGTCCACAATGTGTTTCACATTTCCATGCTCCAGAAATGTATCCTGGATCCATCCCATGTCATCGAGCTTGATCCAGTAGAAATTCGAGAGGATCTCATGTTAGTAGATCAACCAGTTCAGATCTTGGATAGGCGAGTCAAGTCTTGCGCAACAAGACCATTCCGTTGGTCTTAGTAAGATGGCAACACCATTCGATAGAAAAGGCTACGTGGGAACGTGAGGCAGGAGTGAAAGAAAGATATCCTCAATTGTTTGTTTGAGTTCACCATTGGTGCTATGCACATTTGTTTTTCTTGTACCTCCATGTATCGTCCAAATTTCGAGGACGAAATTTTTGTAAGGCGGGGAGGATGTAGAACCCCGAAACTTTTTGCACATGGTTGATGAATAGTTTTTTTGCCCAAAGGGCCTTTCATGTGTTTTGAACATGTCTGTAATCAGAAAAGGTTAAATAAAAACCTAGGTGTGAGGAATGAAGGGGTTATTGCCCTGAAAATGATGAAAACATGGTTGAAAAACACTCCAAAAGGGGTCTACAGGTGAAAAATGAGAAATCTGGGATCGACGATCGATCGCAGCATGGCGACGATCGATCATCGTCTGTAGAAAAACCAAACAAACTTTTGGGTTCTACTACGATTAATCATCATGAACCCAAAAACCTTAGCAAACTCACTAAAACTTGGACGATTGATCGTCCCAAACCTGACGATTGATCATCATCGCGAAAATCTATTTTTTTTAAACACGCAGAAATAAGGGTTTTTACCCTTTGGCCTATAAATAGAAAGTCATTTGGGGGTTTTGGGTTTAACCTAAACCTAAGAGGGAGAGAGAAAGGAGAAGGGAAAATAAGGAGAACCCAAGGAAGGGTTTTGGATTGAGATCAAGGGAGCTCAAGCTTGGATCTTCTTCAAGCAAGGATCCTCCTCCATCAAGCTTGGAGATCTCCACTAAGGGTTTTCTTCAATCAAGGAGTTGATTCTCTAAGGTTATTACACCCTTCTAACTACCTTAGTAATAACATAGGTTTCCCTTAAGAATGTTGTGGATTGTTCTTATATATATTCCCTTCTTTGTTGAAACGCATTATTATCCCTAAAATGAACAAACTAAACAAAAAGCGTATGGATGTGTGGGATGAATGGATGGATGGATGGTTGAAGCGATTGGATGCCGTGTGATTAGTGATAAATGATGTGTGATGAAAAAGGTGGAAGGATAATGTACTCATAATGAACGCACCCATGTGTTTGATGAAATGTATGAACATAAAAAACTTGAACAAAACGGCTATGTAAATGTTGCACACCAAGTGTTTGATGAAATGCATGAATGAAAAATTAAATGAATTTAATGAAGATTATAAAAGCATGATTTATGTCGTTTTTCCGAAAATAGTAAATTTAGATCAAACACTCCATATGCTCGTTTAAATTTTCACATGATCATAAGAAGAATTGAAATACTATATGTTGTCCCTTGACTTATTCATGCCATCATAATTACTACATTTTGTCACACACATAAGCACACATACATGCATTAACCGAGGTTTTCAAGAGTATATGTTTGTGAAAAACTAACCAATGACAAGACATGTGATTTACAAAAAGAACAATAAAGTCGGATATCGGGCCGGTCAAGAGTAGGGCATATCGCAAGATATGTCATACTTGGCTCACAAGAAAATAAGACAAGTTGATAAAGCCGAACAGAGGGCCGGTCAAGGTTGTAACGCCCCAAAATACCCCCTAGGAGTTTTGGGATATTTTAGGTGTCACACTGCGAACCTATCAAACCATCCTGTAATGCACAAGATAAAAATACAGTACTCATAACGATAATCAGAGCGCGGAAGCTATCATATATGCGGAAGCGTAAACAAATTTTCATTTCTTCTGATGATCCAAAATAGT
This sequence comes from Tetracentron sinense, assembly GCA_015143295.1. Lineage (NCBI taxonomy): Eukaryota > Viridiplantae > Streptophyta > Magnoliopsida > Trochodendrales > Trochodendraceae > Tetracentron > Tetracentron sinense. Next base: position 4,495,740 of record CM026572.1, on the reverse strand, counting down.
ATTCCAAGTTATCATAAATACAAGACATGTCTAAGCCTAAGGTGGACAGGCCCACCTATCAAAATATCAAAATACACCAAACCCTCTCATACTCTCCCCTCAACAGTAGTCGAGGTATGGCCACGCATCGAGGTCTCGGTCCGCCTGAGACTGTAATGGGATAGCCGACTCTCTCTCCTCTGTATACTCTTCCTCGACCCAAGGCTCCGGGTCGAGGGCTCCCTCAGTACCTGCCGACATGAAAGTACGGCTGAGCATGGAATACTCAGCGAGTACAAGCTACTAGCAGACCATAACAGTAATAAAAACACATAACAGTAATATCATACAAGCAGTAATAGAAACATCACAAAGAAACAGTATAGGGCATGACACAATACAAGCATCCTGACGTGCGTACATGAATGCGAAAATGCCAATAAAACTCATGCTTGAAAACCCTTGTCATGTCCCGGTATGCCTCGTAGAAATCATGTATGCGTGCATGCATGAATGCATGATCATCATCTTGTAAACCTCCATCTTGTAAACTTGTGAGCCAGAGGCTAGCACCCGAATCTCCCTGGGCTGCCAACCTCCTTGATATGCAATGCACTTGTGAGCCAGAGGTTAGCACCCGAATGTCCCTGGGCTACCAACCTCCTTGTTATGCAATGCACTTGTGAGCCAGAGGCTAGCACCCGAATGTCCCTGGGCTACCAACCTCCTTGTTATGCAATGCACTTATGAGCCAGAGGCTAGCACCCGAATCCTCCCTGGGCTACCAACCTCCTTGTTATGAAATGCACTTGTGAGCCAGAGGCTAGCACCCGAATGTCCCTGGGCTACCAACCTCCTTGTTATGCAATGCTTTCTTGTTGTTTATTATATGCACATGCTCTTGAAATCACGGTTCATGTTATCATGCGTGCTCGTGTACGTGTCCATAGTGACAATCATGATAATGGAAATAACCAAATATGACATTATAATTCAATTCATGATATGAACATATGTAACATAAGTAGTTTGCATAACATTTGATCAATTTATCATTTCTAAGAACGCGCACATAAAACCCATTTCCATATTCTTCATTGAGATCATTTATTCATAGTTTAGGTATTTTGTCAAACACTCATTATTCCTTAGTAGTTTATCTCCTTCCTTTAAATGCATATTTTCCATTCCATCATGCAATGGTAAGTTTATTATTTGTACTATGCCCATCCTCCATTTTCCAATCACACATCATACATCACACATTCGGCATCCAATCGCCGTATCCAACCTTCATCCAAGCATCCCTACCATTTCCTTATCTTGTTTATATTTATTATAGATAACACATTTTGTAAAGAATAAAACATACTAACAAGAATCATATTTCATAAGGAAAACCTAGATTTATTGCTAGGGTAAGTTAGTAGGGTGTACTAACCTTAAATCAAGGCTTGATCCTTGATAGAAACCTTGATTGAAGCTCCAACTTGAAAAAAGAACACCTTTGCTTGAAGGAGACTTGAGTTGGGGAAGAAACCCCTTTCAAAAACGTGCTTGGGTTGCTGCCCTAGCTTGGAGAATGGTTCACACACGAGCTTGAGCCTCGATTTTGAAGCAACTTGAGTTGGGGTGAGCTATGGTTCTTAAACCCGCTTTGATTTCCTTCTCAAAACCAAACCCTAGGTTAGAGCTTTCTCCTCTTCTCTCTCTATCTCTCAAAATGTCTAAGGGTTGTGAATGAGGGCTCAAAGGGTCGAGCAAACCCTTATGGGTAAGGGTTTAACACCCAAAAGACGAAAACGCCCTTACTGAAATTTCTGCAAAAACGCGAGGACCGAGCGATCGGTGGTTATGACCGATCGATCGGTTGCCTACCGAGCGATCGGTGTTTATGACCGATCGACCGGTCAAAAACTCACTCTCTGGAAAATTTCCCCATACAAAATTTCTGACCGCGCGATAGCTACCGATCGATCAGTTATGGACCGAGCGATCGGTTCTCTGTATGCCTGGACTGTTTTGACCATATCTTTTGACTCGCTCGTCGGATTTCGACGATTCAACTTGCGTTGGGTTCGTCTTTCGAAAACGCACATTTCTGACGTTTCAGAATTTCCGATTTCTCCCTTATTTATTAATTAGACTACAAAAACGGCCAATTAGCTACGAAGGTGCTATTCATTAAGGATGAAAAAGTCCGGGGTGCTACATTCTCCCCCCCTTACAGAAATTTCGTCCCCGAAATTTGGACGATACATACATGCACAAAGTCAAAACAAAATTACAAGCCATATGCACAAGTCTATTCAAACAACTCGGGATACTTTGCTTTGACTTCGGCTTCACGCTCCCACGTGGCTTCTTCTCGTGCATGATGTTGTCATTGCACGAGGACTAGCGGAATAGTCTTGTTGCGAAGCACTTGATCTCTCCTATCCAAAATATGAACCGGCTTCTCAACTAAAGTGAGGTCCTCTCGGATCTCTATCGGATCAAGCTCGATGACATGAGAAGGATCCGAGATGTACTTCCGGAGCATAGAGACATGGAATACATTATGGACCGCCGCCATGTGAGCGGGCAAAGCAACACGGTAAGCCACCTCGCCAACTCGAGTAATGATCTCGAACGGACCCACATATCTCGGGCTAAGCTTGCCTCTCTTCCCGAATCGCATAACACCTTTGGTCAGTGAAATCCTTACAAACACAAAATCACCGACTCGGAATTCAAGATCCCTCCTTCGGTTGTCGGCATAGCTTTTCTGTCTATCTTGTGCAGTCTTTAACCTCTCTCGGATAAGCTTGACCCTATCCGCGGTTTGTTCAATTAACTCGGGGCCCAAAATCTTTCTTTCTCCCACTTCATCCCAATACAACGGGGATCTACAACTCCTTCCGTACAAAGCCTCGAAAGGCGCCATTTGTATGCTTTCTTGATAACTGTTGTTGTAAGCGAATTCCACCAAAGGTAGGTGATCTTCCCAACTCCCCTTGAAGTCTAGCATACATGCTCGGAGCATATCTTCAATAACCTGATTCACCCTCTCGGTTTGCCCGTCGGTCTGTGGGTGGAAAGCTGTGCTAAAGTCTAATCGGGAGCCCATTGCACCTTGAAAACTTTTCCAAAACCTGGATGTGAATCTTGGGTCTCTATCCGACACAATACTTACTGGCACCCCGTGTAATCGGACTATTTCTTTGATGTATAGCTCCGCTAACTGATTGGAGTTGAATGTAGTCCGGTACGGTAAGAAATGAGCGGACTTCGTGAGTCTATCAACGACTACCCATATAGCATCGGTCTTCTTGACCGTCTTCGGCAATCCCACGATGAAGTCCATAGAGATATGTTCCCATTTCCACTCGGGAATAGGGAGAGACTGCAAAAGACCCGCCGGTCTCAAATGCTCCGCTTTCACCTGTTGGCACACCAAACACCGTGCCACATACTCCGCAACCTCCCTCTTCATGTTTCTCCACCAAAAGTGACTCTTGAGGTTCCGATACATCTTTGTCCCCCCGGGATGCACTGTATACTTAGACCGGTGAGCTTCGTCCATAATCTCTCTCCGAAGGTCTGCATTGGCTGGGACACAAAGCCTTCCCTTGAATGTAATAGCACCTCGGCTAGTGAGAGAGAAGTCCGTACTACCCTTGGCCACTTCCTTATCCCGGAAAGCCAACAAGTCAGTGTCTGTGGCTTGATACTCCTGGATCAAGTCTATAAGGTACGGCCGAACTGTAACATTTGCCAAAACTGGACTGCGGACAGAATCGTTCACACTGATGTCTAGATTTGCCAAATCGTCTAACAGTCTCCATTCCCGCACCAACATGTGAGCCAACAACCCTGATGGTTTCCTACTCAGAGCGTCTGCCACCACATTTGCTTTTCCCGGGTGATATTGGATCGTGCACTCATAGTCTTTTAAGAACTCAATCCAACGCCGTTGTCGCAAATTGAGCTCTTTTTGGGAAAAGAGATATTTGAGGCTCTTGTGGTCCGTGTACACATAGAACTCCACCCCGTACAGATAATGTCGCCAAATTTTAAGTGCAAACACGACCGCCGCAAGCTCCAAGTCGTGAGTGGGGTAGTTCTTTTCATGCTCTTTCAACTGCCTTGATGCATAGGCAATGACTTTCTTGTGTTGCATTAGGACACACCCGAATCCGACGTGCGAGGCATCACTATACACCTCATACCCAAAAGGTCCAGATGGCACAGTAAGGACAGGGGCTGTGGTGAGGCGTTTCTTCAACTCTTGGAAACTTACTTCACATCGGTCACTCCAACTGAACTTTGCATTTTTCCTTGTCAAGTAGGTGAGAGGTGCAGCCAGACTGGAGAATCCCTCCACAAATCTCCGGTAGTAGCCTGCCAATCCGAGGAAACTACGTATCTCCGTGACGCTCTTGGGCCTCTCCCAACTCATGACTGCCTCAACCTTGGCTGGATCTACCGAAATGCCCTCGGCCGACACCACGTGTCCAAGAAATACGACCTTCTCTAACCAGAACTCGCACTTACTCAATTTGGCATATAGCCTATGCTCTCTCAACATCTCCAGAGCAAGGCGGAGGTCTCGCGCGTGATCTTCCCGTGTCTGGGAATACACCAAAATGTCATCAATGAATACAATCATGCATCGATCCAAGTAAGATCGGAACACCCGGTTCATCAAATCCATGAATGCCGCCGGTGCATTCGTCAGCCCAAAAGGCATGACAAGGAACTCGTAATGCCCATACCGAGTCCTGAAGGCCGTCTTTGGAACATCTTCCGCCTTGATCCTTAATTGATGATACCCCGACCTAAGATCAATTTTGGAGAAGAATCTCGCTCCCTTCAGTTGGTCGAACAAGTCATCGATCCTTGGCAAGGGATAACGATTCTTGATAGTCACCTTGTTCAACTGACGGTAGTCTATACACATTCTCATCGACCCGTCTTTCTTCTTTACAAAAAGGACCGGAGCTCCCCACGGTGACACACTTGGTTGGATGAAACCAAGTTGTTGTAATTCCTCAATTTGCTTCTTCAATTCTTCAAGCTCTATCGGGGCCATTCTATATGGGGCTCTTGAAATTGGAGCAGTGCCCGGAGTAAGCTCTATAGCGAACTCAATCTCCCGATTCGGAGGTAACCCGGGAAGTTCCTCCGGAAACACGTCCAAGAAATCACTCACGACCGGAATGGCCGAGGAGTTTTGTGCTTCTAGGTTTGTTACACTCAAGGCTGCGAGGCGAGCAATGTCCCTCTCTCTTAATCCTCGGAAGTGAAAAGGCTTACCCCCTTCCGGCTTGAAATTCACCATCTTCTCAAAACACGCAACATGCCCGTGATGGTTTGACAACCAATCCATCCCTAAGATGACATCAAAATCCAAGTCTTGAAAATCTAGGACGATGGGATCGGCTAACAGTTCATTCTCCCCCACTTGAACCACACTATCCCCGAATATCTTGTCCGTATCAACTGACTTGCCGAGTGGAGTTGCAATGGTCAACTCCTGCTTTAACGGAGTAGCCTCAGTCAAAAATCCCTTTGCGAAACTAGGCGACACAAAGGAGTGAGTGGATCCTGTGTCGATCAACACTCGGGCAAGACATTCGTTCACTAACAAAGCGCCTGTGCGATTAAGTGACTACTATTAGTAGATTTCAAACAACAAGCATCATACATAGGTAACCCTTAGTATAGAAACTCACAAAGCAAATCATAGAAATTTTACACAATTTAAATTCTAGAATTCGTGCGTACCTTGCACGACATCGTCGGATGCACGTGCGTCTCTCTCGGATAAGGCAAAGACTCGGCCCTGTGTGGCTGGGCGAGGAGGTCGGGTAGACTGTGAGGCCCTCGAAGCCTGAGAAGAGCTAGGCTGAGATGTCTGCCTAACCGGGGGCCTGCTCCCTGAAGACTGAGTTGGCAATTGACGCCGGGGACAATCTCTGACCATGTGGCCTTGGTCACCACAATGAAAGCAACTTCCTGAAACTCTCCGGCATTCTCCCGCTGGATGCCTCCTCCCACAAAGAGTGCAAACATCATGCAAATAGAAGGAAGGAGCGTATCCCGTAGCCTGAGTAACTGCGGGGCGAGGAGCATATGAGGTAGCCGGGCGAAAGGCCGGTGGAGCAAAAGAGTGAGGGGCCTGTGGTGCTGAATACATCCTCTGTGACTGAGCCGGGCCTGCAGACTGATACAAGCTCGTCCTTGCTCTTTTCTCCCCTGAACTACTCGACTGTCCTTTTTCTATTCCTCTCCTTTTGAAGAACTCCTCGGAGTTCGACTCGGCCAATAGTGCTTTATCAACAACTTCAGAATATGTCTCATGTCTAAACATCGAGACTCGGTCCTTGAGATAGGCCTTCAACCCCCTCTCGAATTTCCGGGCCTTCATAGCCTCGGTCGCTATCATGTGTGGAGCAAATCGAGATAGCTCCGAAAATTTGGCTTCATAAGCCGCTACAGACATATTACCTTGCTCCAAGGTAATGAATTCGACTTCCATCTTTTCTTTCATCCCGACCGGAAAATACTTCTTGTTGAAAACCTCCAAGAATTCCTCCCAAGTCCAATCTTGACCTTGCCGGGTCAACTCTCGGGTCCGAAGTGCAGACTTCCACCAATGATCGGCCTCGCCTTCAAGCATAAAGGCGGCCCATGTGACCCTTTCCACTTCAGTAGGTGCTAATACCGAGAATATCTTCTCAAGTTGCCGGATCCAACCCTCGGCAACAAGTGGATCAATGCTTCCACAAAAAGTTGGAGGCCTCATCCTCCGAAAAGCTTCTATCCCGGCTTGGGCTCGGTTAGGAGGAGCCGGTATGAGTGCCGCATTAGGCGGAGTGGCCGGTTGCCTTGCCGCCAACATAGCCAAGGTCTCGGCTATGGATGCGAATGCTTGGGCAAAGTCGGGTTGATCATCACCCGATGGAGCATCACCTCCATTACCCCTCGTGTTGTACCCGCGACCCCGGGTATTGCGTCTCATGATTTCTCCTGAGAACGACAATACAACATGAGTCTAACTTGGATACACAATTAGTACAAATTTCGCAATTCGCTCAATACATATTCATCAAGCATACTTAATAAGCACAACACAATTAATGCACATATGGTATATAACACAATAGCATAACATACAATCCGCGTTCCTAGCGTAACACAATAGCATAACATACAATCCGCGTTCCTAGCGTAGGACACTATGTTCGGTTGAAGTTCAACCCATTTTGACTAAGACTAACTTGTTAGTCTATACTTGGAATACAACTCTCTAAGGTGATTCTAATACCTTGTTCAATCATCTAAGTGACCCTAGGGACTCTAATGCCTAGAGCTCTGATACCACTCTGTAACGCCCCAAAATACCCCCTAGGAGTTTTGGGATATTTTAGGTGTCACACTGCGAACCTATCAAACCATCCTGTAATGCACAAGATAAAAATACAGTACTCATAACGATAATCAGAGCGCGGAAGCTATCATATATGCGGAAGCGTAAACAAATTTTCATTTCTTCTGATGATCCAAAATAGTATTCCAAGTTATCATAAATACAAGACATGTCTAAGCCTAAGGTGGACAGGCCCACCTATCAAAATATCAAAATACACCAAACCCTCTCATACTCTCCCCTCAACAGTAGTCGAGGTATGGCCACGCATCGAGGTCTCGGTCCGCCTGAGACTGTAATGGGATAGCCGACTCTCTCTCCTCTGTATACTCTTCCTCGACCCAAGGCTCCGGGTCGAGGGCTCCCTCAGTACCTGCCGACATGAAAGTACGGCTGAGCATGGAATACTCAGCGAGTACAAGCTACTAGCAGACCATAACAGTAATAAAAACACATAACAGTAATATCATACAAGCAGTAATAGAAACATCACAAAGAAACAGTATAGGGCATGACACAATACAAGCATCCTGACGTGCGTACATGAATGCGAAAATGCCAATAAAACTCATGCTTGAAAACCCTTGTCATGTCCCGGTATGCCTCGTAGAAATCATGTATGCGTGCATGCATGAATGCATGATCATCATCTTGTAAACCTCCATCTTGTAAACTTGTGAGCCAGAGGCTAGCACCCGAATCTCCCTGGGCTGCCAACCTCCTTGATATGCAATGCACTTGTGAGCCAGAGGTTAGCACCCGAATGTCCCTGGGCTACCAACCTCCTTGTTATGCAATGCACTTGTGAGCCAGAGGCTAGCACCCGAATGTCCCTGGGCTACCAACCTCCTTGTTATGCAATGCACTTGTGAGCCAGAGGCTAGCACCCGAATCCTCCCTGGGCTACCAACCTCCTTGTTATGAAATGCACTTGTGAGCCAGAGGCTAGCACCCGAATGTCCCTGGGCTACCAACCTCCTTGTTATGCAATGCTTTCTTGTTGTTTATTATATGCACATGCTCTTGAAATCACGGTTCATGTTATCATGCGTGCTCGTGTACGTGTCCATAGTGACAATCATGATAATGGAAATAACCAAATATGACATTATAATTCAATTCATGATATGAACATATGTAACATAAGTAGTTTGCATAACATTTGATCAATTTATCATTTCTAAGAACGCGCACATAAAACCCATTTCCATATTCTTCATTGAGATCATTTATTCATAGTTTAGGTATTTTGTCAAACACTTTCATACATTATTCCTTAGTAGTTTATCTCCTTCCTTTAAATGCATATTTTCCATTCCATCATGCAATGGTAAGTTTATTATTTGTACTATGCCCATCCTCCATTTTCCAATCACACATCATACATCACACATTCGGCATCCAATCGCCGTATCCAACCTTCATCCAAGCATCCCTACCATTTCCTTATCTTGTTTATATTTATTATAGATAACACATTTTGTAAAGAATAAAACATACTAACAAGAATCATATTTCATAAGGAAAACCTAGATTTATTGCTAGGGTAAGTTAGTAGGGTGTACTAACCTTAAATCAAGGCTTGATCCTTGATAGAAACCTTGATTGAAGCTCCAACTTGAAAAAAGAACACCTTTGCTTGAAGGAGACTTGAGTTGGGGAAGAAACCCCTTTCAAAAACGTGCTTGGGTTGCTGCCCTAGCTTGGAGAATGGTTCACACACGAGCTTGAGCCTCGATTTTGAAGCAACTTGAGTTGGGGTGAGCTATGGTTCTTAAACCCGCTTTGATTTCCTTCTCAAAACCAAACCCTAGGTTAGAGCTTTCTCCTCTTCTCTCTCTATCTCTCAAAATGTCTAAGGGTTGTGAATGAGGGCTCAAAGGGTCGAGCAAACCCTTATGGGTAAGGGTTTAACACCCAAAAGATGAAAACGCCCTTACTGAAATTTCTGCAAAAACGCGAGGACCGAGCGATCGGTGGTTATGACCGATCGATCGGTTGCCTACCGAGCGATCGGTGTTTATGACCGATCGACCAGTCAAAAACTCACTCTCTGGAAAATTTCCCCATACAAAATTTCTGACCGCGCGATAGCTACCGATCGATCAGTTATGGACCGATCGATCGCTGACTGGACCGAGCGATCGGTTCTCTGTATGCCTGGACTGTTTTGACCATATCTTTTGACTCGCTCGTCGGATTTCGACGATTCAACTTGCGTTGGGTTCGTCTTTCGAAAACGCACATTTCTGACGTTTCAGAATTTCCGATTTCTCCCTTATTTATTAATTAGACTATAAAAACGGCCAATTAGCTACGAAGGTGCTATTCATTAAGGATGAAAAAGTCCGGGGTGCTACAAAGGTTGTTGGTGCACCTTTTCTATTTCGCTGAAGGATACTTACGTATCCGGCTTACAAGTTGTTTTTCTATGTTTCGCTAAAGGATACTTATGTATCTGGCTCACAAGTCACTACAAGGGCACTAACATCTGACTCACAAGTTAAGTATGACAAGGCAAGTCAAGACAAGTGTGATTCCAAACAAGAACAAGACAAGACATGTGTGATTCTCACGAGACAAGAACAAGACAATAAATGGTTTTAACACGACAAGCAAGTTTTGAAAACCAAAAAAAGCTATTTTCAAGAACAAGTCCTGAATTTTAATCAGAGGTTTTTTCGGAGTTTTCACATTTGTTCCATGCATATCACGATCATTGTATTGCTTTAAAGCGATGTTATGAGTTGTATTTAATTATCACTATTGTATTTCGTTATTACTATTGTTAGCTAGTACCTTGTACTCGTTGAGTATTCCATACTCAGCTGTAGATTTCATGTCGGCTGGTTCAGTGGACACATTCAACCAGAAATTATGGTTTGAAGAGGAATAGGTAGAAGAAAGGGAGCCGCCTATCCCGTTGCAGCCACAGGGGGATAGAGATCTAGATTTGTAGCCATATCTAGACTATTGTGAGTAGGGCTTTATGGAGAGAGAGAGAAATTTGATCTTTATTTTGTATTTTGATGGTGGGCATGTCCACCTTTACTGTCACGTTTTGTATCTAACTTGGAATACCGGACAGGTATATAGAAAAGATAAAGTTGGTTTATGCTTCCGCACTATTTTAGTTTCCGCACTCTGTATTATTTCCTTGTTATATTATCTTTGTCTTGTTCATTATAGGACGGTTTGGCACACCTAATGTATCCCTTAACTCCTCGGGGGTATTTTGGGGCCCAACAGAAGTGATATCATTGCTCTAGGCATTAGATTCCCTATGGTCATTTAGTACTCAATACCATGATTTAAACAAGGCATTAGGACTTAGAAACAAGAGTCGTATTCCAAGTATAGACTAATCTTTAGTTTTAGTCTGTAAAAGGTTAGAAACCAACCGAACCTAGTGTTCTACACTAGAAACACAAAGTGTATGTTATGTCATTGCTATGTATACCTTGGATGTGTTGTTATATGCTTAGTGAATATTAAGTGATTTTCGAAATGGTTATTGAATGTGTATCCAAGTTAGACTCATGTTGTACTGTCGTTCTCAGGATTAAATCATGAGATGCGGTGCTCAGGGTCACGGAAACAATACAAGGGGAAATTAAGGTGATGCTCCCTTGGGTGATGAGCAACCCGACTTTGCTCAAGCTTTTGCTTTGATAGCTGAGACCTTGGCTATGCTAGCAGTGAGGCAACCTGCTACACCTCCTCCAGGTGCCGCTCTTATAGCTGCTCCTCCAAATAGAGCACAAGCAGGAATAGAAGCTTTTTGGAGGATGAGGCCTCTGGTCTTTTGTGGTAGTATTGATCCATTAGTAGTCGAGGCATGGATCAAGCAACTTGAAAAGATTTTCTCTATGTTGTTGCCTACCGAGACAAAGAGGGTCACATGGACCGCCTTTATGCTTGAAGGTAAGGCTGACCATTGGTGGAGGTCCGCAGTATGGACCCGGGGTTTGACCCGACAGGGTCAAGATTGGACTTGGAGAGAATTCTTAGATGTTTTCTACAAGAAGTACTTCCCTGTGGGAATGAAGGAAAAAAAGGAAGTGAAATTCATTACCTTGGAGCAAGGTAACCTGTTTGTGGCCGCCTATGAAACCAAGTTCTCGGAGATATCCAGATTTTCTCCTCATATGATAGCTACTGAAGCTATGAAGGCGCAGAAGTTTAAAAGAGTGTTGAAGGCCTACATCAGGGACCGAGTCTCGATGTTTAGACATGAGACATATGCAGAAGTAGTGGACAAGGCCCAGCTAGCCAACTCTAATTCCGAGGAGTTCTTCAAGAGGAGGGAAATGGTAAGAGGCTAGTCTAGTAGTTTAGGGCAGAAGAGAGCTAGGACTACTTCATACCAGCCTGCAAGGCTAGCACAGTCATAGAGATTGTACTCTGCACCTCAGTCTACTCACCATTTTGATCCATAGGCAGTACACCCGGCTACTACACAGGCCCCTCGCCCTGTACTATCCCAGGCCATGGGATATGCGCCCTCTACATACTCATATGAGCTCTGTACTTATTGTGGTACGAGGCATTTGGCAGGGGAATGCCGGAAGATTTCCGATGGGTGTTTCCAATGTGGTGACCAAGGCCACATGATCCGAGATTGTCCCCGCCGTCAGTTGCTACCTCAGTCTCAAAGGAGTAGGCCCCCTGTCAAGCAATCATCTCAGTAGAGCTCTTCACAAGCATCGAGGCCCTCACAGTCTACATAGCCGCCTCATCAAGAAAATCAGGGCCGAGTGTTTGCCTTGTCAGAAAGAGACACACGTGCATCTGATAATATCATGCAAGGTACGCTAGAATGATAAGATTTTCCAATTACAAATGTTTGTTATTGCGTGATACGTTTGTTTAGTATTAGGATACCTATGTATGATGTGTGTTATTGCTTGAAATCTATTTATGTTAGTTATTTAATCATACAGGCGCTTTGTTAGTAAATGAATGCCTAGCTCGAGTGTTGATCGACACAGGATCCACTCAGTCCTTCGTCTCGCCTAGTTTTGTAAAAGGATTTTCATCCAAGGCTAGTCCATTGGAGCGTGAGTTGACCATTTTGACTCCGCTTGGCAAGTCGGTTGATACGAACCGGATATACGAGGATTGTGTAGTTCAAGTTGGGCAGAATAAATTTTTGGCTAACCTCATCATCTTGGATTTCCAAGACTTAGACTTCGATGTCATTCTCAGGATGGATTGGCTATCGACTCACCACGGACATGTGGCATGTTTTGAGAAGATGGTGAATTTTAGACCAAAAGGAGTTCAGTCGTTTCATTTCCGAGGGTTACAGAGGAGAGACATTGCTCACTTCGTAGCTCTAAGCTTAGAGAACCCAAAGGCACAAAACTACTCAGTCATTCCGGTTGTGAGTGAGTTCTTGAATATTTTTTTGGAGGAATTTCTTGGATTACCTCCAGATCAAGAGATTGAGTTTGCAATAGAGCTTGCTCCGGGCACAGCTCCAATTTCAATGGTGCCTTATAGAATGGCCCCAATAGAGCTTAAAGAGTTGAAGGAGCAAATCGAAGAGTTGCAACAACTTGGTTTCTTCCGACCAAGTGTGTCACCATGGGGAGGTTCTGTACTCTTCGTGAAGTAGAAAGATAGATCGATGAGGATGCGCATCGATTACCAAAAATTGAACAAGGTCACTATTAAGAATCGTTATCCTTTGTCGCAGATAGACAACTTGTTTGACCAACTGAAAGGAGTGAGATTTTTTTTAAAGTTTGATCTTAGATCGGGGTATCATCAGTTGAATATCAAGGCAGAAGATGTTCCAAAGACTGCTTTCAGGATTCGGTACCGTCACTACGAGTTCCTGGTCATGCCTTTTGGGTTGACGATTGCACCAGCGGCGTTCATGAACTTGATGAACTAGGTATTCAGACCTTGTCTCGATCAATGTGTCGTAGTGTTTATCGATGACATATTGGTGTATTCCCCGACATGGGAGGATCATGATCGAGATCTTCGCCTTATTTTGGAGACGCTTCGAGAGCATAAACTATACGTCAAGTTAAGCAAGTGCAAATTCTGGTTGGAGAAAGTGGCATTTCTCGAGCATGTAGTATATGTGGAGGGTATTTTAGTTGACCAAGCAAAGATAGAGGCAGTAATGAGCTGGGAGAGACCCAAGAGTGTTACAAAGATACGTAACTTCCTCGGTTCGGCAGGCTATTATCGGAGATTTGTAGAAAGATTCTCCAGTTTAGCGACACCGCTCGGAAGAATGCTAGTATGGAGTGATAAATGCGAGATCAGCTTCCAGGAGTTGAAAAAGTGGCTTACTTCGGCTCCTGTCCTCACAGTGTCATATGGGAGTGGCGGTTTTGTCGTTTATAGTGATGCCTCACACGTCGGGTTAGGGTGTGTTTTGATGCAAAACAAGAAGGTTATTGGTCATGCTTCCCAACAGTTAAAGGAGCATGAGAAGAACTACCCTACACACGACTTAGAACTTGCCGCAGTAGTGTTTGCATTGAAGATATGGCGACACTATCTGTATGGGGAACAGTTCGATGTGTTCACAGACCATAAAAGCCTAAAGTATCTATTTTCCCAAAAGGAGTTGAACTTAAGGTAAAGGTGATGGATGGAGTTTCTGAAAGATTATGAGTGTTCCATTCAATACCATCCAGGTAAGGCAAATGTAGTGGCAGATGCCTTAGTAGGAAACCTCTGAGACTCTTCGCTCACATGATGGTGCAAGAGTGGATATTGTTGGAGGATGCTTCTAACCTTGACATCTGTTTTAGTCTCCCTACATTTGGGTCGGTAATGGCTAATGTCACTGTTAGGCCTTACATATTGGCCAGGATCCGAGAGTTACAAGGATCGGATTCCGAGCTACTTGCTTAACGAGACAAAATGATTAGCAGTGGCAGTGAGGATTTCTCTTTGAAGGGTGATGGGACTATCACATTCAAAGGGAGAATATGTGTTCTAGCCAATGAGGAGCTTAGATGAGAGATCTTGGATGAAGCTCACCGGTCCAAATATACGGTACACCCTGGGGGTAAAAAGATGTAGTTCGGAAAGAGAGGCAAGCTCAGCCCTAGATACATGGGTTCGTTCGAGATCATCACCAGAATTGGTGAGGTGGCTTACCAGGTTGCTCTACCCACTCATATGACAGCGGTCCACAACGTGTTTCATATTTCTATGCTCCGAAAATATATCCCGGATCCATCCCATGTCATCGAGTTTTATCCGGTAGAAATCTGAGAGAATCTCACGTTAGTAGAGCAACCAGTTCAGATCTCTGATAGGCGAGATCAAGTCTTGCACAACAAGACCATTCTGTTGGTCCTAGTAAGATGGCACCACCATTCGATAGAAGAGGCTACGTAGGAGCGTGAGGCTGAAGTGAAAGAAAGATATCCTCAATTGTTTGTTTGAGTTCACCATTGGTGCTATGCACATTTGCTTTTCTTGTACCTTCATGTATCATCCAAATTTCGAGGACGAAATTTTTGTAAGGGGGGGATGATTTATAAGCCCGAAACTTTTTGCACGTGGTTAATGAATAGTCTTTTTGGCCAAAGGACATTTCACGTGTTTTGAACTTGTCATTAATAAAAAAAAAGGGTTAAATAACAACCTAGGAGTGAGGAATGAAGGGGTTATTGCCCTAAAAATGATGAAAACAAGTTTGAAAAACACCCCAAAAGGGTCTGCAGGTGAAAAGGAGAAATCTGGGATCGACGATCGATCGCAGCATGGCGACGATTAATCGTCGTTTGTAGAAAAACATAGCAAACTTTCGGGTACTACTACGATCGATCATCGCAAGGGTACGATCGATCGTCATCAACCCAGACACCTAGGCAACTCACTAAAACTTGGACGATCGATCGTCCCAAGCCTGACGATTGATCGTCATCGTGAAAATCTGTTTTTTTTTTTTTACACGCGGAAATAAGGGTTTTTACCCTTGGGCCTATAAATAAAAAGCTATTAGGGGGTTTTGGGTTTAACCTTAACCTAAGAGGGAGAGAGAAAAGAGAAGGGAGAATAGGGAGAACCCAAGGAAGGGTTTTGGATTGAGATCAAGGGAGCTCAAGCTTGGATCTTCTTTAAGCAAGGATCCTCCTCCATCAAGCTTGGAGATCTCCACTAAGGGTTTTCTTCAATCAAGGAGTTGATTCTCTAAGGTTAGTACACCCTTCTAACTACCTTAGTACTAACCTAGTTTTCCCTTAAGAATGTTGTGGATTGTTCTTATATATATTCCCTTCTTTGTTGAAATGCATTATTATCCCTAAAATGAACAAAATAAACTAAAAGCGTATGGATGTGTGGGATGAATGGATGGATGGATAGATGGTTGAGGCGATTGGATGCCGTGTGATTGGTGATGAATGATGTGTGATAAAAAATATGGAAGGGCAATGTACTTGATCGTCAGTCAATCTTAAATTATTCCTTCTTAGTAATAATTCCGTAGAATAGTACTAGTAAGGGTATCGTTCCTCTGAGGACTGCGCTGATTTTGTTGCCTTTTATTCAGATTAATTTTAAACTAATAAAATAGGTAATTAAATTGTTGCTTGATTAACTAAAACAATTAATTAAACTAATTAAAGGAAATTTCTAAATTAAACTATCAACTAATGGTTTTAAATCCTTTGGAAGAGAAAATCTAGGGTTTTCAAATCCACCACTAACCTAATAACCAGCCCCTATTTTGAATTTATCATAACCTCTTAAATTGCAAACATTCTAGTTAGAGTGACAGCACGTCCCCTCTCAACTAATCTAGAAAAGTTCAAAGGATTATATCCTTAGCCTATCGTATCTTCGGTTAGCACGAATGATACACACTAATCTACGGTTGTGTAATCACTCGTCTTCCCTTAGCATAAAATATCTTCAGATTTAATCTCTCGATATTTTAAAACCATTGCATAAAACCTATGTTTAAATTCTAACGAAAATTAACACAAGAGATTTTAATTCCAATTTATAATACCTAAGACAAGGTTGAGAATTTCATTGAAATCAAACATAAATAAAATAAATCCGGTTGTTTGAAAATAACCCTTTCATTATGCAATCAATGTCTTACAATGCAGAGAATCAAAATAAAAACAAAATAAATGACACAGTTACTTGGCTAGGGTTTCATCGAAACCCTAGAGTGGAAATTAGTTCATCGCTAGGGAGGAATGCAACATCTTCATGGACAAAGCTGCAGCACTTCTCTTCATAGCTTCCTTGATCTCCAGAGCTTCTCTTCTTCAGATCTAAAAATCTTTATAAAATTCTCTAATGATAATGATAATGGCTAGGAATTCTCTTTTTATAGAGAAAGACAGAGTTCTTGTAGAATAAAGAGTTCTAATTGAGGTCTAACTCTTTTCTCTCTCTATACTCTTTTTGGGTTGAATGAGGATTAAACCCTCTTTTAGGAAGACAATAATAGAGTTGGAAAGTGTTTAGAAGTACTAAAAAACTATTCACGAAACACTATTCACGGAATACTATTTCACCCTATTTACAGTTTTGCCACTGAACTTCAAATAATTCTAGAGAGCTCAATTCTAATCGGATAGACCCGAAATTTTAAACATAGCTCCTTTAGGTCATCTAGAATCTACCCAAAAAGTTTCATAAGGATGAAAAAAAATTACCAAACTCCCTCTCTATTGATAGAAGTGCGATTTTTGGCCAATCGATCTATCAGGGTAGATTTCTGTGATTTCGCTCTCTTTTCTTCTTCTTTCTTTTACTCTTCTCTTTTCTGAGATTTTTGGAGTCTTTGAAGCTTGTAAATCTTCCATTTTATCTTATTTTCCTCGCATGAACCTGAAACAAGAATAAACAACCAAGTAGCATAAAATAATATAAATAATTACTCTAAATGATTAGCAAGTTAAGTTTGAGGTGCTTTTCTGTATAACATTTAGCACCGATTAGTACTCATAATGAATGCACCCATGTGTTTGATGAAATGTATGAACATAAAAACTTGAATAAAATGGCCATATAAATGTTGCACGTCAAGTGTTTGAAAAATGCATGAATGAAAAATTAAATGAATTTAATGAAGATTATAAAAGCATGATTTATGTCGTTTTTCTGAAAATGGTAAATTTAGATCAAACACTCTATATGCTTGTTTAAATTCTCACATGATCATAAGAAGAATTGAAATGTTATATGTTGTCCCTTGACTTATTCATGCCATCATGATTACTACATTTTGTCACACACATAAGCACACATGCATGCATTAACTGAGGTTTTCAAGAGTATATGTTTATGAGAAACTAACCAATGACAAGACATGTGATTTACGAAACAAACGGTAAAGCCAGACATCAGGCCGGTCAAGGGTAGGGCATATCGCAAGATATGTCAAACCTGGCTCACAAGAAAACAAGACAAGTTGATAAAGCCGGACAGAGGGCCAGCCAAGGATATTGGTGCACCTTTTCTATTTCACTGAAGGATACTTACGTATCCGACTTACAAGTTGTTTTTCTATGTTTCGCTGAAGGATACTTACGTACCCGGCTCACAAGTCGTTACAAGGGCATTAACATCTGACTCACAAGTTAAGCATGACAAGGCAAGTCAAGACAAGCATGACAAGACAAGTGTGATTCCAAACAAGAACAAGACAAAACATGTGTGATTCTCACGAGACAAGAACATGACAATAAAAGGTTTTAACACGACTAACAAGTTTTGAAAACCACAGAAAGCTATTTTCAAGAACAAGTCATGAATTTTAATCAGAGGTTTTGTCGGAGTTTTCGCATTTGTTCCATACATGTCACGATCATTGTATTGCTTTAAAGTGATGTTATGAATTGTATTCAATTATCACTATTGTATTTCGTTATTACTATTGTTAGCTAGTAGCTTGTACTCACTGAGTATTCCATACTCAGCCGTACATTTCATGTCGGTAGGTCCGATGGACACCTTCAACCCGGATCCATGGGTTAAAGAGGAATACGTGGAAGAAAGGGAGCTACCTATCCCGTTGCAGCCACAGGAGGATAGAGATCTAGATGTGTGGCCATATCTAGACTATTATGAGTAGGGATTTATAAAGAGAGAGAGAGAGACTTGATCTTTATTTTGTATTTTGATGGTGGGCATGTCCACCTTTACTGTCACGTTTTGTATCTAACTTGGAATACCGGTCAGGTATATAGAAAAGAAAAAATTGGTTTACGCTTCCGCACGGTTTTAATTTTCGCACTCTATATTACTTCCTTGCTATATTATGGTCGTCTTGTTCGTTATAGGACGGTTTGTCAGGTTAAGTACAGTCATACCTAAAGTATCCCTTAACTCATAGGGGGTATTTTGGGGCACGACAGCATGTGTAGCCTATTAAATATGCATACATCAATTTAATCATAGAAACCTAGCCATGTGTGTAAGATATCCTTCAAGTTCTTGGGTCACTATAAAAGGTGTTTTTCCTTTTCTTTCTTTTCACTATTTATGTTGCATGAGTATTAAATTTTTGGTTTGTTTATCATAGGTACTTTAGTGACTGTATTGAAGCAATTACTATTGAATTAAGACATTTGCCATTGGGAAATTTTGATGGATGAACTCTTATTTCCTACCCATGAACAGTGCCCTTGTTGCATACATGTGGTGGATGAGAGATCATCCAAAAATCTCAATCCCTTTTCAAAATTACCAAAATACAATTTTCAAAATGACCAAAATGCACAGTTTTCTTGATTAAAATACAAAACATCTCTTATCCCTTGCACCCCAACAACCTATTTTTGATTTTTAAAAAAAACCTATAACCTAATTTCCATAAAACAATACCAAACATACACCCTAACACATACCCAATTACCCATGGCCCATGGCCCATAGCCCACTCAACCCCTCCAACTAATCCATGGTCCATAACCTAGCTACTCTCCCCTCCATCAAACCCCTGGTCCATAACCCATTCCTCACCTAGACCCCTCTGCCCTACTCTACTCTAATCTACCTGTAACACCCTAAAAATTTTCCAATAAAGCTAGCAAGTCATTTCCGACATTGTAATCGAACATTTCGCTTAACCCTTGGAATACTCGAATATGTCTCATTGAATTCGTAACTTTCTTGGAAAATTTTTGAAAGTCAATGAATACTTCATCGTATAGATCGTATCAAACCAATAACGTTAGACTATAAGATCATATGAATCGGACTTGTATAAGACTTGATCAAATTATCCAAAGTATAGTTGCATGGGTTAGATGTACTATAATATAATAGGTTTGGTTGGATATAATCTTGTACAACTTAAATAACCTTTTAAGATCTAATTAACTAACTAATCAAATAAGTTAAAACTAATCAAACTTTAAACCTAAGTTGCACATGGGAGACAACATGTCAACCATGAGTCACTTAAGTGTCTAGCATGACTTTAACATTTCAGACAATATGTTAACCATGTATCACTCACATAACTTATTTTTCTTAATAACCATGAATGGAATTGTAGAAGACTTATTATGTTATGTGTTTTCAGCTACCAAAGAGGAGGAGGAAGCATCTTGGCATTTTTGTGAGCCTTTCTTGGGCTACAAAGAGGTAGGTAGAGTACACTTCCACAAGGTAGTCATTTTGCTGATTTTTCTATAAATAGAAGAAAATTTCAAGCATGATTATATGGCATGATAATCAGTATTTTAACCCATGAAAATCTAATATAAATTGTTGGTTTTAAATGAATTTTAATGGTAATTTTTTTATTAGTTATTTAACATTATTATTTTGAAACATTAGTTCATTTCTGTAAAATTTGCAGAATTCTAACCAATTTAGGTAAAATGATTAGTGTAACCTCTATAGAACTTGAAATGATATGAGGTTTCTTTTAAAATTTTCTTATTAGGCACATTCCTATTTGAAATTTATCTTGTGAATTTATGAATTATATAGAGACCTACACTATCCTAGAACTATCGTTTTTATGTTGTCAAAAATTTCCTACAGTAGAACACATAAATTGATGAGGTGACCTTGACTGTTCCTGATAAATTTAAGACTGATGTTAATTTTTATAGTTAGATAATTAATTTTGATTTTTATATAATTTTATTTTGATTTCTATAAAATTTTATTTTGATCCATTTGGAGTTCAGACTAGAGAGTAAAGAATTTTTAACCATAAGTGTGTCTGTTTGTATTGTGATAGTTTATTGTTCTATGTTGTATGAACTATTTAGATGACTTTCCAAGAGTTACGGTGATCCTATTTATTATGAAATAAAATTTTAATGAGTCTATTTTCTAGAAAAATAAACCCTATATTTTATTTAGTTATATACATGGAGATACAAATTTTTCATTGCCATGGTGTCAATCTATCCAGATGATTCCCATTGTATGTTATGTACTAGAAGAAGGTGTCTTGAAATTTTTGGTATTTGATAGATAATAATTGCAGCCAATGATTGATTTACTTTGGTTATTGAGAATTATTGAGTGTTACTGGACACAACATGGATATGATTTTACGACATTCTTGTTATGTGAAAATAGTGGAATGCAGGGGACCCTTTTAGTATACTTGTGGTTTTAAATTTAAAAACACAAATGGTTATACACATTGGGTGGCGAGGGCCTACCTGGTATGTTTATGAAGTGTTTTAGAATATTTAAAATATTTTAAGAAAGAAATGTAAGTCTTTGAAAATTTTAATCTACCATTGTTTTGGATAAATAACAGAGACTCAAATAGGTAGATACATATGTATCATATCGGTGAGCCAGGAAAGGGTTGATCAAATTCCTTGCAATTAA
This sequence comes from Tetracentron sinense, assembly GCA_015143295.1. Lineage (NCBI taxonomy): Eukaryota > Viridiplantae > Streptophyta > Magnoliopsida > Trochodendrales > Trochodendraceae > Tetracentron > Tetracentron sinense. The sequence continues at coordinate 4,474,538 of CM026572.1, read as the reverse complement.
TCTATCATTATTTCCGGATGTGGTGGATTACCCAGGATAACACTAGGGACTCTTTGTCTCCATGATGGTATGGAACGTCTTGGAGACATGTATCTCTATCGAGATCCGAGAAATCCCAATTTCTTTTTTGAGGAACCTTGTGTGTGTAGGAGTTGTGTTATAGAGATTGACTGAAGATCACATGCTCGCTAGATTGGCATTTATAGACGAGGGGGTAGGATGTAGTTTCGTCTTAGATTTTTGTAGGATCCTTACAAGTTTGCAGAGGCCGAACAATTGGCCAGCGTGTAATAGGCTAATAGTGACCTGAGCCAAAAAATTGGGGCTTTTGCGTAGACCCCTCGCTATATATGGGAGTCAACGACATCTCATCACCTGACCGAGAAATCAGGAGAGGACAAGAACACTTGGCAAGTGCAAAAAGGCTAACAGTGCGATTCCACACCGGTTAGCATTCATTTTTGTTATTTTAACTTTGTTAATCTATGTGAAGGATTATTTGAAGCATGCTTTGTCTTGTTTGTTGGGGCCAGGGGTTAAGACTAGTGAGTAAAGGATTAGGGGAGTCCTTTGGTTTACATGTTGAATGAATGGCTCAAAGTGCTCACAAGCTGCTCTCTAGTAGCCAAAACAGTCGACAAGACCCCAAGGCCGGTCGACTGGTTTTCGCGGATTAGCTTGTTTAAACCCAAAATCGGAAAGTTGAGCGAATTGAGACTTTGTAATTGTTTAGGACTCTGATGTAAGCTTATAAATATGTGCTTATAGGTTTAGAGTTTCAGTGTGGAAGCTATAGAACGCGATTAAGCACTCTAAGGGTTGGAGAAAAGTTTTATGGAAGGAGATAGGGATTCTTCTAGGTTCTTAAAGAAGGTGACTTGAGAAGAGTGTAGCTTGGGTTGGGAATTAATCTAAGAGGAGAGTGTTCTTGTATTGGTTTCTCATAAAGGGAAGAAGTAATCAGATCTTGGCCCGTTGACGTAGGCAGGTTATTTGCTGAACCATATAAATTCTCTTGTGTTCTCTTTTATTGTTTTTTCTTGTATGTGTACTTGTTTACTTTTCTGTCGGATATGTTCTATTGATCCCTTCCACCAAGAGGGGTAGATCTTCACGGATAAGAAAGTTGGTTTACAATTCTGCATTCTATTATTCAAACCATTACAGTCAAGGGGTAAGGGGAGCCCTCCCCCCCCCCCCCAAGAAAAATAAATAAATGCTACTGAGACCGTGTAGGGCCGAGACCATTATGAGACCTTCATAGCCACAACATAGTTACAAAAGTGATGTGTGGTTTTTCTTTTCTTTTTTAACACTTTTGAAACTGTGTTGTGGCCGGGACGGTCACAACCCTATATGGTCTTATTAGCGTTTCCTTCTTCTTTTTTTTACTATATAGTATCATAAACAAATTTTAAAAATATATTTTTCTTACTATGTATATATAGTGGCCCCCCAAAAGAACTCTAGTTAGTTAACTATATGGGAAGTTTGGTCCCTTAAAAGAATTGTAATTTTGTTTTATGTATAAAATAAAAATAAAAATCAAACATATAATTGATTATATTTGGAATAGTAGTTAATTTTATTTAGAGTAGTAATTACTGGACCGCACATTCGGCTGGATAGTCGAAAGCCGATCCATGTGTCCCTTTTAACACTCCTTTTAACTATGATTAAGCTTAGGTTAGGTGTAACTTTACCTTCTTAATTAAAAAAATTTATGGTTAAGCTTAACTAAATTAAGGTTTATAATATTTTCTAAAACCAAGATTGGATGGATGAATCCGGCTGAGTGTCTTAACAACAATTGATGGGAGTTAAGAAGGGGGCGTCAACCAATGAGGACCAACATTCAGCTATGAATTGTTATATAATGATCAATAAATTCAATTAAATTCTATATCTAGACGTGTCAAACCCTACCAAAAATCTAACCTATTTCATAGATATTCAGACTGGAATTGAACAACCAGTAATCTGAACCATTCATAAACATCACAACAAATATGATTAAGACATAATGGCTCCCACATAAATAAGGAGCTATGCAGCAACTACAAATGGGAATTCCATAGAGTATATAATATGGATATACAAACATCTGGCTAACATTGAAGTTAGTAAAATGAAATGGTTGAATAATTGAAAAATGAGATTATATAGGAATGCACATTAAATGATGAGATTATACATTGAATTTCTGACTAACGTTAAGAAGTTTTTGTGATTGTTTCAAAAGAAATGAAATAAAAGATATGGTAGAGCTATGTGACATAGATAATGAATAAATAAGAGTTAATATCATTCCAATTTCCATTACAAAAGTAATTAGTATTTTTGGCATTAAAAGATATTTTTGACTAGTATTTAATCCAAAAAAAAACCAATTCAACAAAACCAAGTAGTCCGCTGTCTATTTCTCTTTTATTTATATAATGATTCTCTCAAAAGGGGCATATTAGTATATTACTCTACCTTAATTGGAATGTGATATTAACAACGAATGTATGTCCGCGATGTACCCATTACCCCATACCTCCAAATTCATTAATATCTTCTCCCAAGGAAAATTCCTAGCTCCGTCCCTGCCAAACCCCCTGGTGTCAGCCTGAACTCCCAAGAATTACCTGATTTCATGCAAACTTTGGGTTATTCGTTGGGGGGAATGTCCCCAAATTATTTTCTAGGTAGATTGTGAGTATGAATTTTATTATTTTTTTCGGGATGATGTTTCAAATAGGTCATGTTTTGTTAACAAGCTTTTTTGGAAATTTTTATTAATTTGAAAATCCATAAAGCCAAAGAAAATCATTTATGTTTTTATTTCATCTCCCAAGCTCAACACAACAAATGAAGCTCAATTCGGAGCTTGAGAGAGAATTATACGGACCTCCAATCTTGGGTCCAGCATGTTGTTTTTTACCGGTCAAACTCATTTTTGCCGCCACTATACCTCGAATTTTGTACCAACACAGAGCCCGGAAAAATTCTTTAAAAATTGTGCTAATTTTTTTTTTGTTAAGTGATTATGTAAATCAGAGTTTAGAGTAGGAGGTTATGACCTTTATGCTATGTTTGGTTGCCGAGAAAATTGATGAAAACATGGAAAAGAAAAGAAAATTTTAGATTTTTAATACAATTTTTAGTTGTGTTTTGTCTAATTTTCTTTTCTTTTTCATGTTTTTACTTATTTTCTCGACAACCACACATAGGGTTAAAGTTGGAGCTGTAGAATTCAAAAAAGGAACGGGCCAGTCACGATTTAGACACGTGACGTACCCATTGGGTTGTTCTTTGGGTGCTAGCCCACCTCGGGAATAGCGTCTAGAAGTTCCTTCTCAAGTTTTCACAACAAGAAAGGCATCAAAACCCACCCATGTGTTCATCATCCTTGTCGGACTCAGATTAGACTTAGGATATTTTGAATGGCCTCGGAGTGTCTCTGGAAGGGCTTGTCTAGGGGTTCCACAGAATAGGGGACAAGTGGTGGAGAAGTCAAAATCATGGGGCCCATGATTTTGACTTCTCCGCTAATAACAAGACATGTGGCGATAAGTGTGAGAATAAATGGGAGAGATATCAAGTGGGGAGAAGTTAAAATCATGAGAAGAAAATGAAATGACCTCTCCCCATTTTTATGCCAACTGTCGCACAATGTATGGAACCCCAAGACCAGTTTCTGGCTTCGCCAGAGACAATCCAGGGCCATTTTGAATTGCGATGCATGCTCCACACTTGCAAGAGCCTAAACTGCAGACAAAAAAAAGAATACAAAATACAAAAATAATGAGTTGCTTGTTTGCTTACGTGATTCTCTTTAGTCGCATGTTTATTTATACTATTGCTTGTGATTGCATGAACTACGAGTTACTTGATTCCCTTTTACGGATAGGCAACCCTAACCGATGCAACCCCTTATCTAAAACCCTTACGTAGGTTTTACTTTCTTATTCTTATTGGCTTACTGTATAATGTTCTCATCTATTGCAATAAATGAATGTGTCCCCTCTAAACTTTTTCATAATTTAACTTAAGTTTAAAAAGTAGGTGATCATCATAAGATGGAGGCTAGGTAACACTTTCCCCTTGGCCTAAATGAATCTTTTTACCCAGAAACTCATAATCTTATTCATCGAAAGTAAAGAGTCCTATTTCTCCTAATAAATTAAAATAGGTGACAACTCTCAATTAGGTAGTTTACAGTTATTTCACTCTCATAAGATGAAAGTGGTAAATTTCCAGCGTCCACAACTTGGGAATTCTGTTGGGAGAAAAGATTTAAGCTGAAACTTTTTGGGGAAAATACATTTACACCCCTTGAGGTTTGACGAAAATTCATATATACCCCCTCAGTTTTCAGAAAATACATTAGGCACCCTTACTTTTCAAATTAATGATATTTACACCCCTTTCGTCAGTTGACTGTCAGTCAACTGACCAGACCTGCTGATGTCATGTGATAAAACCCAAAAAATCCATAATTACCCCTTCAACCATTTTGGGAAAAATACATTTATACCCCCTAAGATTTGATGAAAATACACAGACCCCCTCAGTTTTCACAAAATACATAAGACACCCTTACTTTGCAAATCAAACCGATTTAAAATGCAATCGTGAACCTAAACTAAAATTTCATCACAAAAATTGCATATTCTTCTAGTATCAATTAAGGAAAAAGAAGAAGTGAAAGTTATAACTGAAAGGTTGCCTAATGTATTTTCTGAAAACTAAGAGGGTCTATGTGTATTTTCGTCAAACCTCATGGGTGTAAATGTATTTTCCCTAATATGATTCGAGGGATGATTTTAGAATTTTTTGGACTTTATCGCATGACATCAACAGGTCTGGTCATTTCACTGACGAAAAGGGTTTAAGTATCATTAGTTTGAAACTAAGTGTGCCTAATGTATTTTTTGAAAACTAGAGAGTCTGTATTTTCGTCAAATCTCGTGGGGTGTAAATGTATTTTCCCCTTTAACTTTTATTTAATCTTTCAATATAGTGCCAGGGTGTCAGTATTCACAAAAAGTCTAGTCTCAAGACCGACCCTGCAACAGAGAATAAGCTTAGCCAAGTTAGAGTTCCAGTTTGGATCATTTTCACGAGCTGAACTTGAACAAGAATCCTCAAGCTTGAGCCGAGAAACATATTCGTAAAAATAAAATTGAAGAAACTTTATTTTTTTTTTGGAAGGTAAGCTGGGTTTAGGCAAACCCCTACCAGAGAAACATAGGCGGGATTCAATCCCAGGTCCTCGGTACGACGCCAAGGGACTTTACCAACTAAGCTACCTATAATTTTTTTTTTAAGTGTATGCACCGACCACTCGGAATTTTCCTATAGGGACACCAGGGTAAGTCGAGGAGCTGAGAGTTGAACACACGACCACAGGGAGCAAACCCGGGATGCTAGCCAACTGCCCAAATGTAGCTATTTTACATCTAGAAAGTAGTAGATTAGTCTTTCTGCCTTAAATAATTTGTAAAATCTAAATGAATGCCTCATTTTACCTCTGTCAATCCAGAAATGCTTCCCATAGCTTCAATCCTCTTGACCTCCTCCTCACACACAGCTGATGGAAACCAACCCATCTTTTTGATCACCAACTGAAGATGCGATGGCAAAGATTAAGACAGACGGTTGCACTTGAATATAAAAAAGGAACTGGAGAATCAAATTGCATTGCAACAATAGGTTAGATAATTGGATGCCATTGGTGACCTTTCGCATGTGATTTTATTTATCGGAGCCGATGCACCCTCAATATTGGAGGAGATAATTTCTAATTCAGGTCGTATGTCTTTATTTCTCATTAGGTATGGTGAGGTATCCTGTGAAGTCTTGGTAGGAGAGATATACAACAGTTGGACAGCAAAACATACTCTGGTACAACAGAAAGTGTGAGAGTAGCCAGTGAAGGAGTCTCGTTTGCTATTTTCACTGTTTATTTAAAATATGAATCAGAGCTCCAATTGAAAAGGAGCTACCAAAACAGGCCTAGTTCAGGAGTATTTTTTGTTTATAGTGAAGTAATGTAATGACTATTCAGCCCAATGTTACCTGGTTCGTCAGTTCGAATTTGGGTTCACAGTTCACAATTTGCCACTCTACGGTGAAACCGGTTCACTAGGGGTACAATGAGATAATTCATTTTTCGGTTCGCTTAGGTTCTTTAGTTTGGTTAGCTACTTCAACATGTAAAACAAAATTATATTATAAAATATATATCTTTTAAGCATGTAAACAATATATTACAAATACTTATTTGAAAAATAAATAAATAAATAAAATGTTTTTTTATGAATAATTTGTGAACTCAGTATAAATTTGCCGAACCTAAAAGAAAAATACCAGTACTATAAATTTGACGAATCTAAAAGAAAAATATAAGTGAATTTGAATTAAACATTTGACAAACTAAAATTGTTTCAAAACCACCATGTGATTCACTCAATTTCACGAGCCAAGCCAATCCGAACCGAACCACGAACCAATTCGCTTGGTTTGCTATAGCATGTAACAAACTTGGTAACCCTGACTCAGCCCATGAGTTTCTGTAAATTTTAAATATATACCAAAGCACCCTCAGAAATTAATTTCAACCAGTGTTCCAGCTCTTATTATTATTGTTGTATTGCATTATTAAATTTGTTCTCAAATTCCTCTTCTGAAATACAATTGTACTCCAATGCTCACAGATTTTTTTGGCCATGAACCACATCACCAGCGTTGCCTGTTGCAAGTAAATAGACAAAAAGAAACTGGGGAGGTGAACATTAGTTCAAACCCCTAAATGAGAGCATCCATGTTATACACTTATACCGAGATTGCATTCAAAAACTGTCCTGGTCAGGCTTTAGGGGGAAAGAAAAAATAAATTAACAAAAGAACAAAAATCATTGTACAGACTTTCAGAAACATAATACAACCACAAACCATCCAATAAAATGTAATGGACAAGTATTGTAACAGCACAGGAAGCATGTGCTTAATCCAGCTTGTACATTCACTACATGGGTAGGTGGTGTGGATATAGTTAAGCCAACCAGCAATGTCTACCCTGTCAGACAAATGAAGAACAGAGGTATAAACCAAATATGATTTAAGAGGATATTTCATCCCAATGGAGAGTAAACTTGCCTGAGAGGCCATAGGACTATTCCTAGACAAATGCATTTGCAAGTGGATAGACAGATTGCTCATCTGGCAGTGGCAGGTCAGCAGCATGTTTTATAATCCCAATAACAGCACAGCATCGGTCCGTCCCCCTTCCTGCCGCAAGTCCCTGCTTATTCCACCCCCAAGAACCTACAGGGCACCCCTTCTACTTCCAAGTAGAACCACCTAGTCTAATCACCTCTTCGCCACTGCTATCCTTGGGACCCCTTTCCAAACCAATGTCTCCTCTTTGATTGCCTGTGTCACCATATAGATCCTTCAACTTGGCCAGATTGCTCGATGTAGCTGTCTTGTCCTTACTTCCATCCCTGAATGGACTAGAACGATGATCAGTGTATGCACTGCGAGCTTGCAAACTCTGACTTCTGCTTCTGCTTCTACTCCTACTTCTTCGAGAACTAGTTTCTCTATGCCTGCTACTATCACGGCTGCTCTTCTCATAGTCCCGTCTGCTACTTTCTCTGTCCGTATACTTGGACTTGTGATAGTCTCTATCTTCGTGACTTCCACGTCGATCATAGTCACGTCTCCGGTCTCTGTCCCTCTCCCTGTCCCCGTCCTTGTCCCTGTCTCTATCCCTGTCCCTGTCCCTGTCCACAGCCCTGTCTCTGTCCTTATCAGAAAATTCGTGGCTCTGGCTGCGACGGTTGCTGGGAGATCTTCGCACATCATCACTACTGTTTTTATCACGAGGGGGTGGTAGGGTACGCCGAACCGGCGATGAGTCCCTTGTTGATGCACGGTGGGGAGCTCGTTGGCCAAAGGAAACTGATAGGGCAGCTTTCACAGAAGGTGGACGACGGGCAGTATCGTCAGATCCATGACGGCTGGTTTCCCCTGTCACGCCAGAGTGCTTGGATGGGAGCTTCATTCTCTCGAGGTTGGCTACAATCTGCCGCATAATGGGAACAGGGGTGCGGGGGAAAAGGGTATCAAAGTAGTACTGTGATGTACAAACTCAAGTTAGTCTTTTGCCTCCAAGGTATAAAACACAACTAAGAATATTAAATAATGCTGTTTTAAACAGTAAACAGACTAACAATGAGATGCGTGTTTAGTCCCTTGCCTCTTATCAATGGCAATACAACAAGAAGCATGTTTACTGTTCAATGGCAATGTACAAACATACATAATCTATGGCAAGCAACCTCATTTCAGTACATCAAACACACTGCCAAAGCAAGCCCCGGGGGTGTAGCCCAGTGGCCGAAAGACGAACCATAAACCCGGAGGTCTCGAGGTCGATTCCTGGCTCCCCTTAATATCGGTTGTATGGGGTGGGGGTATTCCCTATGCAGCACGTGGGACTAGTCCGAATCTAAAAGGCTTAGGATATCCACGTTTGTTAAAAAAAACACTGCCAAAGCCACTATTCCATAAACAGGACCAATTGTAGATGCCATACCGTAAAGGCCTAACCAATTAATTACAAATGTACATTAAATAAATAGATGAAACGTGACAAGCTAGTCTTAGCTTTTGGCAAAGTATCAGCAGTATACAGAAATCAACATGTTATGATACACCCATAGTACAAAAGAGAAACAAAAAAGAAATACCCATTATACAAAAGAGAGTAGGCAAAAAAACAAAAAAAATTGGTACAAAAGAGAAACAAAAAAGAAACCCTATTCCGTTTATTACAGACAAGCCACATTGCACAACCCTACTTATGGCTGAATCCATCAGACCATCAATTTCATTTTTTTATTTTCGGTTTCAATTGGTAACCTCTTCAACTAAGCACAAGCTGAAAAATCATTTACACATCCAATCCTAGCTTTTTTCCTGCCCACTAACTTAACAGCATACCCAGCTAGTTGATACCACAGCTTTGCAAGTGAGATATCTACATTAAACTTTCCAGGCACATTCACAATAAAAAATAATATAAAACAAAATTTAAAAAACTGGAATATTAAAAGAAATACTAATCGAAGGGACAGTAATGTCAGCAGACCGGGTGATAATTAATAACTTAATAATAATAAAAATTTGCGGACCATCCAATATGGGAATAATAATGTCATAAAAAAGGTTTATGACATTATTATTACCATATCCCACTGATATAAATACATTAACTTAATGCAAGGATCGTCTAAGTTGCATAGTCACCAAGGTAGGGATCGGGAATTAGTCGGCTAGGGAAAAAAATCAGAAAAGGGGGAAACAAATTGGGAACAAATGGAAAAAAAAAAAAAAAGAATCACTAATTATGATTCTTTTTATAAAATAGTATATTTGATTATAAAAATTCATGGCTTTTTAAAAAAAAGCGTGAGTAATTTGCAAAATTGATTGTTTGACAAAAAAAGTCACAAATTTTTTTGCGACTTCTTGAGAAAAAAAGGGAAATCTGTTACTGGACTACAAGTTAATTCCCAGGAGTGACCTTTTTTTTTCAAAAAAAGAAAAGGTGATCATGCAATTAAGCTGAACATGATAAAGAACAAACGATTCCAGTGTTACCAATCTAGATCATGATTGCAAACAGAATTTTCTTTTCCAATCCAAGTATTTTCACATCAACAGTAGAACCTATGAAATGATAACCATTCATTCTAAATTGTAAAAAAAAAATAACCAAGCAGATTATTGACAAAACTACATATACATATATAAATAAATAAATAAATAAAATATATATATATGTGTGTGTGTGTGTGAAACAAAAATGATAGTTCACATGCATTTTTATAATTATGCATGCAGCTAACTTCTTTACCAAATGCCATCGATACTTGTTGCAAAAACCAATATATATTTTTAAAAGTTCTTTTAAAGAAATAATTTATTTTAGAGAAAGGTTGAAGTTCATAAAGTTCTTTTAAGGAAAGGTTGAAGTTCAAAAAAAAAATTAATTAATAATTTTAACAAAGAAATTTAGTTGATAAAGTTTAATTTATTTTAGAAAAATCATACTAGTAAAAAGTATTTAATGAAATAAAATTGAAAATGATATTACCATTTATTTAAAAATAAAAATTATTTATATATAATAGAGAAAATAATATTCTAAAATAATTTAAATGAGAAATGCACAACTTAAAGGTTGAGAGGCTTGACTTCAAAAGATCTATTTAATTTCTCATGCAAATGTGAATTGCAATATCCTCCTCTCCGGCATAGTAACAAAGTTCGGATTCGGGAATTATTCGGCACGGGTTAAGTTCGAAAAAAAATGGAAAAATCGGCAAATTCGGGATAAGTTCGGAAAAATAAAAATTAATATTTATAAAAAATAAGAATGTGATATCAACTAATCTTCTATCAATCTGGATGTATTGACATCGCTTATCATGTTAGACATTTATCCAATTCCTAGAAAACAAGCATTATGTAAACTCTCAAGCAAACTCAAGATAAACATTAAATAAGGCAAAACATAGTTATTTAGCAAAATATAGAAATAACTCGGAACAAATAGCATAAATCATATTTTCTCTTAGTTCGGTCAAAATTCAACAGACTAACCGGCACGCAAAACCATCTTTTTTTCTCTCAATTCAATTTAATGTAATCAAAACCCTAAAATAACCTACTCGAATAGAGTTTTTTCCTTCTTCTATTAGTTGGCGTCTTGGCGACTTCAGTCAAATAGAGATTTCTCAGTGTGAAATAAATCTTAGTTTTTAGTAATAATTCTATTACTAATAGAAAGTCGACTTTTCCCTCATTCTTATTTTAGAATTTTGAATAAGCATGAACAAATAATTTGTGAGAAATCTTCATTCGGAATAAGTTCGGCATAAGTTCGGAATAATTCGTTAGTTCGGGAATTTTTTTTAATTAATAATTCATTTTATTGAGAAAAAAGAAAAAAGAAGCAAACAAAAAAAGAACAAAAGGCCTCCGAGTTTACAAGCAAGTAAACGCGACCCTGGCCAACAAAGCTACTGTCAAGTACGTAGAGAACCTACTCTTAGGCTTAGAAACAAATACCAGATGTAATTTAGATTTTATTTGCCTAGCAAATTCTTTAGAAGACTTTAAAAATACCCCTAGGGGATGGTGGGATAGTGGGGTACAATCACAGGAAGGATGGGATATGTTTAGCAATAAAAGACTCCCGCGGTCAGTAATATAACATGTCAACATATATGGATCCATCTTTGCTCTGTAGGTATGTTATATTTTTTCTTTTAATTGAACATTCATTTTGTTTTAGTGAACAATATTTAATAGTTATTTATTATTTATCAGAACTTATAAAATGTTGTAATGCACTCGCAATAGATATGAGCATGTGAGCGCACCCCTAGCCTCACGTCAGCTTCTGTCTTCCAGAAGGGATGCAATCCAAAGTCCAGATGTAAGTCTGAATTTGTCTAACTTTTTTATGTTATGCAATATGTTATATACTTATTCTTAACACAACAGACATTCCTCTCTAGCTCGAACTAGTGAAGGATCTTGTCTCAACAAATGTAGAGGCTGAGAAGGATGCCCTTAAAGATGTTAAACAAAGATTAGTAAGCTTCCTTTTTATCAACCTTAAATCGGGAACTTTTTTTACGTATGCATCTCATTTTTTTAGGGCATCCAAAGAAGTTGGTAGTGATCATAATGTACCTCTTACCGGGGAAGAAAGATGATGCCATCTTTCTTTACCTATCTTATTAAGTCATCCATACACATTGGGGTTCGCCAGTGCAAAATGTTGCATGTAATTCTCAAACATGGCTCGCCTACATGTCTTTGCAGCCAGCCAAAAATACTTGTCCAACGTCCTATCCTTGAAAAAACCAATCATGTTTTAAAACATATGGTATGCAAAGTAGTGATGGATATTATATGGAAAGACAATTGGAACTATTTTTATCAAACCTTTGTGTCGATCTGAGATAATAACGAATCTTGGCAAGTATCCAAGCACACCTTCTAAATGGGTGAAGAACCAATTCCAACTCTTGTTATTTTCTGATTCTCCAACTCCATATATCATCGGAAAGATGTGGTTGTCTCCATCCAATATTGTAGCCACGAAGAGTATAGCCTTGTACTTGCCCTTAAGGTGTGTCCCATCAACAGCCAGTACCCTCCTCAATAAAGACCTAAAGCTTCTGATGGACTGTCCAAGTACAATAAAACACCTCTCAAACCTGTTTGTTTCTGGGTCTACATACATGGCACTCATCGTCCCTAAATTCGTCCTCTTAAGCTCATGAAAATAGGCTGGGAGTTCGGCTGACGAATCTTCATAAAATCTCATTACCTATTTTATTGCAATCTCTCTACCCATTCATGCTTTCTTATAGCTGACCTCAACCCTATATCTCACCCACATTTTATGCATGATCTCATGTGACCTATATCCCACATGTGCCTCGAAAAGACTAACAACAATCTCACACGTTAACTCACTTGCTGCTTGGCGATGACCTCTCCCATCATAAGGCAAGCTATATGTGTGTTCTGACATGTACGTCTTTATTTTGAAAACCCCAGATACGTTCACTCTCGATGCATGAACCCTCCAACTACAATTTTCACCAAGATCGTGCATCTCCGGGCACATGAAAATAAGACCTTGAATTAAAAGTGCTTCCGCATTGCAAACTTGCTTAGAACATTCCTTAGTTGGTTCTTATCCTTAAACATTTGTCCGACGGAAATGTTATTGGTATCATCTACCACATCTGGATATGATGATAAATCGGCATCGACTTATGCATCATCATCATCTAAACATGCACAATCTTCACTGCCACTAGGTATAGCTGAGGCAATATCAACCCAACAAGAGATCATTAAAAATCATGGTGAGGAAAATGAAAACTGTTATGTGGACCAGTTATACAATAACGTGATCTGGTTACTCACATTGGTATAGGTGAGGCAACAATAACATATCTCAACTCCATACCATCATCCCTTAATGGGATGTTAAGGTCTAGACCGCGATTCCTAATTGGGATATTAAGGCCTAACGGGTTGCCCTCTTCAATGTCCTCAATGCCGACATCATCAATTAAATCCCCATAGTCATCAGCACTGTCATCCTTTGCAACCAAGTCATCATTATCATCACCATGGCCCTCCCCATAGGAGCCAAATCGATCATCAACTGCATTGAAAATGAGTTCAGTACAAAACTGGCATAGTAGTTGTATCCACCTAATGATTGATCATTCAACCCTCCTAACTAAAGTTCAGGAGCAAAAATATGTTCATGAGCTCTCTGAATAGGGTCTTCATGGATGATTGGTTCCTTCCTTTCTCGAACAACGGGTAAACTCCGATCTTGAATAACCGGTGAAAATCTCTCTTCAACAACAGATGAAATCCTCTTTTGAACGACTGGAGATATTCTCTCCTGACTAACAGGTAAACTCTTATCTTGAACAGCAGCAACTGAAATTCTCAAATTCTTTATAAACAATGGGATACAACATTGTGGACACTCTTCGCATACTAGGACCTAGAAAAAACCCCAATACATATCTTCATCATGTATGATATTAGTGGGAGGGAGTGGTTGGAGTGACCGACTAGGGTAATTGACCTCGACTATGATATTACATTCTTCTCGTCTTGCATTTGTAATGCAAGCTGCTCGTATGTAGCACACAATTACACATCTTGAGACTCTACTCTAGTACAAGAATCTATCATTTCCATATACTCATTCTCCATCATTAAAGCACACAATAGATTTTAGAGTCATATTACCTACAAATATAGGTACATTAATATATCAATAAACATATAATAAGGGAGAAAACATAAAGAATGGGAGTTCAAGGCGTATTGATTAATCTATTTTTTGGATCGTTAATTGCATATCCACAATCATGAATTTCTGGAAAAATCACGATCAATCGAACTTGGTGAAAAATCATGATCAATCGTAACTTGATAGAAAAATCAAGATCAACTGCGAAATTTTCATGATCAAACAATGGTCATGGGTCGACACTAACTTGTCACGATTGATCGCTAATTAGTCAGAGTAAAGATTGAACTCAAATGTTTTGATTCAATCACAAAAAATTCTAGATTGATCGTTATTTTCAGCAAATGGTTGCGAATATCAAATATTTCATTATCTTCAACTTCTTGACTTCGAAGCTTTCAACGTGAAGGATCCTTCCATGGATCCTCCATTTTACCCAAAAAGTCTTCCATTAGATGACAAAATGACATGAAAATTTGGAGAGAAAAAGGGATAGAAAGAATTTGAAGAGAGGGATAGAGAATAAACCCTAACTTTGATTTTGAAGCGAATGGAGAGGGAGAGAAAACCTTGTAAAAACATTTACAATCTCTAATTACGAGCAATCTAGAATTATTCATGACCGGAACAAAACATTCATGATCAATCTTTATTCTGACTTAATTAACGGTCGATCGTGACAAGTTAGTGTCAACTCATGTTCATTGTTTGATTATGAAAATTTCACGGTTAATCGTGATTTTCCACAAATTCGCAATTGTGGATCTACAATTAACAATCTAAAAAAACAGATTAATCGATACTCCCTAACTCCTATTATTTATGATTTCTCCCTTATTATATGTTTACTAAATACATAAATGTACCCTAGTTGTAGCCTTGCAGGTAGTGACTAAAATTTGTTGTTTGCTTTATGATAGGAAATGAGTGTATAGAAATGATAGATTCTCATACAAGAGTGGAGACTCAAGATGCATAATCTAGCTCTATTAAGTGTTATGACATGATTTATTATGAACAAGACCAGATTATGAAATGTTTATCATGATTAAAGCAAGTTTAATGAATTCTAACATGATTATCAAGATTACTATGTATAAAGTTAGAATTGAGTTATTGCATGTGTTTAAAGGCTATTGATAAATATAGAAATAGGAATAGATGTAGTATTATGATAATTGACATTGTGTTATTGAATGTGGATGAATGGAAATGATGATGAATGGGTATAATGGTATGGGTATTGAATGTGGATGAGTGGAAATGATTATGGATGGGTTTCATGGTATGGTTAAGGTTTATGGATGGATGATTGATAAATATGGAGGAAGGGCACTTGTACATGAATAACGAATTGAATGTGTTAATACAAATGCTTGGAAATGCTAAATGTGGAAAAAAAATGTTATTGAAATTGTGAAATTATGTTATTGAGGCATTGATGTTTTATTGTGAAGACTTAGCAATGTAAATTGCACATGATGGAATTATGGAACTTGTTATATCTTGTCGAATCAACAATGATTATTGTTTTGATAAATTATGCATATCTATCTTGTATTGTTATCGGCATTCGAGTAGGCCAGAGCTTAGAGGAAGTCTTCCAGGTAGAGAATTCTCTAACCAGGTAGATGTACCATGGCGGATGATTGGAATCTAAGTGATGACCGAACTCGAATATTGATTACGACACTCAAGCACAAGTTCACATGTGTGGTAGTTGCAAGTATCACGGGTACACAAGCATGACATGGACATTGCATGGGTATGGTGCATGAAATGCAAGGGCAAGAATAAGACCAAGAATATGGTACATGAATTACAAGTCTAAGAACACAAGTGCATGAACTACAAGTCCAATAATACAAGTACATGAATTACAAGTCCAAGAATACAAGTAAATGAATTACAAGGAGCGCCGAGAAAACCGTGTGTGCTCTCCATGGATAAAATTTCAAGTCTTGGATAATTATCATAGATATTGGATCACTAAGAGCGCAAGGGGGCTTATGCCTACCATTGATGCATCTCCATGGATATGATATAAAGACCAAAAATACTATTCATGGGAAACAAGCATGCAAGACATTCATAGTTTCAGTCCAAGTATCACACAAGTACACAAGTCAAGTATTGACATGATATACTCACATGCTTTACGCACTCAGATTATGTACATGTTATATGAAACTGTTATTGATTTTGTAATTGTTGCATAAAACGGATATTGAACATGTGCATGTTATTACTATTGTTAGTGCTATTGTTAGGTAGATTGGATATCCGCTGAGTGTTTTCAATGCTCAGTTAACCTGTTATTGTCGTCAGGTTTAGTGTAGGAGCAAGCAGCCGCTCCTTGGATTGAAGAGGATTACCAAGAAGAAGAAGAAGCAGGTAATCCATTCGAGGATGGTGCAAGGGACTGAGATAGTTAACCTTACTAGTAGTGTTATTTCAGTTTTTTTTCTATGTATAAGAAGGGTAATAGGCATGTTCTACTTTAGTTGATGCTATTTCAAACTTAGCTTCATTTTGGAGATCACGGTGAGTGGTCAAGCTACGAGTTCTTATTTTGGGTAGTATAATGTTAAGGATGATATGTGTTTTTGTAGACAAATTTTATAATTGCCATTTTGGGAGAATTGTCTTTCAGTTTTGCCTTACTGCTATAGTAAGTCAAGCAGGGATAAGCAATGTGATGGACCCAAAGTCCCATTATACCCAAGGTGGGGTTTTGGGGTTTTGGGGTCATTAAATTTGTGGCTATAGAATCTTATGGTATCAACCCAACAATCTTTTGCATGTTAATAATAGCCCATTTCTCTCAAGTACAATAACAATTAAAAAAAAAAACGTCCATCTATCTCCAATTTGGTCCACTTTTGAAAGTAAACAAAATCTCCACTTTGAAAGTATGTTTATTCTATTGCAAAATCATGTTTCATGGCAAATGCGGAAATACATTTCACAAGTCACATCACATTTCTATCTCTATACCCCCACTCTCCATGCACCCTACCATACCGCCTATTTTTTTTCATACATGACCATTTAAGTCATTTCCTATAAATATCTTCTCGTTCAGGGATATCTTGAATTAAGCCATCCACCTCCCCCCAAAATTTCTTAGAACTTTCTTCAAATGCTACTTGGAGTTATTGGAAATACAGCAAACAAATAAAATTGAATTAACCATGCGTTTTGAAAGCAAAGAAAAAGAAGGAAATTACATTTTAGTTACAAAAAAGACATGTAATCTCTCTTGGAAACCTTTGTAGGACAACAATCTCACTTCAAAAAAAAAGTAATGGGCCAAGAATTTAACCCTAGCCACCTAAACAAGAAGTTAATTAGAGGCGAATCGCACATTAGTTTGATTAAAGAAAAAACAATAAGCACAAAGATAATAACACAAAAAACCCTGACCTGTCCAAGAAGTAAATCACGTACATACACACCCATTGTTGTCATTCGACCATTTGATCCTGGAGAGAATTCCTGAAGACCAAACAAAGATTATAAGAACCTCAATCAAATGGTAGCAAGCATAGAAAACATTAAACTTTTTCTAATGTTATTGGCATCAGCAATTTAATACTCAATTTCCAAGAACGCAAACCTGCAGTGATGGAGGGTAAATCAAAAAGGAAAGTGCCTAGAGTATAACACTAATTTATGGGTATGATATTAGTTATGATCAAGATAGGGAAAAAGCATCCCTACAAAAAGAAAATGTATTTATAAGGAAATGTGTGACCACATCATCATCAGAGTTGACATCCTCCCAGTTACAACCAAAGTCCTTGTGATTCTTTTCTTTTTTCGATAATCCAAGCAAATATATTGAAGATGAAAGCAAACTCATGGTTTAAAATATCGACTGATACGTATCCTATTTGGAGCTACCCGATACACTGGTACGTTGGAAAAAAAAAAAAACTTCACTGTATCGGGCGATACAGGCCTGATAAACTCGATACGGGAATTTTTCAGTTAATTTTTTTTCTCCTTCCATTTACACTTGGATCCACAATACAAACCCGATACACACAACTTATTTATATAATATATTATTTAAGTAAATGATTTTAACTTGATTTTACTTTTATTTACTTTAGATATTAATATGTAAATAAGGTTATCCCCCTGGTTATGATGCCCTAGCCCAACCCTACTTATCAAGAGCCATTGGTTATGATGCTCAGTCCCAATCTTTGACTAACAGTTATGGACAGATCACGACTAAGCAGCAGACATATGTATAAATGTATCTGGGCATGTACCGCACGATGATGACTTGGACACAGTGGTGTTATCATGTCTGGATCACTTATAATGTATCACTCTACACAATTCCTAATCCCATAATGATAAGAGTATGAGCCGGCACGAAGCTCAATGTGGTATTGAGCTTCTATCATGTATGTAACTTGATTTGTGAATACAAAGGTCTTTGTATTTTAATATTTTTGATTTATGAATGCAAGTGAGATTCTATCACTTGCTTAAGTAACTATGGTTTGTATTTTCATACATATTTATCAGCGCGCACGCCTTTTTTAACTTATAAATTTGTTAACTCATATATATGATTATAAATGTAGTTGAAAGCCTTCATTTAGTTTGTTTTTAGCTTATATTTGCATTAAAAGAGGTTTTATGCAAGGTATCCAAGTTTTTCTTTGCGTCCCAAGCTTTTTTTAGCGTATCCTAAATTTTTTTGCCGTATCCAACCGATACGGTACCGATACGTATCCTATTTTGGACTTACCGATATGGCGACCGATACCGATATTTTGAACCATGAGCAAACCTACAAAGAAAAGGCCAAAACATAGCTCACGAGGTCATGAGCCAATGCTGGAAGATAAAAACAAAAAGCAAGAGGGCTGCATAAGACCCTCAAATCAGCCCCTCAAACCCTATACAAATTTACACTAGTAATAAGCCAAAGTGTACCCCTTCCCACCTATGTGAGCACCATGCCATGACAGTCGACCGAGCATGAGAGCAAATGTGAAAAATGGAGGAAGAAGAGTTTTCAAATACTCTTTTGTCCTCTCCTTCCAAATGGACCATATTATAGCGCCCGGCAAGACTTGCCAAATAGCCCTCCATGAATCGTCCCCACCTACCACCCTCCAACAAGATAAAAAGTTATGAAGGGAAGAGGAAAAGACCCAATCCCCGCCATTCGAGATAAAAAGAAGCTCCAAACCTCACATGCTACAGGACAATGTAAGAGAAGATGATCCACTGACTCCTCAACTTGGAGGCACATGAAACACCGATTAGTCATCCTCCACCCTCTAGATTTCAAGTGATCACAAGTGTGGATTGTATTCACAACCGCATTTCATAGAAAGAAAGATACTTTGGATGGAATATCAGAATTCTACACAACCCTATGAGGAAACATGACAAATGGGCTAGACTCAAGCATCTGAACTAGAGATCTCACAAAAAAGCGACCCTTGTTGCCTCTAAACCATAATCTAACATCCCGGCATTCAGAGACTCTAAGGGGGGAACCCAATCTATCTAACATCCTGCTGAACACTGGGACTTCCCAATTATTTAACCATCTCCTCAACTTCAGACACCACACAGGCCCCCCACTACCCATATCCATGTAATCCCCAACAGATGCATCCTTATCCCTGACAATACGGAATAAGATATCAAAGTCGTCCTGCAACTTCGTGGCACCACACTACACATCTTTCCAAAACCTGAGAACTCCCACCAATCTTTAACTCGAAAAATGGGACAACTAGCCTTGCAACTGACATAATGCCCTTCCATATCCCCACCCCGTGAGCCCCTCTTAACTTCCTTTGGGACCCAACATGAAAGCTCCCCATATTTGGCAACGATCACCAATCGCCATTTCGCCACAGGATCTCTCTCTCCTCCCCGAACCTCCAAATCCATTTCCCCAGCAGGGCTTTATTGACCCACGATAGAGGCTTGAGGTTTAAACCACTCTTGCTTCTAGGACGACAAATGTGAGCCCAATCAACTAGGTGATACTTGAATTTCCCCCGCTTCTCGTGTCAAAGGAATTCAATCTGCATACGTTCTAAGGATAATGCTATCGAACGGGGAATCACTAGCGTAGAAGGACACGGATGAAATGCACATCTGCACCCAATGGCGCCACTTGGGGCCAAAACCCATTCTTCCTAGTACATACCCCAAAAACTCCCAACTAACATGATCATACGCTTTTTCCATATCCACTTTACACAATATGCCAGGAACTTTGGTTCTAATCTTGTGATATACATTCGTTGGCAATCAGAATACCGTCAAGAATTTGTCGGCCTCCCAGAAAGGTCCCTTGTTGGGGGGAAATGATATGGCCCATCACTCTCCAAAGACCGGTAGCTAAAATTTTAGCAAGAATTTTGTAAACACTACTCACGAGACTTATGGGCCGAAACGCCCATCACTCTCCTTTGTGTTTTGGAATCAAGACTACAAATGTGTTGTTAATAACTTTGTCGAAACGCCCTAACTCATACACCTCCCTTATAACTGCTATGAAATCCTTACCGACAATATCCCAGCATGATCGGTAAAACTCAATCGTGAACTCATCCGGTCCACGAGCCTTATCTCCAGCGATGTTTCGAATGGCTCCCACAACTTCCTCCTCGAAAGGGGCTTCCAACAAATCCCTCTGATCCGTCGGCAAACACTCGAATGGGAGACCATCTAACTGTAGATGCCACCTCTCCTTTTCCTGATACAGATCCTAGTAAAAAGACGCAATGCGCTCCGCGACCTCTACCGGCCCCATCTTCCACCATAATTTGGAAATGAAATTATTTTTGTGATGGAAGTTGGCCATGTGGTGGAAGAATTTAGTATTTCGATCCCCCTTCTTGAGCCACCGGACCCTAGCCTTTTGTTTCCAACTGATCTCTTCTAACCTTGTCGTGGACATATATTTCATTTTCAATGCTTCCTTGGTTCAGATCTCTACATCGGTAAGAGACCTCGATTCCTCCACCAGGTTCAAATCCCCTATGTCCTTCAGTAAGCAAGCTAGCCTAACCTGAATGTTTCCAAACTCCTCCTTGTACCATATCTTAAGCCGCACTTGAGAGCCTTAAGCCCAAATCTTGTGCTAGATGATGTCATCCTAAATACACATGTTCTCAAACCTGAACGGAGATGGGCCCCTCTGAAATGTCCAATCTCCAAGGATATGGTAACATGATCTGATATGGGTCGTGGCAAAGTGGATTGGATAATTTGCGAGAAATGACTCTCCCAATCCGAGGTACAGAGAAATCTGTCTAGGCAACTTGCTCGACTGTTGTCCTGTGAGTGGGCCTATGTAAAGAGTTGGCCCTTTAACGGCAAATCCATTAACTCATGTAACCGGATAAAATCCCCAAATCTTCGCATTTTCCGGTTTATCGTGCACCCGCCTTTCCTTTCCTCAAAAAAAAGAACCCCACCTTACACAGACGTCGTCGAGCTCCTCCCAGAACACCAAGTCATCGGACCCTCCCGATGGAGCATAGACTTTTGAAAATCCCCAGGTAAACTCTTCCCCCACTCTCTGACAGAGTATGGAAATCGAGTAAGCCCCCAATTCAGATTCCACCACTTCCAGTTTATCTGTGTCCCACACCAAAAAGATGTTCAGGATGGATTCATATCATGGAACGTTCAGGGGTTAGGCACACTGGGAAATCCATCCTTGTGATTCTTAAATCCTTCATAATTGACCTAATCAATCAAGAGTCTTCCACTATGGCTGCATAGCTCTTATCATCAAATATTCTTCTGTTGCAAAACTTCTCCTTAAAAGGAAAACCTTCCTAAGGATCACTGCTCCAAGATGAGAACTCTCACATCCTTAAGAAATGTTGATTATATAAAAAACTTTCTTCCAACTCTGGAAGATCCAAAATGCTGCAAGGTAAGAACAACTCTGCTGCAAGGTAAGAGCAACTTTACTGCATCCCTAGAAGAGTCCATTACATCGAGATGAGCCTCTCTCCCTCTCCCCGTATATTTCATTGTAAGGTCATTAATCAAGATTGATGAACAAGATAGTAGTAAATAGTGGCTTCACAAAAAGAAAAAATAAATAGTGACAAGTCATAATACCAAAATAAAAGAAAGAGAAATAAATATTGTAAGACAAATCATTAGCTTATATGAACATATTGCTTTTGCCGTTAGTCATGGAAGACAAATTAAATGGTGGGCCCAACTCCTACCATGTGATACCAGACAAGTAAGGGTAAACCAAATAGGGTGTGATTTATTGTCCCAACTGATTTGGTTAGATAAGAGCTGTGTAGCAATATTTAAGGAAAACGATGGATGTTGAATGTACGAGAATAATCGAGTGAAAAGTGGAACAAAACCCCTTGAACAACAAAGGGAACTAGCTGTTCTCATAACTTAATCAACCAATTAATAAAGGCAATACAAGGACTACATAGGACTAGGGATCTAAAGCCCGTCCCTTAAGCAGAATAGAATAGCCTGTAATGCTAAATTAGCCTAAATAAAAAGAATTCTTAGAGAGAAATACCACAAATAGAAAATATCTACTTTTCTAATTACAAAAAAAGCAACTAGGAGGTCAGGAACTGATCACATATGATCAGGCCTGATCAAGCCTAGATGACTGGGCTGACTCGTGGACCTTCTTGATCCCAGAGAGGTTAGGCTGGATTTAGGGCTTTTAGGCGTGCAGGCACATCAGGATGTGTTAACTTATACTTCTGAGCAGTGTCAGCAAGTTATATAATGTACTAGACCAACTCTCAGAGGCTGAACAGGCTGAGTTTTTTATTTATAGAGTATAGGCACCAACTTTCTAGGAGTAAAAAATCAGAGATTTGGAGTGTTATTACTTATTCACAAGCAACTTTGCTCCCAAACCGTGGAATCACTGCTCAAAGCAGGAGTGGTAATTCATTAACATCTAACTTTGATCGATAAGTAAAACAGAATATAAACAATGTAAAAGAATAATAGAGAGATAATAGAGATGGAGTCGAAGTCAAGGAATCATACTACTTCAAAGTAGGCGCAGGATTTGAGGAATACCATCGAAGAGGAAACGCTCCTTGACTCAAGACTGCCTCTGACCAAGGGCGGAGCCAGGATTTTTTTGATAGGGAGGGCAAGCTTTGGATTATTAGTAAGTGTTGATGGGTTTTTGCGGAGAATGATTAAGTACAAAATATTCTGGATTTAGGGAAGGAGGAGGGGAGTTCCATCTCCTATGGAGATTCAGGGGCATAGCCCCAAGGAAACTTTTTGAGGACCAAGTTCTTAGGCCATCTCGTTCGTACATTTCATACATATCCTAAGGGTATTATTTCTCCTTGTTAAGGGTGAACTTAAAATTTATAATCATATTATGACTAATATTAGGGTTAATATAAACTTCCAGTGAGAAGGAAGAAGTGAACTTTTCTTGTAAAAAAAACGAAGGTTGTTCCTCTCGTTTTCAAGGTTTATTCGTTTGGTCTAAGCAACAGTGAATTGGTGTATATCCCCGTGGACGTAGCTCACATTGGGTGAACCACGTGTATACACCCCATGGACGTAGCCCACATTGGCTGAACCACGTGAATTGTTGTGTTGCCTTTGTATTTCTTTCTTTCTTTTGCTTCATTTTTGCATCCTAGGAAAGGCCTTATTTTTTTTCCCTTTTTGCATCCTGGGGAAAGCCCCTTGGCTTCACCCCTCCTAGCCCCCCAGCTGCCTCCCTAAACTTTTGTTAAAAATTCCTTTGCAATCTATAGAAGGGATGAGAGGGTGCAGCTGCCCCCCTAAACTTTTGAAGAAATAAAATCCCTTTTGGAATCTATACAAGTGGTGAGAGAAGGAGGAGGTAGCTGCCCCCTTGACCTTTTGGAAAAAAAATCTTTTTACAAGTGTATCATATAAAAAGGGTGAGAAGGGGGCTAGCGGGGGCTAAGGGTAAGGGCCTTCCTCAGGATGCAAAAACGAAGGAAAAAAATAAATAAGGCCTTCTAAATAATGCAAAAACGAAGGAAAAGAAACAAATACAAAGACGAGCAACATAGTAATTTACGTGGCTCACCCAATGTGAGCTACACCCATGGAGATTCACACCGATTCACAATAGCTCCAACCAAGAGAATAAACCTTGAAAACGAGATGAACAACCCTCCTCGTTTTCTACAAGAAAACCTCGTTTCTCCCTTCTTACTAAAATTTTACATTAACCCTAATATAAGTTATAACAAGACAATAAATATGAGTTTGCCCTAAACAATGAGAAATAATACACGTAGGATATGTACGCAATGCACGGACAAGATGGCTTACAAACTTGGTCCTCAAAAAAAATCGTCAGGGACTACACCACCGACCCACCCCCCCTAAATCCAAAATATTTCGTACTCACTTAATCATTCACCATAAAAACCAACAACAATTACTAATAATCCATCGCTTGTCCCCTGCTTTCAACCCTTTTATATAAGAATACAAATATAATATTTTTTTTTCCAAAAGGTCAAGACTCAAGAGGGCAGCTACCTGGCCTCTCACCAATTTTATAGATTGCAAAGGTTTATTTTTCAAAAGTTCATTGGATAGCTCCTCCTCTCACCCCTTCAATAGATTGTGAAAGAAATATATTTTTTCAAAAGTTCAAGGGGGCCTACCTCCCTGGCTCCGCCCTTGCCACTAACAATAAGAAAAAATAACAAGGTGTGTTTAAATATAGGCAAGGTTCTAAATGTCGATATCGCTCGACATGTCGGAGCCACGGAAAAAATATATATTGGAGATATATCGGAAGATATATCGTTTATCGGTGATTTTTAGAAAAAATGGCAAAAAATAAGACAAAACATGGAATTTTGTAGTAAAACTTCAGGAAATATTAAAATAGATGTTAATACACCTTTTAGAATAAAAACATTTAAATAAGAACAATGTACATAAAAGATGTAATGAGAAAAGAGCAAAGATGTGCGCTGACGAGTGACGATAATGTATGATTGATTCATGTTTCATTCATTTCTCAATCAATTATAAATTCATAATTTATAAGATTCATAATTTATAAGATTCATAATAATACAAACATACATGTCCCAAAACCTGTGATACTTTTTTTTTAATTATTATCTATGTTAATTGTTTTAGACATATGAAAAGCTTATGAATGCACATTAAAGTTGATAAATAATTGAAATTTAATTTAATTTCTCAAAACTATATATGCAATTGATGAACTCAATGTTTTTACAGGACTGAATCAATATGGAAGGGAGAAGAGATGGTTAAATGATCGGAGACCCTGCATCAAGAGAAAAGGAAGACGACTGTAATTTTATTTGACTATGAAGTGGATGTAATTATGTAAAAAGATGTGGATGTAATTTTATTTGACTATGAAGTGAATGTAATTTTATTTAACAATGAAGTGGATGTAATTATGTAATAAGAAGTTGATTCAATTTTATTTAAATGTGCGGGACTCCTGTTTAAGTTTTAAATTTTAGAAATTATAGAGTGATGAAATTACTCTGGCTAATTCTTTTACAATATAAAAAGTATTGCACAGTGGATCACTAACAAATATAATCAAGTTAAACATATAATATAATCAACTCCTATCACCTCTTTTTTAAAATGATTATCCATGTTAATTGTTTTGAAATTTTGAAATATTTATGACTTTATGAGTGCAAATTAGAGTAGATAAATAATTGAAGTGGATTTAATTTTTTTACGGCAATGTACAGACCAATAATCAAGTTTAAGCAATATATATATATATATATATATATATATATATATATAGATATATAACAATAAGAAAATAAAAATATACATGAATTTCAAGTATAATTCTTAAAATTTAAAATAGAAAAAAAGGTCTAACCATAAAATTTTTAATACTTTTTAAAATTGGGTGTATAATAAAAATCAAAATTAGTTTAGGTTAAGATCCCTAACATTAACATGATAACTTTTCAACCAAAAAAATGCATTAATAATTAAAATGAAATATTAGTAAGAGAGAGAGAAACAACATTACCCTTTGACATTGTGAGGTTTAAAACACATGCTAATAGTTTGTTTTAACTTTTTAAGTATATAAGAGAGTGAAGTTTTTTTTTTGTCAAGGTAACAATACCACAAGGCAAAGCTACAGGTAATAGAAGGGAAAACACACACCACTCACACGCGCACACACAACCACATGCAACCACAAGCCCACGAAGAGAGAGTGAAGTTAGATAACCCTTATAAGGGTTTTAACCTTGTTTAAGTATATAAGTGTGACGTTAGAAAACCCTTATAAGGGTTATCTTTTAAGACCAAACATTCGTGGTTTCATTTCAGACAACAGAAGAAACCCAAAAAAAAACATACGAGCAGAGCTCAGAAATGAGGGGAGCCGAGGAAGGAGGAACCTTAGCTGGGTTTGGGAGTTTGGCAACGGCGATGGCGACTACGGAGGCGACAGTGGACAGTACCCTCTGGCCTCTTCTTCCTTCTTCGTTCTTCTTCCTTCTAAATCAACCCATTTTTCTTTTTACTAAATCAAAACTATTAATCTCAAGAAATTTTCAATTGCATGAATGATCTGTAGATTGATCTGTGATTTCCCTTTTTTTTTTTCATGGATGCCTGCTTCTCCTCTGTTTTGGCCGATATCGGTTTGTTATCGCCGATATATCGCCGATATCCCCCGATACTGTGTAATTTTTCCCCTACAGCCTATCGATGCATCAGTCACCACCGATATCGAAATATATTGGCGATATATCGCCAATAATTTCGATATTACGAACCTTGAATATAGGATTAGATTGGGGAGGGCTTCAAAATACACGAATTTGATAAATAAAAGTCAAGGTTTATAGGGCTGCTTGGGTTGGTTTATGATTTAGAAACAAGTTCAAGAAAGGATTGTAATCAGACTCTCAAATCTGGGCTTAGCTTCAAGTCTTCTTGAATTTGGAAACCATGCAAAAGTTGTATATTGTACGAAGAGAAAGCTAAAGAAAAAATAAAGAATGATATTATGTGAAGTAGTCGTAGAGCTGCACCACTTTAGAGGAGATTTAAGGTGGAGTCACACTAGAATGGAATCACCCAAAACGGAGCTAAGCCATTAAAATTCAAAACAAAAATATCACTCCTCTAGAGAAGGATGCAACTGCAAGCTTCAATATAATTTTATTCAACTCTCTACCCCATTGCCGAAAGAGAATAAATGGGGCATATACATGGATGTGTCACTTAGTATTTGCTACATGAATAAAACTATGAATTTTGTTAAAATCATCCAGTTTCTAAAATATAATATCTTCTAACTCCAACTCACTCATGACTTTAGAATCTAAAATAAAGCTTTACTTAAAATAACACTACCCTATAGAATTTATTGATTATAAAGTAATTGATGCAAAATCAAAGAATCTTCTTGAAAAACAGAAACAATACTCCTACGAAGAAACAAATTCCTGTAAAAATGATCCTGAACCAACTTAAAGCTTGGGACACACAAAACTTCCAACTTGACCCTATCGCTGCGAGGCAAAGAAAATAGGGAAAAAATAAGAAAAATTCCTCTGTTTAGTTTCGGAGAAACCATCATCATCATCGATGCCTTATCCCAATTATTTGGAGACGGCAACACAAATCTAATTTTGTCATTCCACTTAAAAACCATGACCATGGTTATTAAAGATGGTCGGTCACCCATGCAACCAAGCTCTTAGCTGAGTTCAAACGGTTCAATAACCAAAAAAAAAGGCCTTTAAAAGCCCCAAAATCCCTCTAGGGTCCCTCAAGCTCTCATAAACCCTTCTTTAAATGGATCCTTTATAATTTAAATAAGTGTAGGTCTCATAAATGTATATATTCTATTTATTATACGCTTTTTATTACCTTTTTAGGGCATGACCTCTCTTTCTCTAGTCAATATTGACTATTTTTTAAATCTCACTTGAAATTCTCCTTTTTATTCACAAAACTGTCTCCAAGGATGGTTTTATCAAAGTACATCTTCATAATAATGATTTTGCAATTCGTACAAATTGCAAGAAACCTTATTTAGAGAAATGCAGCATATACAGATCTCAAATTGGGGGGATCTCTATTGTTAAGGAGTTCATCAGCCAACGCCTTAGGCGCCTAAAGCGTTCTATGACCCCTTATTTGAGAAAATGTAGCATATATGGATCTCATATTGGGGGAGATTTTTGCCTCCTTTTCATTCCTAGAACTGTCTCCAATGATAGTTCTATCAAAGTGTACGATGCCTCTTTTCTATGGAAATTTTGCAATTTGTACAAATTGCAGGACCCTTTATTTAGGGAAATGCAACATATATAGATCTCAATTTGGGGGAATTTCTATTGCTAAGGAGTGTTAGACATGTATGAAGTATGCCTACAAAAGTCATTCCGGACTTATATTAATCTACTTTATTAATAAAGCATCTTTACATTCACACATTGTCTTCTTCATTGGATATTATATTATAAAGTATCTCATAAGATGAGACTACTTTGTCCCATAGGTAACATTGTAGGAAAATCATCCTGTTGGTTTGGAACCAAATGCTAAGGAGATATGGTTTTCCGGTTCCTTGTAGACCCAGAATTATTCTAAATTAGGATACATCTCGATAATGAATTCCTACTAACTTACTCAGGGTTAGTTCCATAAGATGGAGTGATAAAATCTCAATCACTGAGAGAAGGGTCTCTTGAGTAACATGTAGACATATATAACAGGTAGTTATATTGCAACAGGATCGTTTAGTGGATACCCTTAGAAATATATTGTCTATATGTTTTAGGGTAATCCATTTGACAGATTGCCTTAACCTAAGAGGTTCACATCTTCTCTGCTATTTGCCTAAATAGCTTTGATATAGCCAATCGTCATTGTCCTATACACCGGACTAAATACGGGCTCATTGGGTTATGTACGCAATACTTGAAGAAGTGTGGGCACGCTCAACAAGGACTCCACCACTCTTCATCTAGAGTTATATACTAAGTTGATACTTGTCATACCGGACTTGGAAATCCAACTGGTGTTTATCGATGAAATGGTTTTATCGAAATGTTTATTTTCTAAATAAAGAAAAATAATAATTATCATTCTCTGAATGAATTCCAAATTGTATTTGAAAGTCCTAATTGTCAAAAGGTATCAAGAGAAAAAGTTCTCAGTATAAGTTAGGGATTAAGACAGTATAAGATATTGTCCCGTAAGCTTATATACAATATTAGATCTTGGAAAGACATGTCTATAAACCATTGTTATAATAGAATTTACTTACGAGTAATTCTCTCATTTCTGGAGGTTTAGTCACAATGTGTTAATGGACATTATTATGAATTGTGATTAGTGGAGGTTCAGGACTTAGATAACATTCTATGCTCCTAATGGAATTACTATTAGATGGAGTCTCCTAGCAACAAAGCTACATCTTAAAGATGGAGCAATTGGTCCCACGACCGGAAATAGGAGATCCCTTTAGATCCCACACAAGGACCTTCTCAAAGCTTTTAATTTAATTAGGAATTAGATTAATTAATTTCTCCATGTATTTCACTAAATGGTATAATGAAGCTCTTTAAGGTAGGACCCACATGATATGTGACCAATCATAGGGTAGGACCCACATGAGATGTGAAAAGGCCAAGAGGTAGACCCCATGGGCATGCCCTATGGGCTATGGGTAGAGGCGTGAGGTGTGGGGGGCCCACCTAGGGTGGGATGCCCAACCCTATCCTTATTTCTCTCAAGATTAGTTACTAATTAATTGGTTTCTAATTTTGGTTATTTGATTCCTTAATTATAGGGAGAGATAATAGAGAATAAAGGAAAGAGAATTCCTAATTGGGTTACGAGACTTTCTGTTATTGATTAAATACCTCTAATTAATTAGGAGTTATAGTTATAATAGGATTAGGAAAGTCAAAGAGGAGAGAGATTCGATATATATATATATGATCTCACAAGAAATCGCAAAACAATAACCAAGAGATTAATAGTGCGGAACGTCCCCTATTGCTCTCTCTTCTCTTAAACGCTTTCTCCTCCTCCCCAAACCCCCCCCCCCCACTTCGAGACCTACGACTTCCCTCCCCTTATTATCCTCGGTGACCGTGTGGCACCATCTTTCTTCTCTCTTGTTTTGATTTTGATTGTGATCATCATCAAGAAATCAATTCTTGATTTTCAAGAAGAAGAAAAATGATTAAGAGCATTGATCAAAAGGGCCATTAGCTTCCATTGATGAAAAGTTTTGACGATCAAAAAGAATGTTCGTATGAATCGCGAAGGAGACTTTTCACTTGCGAAGTTTCGTAAGTACAATTCTATCATTCATTGAATAAAATCAATTAGAACTAGCCGGTTCTTGGAATTCAATGTATGCCCTTCAAGAACTGTGTTTTATAAAATTAAAAAAATGCATACTTTCAAGGAGTTCATTAGGCGACGCCTTAGGCGCTTAAAGCAGTCCAAGGCCCCTTATTTAAGAAAATGCAACATATATAGATCTCACATTTGGGGAGATGTTTGCTTGAAGGAGTTAATCAAGCGACACCTCGGGCGCCTTAGGCATCCATGGGGTTTATTGCCTTAACAACAATGGCCATGACGTCATTCCAATCGAGTGTTTTTCTCACTATCATCCATGTCATTGTTGGCTTTTTCATCACCCAGATTCTTGAACCAGTCACTACTCACTCCTGGTACGTATCAAGAAGTCCAAAATAGGTATCGAGGATACACACAAAATAGTATAAACTCATGAAAACTTAAACCCAAACTTATTTCGATGCAAACACAACATAAAAAAATGTAATTTGAGTCCCAATAGATATTAGTTGAACTATCAATAGGGGATTTCACTATGCATTCCTTAATAGAACCGTAGATATGTTGCACATATATGTATAGTCATACATTATTGGGTTTAGCCACTGCCCTAAAGAGAAGTTCATTTGATATAGATAGGCAGGTAAGCAATGTAAGCATCAAGATTGTGAGTCCTATGATATTATTTGAACCATGGTTCATAAATTGGAAAAGTTGACTCGACTTGAAAGTTAGCTGGGTCAAGTAACTTGAAAAAAACTCGAATCGGTCTAATTCAGAATTCATATATATATATATATATACACCAATGAGGCAATTACCAATTTTTTAGCATTTTATTCAAGATCGAACCTCAAATAACTTGAAAAATCTGGGTTAAAAGAACTCAAAATACGTTGGTTTTGCTGCCTCAAACAACCTAAAAAACCAGGTTTAATACAAGTATAGAACCAATAGTAGGCTAGCTTTGTAACCCAAAAAAAATCTGAAGCAAAAACGTGAGTTGTGACGTTTAAGTTTAGGTTTTAGAGTCAATCTATGGAGACTCCCAAGTACCAAGTATACTACCAAATTTTAACCCTTTAATTCAAATAATTAATGGTCAAGATTAAAGTTGATGTAACTTTAGAAAATGACAAAATAAGTCAAGCCAAATAAGCCAAGCCAAATTTAATCTTGACCCTTAATTATTTGAATTAAAGGTTTAGGATTCAGGAGTATATTTGGGAGTACCCATAGACTAATTCTGGGTTTAAAACAAAATTTAAAAAGACAAAAATACCCTTTTGGGACTTGACCGAATCTTGCAACTCGAAAAACTCGACTCAATCGAGCAACCAAGTAACTCGCTGAATAGTGTCTCCTTCAAGTTTTGAGACGACTCGACTTGAAACGTAGCCGAGTTTTAAGTCGACTTGCCCAGTTTTTGAACCATGATTTGAACTATTTATAGGAGTTTTTACTAATGCATAGAACTGATTGCGCATATTTGTATGAATACATATATACATGTTGTATTGAGAGGCAAATTAAAGCATAATTCTTCAATAAAACATTCATTTGTAGTAAAGATCTAATTCAAAAAAATAAAGAAATTCATACAAAGATTCCTTCCATAAACAAACTATAAAGTATTAGCACAAGCTTAACTACGCCCAAGTCATCCTCATCTTCTACGAGGTCGACTATATGGTTGTTACTGTGAGAAACTTCCAGTCTCAAACCGCGTTCGAGTAACAGCTAATATATGTCGCGCTTCTTCCTCCTAAAAAGTCTCTATGCTATGTCGAGTAAAAGCTAATATATGTCGAGCTTCTTCCTCCTAAAAAGTCTCTATGCTATGTCCTACAACATACTGAAATCAAGATCCTCTTAATTTGAAGAAAGGAACTTCACCTCCGTTATCACAGGCATATCAAAGAGATTCAAAATTAATTTCCCATCTCAAAAGTCTATGCTATGTCTTATAGCAAGTTGAAAATAAGGGTCTTCTTCAGCTTTAGAGATAAACTCCACCTCCCTTATCAGGAAGGGAAGAATACTTCAAAAAGGTCCCTAGAAATGGACTAGGAACAACAAAAATAAAGTAAATAAAGAGATATACAATAAAAGAAAATGAGTGTTCATCCTCTCCTTTTAATAGGGTCCCCTCTACACCATTAGATTGATGCAAAGAATCTCACCAAGGACAGAGGGTGGGCTCTCAAAATGGCGCTAGAAATGGACTAGAACCCAAAAGAGAAAAAGAATGCAAAAAGGAATTACAACAAGCAATGCAAAAGTAAAGCAATAAGGAAAAGAAGAGAGGTTAAAGGATGGAGAGGGTGAAGTGAAAACCTACCCTTCTCCTTTGCTCTTAAAAGCTCCAAGAAGAGATACTCCAAGATGAGGGTGGCCTTCAATGAGGGATGGCCTCAAGGGTCTTGCTCTAGAAGATTAGGCTTGGATTGGAAGGGGTTAGGGTTGATGGAGGATCTCTCTCTCTTAGAATTTATGGAGATTTTGGTTGACATAAGAAGAGAGTGAATTAGGGTTTCTCTTTAAGAATTTTTGGATTATGGTTTAAGGCTTGAATGGGGTGGGTATTTATAGATTTTCCTAGGGGTTAGGGTAGTTTGACAATCATTAGGGAGGTTAAGTGAGGTGTAGGAAGGAGATTGGCCGGCCAAATTAGGGTTTTAAACCCAAAATATGTTATTTCTGTAGGGTTCGTTCGAAAGCCTTAATGGTCGTTCGAACGGATTTGGTCACGGGAAACAAAATGGAATACAAGCTAGAACATAGACCCAGACATTTGAATGGGCCTAAATCCATTCGAACGACTGAGCCAGGTTTGTTCGAATGGAACATGTGTTTTTTTTGGACAAAAAGGATTTTGTACTTCGGATCTCAAGCTTAGCTTGATCTTGGGCCAAGGTATGAGTGTGGGACTATAATGGAGGGTATTTTGGGTTTGTGTAAGAAAGGTTTCTGGCCTTGGGTTAGGTATGCAGGGTTGGGCCTTGGTTGATGCCTTGGAGCTATGAAGAGGAAAGAGAATAATAGGGGGGCACTTACAATTGCCCCTCTTTGTTGAAGAGGGTTGGAAATCAAACAACAAAGGCTGAAATCACCGTCATTTTTGCACACAAAAATCTGTGAAACTTGAGAAAACATGAGGATAGAAGAAAGACGATGAGTTAAATTTTAACCCTAGTTAAATTGGTCAAAGATGATGGAGTGTTGGATAGTAATTTATAGCCTCATTGAAGAGGATTACTGGGGATGAGGGAATAATTGTGTATCTCGACTAGAGGTTTTTCGTTCTTACCTAGCTTTGATACTTGTGTGTGATGAAGTGACAAGGTTAATGTTTACTACCGCATTTCGGAGGATCCTAGGGAATGCGAGTGTCGGAGAGTGTAAGAGTGGAGACGTGCACTAGCGGTACAATCATTTGTCTCTACTAGAGAATTTTTGTTCCTACCAAGCTTTGACATTTGATTGACCAAATGAATGATGCAGTGATGAGGTGGCAGTCGTTTATCTTGGCTAGAGGTTTTTTGTTCTTTACTTAGCTTTGATACTTGGTTGTCCAGTGCGAGGAGCGGTGCAATGAGAGGTACGATCGATTGTTTCCACTAGAGATTTTTCGTTCCTTACCTAGCTTCGATGCTCGAGTGACCAATGCAAGAGGTGCAACAACAGCATGGTGCAAGAATGACAGGGTTATAGTTTACTACCTCATTTCGAAGGACCCTTGTGCCAAAGAAAGATGCAGTGGTGGATTAAAAGAGGTGTTAAGGGAGAAAAAAATGAAGTTTAGGAAGAAGTAGTTTTCTGCCTCATTTCGGAGGGCAATCATGTGTGTGCGCGCTTGTCATAGTTTAAAGTCTCATTTCGGAGAAGTGCTAGAATAGTTTTCCGTCTCATTTTGAAGGTGTGCATGTCTAGAATAGTTTCCAACCTCATTCCGAAGGTGTAATGGTATGGAATACTGGAATGATGAGCATGCGAAATGCAACCTCATTGTGGAGGTGTGCAGGTCTGGAATAGTTTCAACCTCATTTTAGAGGTGTGCAAGTCTGGAATACTAGAATGGTGAGCATGCGAAATGCAAGGATGGTGTACACGCCCTGGAATACTAGAATGGTGAGCATGCGAAATGCAAGGATGGTGTACACGCCTACAAGGAATGCTAGGATGGTGCATACGGAATGTTGGATTGATGCATACGGAATGTTGGGATGGTGCATACGGAATGCTAGATTGATGCATATATGCTGGAAGATGCATATGGAATGCTGGGAGATGTGCATGCGGGGAATGCTGAAAAGTGCATACGAAACCCAGAAATGGGTGCACTTAGGATGCTGGAGAGTGCACATTTCTCACTAGGGGACCTCCCCGCCTTACCTAATGGGATGAACATGTGACTTGAGATGCGCAGCTTCCACTAAAGACTTTCCGGTCTTACTAGTTTGGCATGAATGCGACTTGTGTGGTGTGCGGCTTGTGCAGTGTGCAGCTTCCACTAGAGACCTCCCGGTCTTACCTAGCTTTGCATGAATGTGACTTGTGTTGGATGTTTGAAAACATGTTCAAAAGTATGCACTTTCCAAAAAACAATTGTTCAAAAGTATGTCTGTAGGTGTTTGTTGTGCGGTATATGACTCACAGAGGAGAAGGGGCTGCTTCCTTGCTTGGTAGTATGTCCTGCTCGTTTGCAGCTTGTTGGGGAAGATTGTTCATACTCGGGAGCTAGATGCTCCTTGGAGAATGGTAGTCGTTCTTCGACTTGCGTGCCACAGAGGTGGTTGCTAATGCAAAAAAGGTTGATACGGTCAGACCATCAAACCACTTTGAAGATATTTTGATTTTGAAAATATTTTTGAGATTTTTGAAAGACGAGAAACCTTGATTTCTTGAAAAGGAATGCTTTAGTTTGTTTTCAAGTTTGCAAGAAGGCTTCCTTCGCTAGGCGACTAGAGAATTATGAGAAGTTTTGTGCTCTTAGAGAGTACAGTACGATAAAGAGAAGTCGTGACTCAGTCGATTGTTGCATATGAGAAACTAAGTTTGTCCTTGCCATGTGTTGGATTGAACTACAAGGGAGACTCGTCAGCTTCGATTGCCGAGAGGATGACTAGTTGTTGAGAATGACGCTAGTGAACAGATGGTCTTGCCAAAACCTGTTGCCAAACCACCTCTATATTTTTCCTTTTTTTACCCTTGGAATGACTGTCTTGGGAAGCGCATGATTTTTGCACAATGAGGTCATTTCCGATTTTCACTCATGCCTGCGAAGTTGATTAAATTTCTTCTTTTTTTGTCCCTAATCACAAGTCTAGGTCTGGGGTCGCATAATTTTTGCGCAATGAGGCCGTTTCTAGTTTTCACTCATGCCTGTGATTTGCCTGAAATGAGGTTTTTCTCCCACCATTGCCTCAGTCGTTGATATTCTACTTGGGGAAGCTTGTATGATAAGATGTCTGCATTATTAGTCTCTGGGGGGATCTAGGAGGGCTTGAGATGGGACAAAATGTAGGTTGGAACTGAATGTGTGGGACACCCTTTCCACTTTTTGCACTATTTTTTTCTTTAGCGCCTCTTGGTTTTTGCCCTTTGTTTTTCTTTGGCTTTTCGCCTTCTTTTTTTTTTTTTTTTGCTTTTGTAGGCTCTTTTCTTTTGATGAGGCTGGTTTTGCTTAAATTATTGAAAATTTTGATCACACCTGATTTCCAGGTTACCTACGTACTTTTTCAGGATCAAGTAATGACGTAATTCAGGCATTCTAGGCTTGTGTGGGGGTGTCCAATAATGAAAGGTTTGTGAAAAAAAAAGGTTGTTAGGCTCAAAGGGATAACTAGCAAAAAAAAAAATTTGGATGGTAATCAAGCAAATATATTATAAAAAGAAGGATACACGAGCAAGCAACAAAACAAGAGATAGAGTTTACAAGACAATAAACTCAAGATCACTAAAAACCAGTCCAACCTAGAATCCTAACCTACAACACCCCCGAAATCAAAATTCAATCTAGCACCATATGAAGATCGTCCCTATTATTATAAATTTCTACCCATTCTAACACCACCAGTCGCACCCGAGCACATATCCGAGATTAGGATGCCGAAATACCCTCGAAAACTCTTAAGGTTTCTTTCTTTCCACATCATCCAAGCTATAGCACCCGGCAACACCGACCAAATAGCCTCCAACACACCATCTTCACTGTCCCTCGACCAACCCGCTAGAAAACTAAAAAAATGACACGGGAAATACCCAATCCACACACAAGCGAGAAAAGAAATGTCCCCAAATGCCAACCACTATAGGACAGTGAAGATGCAGATGATCCATAGACCCTTCCATATGAAGGCACAAGAAGCATCTGTTGGCCATCCTCCACCCTCTATGCTGTAAGTGAACACACATGAGAACAACTAGCAAATTTTATTGATGTAGAGAGGGTGTTACATTGTTTCTGGGAAAATGAGGTGTCCAACATTGTCTTTTATCCTTTCCCGAAGCGGCTAAGAGTGCAAGTGTTTATCAAACAAGACCTTAAGCATAATACTTTTTGACTTTATCCATGTTGACAGCCTCAGGTAGGTCTTCGTCATCCATACATTTGAGTCAAAGTGCGCCGCTAGAGAATTTTTCTCAAACGAAGTATGGGCCTTCGTAGCTGGGACAGAATTTTCCTCTTGGAGTTGGACGATTTGGCAACATTTTCTGGAGAACAAGGTCGCCTACTTCGATAGATCACATTATAAGCCAAGTGCTCCTTGAATCCAATGATACCCCCGCTAATCATCCAGAGATAATATTTACACATAATCTTGTATTTAACCTCATTCACCCTTGCCGTGCTCCCAACCATTATTGAAGGATTTTCTACGATGATAAGTACATTACGTCAACACAACAATGAACATAATAGTGACACAAATATGATAATGTTAAACACATGATTTAAACTAAAAAAATTAACTAATAAGAATCTAAGAAAAAAAAATTCATTTTTTCTTTGTAATATAATTATACAATTAGTATGAATTGACATAAATAAAGATTAGTCTATGGGCTAATAGATTAACCATAGACTAACCTCATATAAATATTTGAAACATAAATACATAATAACTAGCTTAAAATCCTTAATTTATATTCAGATTACTATTTTAAAATTATTTTTAATATTTAAAAATTAAATAAATAATATACAATCCAAATAAAGGTTAGTGTTGGATCTAATGCATCATCGTTAGAAAACTACCTATAATAATTTCAAGCATCAATGAGAGGTATATATGAATTAAAATACAGATTTTGATGTATATTCAAATTTTCAAAAAATCGTAAAACAAATGAGATGAAATATCATTGTTGAAGTCTCTCTCTCTCTCACTCTCTCTCTCTCTCTCTCTCTCTATATATATATATGGATGCGACAACAAATTCACAAATCTATGACCTCAAAGCATATTTGGCTTCATTTTAAGGGATGGTGACACCCTAAAAATAGAAAATAAAAGAGAATTAAACATACATCAATGAATAATGCAAAACAGTTTTGATTCAATCTCAATGGAGTTTAAATCTCATTTTCGATCGTTTGATAACAAATGAGTGTTTAATTTTGTGATTAGAAGAATGAGTTTGGAGAGTAAATTCAAATGAGAGCTCAATAATGAGTCTAAGCTCAATGTAAAGGCCTCAGGTCGATATGTATTGTACCATATCATTCATATCAAAACTGATACAAAATTACAAATGATACAAATGAAAGCAAGGACTCCTTTTTAGTATTTGAGTTGTATCAGTAATCTTAAAAACCGATACGTATCGAACGATATACTCAATATTTTATAACATGCTTCTCACTAGTGCGGCGATGCCATCATTGGTCTTGTTGAAAACATCCCAATAATCTCATACAGTCATACTACTAAATTCTCATATTCTCTTAAATGCGCTCATTTCTAACCTTGTATTTTCAAATTTCAAGTCTTTCCACTCATCCACCTCAACATCATCTCGGATGCACTAATTTTATGAAAATAAGCATCCTGGTCACCCAATATTATGCTTTATACAACATAGTTGGCCATATTGTTATAAACTTCCCTTCTAGTTTGATTGGAGTGTGTTGATCACATAACAACCCGGACGCACATCTCCAATTCAGACACCCAGCCCAAACTCTATGGGCACATCCTCCACAATCTATACTTCAGAATCCCCCACTAGCAATTGTATCATGTATGGTCTTTTTTTTCGGAGGCCATTACATGATTTATTTGGAAGGAAATGAATAGGGAAATTTTTTAGGATGTACAACTCCCTGTGGCTCTTCTCTGTTCAAGGATTAGTTAGCTTATTCTTTCTTAGGTTTCCATCAAGAGTGATTTTGTGGAAATGGGTGTAGCCTCTTTGCTTTCAGATTAGGTGTTTTTGCCCTGATGGTAGTTATCTTGCTTCTTGGGAGTCCTTGCAGTGTTGCTTTGTTTTGGATGTTTGGGTGTCTTTGGTGAACTCTTGTTCTTTGATCTTTTGTATGTTTCTCATATCTTTAAATGAAATTCTGATTATCGTTCAAGTAAATATCTTGTTTTTCTATTTTTTCTAAATTTTTTGAGGTTTTTCAAAAAAAAAATTCAAATTTTTAAATTGCAGAATAATTCTCAAACTCCAACTTGGTTACTATGCACATTGAAAACATTTAAAATGGGAAAGATCCTACAATACATGGGTAGCATGGGACTCAATATGGCCCCATCGGTAACCTTATTACGTAAAAGGAGAGCAAAAATTTGGAGGTCGAGGACATATAACAAACTTCTCAAATAAATCTTTATAATTCAAATGTCAATAACAATAGGACATCAACACAATGGACTCAATTTTTCCCATTTAATCATCGTGGAGACACATTTAACGCTATCAAGTGGGCTGAATGTAAAGTGATGGAGCTGTGGAGGATAGTCAATCCAATCAAAGAAATGTGTGACCATGTAATCAAAGGAACATCTTGTTCTCTTGGTTTCTTAGATTGCCAAGTGAACTAGCAGATTCCACAGCCCAAGGAGGGATGGAGAAACGATGGTCAGTTTATATGTTTTAGAAGATGTTAACATGCATTGACACTCTTCAGATAAAATATTTTTCCTTCTTTTTGCCATCATATAGGGCTGGCCTCTATGTACTCTTCCTCCTTTAAAGAATTTTCCCTTATTACCGATCAAAAATAATAACAATAGGAAGTCAACATGACTCAACAGATACCTCTTCATCTTTGACATATGGTTCAAACCAGGTCCATATGGTTTTTGGATCCCCAGCATATCGCAAGTAGAGGAATCCAACCTGCAAAACAGTTTAGGGGGGATGAGTCCCAGTGCATCAGACGCTGAAAGCATATGCCAACGGTGGGGAGCCACCGATATATTCACATGAAGATTATTTGGTCAATGTTCATGCAAGCATTTGTGGGGATAGAGATGCTCTATGCTAAGAATGATAATTCAAGTGGATTTCAAATGTGATGATAGAGATAAGTTTCCTTAGCAAGAGGACATTCCTCCAGTTTTGGATAAAAGACATATTTAACATAGTCATGAATCACTATCAAAATTTAACTAATTGCAATTGGCAAAAAAAAGTTACTATTAAGATAAATCATCATCTCATCTGCGCCATAAAAATTTAAGAAAAGGTAGATACTTACAGCTCTGATATAAGGAGAATCGGCGTGCTTTAATAGCCCGTGCATTTGTTTGACAGTGAGCTTCATCGTAAAGAACTTGTAAAGAAGGCAAAATGCCGTAGAAGGGCCTCTACAATTTCCGGTCATCCATGGCTCCACATGATCAACTTGATTGTAGATCTCGTCCACAACTTCATGGTAAGTTTTCAAGCTGTAAAGCTCTTTAAAATAATCAGAAGAGAGGATGTTCATACACAAGACCTTCTCTAGCAAAGAATCAATCGGTTTCCCTGAAGTCTGTATCTCCATTTCCACAGAAACCTAACTCTCGCGTGCTAAAAATGTCCTTACACCATTCCTACAGTTAAAATAAAAATAAAATTGAAACTTACCATGAGATCTATCTAAAACCCTAGAAATATTAAATTGCAACTGAGAGAAGCAATCAATTGCCGAAGATGAGCTTCCAAACCCTAGAAATCCAAATGAAATCAATTGTCCTTACCCCCAATAAACTCAAAAATAAGAAAATAAAAACTGAAGAAGATATATTTGAAACCCTAGAAATCCAAACAGAACCAGAAACAAGCCCTAGATGACCCTAAAAAGGAACCCTTTCTGGTATAGGTACCAATCAATCAGGAAAACAAATATCTATATCTTCAAAAGCAAATAAACGAAAAGAGGAAGAATTTGAGATCGAAAAGATAAAAGTGTAAGATAGAAATGATTGATCTGAGTATTGATACGGACCTGTTTGTAATCGACTGTTTCGGGTTTCGAATTGAAGCAGCGGAGAGAGGATAGAAAGGCAAAAAGTATAAAGAAGCATAAACCCTAGCTCTCTCTATCTTCTTCAGATGCCCAAAAATATATCTACTCTCGAGGGTAACTAACGGGAAAAAAAAAAAAACCTTGGTCTCTTAGGACGGCGAAGGGGTCTGAGCTAAGCTCCAACTTTCGGGTTTCGAACGACGGGTCCACCTGGTTGATTGCCTATGGCGCTACGCCCCTGATTACATGTGGGTATACTTTATGTCTTATTTGAGTTATCAAGCAAGAGGACCAATAATTAGTCCTACATCTTGTATTCGTGTGCCCATATAACCTCACCTCCCTCTCTATGCGGCTACTCGCTTCCCGAATGCTTATGTACTATAGTATGGTTTGGTTTAGTGTTTACAATGCCCCCTTCATTACCGCCCTCTTTATATTTGAAAGGATTATGTGGGTGCATTGGCCTTATGGCTTGAGTTGGGTGGATGGGTTGGTATAGTTTATGTCTTATTTGAGTTCCCAAAATATATATATATATATATATGTGGAGTGCTGGCCTAACACAGAAGCCAAGCTGAGCTAAGCCAAGTTAAGCTTGAGCATGGCTTGAACATGTTTGAGCTCGGCTTGAACTTGATTCGAACTTGAGAGGTCAGTTGAGGGCTCTTCAAGATTTCATGTAGTAGTTTCTGGGCCGGTTGTTCTTGTCTTTCCCTAAACTAGCTTTGTTTCCGTCCTAATATCCCGACGCAACTCAGCCCCCAGATGATACCATTGGATGAGCATATTGCTTGCGCATATTGTATTAGTCATGTGTTTCTTTAAAACCCCTGTTGAAACCGTTTTCTTAAGTTGACTATTTTTATTACTAGATTATGTTGTATATTTGCCTGTGAATGGAATGGAATGGAATGCGATAGAACAGGTTTTCAAAAGAGAATGTGATTATTTAATAATATGTATATATATATATATATATATAATGTTTTGAATTGAGTCGAGCTCAAGTCGAATCGAGCCATAAATGAAGGGTCTGGCTTGAACTTGACTCGTTTAAACATTCGACTTCAAATAAACTTGGCTTGATTCGTTCGAGTCAAAAACATTGAGCCTTGTTAATGAGTCAAGCGCTACAAGCTCTGAGGCCCCCAGATTGAACTTGGCTTGACCGAGCCAAATTGAGCCAAGATGATGGGCCAGCTTGGCTTGAGTGTAGCCCTAGTTGTTACTCCTTCCCTTCAACAGGTTTTTTTTTGTTGAAGGCAACAATACCACTAGGCTAAGCTACAGGCAATAGAAGGAGTAATGGTTTATAACAGGTTAAGATACAAAATTTTCAAATGATGAATTAATGGTTTATAACAATTCAAAAGGGTACAGGGGAAAGGGGAAGTAGCGACTAGCAT
This sequence comes from Tetracentron sinense, assembly GCA_015143295.1. NCBI lineage: Eukaryota > Viridiplantae > Streptophyta > Magnoliopsida > Trochodendrales > Trochodendraceae > Tetracentron > Tetracentron sinense. The sequence goes on along the minus strand of CM026572.1, from coordinate 4,432,420 downwards.
TTTTCATTACATGTATTCTTCCACCACCAATTGTTTTTTTCTTTTGGATGAATTATCTGACATTTGACCGAATATATTTTTGAAAGACTCTTTAAGTGTCACATTGTGGACAACCTAATGCAAATTTTCATATTTGGTCCCTAACATAAAAATTATCATCAAGAAATTCTAAGTTCCTGATTTGAAGCTTTTCTTCACAAGGCATGGAGTCATTCCCTCAAGCTTTAGCGGCTATTCCTGTATCCCTTTATGACAATCCTCTTTTAACTCTAGTGGTTACTCATTAGGACGTTGAAGATTTTGTTTAGCTACTCCCTTTCCTTGAAGCCTCGGTGCCTCATGATCTACCTAGCCTCTTTTATAAATCCTTCAGATGACCTACCTAGCCTCTTTTATAAATCCTTCAGATACATTATTGGTGATAGTGTAACTGATGCTATTCTCTCCTTTTTCCCAATGGGACATATTCTTCTTGAGTTAACTTGCACATATATTACTCTCATTCCCAATGTTCCTAACCCCAAAATGTGAGCCATTATATTAGAGATAGTTTTGAGAATTCAGAGTGGGCTGTAATAAGGTGAGATGAGATGAGATAATCATATCTAGGTAGATTTGAATTTTAAAAAGAATAGGATCTATTAATTTGATTTGATTAAGATTAAATGTGATACAGCTTCTATCTTGAGATGATGTTATATCTATATAAACCCTCATGGGGTCATTGTAAATCATCCAAGTTAATCAAAAAATCAGTTTTCCTATCCAAGATTATCAATAAAACCCATTTTCTATGATTTTAGGCATATGAGCTTATGTAATGCTAGTTACAAGTTATCTCTAATTCTTGTTAATTGGTATTGGCCTCTTCCAAATATACTAATTTCTCCCTATCTAGGAGCTTTTGTCACTCGTTGACATAATATACTAGTTGCATAGGAGATTTTAACCTCATTGAGGCACAAATGAGGCAGTGCTGCGTAAAGTGAATTTTTGGAACCAATAGGTGGGTTGGATTACGCAATGTATCACCATCCCAAAAGGATATTTTTGTCCTACTATGGCCTTCAACAAGGTGAACCATTATCCGCTTATCTCTTTATTCTCTCTATATAAAATCTCTATCACGTCTCATATCTCAAGATACTATTTAGTGTAAATTTGAACTAGGTGTTCAAATATCCTACTTTGGTACCATCATATCAAATTTATTATTTGTGAAAAAATTCGGTGAACCTCAAATTCAATGTTTGAGTTGAGAACTCACAAGTTCGAGGGGATGGTTAAGTTTCCCTACAATCTATCTACCATTTTTATAATTTAACAATTAAATTATTGATTAAAGGGATGATGAATTTAAAGTGCGGAGAGAAACATGCAAACCATAACACAAGGATTTTTACGTGGAAACCCTTTCGGGAAAAACCACGAGACCTAGTCCAGTCATGAGAATCCACTAAGACAAAGTTAACAAGAACTTACAAGACTTGAACTTGACTCCTTCGGACTCGACACTACGATCCTTCAGTTCTTAGTCCTCCGCGTCTCGAAAATTCATCACGTACTCTCAAGTCCCGTGATCAACCATAACCCCTCGTACTTCTATTTGTGTCTCCAAAACAGTCCACGATTTTCCGATCGATCTCCATCAATGACGGCTTCAGATTCCACTTACCAAATCACACACCCACGATCCGTCTCAGATCAATCTCCTTCACAAAGGCTCCAGAACACTCCGGCTAAGTTGTTCTATTCAGAACAGGTTGATGGTTTGATAGAAATCAACACCTAGATGGACTCCTTCAATGGACAAGTCCAAGCAAGCAAATATGGAGCTTTAGGCTTGCAATCTCTAGGTTGAAAGACCAAATAATAAGGGGAGGAGAGCAACCCACTATAGAGTTTCAATGAACTCTAGAGATAGCTCAAAGTACTCTCAACACACTCCCAAAATCCCAATTTTCGTAGTGGAATGGTTCTAGTTATATAGGGAATCAAAAAATAATGTTTAGAAGTTGCTAAATTAGTTTAAAAACCAAAGAGGCAAGCAAATGGGCGTTTTAAAAAAACTCCCATATCAAGGTCGACCCTGGAGGATGTTTGGGTCGACCCAACTCCCCACTTCGGTCGACCCAAACATCCTTCAGGGTCAACCATCAAAAATCCAACTCTCTGCCATAATTTCCCATACAAAAGTTTCTATACCCAGGGTCAACCCTCAATTGTCAGGGTCGACCCTGAGGTGCAAACCCGAATTTCAAACTTTGTTTTTAGCTCTTGCACCTGCATGAGAGTTATAGCTCTTTTCGACGCGGTCGTTTTGATATATTATAGAGCAAAATCCGAGCTACGGTTTGGGAGATATGCCACCTACAAGCAACCTTGGTTTTTTGAAAAATTTCAGCATTTTGAACTTATTTTGCACTGCATATCTAATCACCTAGGGTCTATATGATTAGTCTAAGATCATGTCCACCTAAGGTATCATATTAAGTTTATTCTAAGTCAATTCTCACCTATGGTAGCATGGTATCTAGGTCACTTACCATCCTATGAGTGAAACAAAGGAAATGATCAACCGAGTCTTCAACCGGTCTTCTTCGGTCTTCAACTTCACTTGCCGTGGATGCATGAAGGCAATGACACATGACACACACCTAATCACCTAGACTTACTTGTTTTGACACCAGAATAAGCCAACACATAAAACATGGACTTTACAATTTGCAAGTTACTCTATGTTTTTGTGGTGTTGCCACTCAAACTGCCTCTACGACAAGTAAAATTCAGGATCTATTTGACTTGTTTTGTAAATCTTTGGGACAAGTAGTGAATTTTCGTTAACCATATTTATTCATTTCATCTATTAATGTCTAGCACAAGTGTCATCGAATTTTGAGTCAACTACTTCTTATAATTCTTACCCAGGTATAATTTTGAGTCATGTCTTTTCCTGCTAAAATCCTATCATGAGCGTCTTAATAGAGATCAACGGTTTGTTTAATGGCAAAGCAATCCCTCCCATAACCCCATGGCTATAAATATTACCTGAAATAAAATCTGCCAACCACGAAGAGAAATGGTGGAACAGATATTTGTGATATGAATACAATTAATTTTTCATTGATGACAAAACTAGGTTGGAAGCAGTGTTTCAAAAATCATCGAGTTAACTTGAAAATCGGTTGAGTCAACTCGGATTAGTTCGATTTCGAGCCAACTTGGATAGAAACACGAAGCTATAACAAATCGGTCTAAAACTTGCTAGACCCGAACGAGTCAACTCGACTCGATCGAGTCAAATGGATCAGATCAAACTTTAAAGCGTTTTTCTCTATAATTACATTGTTAAGGAGGAGGAGAAGATGATAAGAAAAAAATTGTAATCAAAAGCCTTCTCCACACCTTATTTTTGAGGGAATCAAAAGAGAGTAAAAGTAGAAAATGAAAAAACCATTCATCTCTCTAACCTAGACGCTTCCTCTCTTTCATTGTCTTTCCTGCACAAAAGCTTCGTTTCCTGTCCTCTGCCCTTGCCCTTGTCAACTAATCGGTATTAATTGCTACACATTTATGCACTTTAAACTACACTTCTTAATTCTTTAAAGCTTGTTTTGAAACTTTTTTACAGTACTTGATTGTTTTATCCATGTGAAGAAAAGAAGATAAGTCTTGGGTTTCATGAGCTTCGAAGACTTAGAAGAGCATCAACTATGAGAAGAACAAAAGAAAGAAGAAAAGAAGATAAAACCCAACAAAAATTCAAGCTGCGATCGATCGAAGATCAATACAAAACCCATAATGCCAAAAAAACAATCCATAGAAGAAATTTCAGATCAATCGATTGGAGGATGCCATGCAATCGATCAGAGGAAAATAGTAGTTGTGCATGGAATCCAATGCATCTGCGATCAATCGAAGCTAGTCAACGATCGATCGCAGATCGGCATGTTGAGCCTTGGGAAGCGTGCACAGATGTAGGAATTGGACCCAAATTAGAAGTCCCTAAAACCCTAATTAGAAATCCCTAAAACTCTATAAATAGGAAACCCTAAGGCGTTGCCCAAGGTTCTGAATTTTGGTGAAATTGAAGAAAGGAGGCTCCTTGGGGACCAGTAAATGTTTGAGGATGTGTTTTTCATTGACGATGAACTAATATATTTTCTAGGGTTTAGTTGAACCTTAGCCAATTAATTGTATCTGTATATTTTATATGAGTTTTTCTTGTTTTGTAAACAATGATTACATAATGAGAAGGTTATTCAATAACCAGATTTTAATATATTCAATATTTGATTTCAATTCAATTCTATCATTGTCTTAGGTTTATTATGTTGAGATTGAAATCATTCACATCACCAACCTTGCATCATACTACCCATGCTTAAGTAAGATGAATCGCCCATCACCTAGGGCACGACGCCCGGTTGCCCATGAATGGGTTGCTTGACCCAACATTATGGTATGGCCTCATGCCATTGCTTTGGCCATGACATAAACTTGAAGCAAGGCAGTCCTCATGGATCAAAAGTAGAGTTGTCTTTCAATTCGGATGTGCCCAAGTTAAGACAATTATCTCGATATTCTAATTATAAAAGAGCAATAGTCCCCTCGACTGAGGAGTACTATTCCTCCTCATTCTCACAAAATCCCTTTGAACTATGGTTAACAAGTTTTAAACCTATAGTTAATTTTTTTCCTTCTAAAAACTAAGGTTAGATGTTTTTAAGCACAGTTATAGGGAGTAAAAAGAGGACAGATGGCACAAAAATGGCGTACATCAAATCATCTTCTTGAGCAAAGAGGTAATTATTTTCCTTATATGAATATGATAGTCCCAATGGGGAGTTGGGTTAATAGCCCCTTCCATCTGCGCTATTGACCATGCCCTTCTCGTTATAATTCAATCAGTCCAATCGAAGAAACAAATCCACAAAAGGCTAAATGCAATTCAACTTACACTGTCTACCCTCACTGTGGATGCAATCCACAGAACTAATGAATCCTATGTTTGGTTGCCAAGGAAATTGATGAAAACGTGGAAAATAAAGAAAAATTTTGAATTTCTAATGCAATTCTTAGTTGTGTTTTGTTCAATTTTCTCTATTTTCACTTATTTTTCTGGCAACCAAACATAGGTTTAAATGACTTTCTTTAGCAAAAGAACATGGTCCAAGATCTGGCTACAATGGTCTGAAATTTTATAGTACAGCCTCTGGCGAATCAAACCCATGAGCCACATACTGGAGTCACCTCTTCAGCCCCTACAGTTACAGTTACGCCAACATCATTAAAATGGATAAGATACGAGGAGAGATCAATCCATTGCCATTCTTCCCCATGCAATTGCCCCATTGTTTGCTAGAGTAGGGCATTTGACACTGTTTCTGCCAAAACCAGTGCCAAATCCATTACTGAGAGGGCGGTTCGTCATCAAGAACTAGGGCATGTCACACCTACGAATGTTATTGTTGCCATAGAGGGTCATGTCAATGAATATCCCAACTACACACCTAATTTAATCGTCCCAATCTCATCAAATACAGTCAGACATAGATTAGTTGGAGACCCTTCATTTTTTTAAGTCTGCAGCTAGAGGCATGAAGGAGCTATCCAAGAAGTGGGCAAAGGAATCTGCAGCTAGAGGGGCACCATTTTTTTTTTTGGTCTCCACAGAACAGAGCAATTAAACAAATGCTTGGTAGCCAAGGCACAAAGGCCTTCCAGTGTACTGAAGGTGCAGAATGCATTTTTTTTTTAAAATTTGAAGAACCTAAAATTTAATGGTTGCTGCTCATGGTAAAAAAGTCCAATATGCAACAGCAGTAGGGTTGACAAGGACAAATGGACTGTCCACAAAGCTAATCCTGCTGTAGGATTGATGAGGACTTCGTACATGGCTAATCCAGATGGGTTATTCAGGCTCCATATGATTACTCAGTCTTAAGATGTAGGGATAAACCGCCACCGCACACACTTGCGTCCTAATCTACCCTGACATCTGCCTTGCCCAAGTGAACACATTGGGAAGTGCAAAGCCAAGATGCCCATGAACTGGGGCTTCTCCATAAACATCCAAGTCCAACATTAATAACAAGGCATAACAGTATGATTTGTGAGGCTTACTCCCCAATTTCTAACAGGATCAGCTTCCGGTAATCACTTCTGTTCATCTTGAATGGTTAGCAGACCATTAGTTGGAGACCCTTCACTAACGGAGATCTGTTATGACCAAGTAAGCCTGAACAGCATCTGATCTATTGCCTTGAGATTCAGCAACAAACAAAAATAGATTATGTGCAAGAATTCTGTTTTGTGTTAAAATCAAAACATAATTAGATGGTTAGCAAAAAATAGATTATGTACAAAAATAGATTAAGGTGGACTAGCAAAAAAAAATAGTGCAATAATTAGATGGTTAGCATCAATGCTTTGTGTTTAAATCAAAACATAACAACCTGCATGAATGCAGCTAAGGCAGTGTTAATGGATTATGTGCAAGAATTCTGTTTTTGACATTGAAGTTGGTTCAACCAATCTTGCCTTGATCACATCAGCTTTCCTATTAAAGAAAATATTAGACTAGATTGCAGTGCAATTGAAATTAGGAGATAAAGATTTTAGAAAAGAAAAACATAAAGCTCAAGTGATGCAAGCCTTTGAACAAATGATGAAGCCCAAACCGATATGAAAGTTACTGAATATGGTAACAACACAGACTTCAGGCAGGTAAGAAGGAAATAGTCTTACTGTACAAGGGATTAATTATGAGATGAAATTGAACAAAAATTGGATAAGGCCACATTGTAACAAAAAATGTTATTGAACCACTAGCCTTTGGAGATGATCCAAGAAGACCTCAAAGCTAACATCATCTGTAAAGATGATGTCTCCTCCTGGTGGAGGAGCATCGGAGTTGTATGTGGATGAAGGATTCAACTTTGCCAGCAGAAAACGGGCCTGCAAAGTTCACAATATTGATATAATACAATTATCAATGTTCCTTCCCTGGAAAATAACAAAAGGAAAAAAAGAAGCAGCAGAAAGATGGTTGCAATTGGGCAAAAGAAAAATCAACACTGATCCCTACCATGAAAAGAAAACTCAAATATGGTTGCATATATTGAAAATTGTTCAAATTCTTTATCATTTTAGGGCACATACGTAGGGGAAGGACCCACATAGAAGATCACCTAGCATCAAACCTGGCTGTGTCCTCCCTAAGAAGGCTTCTCACTTTAGCTATAGAGACCTTGCTTTTCATTAATTATTTTCTTGTAATTTCATATGGTGTATGCAAACTAACCATGATAATTGTTAAGTCTATCGCATACTTGTGAGTGTTAAAATAACAAAAAAGTTGGCTCAAGATAAGTCATGTTGGCTCAAGCGAGAATGCAAAACCCGAGAGCTGAATATGTCTTAGTCAGAGAGTTGGCTCGAGCGAGTTATGCGGAAATTGAAAAATAAAACGTGTTTTAAGCCATAGGACACGTGTGTGGGGGGGGGGGGGGGGGGGCATTATTTTAAGCCCTGTAAATATTACTTAAGCATTATTTCGTAGGATTAGGGTTTATTACTCAACCTAAGACTTTAGAACTTCAAAGAAGAGAAAAATCTAGGGTTTTCAGAGAGAACCTCTGCTAAAGGAGAGGAAGGCATGGAAGAAGGGTAAATTGTCGATTGAGGAGACAATACTTCTCGGTGGATCGGTGATTCAGGTGTGAGAGAGATTCTGTTGCAGAGAACCGTCGTTTTAGATGGATATAGTTTTCCCTCGAGTTAGTGGTAGTATAACTATAATATTTAAATTAAGATAAAGAATATTATGCAAGCACTGGTTATTTCATTAATTATTAGATTTCAATTAAGATTAAGAATATTATGCAAACACGGGTTATCACATTAATCACTAGATTTTAATTTAAGTTTAAGAATACTAAGCAAGCACTGGTTATTTGATTAATCAATAGATATATTTTCCACTTATTAGTAATAGTGTAATCTTTAGGTTTCGAATTAAGAACACGAATTCCAGGTAAGAAATTACTTCATCGATTTTATTTGTATGTCTCATTGTTATGGTACGATTTTGATGTTAGTTTAGTATGTAAACCAAATCTATGTTGAAAGGTGTAATTTTTGTGTTAACACTATGTATTGATATGATCTATGTTGAAAGATTTGCGTCTGAAGGAAGAAAATAGGGAAATATAGGGTTACTGTAGGGCACAACATGCACTTCGCTCGAGCAAGAATCCTCCGGCTTGAGCGAGAAGCATTTTGTCTCAAGTATGGTTCAAAAACCCGAAAACTCGACTCAACTCGAAAGTTAGTCAAGTAGAGTAACTCGGAAAACTCGACTTTGTCTAACTCGGAATATATATGTAATACTTGAAAAACTTAAGTTAAAAGAACTCAAAGTACGCTGGTTTTACGCCCTAAAACCTAAAAACTAGGTTTAATAGAACCCATAGTAGGTTGTCTTTGTAAACCCCACCTCAAAAAATATGCTGCAAAAATAGTGTAACGTTGGAGTTCAGGTTCAAAAAAATGATAAAAATACCATTATGTGACTCGACCTAGTCTCGTGAGTTGAAAAACTCTGCTAGACTCGACCTAGTCACCCAAGTAACTCGACTAATAGTGTCTCCTTCGAGTTTTGAGGCAATTCGACTCGAAATTCAGTTGAGTCAAGTTACTTGGGTGACTCGCCGAGTTTTTGAACTATGGTCTCAAGCACCGTAAATCTCAATTGTCTTGGGTGGCATGCTGGCTCGAGGGAGCATGATCCCCGCTCGAGTGATAGTCACAAAATGTTATTATGCAGTGATCTATGAACAAGTATGAATGATGCTTCCATTTACCATGGATATGTTGTCTAACTATATGATTATGCTTAATAAGTTATGGTTTAAATAAGAAAAGGTATGATGTATATTATTAGATGTGGTTTACTTTTCGGATGGGTAAACCGTGGATTCCAGTCTTATCACTGAGATGCTTTATGATGGTGGTAAAAGATGTTTTGGTGGGGTCTCGATGACATTAGATAAGTAATCTAGGGTGTAGCTTAACTAAAAGTCTATCACCTTTCAATTTACTCACATGGACACTAGAAAGAATGACTCACAATCTGACAAGTCTCATAAGATGATAAGCTCACAAGTATGCCTATAAGTATGAATTGCATGCTTGTTATTTTCATAAATTATGAGTACCAACATGTCTAAGATCTCAAGGGTAGTACCTGATTCCCAAGTATCTCAAGGGTACTAGACATCTGGCTCACAAGTTTATATCTCAAGGGTACTAGACATCTGGCTCACAAGAATCAAAAGGACACAGACGAGTGTCAAAGTTGGTACGTTTTATATGCAAACTCATCACCTACAAATGTGACGAGTTATTTTAAGTTATATGTTAAGTGTGTAATTTCTCAAGTTAAGATGCAAACTAGTTTAATAGATGAATATGTTCATAAGATGCTCACATGACTTTCCGTACTCTGGTGTTAAGATAAGCTATGGTGTTGAATTATGTCATGATATGCATATGCATGTTTGATGATTATACTGTTACTAGCTAGGAATCTATACCTTCTAAGTCATGTTGCTCAACCGATACTTTGTGTCGACAGGTTTAGTAGATTTTGAGTATGTTGCTGAACCGGGAGAAGGCGACGATTACTATGAGCGAGCCGCGAGCCGGAGACACAGCCAAAGGATTTCCCTCCTCATTGTTTTCTATTTCATTTAGACTTTTATGTTATGGATTTTATGGGATGTATTAATACTTTTGATGGATGTTGATATGTTTAAATGGTTTAAGGGCTTTCTAGACATTATGAAATGCATGTCATTTCAAGAATTTATGAATTTTTTTTTTATTTGATATGCCTTGCAGGCTTATGATATGAATGTCACAGTACAAAGTTCCACTTTTACCCTTGGTGGGATTTTGGGTCATAACATTGGCAAACAATGTGCTTGCTACATCATTATGCAATCTTAGAATCTGTTTCACTCCTCCCTTCACCATCCAACAAGCAAGCAACTTTTACTAAGTTCCTACAACTTCGCTAAGCATTGACCCAGCACTGTATTCACAAAGGTTTCTGCAAATGACACTTCTGCAGATAACTCCAAATTTTCACATTAATTAAGGTATTAAAAGTAACAGGTCCACTTAGGTTATTCCAAGGTAGTTTTAACTTTTATGTCCTTAAATCTCAGACATTGTCAACACCCTCTTGGATGAGTGACAAATGCCGTTTCCTCGTAGAGGGGGAGGTCTTGGGTTGAAATCCCGCAATTGCATGTTGTGGTCTAAGGCTAAACTGCTTGATACCTGAATAAGGCCTACCAAAATAGAAAAGAACTCAGAAGTCATCCGTGGGCCATAGTTTGTTTTGCAAAGACACTAATCGTTTGGGAGGATGATCTAAATCAACTTAAACACAGTTCACAGTACGTCAAAACAAAATCTTGCATTTTTAATTTCAAACTTAACACCTTCATTTGATAAGACAAGTATAATGAAGAAGTGACCTGGGAGCCATGTTGATCACAAATGACTAAGCGGGGAACTGGAAACCGTTCCTTGATTATTGCATCTGCATCATAACGTGGAGCTTGCAGCAATTGGGCAAATACCTGCAAGGTATAGCAATGTAAAGCACTACTCAAAATATCGGGTTTTGACTCAACCCAAGGTGGTGAGTTTTGTCAATAATAATGATAAAGCACGGGTCCAGATGGCTCTTTACATTTAAATATCTGAAGGAAGTCTCAAAGAGATTTGCTCGAGAGATGAACTTAGAAGGGATAAATCAATGGCTCCAGATGTCTTCCTATAGCATGTTTCAAGGAGTTTTAACTTGGGGATCAAATTTAATAAAAGACTCGGAGCTCCAGATGGCTCTCTACATTTATGTATCTGAAGGAAGTTTCAAAGAGATTTCCTCGAGGGATGAACTTAGAAGGGATGAATCAATGGCTCCAGATGTCTTCCTATAGCATGTTTCAAGGAATTTAACTTGGGGATCAATTTTAATAAAAGACTCAGAGCTAATAGTTTAGTCACCAATCTGTGTAAAATAAATGCTAGGATTCTTTCCCAAAGAACAAGAGGTGTACTGAGCTTATCATACACCTTCTCAAGGAGCTTCTGCCAAAGACAGTTACTCCTCGCTAATGGATGTTCTAGATTAGAAAACTAAAAATTGCAAATCAGTAATCTTTTCTAAGTAGTGATAAAGTATATAGAATTCAATTGCAGACTTGGTAACATACTTGAACAGTTGGGGTTTGGTGAAAAGTGGAGGTAGATGAGGGCATATACTTCATTGGAACGCTTCACTGTTCTATTTAATTTGATTTAGACATATTCCTGTTGGAATTTGTTTGAGGCTTGGAAAGAAGGTTGTCTCTCCCCCTCATCTCATTGCTGTCGTAGTACTCTTACAAGTTACAGGACCAGTGTCAAGTTGGAAAAGGGATAGGGTTAAATTTAAAGGGCTTCAATGCAATTAACCAAGATTCTTCCCGACGTCACTTCAGTAGAGGGTGTGAGTAATCTGGAGGGTATTTTAAGAAGTTTTGAGGATATGAGAACAGCAAGGAAAATATGAATAAAAACTCAATTGGTTGACCTATATGATGTTTTCAACATTTATCGCTAGAATCTCCTTAAGGTTTAGGAGTTGCCTCTAAATCCATCTGGAACCATGTAGAAGAAGCTATGCTCTAATTCACAGGCACAGTAGGGGTACACAAAATAAAGTGGTTATGCTTCTAAAATCAGTTTGAATGTTTCTTCTTCTGCATCCAAGTAAAATTACCTCATGTTCTGCCTGATTTTGGTACCCAGCATTTCGCCACTGAGCAATTGTTGCTCCATGAAATATGACAACAGTAAAATAGGAGTCCAAAAGTAGGATCCTGTCAGCAGCAATGGCAGCTACATCAAGGAGAGCTGGTTCTGGACCAGAATGAAATGAGTAAGAAATCAACGAAGGCTGTATCATCACAACAGAATTGCCAACGTTTTCCCTGTTTAGGATCATTCTAAAATATGCAGTTTCATCTGGGCTGTTGTTAAAGACCTGTAATAAACGGAACAAGCAGAAAACTTAGATAGTTTGAACCATAAGCATAATATTCTAGATAATCAGAGAAGAATAACATGCTAAACTAAGCAAGCTAAACAAAGACTATTACATACCTGGACAAACTGAGAGCGCCGCAAATTAAACATAAACTGAGGAAATATTGAAAAACGTGGAGATAGGCTGAAAGACGATGGACTGTCTTTTTGGTAATCTCCAAATCGAGAACAGAAACGTATCAGTGATTTATCGAGCCATCTTATAGGATCAAACTCAGCCTGCATATTGATCACATCTTTAAGTACTCAAAACCACAAGGATCATGGTTGTACATGTCAAGAAATGATTACAAAAGAAATTAAGGAGGCTAAATGTAAATACAGTCATATTTCTTTTCTTGCAAACCCAACTCAAATATGATAGACAGGCCCTTATTAAAAAAAAATTAATTGAGTAATAAACTTTGATTTATGATAATACTTAATTGATAAATGTTTTGTTGATGAAGGGGAGATATGTGATAAGAAACTGGATTAAGAATCCCCAGAAACACTAGATTAGAGGAATATGCTTTCGAGAAAAGGATTAAACTATAATCATAGAATCATCATTGGATCCATATCCCATACTTGGGTGGGCGATATGAGATATGGAAGGTTTAACCCCAATCTGCTTTTTCCAGTTTATTGTCCAGGACAGACCAATATCAATTTGAATAGATAATGAATGCACTAATTCAATGGTACGCACATGCCTAGCCAAATACTTGCTTGATAGTTAATACTTTGTGTTCTGTGTTTGTGCAAATGAAGTGAAATTTCAAAAGTAAATTACAGAATAAGAATTGATGGTTAACTTCCTCTCAATTTACTTTTACATATTAAACATTCTCTTCGTCATCATCTGTCACCTTATTACTCAAGTCTATTACCCAAAAGGATGAAAAAATTGGGGAGTACACTGCTCCCAGAGTCAGAGCCAGTGTTTTAGGAGTGTGAGGCTTACGTCTCCAAACTCGCCTCGCGGCAAGGCTCAAGGAAAATGCCTTAAGGCTCAACCTTCATGAAGCTAATGCCTCAAAGGCTCAAACTGTGAGGTTTATATGAGGCACATGCCTCACGACTTGAGGCCCGCTTAATGGCTGAGGCGTGTGCCTCATACTGTCATACATTAATTAAAAAAATTGGGTTTTAACCACATAATTAAGACATAAAACATTAAATTATAAGGTGTGTGCCTCATAATTTCCATTATAAAAAAAAATAAAAATTATTAGTTTAAATCATAGTTCGAAAATTCAGTGAGTCACCCGAGTAACTCGGCAGAGTTACTCGACTCGACTGAATTTCGAGTCAAGTTACCTCAAAACTCGAAGGAGACACTATTTGCTAAGTTACTCGGGTGACTCGATCGAGTCTAGCCGAGTTTTTGACTCTCCAGACTAGGTCGAGTCAGAGAAGGGTATTTTTATCATTTTTTAAACATAAACTAAAATATCACACTATTTTTGCATCATATTTTTTAGGGTCTACAAAGACAACTTACTATGGGTTTTGTTAAACCTAATTTTGAGGTTTTAAGCTGTAAAACCACCGTAATTTGAGTTCTTTTAACCCAAAATTTTTAAGTTATTACATATATATTCCGAGTTGGACCGAGTCGATTTTTTTTCGAGTTTTCCGAGTTACTTGACCCGGTTATCTTATTATGTCTAGCGTATTTAGGTCTATCGCTTATGTACAAACCGTTAGATCTTGTTATCTTTGTTGATTTTGATGGCTCAGATCTGTTGGCAGGTCTGATTCTAACAGTTAAATCTTATTTTATTGTTTATTTTGATTATTCAGATCTGCTGCCAGATCGGATCTAACAATCAAATCTTACTTTGGTGATATTCTCGTTTAGCTCATATGCTGCCAGATCTGATACGACCATCAAATCTTGCTTTTGATGATTATTTCCCTTTGATATTTTGGTTATTCATCTTGCAATTTGTGTATGGTGCTGAAGATACTTAAAAGCAATAAATTTAGTGAATCTAAAGGAAAGTTTAGGGCGTAGGTGGTTCCTAGGTGGATTGGAAGGGGTGCCTGACACCTTCCTCTTTCATAACTGAACTTCTACCTAGATCTCCTTTTTGGACCAAAGCCTTAACTATTTGGAGTCAATTTTTCCTAAAATTTACAACCACCATGGTCACCTATAATACACTAAAATAGTGATATGTGGCGGATCCCAAATATTTTCTTTCAGGGTTCCTTGAATGGGGATAGTCTTGATAAAGATCACTTATGTTGAGATACATTATTATTATGGGTGTATACACTGTATCATATCATTAAGTCATTAAGGGCATTATTATGATCTTCTTTTTATTAGAATAAAAAATAAGAAATGGAAAATCAGCCCCTAATCTTTCACCAAGGGTTTTACTTTCTACTTAGTATCAAGGCAGGAGGTAAGGCCAACAATATATTTGAATGGGGTGTGATGAATAGTTGGTCAGATTTATGAGTCCGTGATTTTAAATTTTTTGAGTATGTTTCTGATAATTTTGAAGTTGTTAAGAGGTTTTTTCTCATCCGAGGTCTTGAAAGTAAAAAATCATTTTTTGAAAATCTGATTGCTGTAATATGTTCAGGCTATTTTCTAGGCGAAATTGCTATTGTTTGAAATTTGAATATTTAAGAATTTCCGAAACTCGTTAATGGAAGTTCTGTGAAGGAATGAAGTCAAGGTGATATTTTTTTTCTCTCCATTGCTTTTTTTAGTGACCTAAATCTAATAAATTGGAGATTTAGGGAATTTGTGAAGAATCTATAGGTTCTTTAATGAATTATATCACTAATGCCGATTGAAGAAAGGGGGGTGAGGCGATTTTCATGGTATTCAGAAATCCAAATTCGATGTCTATCACAAGCAACTATGGTGATAATTCTAGTGTGCAAATCACAACGATAAAGTTGGATGACCATAATTTTTTGGAATGGTACCAATCCCTGAAGATGTATATCGGCCATGGTTTAAATTTTCGATACGTATCGACCGATACGAGCCAATACATATCCTATTTGGAGCTACCCGATACACTGGTACGTTGGAAAAAAAAACTTCCCCGTATCAGGCGTATTGGGTCGATACACTCAATACGGCCCAATATAGGGATTTTTTAGTTATTTTTTTTTCTCCTTCCATTACACTAAGATCCACAACACAGACCCAAAACACAAAACTTATTTATATAAAATATTATTTAAGTAAATGACTTTAAATTAATTTTACTTTCATTTAGGTAAGACATTAATATGTAAATAAAGTTATCCACCCATTTGAATTCAATAAAATTATCTCGGATCTAAATTCCTGAAGAATAAAAAGTCAACTTTCCAGTTCAAGAACAAATCCGTCTTTTTAGCACCTTTTAAGGATTTGGTCAGAATTTTAACTTTCAAATGATAGGGTATTTGTCATATATTAAAACTTCATAAATTCTATTATATCAAAAATTACCAAAATCCAAAAATCCGGCACAAAAGTCATATTTTAGTCTTAATTTTTTTTTCATCTACAGGGTCAAAAGGTCATCTAGCAATGTACAGTTTAACATTAAAAGACTTACATTAAACTTAAAATTTATAGTTGTAATTCAATACATTCTTATTTTAAGGTTTTAAAATTTAGATTGTTTTTCTCATACTTAGTTGAGTGACTATAATTTGTATTTTCATACATTTTTATCAGCTCACACGCCTTTTTAACTTATAAAATTGTTAACTCTTATATGCATAGTTATAACATAGTTGAAGACCTTCATTTAGTTTGTTTTTAGCTTATATTTGCATTAAAAGAAATTTTATGCAAGGTATCCAAGTTTTTCTTTGCGTATCCAAGCATTTCTTAGCGTATTCTGATTTTTTCCGCCGTATCCATCCGATACGGTCCGATACATCGATATGTATCCTGTTTTGGACTTACCGATACGACGCCCGATATCGGTATTTTGAACCATGATATCGTCAAAAGAGGAAACTTGTTTACTTGAATGGTAGTGTGAAAGAACCCTCTATGGATAATACGTCGTATAACAAATGGGAACAAGAAAACCTTATGGTGAAGTCATGGTTACTCAGTTCCATACAATCACACATTAGTAGAGGTTTTTTGTTCCTTCGAACTACGAAAGAGATTTGAGATAAAGTTACTAGAACTTATTCCCAATGTCAAACCTTTGCTAGGGTGTATCAGTTAAGGCAAGAAATTACTACTCTTCGACGGGAGAAGAGTTTAGCTACTTATTACTCTACTTTTTAAATAATTTGGGAAGATTTAGATCATTATCAAGTCATAAAGTGAGATAACGATAAAGAGAGGGATAAACATCAGCAACAAGTGGAGCAGAACATGATTTTTAACTTCTTAGCTAGTCTAAATTTTGAGTTTAAGTTAACTAAGGTTTAGATTTTGGGGAGAGATGAGTTTCTCACTTTGGATCAAGTCTATTCCAATGTTTTAAAACACGAAAGAGTGAGGCGAGGTATTAGAGCCTCAAGATGCGTGAAGCATAAACCTCGAGGTGTGAGGCGGGGCCTAAGTTTCAAAATAAAGCCTCATGCTCCCTAATTAAAGGTTATAATACATATTACATACATATATGTATATATGTGTGCATGAATGTATATGTAATAATATATAAATTATCCAAATTTACTTTTTTATTCCTATATATATTGAAAGACAGATGATGTTCAATCATCATGTGGTAGATTTTGGATTCAAACAAACAATTGCAAAGTAGTCACTAATATATAAGGCACAAGCATTAAAAATTTTCATGTTGAAGTCTCAATTATATAGCTAAAACCCTATTTTTTTTATTGAAGTATGAGGAACATAAAACGTCTCAAGCTCTCAAGGCATGAGGTGTGCGCCTCATATGAGTTTCAAAGTTTGAGGAGTTAGCCTAATGAGATTTAAGCCTCAAGGTTGAACCTCAAGGCGTTTTCCTTGAGCCTCGCCTAGAGGCGAGTCTTAAGGAGTAAGCCTCACACACTTTTTAAAACACTAGTTTATTATATGGTACAAAGTAAGGAAATCCATAAGAAGGCTATGTAGCCCACTCTAATCAGTGATCATTCAGCATTTGTTGCATCTTCTACTGCTTAAAACAGGGAGAAAGGTCCCAACAAGAATTTGCACAAATTTTCTTTTTGCTCAAACAAAGGGGTAAGGCCCCAACATGAATTTGCACAAACTAGAGTTCAGATTAGGGCATTATTGTAATCCTTTTTTCACAAGTAGAATAAATAATGAGGGAAATCAACCCCTAATCTTTCTCCCCAATCTTTCTCTTCTCTCTTTCTTCTGTTCTCTTCCTCTTTTTCATCTAAGCTTTTACTTTTTTTTTACTTTCTACTACTTGCTTAGAATATATGGTGGCTCCCAAATATTTTCTTTCAGGGTTCCTTGAATGGGGATAACCCCGAGTGAGATCACTTGCTTACCAGGTATATGTTGTGCAGGCTTTATTTTATTATTTTATTTTTAGGGAAAGCTTTTGATTTGATAGACCCCTATCAAACCTTCAAACAGAAAGAATATACACATTCAAGCATATGTACACACCCGAGCATCTTCATCAATAATTCCAGAGAGCTGCTAGCTAAATTTACAGGATAAAGAGTCCCTTAAAGGATGTTTTAAGCTTCAGTCCAGCTTAAACTTTAATTTCGTATATATGATCATATTAAATGAATACATATCTCCTAGATCTGAGAAATATCCATCAAAGCATGCAATTTTATCAAAACTAATAAATTATCCTAGGCAAATTTCTCTTAGGAATGAAGCTGAAGGATAAGTATGCCACTTCACAATTTTAACATCCAAGCAATTCAAGGAGAATAAAACTCACTACATCTTGGTGATTACCTCGGTTTCCATTTTGAAAGAAACTAGGCGTGCCATGACTACAGCAGCAGCTTCTTGGTCAAATCCGGCAATTAAGTCCTACAGCATATTGAAGTAGATTCTCAACTGCCATATAGATTTTAAAGGAAGCATTGAAAGTATAACTATAATAGGAAAACATGAACTGTACTCCCCAAAGGATACAAAAGATTCTACCGATGAAAATAGAATACAAAAGATCCATGAACAGTATAACCTTTATTAAAATTTAAAATTTTCATGATTATCTCAAATTTTACAGCAATATGAAATAGAAAGGAATTGTAAATTCAGAAAGAATTTATGACATAACAATATTTGAATTGATTAAATAATATCAATACCTTAAACAGAGAACCAAGGAACTCACGCCATCCATAACAATGTTAGTGGAAAAAAAGAAAGGCAAATTATTTTTGATAAATATACGACGAATCTTCTTTTTTATTTCATTCATTTTTAATTCTTTTTTTTCTTCTATCTATGGCAGATTTTAGAGAACTATACAGTAATATTCAACTTTTGTGACAGAAGCATGGTTCAAAAACCTAAAAAGTCGACTTGACTCGAAAGTTAGCCAGGTCGAGTTACTTGAAAAAGTCGAAAAAACATCGACTCAGTCCAACTCGGAATGTGTGTACATATATATATATATACTAATTAGGAATTACCAATTTATTAAAATTTTATCTAAGATCGAACCACAAATAACTTGAAAAACGTGGGTTAGCAAAAACCAAAGTAAGCTGGTTATGCAGCCCTAATACAAAAACTGTGTAACGTTTGAGTTTAGGTTTTAAAAAAATGAAAATGAGAAAAATACCCTTCCGTGACTCGACCGAATCACCTGAGTAACTTGCCAAATAGTGTCTCCTTCGAGTTTTTAGGCGACTCAAATCGAAATCCAGTCGAGTAACTAGCCCCGAGTTTCGAGTCGACTCGTCAAGTTTTCAAATTATGAACAAAAGCATAGTTACCAAACACTCGTATTATACCCGTATAATACTTTTGGAGGGGGGTCTCCGTTTAAAACTGCGTACTTTTGTCGTGTTACGTATTATATGCGTATTGCCGTATAATACCCATTTAATATGCGGATTAAGTATTAAATGCGTACAATACGTGTATTTTTGTCGTACTTTTACCATGTTGAACACATTTTCTGTATTAAATGATTGTTATTAGTCAACATTATGATTTTTATTTATTTATAATTGTTAATTAGTTTTTAATTTTCCCATACTTTTACCGTGTTTTTGCCATAAAACACCCGTACTTCCCAAACAGATCATTGCCGTATTATACCCGTAACCCGTACTTGATAACTATGAATAGAAGTAACTAAAGTTCTTAGTAAAGAATGCAAATTTAGTTGGAACATAACTGACCAAAAGTTCAGAATTTAGAGAATCAGCAGTTTTTCACACTTCCAGTGGGATGTTTATTGGACTTCTATTATTCTATATGAACTTTTTCCACATTCACATATAATTGTTTGAAGATATTATATGTGAACGGCCCCATCAGTTCACCCAAAAAAAAAAAAAGGCGCCAAAATCACCAAGCCTTGATTTTTCATCTCCCTCACTTTCAAATTAGCCCTAAGAAAACCTCAAAACCAGTTATGGTTCTGGCGAATCCATTCCGACCAAGGAGAGGTTCTCTGTCTCTCCCCCCTCCCTCTCTCTCTCTCTCTCTCTCTCTGGGTTCCTCTTATCTTCTCCTCTTTAGCTTCCTTTCGGATCTGCAAAAGAATTTCAGAGATAGGATGACTTCTGAACCTAAGGAGAAGGTAGCTCCATTGATGTCTTCCAGTGACCTGGTTTATGCATCGTGCTCCTGTTTCTACCATTGTCCTGTGGTCTTTTTCCATTTGTCAGCCCCAATGACCGGAGAGATCACTTCCTGTTGCTGTTAGGTGCTATTCAACACTCCCCTGGCCAAACTGCAACATAAGTTCCATAGTTCATTATGTCTCCAGCCAATGTATAATCTTAATGCAAGACCCGAGTTTCATTGTGAATCAGTTCTATCAACCTTTGCCATTACAACAAGAAAATCATTTTTGTGCCTCAATCCTTCCAGGAGAACTGCAAGAGTGTACTCATTAGGATGAACACTCTCCCACAACATCTGCTCAAATATGGAAGATGCTTCATCAGATTCTCCTTTCTGGCATTTATCCGACATCATTGAAGTCCAAGTCACTTCAGTTCTCTCAGGCATCCTATCAAACAGTTTTGAACATCTTCCAGATTTCCACATTTTCTATGCATATCCAAAAGACCATTGCCAACAAAAACATTGGAGTCAAGCCCATGTATCAACAAGTTGGCATGAATGCAAAGACCCAAGTTTCAGGTTTCTATCTGCCCTACATGAACTCAAGATCGGGACCACAGATACTGAATCCAAGGAGACATCCTCAGATAGACGAACTGTCTGTAATAGGGGACTATCCGGGGGCTTCTTCGATCGAATTTGATTTTGGGTGTTGGAGAATTTGGCGGAAAGAAGCTAACAATGAGAAGAGAAGAGGAAACCTGAGAGAGAGAGAGAGAGAGAGAATCTGAGAACCTCTACTTAGCCAAAATGGATTCGTCGCAACCCCTCTAATTTGGAGTTTTTCTTCTATTTGGGGCTAGGGCTAATTTGAAAGTGAGGGAGAGGAAAAATCGGGGGCTGGTGATTTTGGCGCTTTTTTTTGGGGGTGAACTGATTGGGGCCGTTGGATCTTTAGTAAGGTGAGGTGGCATGCTTGGGTTAAAACCCAAGCAAGATCGCAGTACGGACTGGGCAAGCAGACGAGCCGGATCCTCTCCCGGGAAGAATTGGGCTCCATAGCATAGTTGCACGAAAGATATGTACAGGGTGGAAAGATCGCTTCCCATGAAAGATATGTACAACGCAGTTAACTTAACACGATTCTCACTTTTGATACCCTACATGTTTGTATTTTGTTATGTAATGAATTCTAGATGTGTATTTATTAAATATTCAATTTCTAAAATATTATCTTATATTTCCAATGTTTCCCTAATGTTTCCTAAGTTTCCTTAATTTTTACATGATTTCTTTGGACTTCCTTAAACTTCAATGAAACGTGTCAACTTCCCTAGCGACTGAAGTTTAGACCGACACTGAAGTTTAATACCTTCCAATCATGAATTTCTTGTGATGAGCATCGACACAATAAACTATACAGCATAATTCATATTGCAGAAGATGACAGCAAAAGCTTGCCTGTATACTGCCAGGTCCAGCAACCCATCTTCTGGAAAGTGTTGTAGCACGGAGTCTCATTTGACCACTGTTATGCTGATAACTGGAGCACAATATCTGTAATGAGTCAGAAAAGCTTCATCTTCTTCCACATTCAAGGCTGATATTACTGATCACTCAAGAAAGTATGTGTTCAGAGTTCATACTAAGTTAATAATTGGATGTAAAATTGATTGCTTGTGGGTTGACCAGTAGCATCTGGGATGTCCTTTTTCACAATCTCAAATACCAAGCATAAAGATGTAGCTTTGTCAAGGCCACACATCTTCCAGGCGCTGGTGTTCCCCTGACCAACAATTGTTTCAGAGCACAAAGGACCTTTCTGTTCAAAGTCACCAACAAACAAAATATCAGAATAATATGTGGACAATACAAACAAGTGCATAGTCAAATGCTTTGAGGATACCTTTTCAAGAGATGCACAAGGACCAATGATGCCCTGGACTTTGATATCCTTGGAGCAGTTTACCTCAAATGTACCACTGCACACAAGGTAAATACAAGAATATGTAAAGCTTACAGTGTCTTTCACTTGCAGTTAGCATATATTTTAGAAATAACATATAAAGCATACAGACAACTCACCTCAGCTTCAAGAAAGTAAGTGAAGGTACAAATAAATTCTGTTAAAGTCAAATTTCTGACAATTGTGAAGCATAATTTCTATTGCAGATTACATTGCTTCTTCTGATGCTTCATATCATCGCAATAATTAAATGATGTTTTTAAATGATTCGTAGTTGGTATTATGTTTCTATGTTTTTTTATTAATTATTATTTTTAATTCCCTGTACTTTTCCCATGTTTTATTATATAAAATCCGTACTTGCTGGACATACCATTGCCGTTTATTACCTGTACATGTACTTGGTGACTATGGTCAAAGGGATCTCTGGTTTGGCGGTTTGAGGAGGTATGTTATCTCTACATAGCCACGTCTCCCTTTGAGGCGCCTCGTGGTACATTTCCAAAGATGGCCAAATAAAGTACTCAAGTGGCTGTGTTACAGCTAACCCACTCTAGATCTTTGGCCTGAAGATGAGAGATCATTGGCCTGAGGATATCACTAATGTCAGGTGCATTAAATGGCGACATGACCATGAGTGGACGGGGCATGGGTTGTTATGTGTCGAAGGGGTTTGTTGCTCACCTACCCACTACTTACATCATAGCAATTAGTAGCATTTGATGTGTTTCAACTACCATGACAGTTAATGGTAAGTAGTACATGGGTAGTTGATAGCACGAGGGAGACTCCTTTGACCCCTCTCTTGGTTATATAGATAGGGGACTTCTCTTTAAGAAGGATTGCTAATATTCTCAAGAAAGTCCCATTAGCCTGCTGGATTTAACTTCACTCATCTTCAAGGATTCCTATAGCACGCTCCTCCTCCCCCTCCTAACCAACCTCTATTACCCTTCTTCCTTACTCTGATCCCGCCATTTATTACCAGTTCAGTACGGCTAGGACATATGGTTTAGGCAGATCTGAGATTGGATTACCCCTACCCTCTCTGAAGCAGCACCTTCTGACCAAATTTCAAGGAATTCCTTGTTGGTATTCCACGCCAGCCTCCTTCACTTTTGGCCCTCAACAATCACCTAAATCTATTTCTATGGGCATCACCCTCTATGCTTCAGAACAATTGAGCTGAGAGACTGGAACTGGTTTCTTTAGGGTATCTCATGGCTATCAATGTTAGCTACCGTGTCAATCCTATTTGTGCTCTCAAGTTGCATTCAATAAACTCCATGCCACACTTTGCAATGCATTGCCAGTCTCAACTCTCAAGTCTCAAGCACAAGTAAAGGAGGTTTATGTACGGTTTGCAGCCACTGTAAAAAGGGTTGCAGTCCCAATGACATGAATCCTGGACTACTGATTCTTGACTAGCTCCTCCAAAATTGTGACAAAAAAAAATCTTTAACTATGATATCCCGTTTGGGTTACCCATCAAAATACAGTGGTCTTCCTTCTTGGGATACACTTGCGCCCATTCCAACTTCTTAAAAAGAATGGGGCATTCCTCCACCTTTATATTCCTGAAATTCCTCCTGAAGGTTGGACTATAGGTAACCTCCTTGTTCCTTCTTTTGAATAGATCCCTAACCAAGGCCTCCTTGGCTGTAGCCCCTATTAATTCTCAAGCAAATCTCACAAAATCTAACAATCTCACACACTAATCATGTTCCCGAAAAGGTACCATCTGACCCACGTTGAACCAAGTCTGCTCCAAAAACTGCTACTAGCCTGCAAAACCCATTCCACACCCCAACTTCATACGAATTAGATGTTCTTTTAGAGTCCAAATTTTTCCTAGACACTCCAAACTTGATTCCGACCACTCTCCTCCAACGGATTGTGTCCTAACTAAAGTGCCACAGCCATTTACCCAACACCACCTAGTTCATACAGGACAATATCCCAAAGCAGAGCCCCTCCACATTCGTTTGGGTGAAACACCCACTCCCACTTAACAAGGTGAAACCTCCTCCACCCGCTCTACCATTCCATATGAAATCCCCTTTGGACCTTAACAAAGAGTTTTCGATCAAGGCAAGCACCTTAAAAATTGACATGTAGAAGATTGGGAGGCCTAGCAAGATGCTTTTGATGAGTGATTCTTCTAAAAAAAAAAGGCATGTAGCTCTGCTTCCAACAAGTAAGTCTTCTCTCCACATTCAATATCACCAGGTCGAGATACTCTTGGTGATGAGTTTTGACCAGAGTGGAAGGCCTAGGTAATTGGTGGAAACATACCAAGTCGATAGTGAACTTGGCAAACATCTTGTCACTGACTTCTCCAAGACCAATTAAGGTAATGGTTTAAAATTCCAGTACGTATCTGCCGATACGGCCCGATACGTATCCTGTTTAGAGCTACCCGGTACATTGGTATGCTGGAGAAATGAAGTCCCCTGTATCGAGCTGATACGGGGCCGATATGGGCCTGATACACTCGATACGGGGGATTTTTCAAATAATTTTTTTTTCATTCATTCTATTTACACTAGGATCCACAACACATACCCAAAAAGCATAACTTATTGACATAAAATATTAATTTAGTAAATAGTTTTAAATTAATTTTACTTTCACTTACTTAAGATATTTATATGTTAAGAAGGTATACTCCATTTGAATTCAATAAAAATTATCCTGGATCTAAATTCCCGAATGATGAAAAGTCAACTTTCCAGTTCAAGAACAAAATCTTCTTTATATCGCATTTTAGGGATTAGGTCAAAATTTTAAGGTATTTCTCAAATATTAAAATTTCATAAATTCTATTATATCAAAGCATTACCAAAACTCAAAAGTTTGCAAAAAAAAGTCTCATATTTTAGTCTTCAAAAATATATTCATCTATAGGATCAAAAAGTCAATTAATAGTGTAATAGATCAGCATAAAAAGACTTACATTCAACCTTATAATTTATGGTTGTAATTAAATGCATTCTTATTTAACGCATTGAATGTGAGGTTTTAAATATCTAGATTGTATTTCCACTTGGCTATGTGACTATGGTTTGTACTTTCATACCTGTTTATCAACACACACGTTTTTTTTAATTTATAAATTCGTAACTCTCATATGTATGGTTATAAACATAGTTGGAGGTTGTCATTTAGTTTGTTTTTAGCATATATTTGCATTAAAAGAAATTTTATGCAAGGTATCCAAGTTTTTCCTTACACATCCAAGCGTTTCCTAAATTTTTCTACCGTATCCATCCGATACGGTCTGATACGCCGATATGTATTTTGTTTTGGACTACCGATATGACACCTGATACCAATATTTTGAACCATGATTAAGCTGCACTTGCTCAAACTGATTCACAATCCAAAACACCATATCAAAACACAAAAAAACTGATGTGATAGTGACTACTCATTCCCTAGAGGAATCCTGGGAACTCAGTGTCATCTGATACTGAGGGTGTGTGACCATTGGCCCGACTGACCATACGTCCCTACCTGGAAGCCTTCAATAAGCCCAAGATTCTTTTCCTTCCCATCTAACCTAGTAAGAACCTTAGCAACAATAATAAACAGATGAGGGGATAGAGGGATGGGCATCATTGGCACAGCCCACTAGAGCTTCTTAAGAAGCCAGTAGGTGTTTCATTGAATAGGATGGAATAGGAAGAGGATGTTGGAAAGCAAGCATGGATACAATCTCTCCATATATCTCCAAATCATATTGAAGCAAGCAAGTAAGTAATCCCAAGAGCTGCCATTCAACGTGGTCATAAGTTTTTTCGAGGTCAATCCTGCATAGAATTACGCTCTTATTAGCCCTGATCCTAGAATCAACACACTCACTAGCTCAAAAAACTCCATCCACTAGTTGTATGTCCATGTAAATGCCCCATGATGGGGCCCAACCACCTTCCCAATGATCACCTTGAGCCGTATAGCTAACACTTCCAGGCTTCCAGCATGACTTTGCAGATGCTATTGGCTGGGTTGATAGGCCTTAAATCCTTAAGGTCGTCTGCCCCATCTCTCTTTAGGATCAGGGTGAAGATAGTTGAGTTGGAAGCTATCTCCCACCTCCCTCTTTGGTGGAATACTCTAGGACCTTCATCAAATTCCCCTTAATTATCTCCCAACAAACATTGAAGAATGCCAACAGAAAGCCTTCTGGTCCTAGGGCTCCATATTTTAATGGCATTCAAAACCTCCTCAAATTTCCTCTCCAGCCAACTTGCATCCAAACACTCCAACTACAAGAAATGCAAATCATAAAGAGAAAGTCTGTAATAACCATCTGAGGTTTACAACCTCTATTAGAAAGGGACTATCTCCTTACAGATGACATCCTCCGCAAGGACTTGACTGCCTACCGTGATCCTGCTGCTGCAGTTCCTCCATTTGGCATTTTTAGCACAAGCATGAAGAGTTTGCAATTTTTGTCTCCCGCCTTTTCGCAACTAGAATTTCGACTTCTATCTCCAGCTAATCTTCTCCTTAAGAAAAGAGAAGTCAGCATTCACTTCAATTCCTCCCTTTCAGCCTTTATTCCATTAGTATTGAAGCTTCTTCCCCCTACCTATCCAACTGGTCAATCTTTGAATATATATCATTCTCCCATATCCACCCAAAATTATATTAGTTTCAATGCATTACCAAAGGAATCCATGTGATGTCATGCCTTTCCATGCAGCCTATGGTTTGTGTCAATACGGTTCAACATTGTAACATACTGGTGTCAAAATTATGGTACAGCATCATCGAACATATGAATGAAACAATGAATCATGACTGGCCTTTCCATGCAGCCTATGGTTTGTGTCAATACGGTTCAACATTGTAACATACTGGTGTCAAAATTATGGTACAGCATCATCGAACATATGAATGAAACAATGAATCATGACTGCAGGTTTGTATATATTTACGAAATTTGTATTCATGCAATTGGATTGGCATTACAAAATGAATAAATATATCAAGAACTCCTTTTGAGACTACACAACAATTCCATACCAGGTCATGCTTCTGTTTTTTTTTTCTTAATAATGCTTCAAAAGATGGTTTTACAGAAACTTTTTCGCTAAAAAAAAGTTCTGGATTATCAGATACATGATGCAAGAAATAAGGAAGCAAACAAATACATAAGATCGTAGTTCAATTTCAAAAGAAAAATCTTCAATAATCCCCAAAATAATTTGAGCTCTTTTTCAACACTAACCTATATGAACATTATCTAGGATCCAATGCTGGACAACAAACTAGCGAATAAAAACAAAAATATGATAAATTCATTTTGAGTCTCAACAATGAGTAGCAAGTTATTTTATAGAAAACAAGAATAAGCTTAACAAATCCTCACTTAAATGATAAACCAAGGTCATAGTCACTTGATTGGAAAACGTGTTTAAGAGAGTCCTTGAAAACCGAATGGCCAAAACTCTCTGCGAGTACAACAAGCCCCCCAGTTCTTTCAACTGCAAGTTTTAGTTCAGCAACCCCCACCTAGGAAGTACAAAACCAAAATGCAAAACAATATTAAATTTTCAATGGACAAGAAAAAAGAACATACAAATGGAACTAACAGGACTTCTTTCTCAAGATAGTATTTACACAACAAACAAAAAAAATTGCATTCTACGATGGTAGATCTCATAAGAATATGTAGATTTACAGAGCATGTAAATGAAAATGATTGAGTTAATTGAAAGGCAAACAACAATTAGCAGTAGGGAACATCTCAGGCAGGATGAGTCAAATTGGATCCATGGAAACTTTAATATACGCAAGATGGAAAAGAAGTGTGGGTGTGGGGCAGGGACTGTTCCTAAAGCTTGTTCAGATCTATGGTAAGGACAGTTTAGTATCATGTTAGGAATAACAAGGGTGTCTTGAGGGTCTTGAAGATTATGAACACACTACTTGAGTTCTGCATAGAAGGACAATTGATAAGAAGGGGAGTATGCACGTGAGGATACTTCATTATTGTCCTTAGCCTTGGTTTCCCTAAGCATATGAAGGACCAACTTAAATATTTCTGATTAGTCAATTTAAAGGCTATGGTTAAAATTCTAGTTATAGTTTGAAGGTGAGATCCCCTAGCCAAAAATTCAGCCTTCAAGTTCTAGCAAACAATCAACTACCGCAAGTCTCTTCTTCCAACATTTGGTTTTTGTACATCTTATTGCTTGTGACCATTTCTACTGTCATCATTAGCATTCTTCCTCTATTTTATTTTTCATCATATTTGGTACAATAGCAAGTTCTTGACATTGACAGGAAGGGCATATAGACATGGTGGATGAATGACTCAAGCACAAATAATGAAATAATTTTTGAAATGATGCAGAATTTGAGAAAAACTGCCACAAGCTGTTGATGACTTGTACACATGGTTTGAAATATCTTCGATATTTCCAATATATCCCCAATGTCGTAGGGTAAAAATATGTTGCAGGGTAAAAAATATATGCTACATGTACTTTTTTTCTTACAAAATATCCCCGATATATCTCCGATATTTTAGATATATCGTTCGATATTTCCTATATATGTTTTATAAGTAATGGACATTGAAAGAAATGTCAACGATATATGTCGATATCGCACCCCCACGATGTATTTACATGGGTTATAATAAATTTTACACCATATCGCACAATATCAATAATATATCGTGCAATATTTTGGGGAATATTGGTTTTAAGATATAAAATAGTCAAATTCAGTCTACAACTTATTTACATTAAATATAATTTAAGTAAATGGTTTTACGTTACACCCCCCATTCAAATTCAATAAAAATTATCCTACATCTAGATTCCTTAAAAGTAAAAAGTCAACTTTCTAGTTCAAGAACAAAATCCGCATTTTAGTGTCTTCTAGGGATTATGTCAAAATTTCACCTTTCAAATGTTAGAGTATTTCTCAAATCTTAAAATTTCATTAAAATTTTACTATATCAAAACATTACTAAAACCCAAAAGTTCGGTGAAAAAAGTTATATTTTAGTCTTTAAAAATATTTTCATCTACATGATCAAAAAGTCAAGTAACAGTTCAACTGGAAAAGACTTTACATTCAAGCTTAACAAAAAAAAAATTAAGCATATTATGGATACCCTCCATTTAAAATACTCCCAAATTTAAATATAAAAAAAAACATATGGATATATTTTTGAGTATGAGCCGTATAAATATGAGTATGGGGGTACAACCTTATCTAGCAATGTCAATGACAATTGTGTTCTCAGGAACATACCTATGCAGAGCTACTGCTAGAGGACCAATATCCACATGAATATGTTTTTGTGTATGAGTCACATCCATATGGGTATAGAGATGTACAACTTCATTTGCCAGTGCCCGTGACAGTTGTACCTACTAAGTACCCACAGTATCCACCGATGGGTGTGTTGCTTTGAACCAAATGACTACCAACGTTATGTACTTGAGTATATATTAATGTACTATAATGTGATGAGCTAGGCACAATATTGTACATATGTGGATAACCAGTATTATTGTCAGCCTAATCAGGACAGAGATGACTTCGAGCTTTTGCGTAACTCCTTTTGGTTTTGATTGTAGTTTTTGGGGTGGGTTGAATTATTATGTATGTTGGTATTGTTATGAATCTTATGAATTATTAATTTAATATTGATAGAGAAATGAATGATTTAGGTATATGAATTAATCATAAATTGTGTTGTCAACGCACATCTTTGCCCCCTTCTCATTACATCTCTTATGTACATAAAATGAAGAGAGAAAAAGCTCCTAGTTCTGAGTCTAGGACTTCTAACTTTTCCTTATCCCAAACTACAAGGATACCTCCAAAGGCCCCAATGAATGGGATCACCTTCTAATCTTGACATGAGACACCACATAGCTCCTTACTGTGTCAGAGAACATGGACTCCATTTATGTTTCTACAACGCATAGGATTGAAGGTTTCTTGGACTGGACCAGTTGTTTTATTGCGAGTCTTTTGGACGAAGACCCTAGACCTCTGATGTTCCAGGATAGGATTCTTAATGTTGTTGGGCAACTTGAGCTTCCCTTCTCCTAGAGCTATTTCTAGGTGGAGGATTACAAGCCAAAGACCTGTCATAATTGATAGAGGATCTTGAGTCTAGTGGACAGTTTACGCACTCGAGTTGCAGTCGGGTTAGACAGACATGTGAGATTTTCTGACACAGTAATAGATACCTGACCTCTTCCTCGTCGCCATTTTAGAGGATCTAGGAACTTGTTAAGATATGATTAGTTATGTAGGTGTGATACACTAGATCTCTCATTAAGGGTGTATATTTGTAATAGGCCTATTAGGGTTATTATAATATAAAATGATTAGAAATTAGAGAAAAATCTCTCTAATAACGTTTTTTCCCCAACACATCTTCTTCCTCACTCTCTCTTTCTCCATCTTCTCTTATAGGTTTCATCTTCAAGTTGGTATCAGAGCAAAAAGAAAAACCTGTGTTTTTTTTCCCTTTTTTATGGAGTTTTCTTGAACGGTGTTCGATAACAGTGCATGAACAATGTTTCGTGACCAGTGAAGTGAACAGTGCATGAACAATGCTCGTAAGCTGTGAAGACCCGAATCTTTTTCATGTTTTTAGTGCATTGCATTAAGGGTATTTTAGTCTTTATAAGGTGTTAAAGTGTGTATATTTATATCTAATTATGGTGATGTAAACTAGGCTTAATCAACTTGTAACGGATGGATGTCATAGCACATCCTAAACTTTAGGAAGCTCTAGTTTTGGCACCGTTTACTGGAATTGTGTGATTCTTGAACCATTAGAAAGGTGTTGGAACCCTCTTCGAGGTTCATGTTTAGTGTTTTTCCTCATTTTGAGTTTAAGTCAAGTCAATAGTGAGTTTTGTCTAATGGAATTACAGATCAGTCAACTTTGGGGATATTTTAGTTTATTAATTAAGTGGAAATTGGAAATTCTAAAACGCCAGAAATGTTCATTTTCGAGAGACGAATCCAACGCAAGTTGAATCGTCAAAATCCGATGAACGAGTAAAAAGTTATGGCCAAAACAGTAAAGGGAGTCAAAACCTGCAGGAACCGATCGCTCGGTCAGAACCAGCGATCGATCGGTCCAAAACCGATCGATCGGTATCTATCGACTGGTCCAAAATTTTGTATGGGAAAATTTTCCAGAGAGTGTGTTTTTGACCGATCGCCCGGTCATAAACACCGATCGATCGGTAGGCAACCGATCGCTCGGTCATAACCACCGATCACTCGGTCCTTCGTGTTTTTGCAGAAATTTAGTAAGGGCTTTTTGGTCTTTTGTTCTCAGACCTTGGGGCTATAAATAGGGGGTCCTACTCGAAATATTAAAATACTCCACCTAGTTCTAACCTAATTTGGCAAAAAGGGGGAGAAACCCTAGGGTTTTGAGAGAGGGTTTTCTTGGAGAAGGAGGAGATTGATAGGAGATTGCAAGAAAAGTTTGGGAAGCTTCTCCAAATCGTCTCGGGAGCGTTTTGAATCCAAGGGAAGGATTCCTAAGGTCGATATACTATCCTAATCAACTTTATTTTAAGGTTTTGTGAATGTTAAGATGTTAGGAATGGTAGAAATAGATGTTTGATGCATTTTCCCTAATTTTCTATGAAGTAAGCTAATTATTGATGGAAATGTGGATTGGATGTGGATGGGAAATATATGGAGGATGGGAAATGTATGGAGGATGGGATTAATATGTGGATGTGAATAGTGAATTGATTGTATGGATGAATTATGGTTTGATGAATGCTTGAAAATATAGAGGAGAAATGGATTCATATTATGCGTACACAAGGTGTTTGTGAAAATGCTTGAAAGGATAAATGCTATTATACTCTTATGAAATGGTGGTAAATTGATTATGAATTGCGATATGAATTATGATAAGATATGTATATGTGAATGGTTTGTTAAGTATGTTTAATTATTTGCATGGAAATTGATAGTCGGGAAGGTAAGAACTTAGGGGAACATCTCTCAAACCAGGAATTCTCTAACTATTTGGTATGGGACAGTATAGTGGAGTTTCTATGGTGGGAGATCGGAACCTAAGCAATTACCAACTCGAATATTAATTTCGACACTTAAGTACACAAGCACGTGTATGCGAAGATAAGAGTCTCACAAGTCACACAGGTGGACTACAAGCATGAACATGGCATATGTATGACATTCTGAATAAGCATAAGCATGACATGGTCCGTATCCTCCAAGAACGGCATGTCAACCACATGATTTCTAAGGCATGGTCCGTATCCGCCAAGAACGGCATGTCTCATCCTTGTATGATCTGAATAAGTGCATAAGCATAAGCATAAGCATCTCACAAGCACGTGGTCTCGTAAGCATAAGTACCTCATAAGTGTATGGTTTTCTAAGTCTAAGATTCTCACAAGTACACGAGTCAAGGTGATGATATGATGTATATGCGCACCCGTTCTTCCGCACTCTGATTATGTTATTATGCTATTGGATATGTTTCTGACTAAGTGCAGGTATATTATTATTGTTGATTGGATTTTATATACACTGAGTACCTTTGTACTCAGCCGGACTTTTGTCTTGGCAGGTATAGAGCAGGAGTACCCGGCGGAGCCGTGGGTTGAGGAGACTTACCTCGAGGAAGGAGGTGAAGGTGAGCCTTCTGAGGAGGGAGCCGGAGACTTGGGCGGCTACACCTCTTAGTTTACATTTCTTTTCATTGAGAGAGTTTTGTATTTGACTTTTAGAGGATGTTGCTCAGTAGACTTCTTATTAGTTGTGTATCAGACTTGTTGGTTCATTGTGAGTTGTATATATAGACCTTAGACTTGTGCAGGTTGGATTGGGTTTATATATCGGAATTTTATTACTCTCATTTTTGGGAGACTCGTGTAGTAGCCTTGTATGCATGGTTTGTAAGCAGGTTTAAGTAATGTGGCGATTCCAAAGTCCTATTTTAGCCTTAGTAGGATTTTGGGGTCGTTACAGAGGCTATTTTTCGTCACCATGGAAGATGAGCATGCTGCATGATACCTTGGCATTAATCGAATTTTATGGTGAGTTTTTTGGAATTTTTTGGCGCCCATAACTATGTTCTCTAGAATTTTTTTTAGAAATTAAAAAACATGGCAGATTTAGTTCAACTGATTAGTGCGAAGCTTTTGGGTGTTTTTGAAACCCCAAGATAGTTGTGTTTGGGTCGAAATTTCTCTCTCTAATGGAAGTGATCTCAATCGTTTTGGAGCAGATTTGAAGTTTTTTTGAACACTTTAGTGTACACGACTTCACATGGGAATATCCTGAGTGTGGCCATAGGCCATCTTTTGCTTCTGATTTCAATCATATTGCTTTGTTTGGGATAAATAATTGTTGGCTGCCATAATGGAGTGTAACTTTGATATTTTCTAGTGTAACAAAGGTTTTCTCCTTGGAATTTGAGGTGTTATGTGGCTATTTACTCGGTGGTTGAGGTTGTTTTGTGCAAAATAGATTTTTTCCCTCCTGTTATTCATTTGTTTAGAATACAAAGGTGCGAACAATGGCTAATGATGGTTTGTCAGAAAGGGTATCTAATGTGACATCAAAGGTTCCAAGCAATCCAATCATTACACCCGTCACCAGTAGCTATGGTGATAATCTTGGTGCACTAATGACAACCATTAAGTTGGATTGTACCAACTTCCTTGAGTGGTCTCAGTTCGCTAAGATGTATATCGGAGGGAGAGGGAAGTTAGGGTACTTGACAGGCCGTGTGAAAGAATCAGCTACTGAGGCCAAGACATAGGACAAGTGGGAGCAAGAGAACCTTATGGTTATGTCATGGCTGCTGAATTTCATGCAACCATCTGGTTAGTAGAGGTTTCTTGTTTCTTCAAACATCGAAAGAGATCTGGGATAAAGCGACTCGAGCCTATTCCCAACAACAGAACATTGCCAAGGTGTACCAGTTGAGACAAGAGATCGCTACTTTTCGTCAGGGAGAAAAGAGTCTATCTACCTACTACACTCTTCAAGGTCTTTAGGAAGAGTTGGACCACTTTCAGGTCATCTAGTGGGACACTGATAAAGACAAATCCACACAATAAACAGGTGGAACATAAAAGAATTTTTGACTTCTTGGCGGGTTTGAATCCGGACTTTGAAGTCACTCGGGTTCAGATTTTAGGGAAGAATGAGCTTTCTTCCTTGGACCAAGTTTATTCACTAGTCCAAGGTGAGGATTGCAGGAAAAAGGCAATGGTACCTACTCCGACCAGCAATCATCTCGCCTTTGCCACATCTTCTAGTGCTCCACAGGGTGGGAAATACCCTTCTCGAAAGAATAGGCCTCCTGATGACAAAGATAAGTTGAAGTGTGAGCATTGTGGGAAGACTAGACACACCCGAGAAACTTGCTGGGATCTTATTGGTCAACCCTCCAAGTTTTCCCATCCCGGACAGCAAATGAGCACCCCTAGAGGCAACACTGCAATCTTTATGCCTCCTAACTTGGGTAACCCAATCGCATCAGCATCTCCCACCGGATCATCTTCCTCCGAGAGCTTCTCTAATGCAGATATAGATCGTCTCCACCACCTTTTGAGTCAGATGGAAGTTTCTTCTACCTCCACTTCCTTTGCTCAGTCAAGTACTCATGCATCTACTAATTTCGTTTCTCATTCCCAATTCAGCCCAACCCGGATTATTGATTCAGGTTGGTCAAATCATATAACTAGACTATCTACCGTGTTTTTTTCATATAGTCTCCTGTCTAGAAGAGATAAAGTCAAAATTGTTTATGGATCCCTTTCCACCATCTCTGGAAAGGGTGACATCAAACTAACTGATGCCCTATCTCTGTCATCTATTCTTTACGTTTCCAATTTATCCACAAATTTATTATCAATTAGAAGTTTGACCAAAAGTTTTAACTATTGTGTGACCTTTTTTCTCACTCATTGTGTGTTTCAGGACTTGGTGACAAGGAAAATGATTGGGAATGGTCGTGAGACAAATAGCCTCTACCTCCTGGACGTGGATGACTCTCCTTCAGCATTACAAATTAATAGTAGTCCTAATAGTAACAATAATGATGCCTAACTCAGATTGTGGCACAATCGTCTAGGTCATTGTCTTTTAAATCCTTAAAGTTGGTCTTTCCGGACCTATTTAAATTTGTTCCTGGTTATAGTCTACAGTGTGAAGTGTGTAAACTCTCAAAACATTGTAGATCTACTTTCTCTCCAAGTATGAAAAAAACGGTCTCCTTCAACTGATTCCTTCTGATGTCTGGGGTCCTGCCCCAACTTTGTCTGTGCATGGCTATTGATGTTTTATTTCTTTTGTGGATGACTTCTCCTGTCATACCTGGATTTACTTGATGAAGTCCCGTGCTGAGGTCCCGGACCTCATCAAGAGGTTTCACAAGATGGTTTTGACTTAATTTGAGAAGCATATTAAAATTTTCCGCTCCGATAATGTGAAAGAATACCATGAGGGTGATTTAAGGTAATATTTGGTAGATCACAGTATGATCCATCAAAGCATATGCCCTTATACCCCTCAACAAAACGGGGCGGCCAAGCGTAAGAACCGTTATTTTTTGGAAGTGACTAGAAGCTTACTGACCGGAATGAATGTTCCGAAGAAGTTTTGGGCCGAAGCAGTGCACACCTCTGCATATTTGATTAATCGCATGTCATTTCGGGTCCTGCAGTTGAAGTCCCTTTATCACTGTCCAGACCATCCTCTGTTTACTGTTCCCCTTCGTGTCTTTGGTTGTGTCTACTTCATTCATATTTTGGGTTCTAATCGAACCAAATTGGATCTAAAATCGATTCGCAGTGTCTTCTTAGGGTATTCCTCTACACAAAAGGGATATCGATGTTTTGATCCCGTGTCTAGAAATGGTTCGTTACCATGGACGTCACATTTTTTTAGAGTATCCCATTTTTTCCTCGTTCCTCTACCTCTCTTCAGGGGGAGCATAGTGAATTGTTGGAAGACAATCTGTCTTCAGTTCCACTTCCGGTGTTGGTCCCTGATGTTATTCATTCTATTGTTCCTATTGAGACTACTGCTAAGAAAGACCTACAAGTTTATACTAGACGGTAAAAGGAGGGGACCACTGTGTTACAACCATCTCCTAACTCTGACTCCTCCGAACCAAGTAACATTGCTCCACTGTCCTCTATGATTCTTGTTTCTGTTCCTGATATTGATAATGATACCGCTCCTATTGTTATACGCGAAGAGAAGCATCAGTGTACGATTCATCCTATCTCTAATTTTATCTTGTATGCATCTCTGTCACCCTCCTATTCGACTTTCTTGTCCTCTGTTTTCTCTATCTTTACCCTCCAGGTTTTAGGAGGATGTCTCTGATCCCAAGTGGCGCAATGCGATGATGGAAGAAATGAGAGCTCTGGACAAGAATGGTACATGGGAAATGGTTGAGTTACCCAAGGGAAAGAAAACCGTAGGCTACAAATGCCGTTCACCATGGAACATAAGGCAAATGGATCCATTGAGAGGTACACGGTAAGACTAGTAGCTAAGGTCTATACTCAGACATACGGGATATACTATAAGGAAACATTTGCACCGGTTGCTAAAATGAACTCCATACGAGTCGTCTTTAGCTGCGAATCACTCGTGGCCCCTACATCAGTTAGATGTGAAAAATGCATTCCTCCATAGAGATCTACGAGAAGAAGTGTATATGTCTCCTCCTCCAAGATTCAAACTTCCTAATAGTGAAGGAAGATTATGTAGGTTGAAGAAATCTATCTATGGCTTGAAACAGTCCCCCCGAGCTTGGTTTGAAAAGTTTAGTCCAGCCGTGAAGAGGACGGGTTACTCACAGAGCCATGTTGATCACACTCTTTTTCAAGAGAAAATGACAGTTAATTACAGCTTTGATTGTCTAGGTTGACGATATTGTGGTGATTGGAAATGACTCCTTAGAGATCCAAAACCCAAAGAAATTCCTAGCAACGGAATTTGAGGTCAATGATTTTGGCAGCTTGAAGTACTTTCTGGGTATTGAGGTATCCCGACCAAAGAAGGGTATCTTCATATCGCAGCAGAAGTATACCTTCGACTTGCTAAAGGATACTGGAAAATTGGGTTCTTGGCCAGCAAAGACTCCTATTAAACAGAATCATAAGTTGAGCTCTAGTGAAGGCCAACTACTAGAAGATAAAGAGATGTACTAAAGACTGGTAGGTGGTCGTATTTATCTTTCTCTCACTAGACCTGACATCGCATATGCAGTCAATCAATTCATGCATGAACCTTGGATCGCTCGCTATGAGGCAGTGGAGAAAATTTTGAGGTATTTGACTGCTACTCTAGGGAAGGGTCTTCTATTTGCTAACCAAGGTCATATTCGACTAGAAGCCTATACTGATGCTAATTGGGCTGGAAGTATAGATACTAGGAGGTCTACCATAAGGTATTGTACTTTCCTTTGTGGTAATCTCATCACTTGGAGAAGCAAGAAGCAGAGTGTGGTGGCCAAGTCAAGTGCTGAAGCCGAATATAGGGCAGACTTATGGGGTAGCAGAATTATTATGGCTGAAAATTTTACTACAAGATCTGGGAATGGAGGTGAATGTTCCTATGAAGTTGTTTTGTGATAACAAGACGGCCATCAATATTGCCCAGAACCCCATTCAACATGATCAGACTAAGCATATTGAAATTGGCAGACACTTTATCAAAGAACAAGTTGCTTCAAAAAACCTTTGCTTGTTGTTTGTACAATGGGAAATCAACTAGCTGATATACTCACAAAAGGGTTACTAAAGCTAGCTTAGAAGGTATTTTTAACAAGATGGGCATGTTGAATATCTATGCTCAGCTTGAGGGGGAGTGTTGAGATATGATTAGTTATGTAGGTGTGTACACTGGATCTCTCATTAAGGGTATATTTGTAATAGGCCTATTAGGGTTAATATAATATAAAATGATTAGAGATTAGAGAGAAATCTCTCTAATCACGTTTTTTCCTCAATGCGTCTTCTTCCTCTCTCTCTCTCTCTCTCTCTCTCCATCTTTTCTTCTAGGTTTCATCTTCAAGTGAACTTACTAAGCTCCACCAATTTGTCCCTAACCTAGTCGGATGCAGTGAGATGGGTAGGAATCGCTGACTTGATAGATTGGAATTCCCCCGATACAGGAAGTGCTTGTGGAACAATATAGGACACTAAGTCAGGTCTACATGAGATATCAGTGAGATCCAAAACCAGATTTCCGCCAGGTTCACCCAAGTCTAAAACCAAACTCTTATCTATCTGGGGTATCATTACTTCTTTGGATTTCACACTGTGTACCTGAAGATACCACAAGCAGAACAACCAAATGACCTACTACTCGCCTTATCCACGCAAGAGCATACCTGAGATTAGAGGAGAGGCTACAGTGCTCCCTTGAAGACTAACCTTTCCTATCATAGATAGTTGCTGAGGGTCCGGAGCCTTGTTCCTTTTGCCAGAAAGGGCCGGCATGGTCTTGTCGCAAGCCTCCCGACATAGCTTCCTCAAAACAAGTCGTAACCAAACTGGGGTAGTTTGTGAGATGATGGGAACATTGAAAAAGGATGTTGATTTCGTCGAAAAATCTGTTGAATCCAGCTTCCGCTTTCGAGAGATATTATTGATACTATTGATTTCGGTGAGTGCTTTGCATTCAGATTAGCAGAGAAAAGTGCTGGTCGAGAGACGAACAGGTAAACCCCGATTCCGAGGTTGCTTGGGCGGAGAGACATTGTCACTATATTTAAGAATGAAGGGGAAGCTGAGGTGGGTAGCATCGCACCCGGGGGGGGGGGTGTATGATGGGAGAGGATCTAGGGGGTCGATGAAAGCTCCAAGCTTCCGACCACCTGTGTTGTCACTTAATTCAAAAGCAGAGATGATGGGACAAGAACCAATGGTTGTGGAAAACCAGGCAATCTTGCATCAATTTGGAGTCTTTCAGGTTGTGGGGTGGGGAGGAGGATTGAGGAGACTCCCTGGTTCGCAAACTACTTGGTGAGGGCTTCTCAAAACTATGGTGAGAGATACCAGGGGATTAAAGCTTTGCCAATAGGCCCAAACGAGATTATAATTGGATCAAGCCCGAAAGGGTCATCTTGGGCTATGGGTGGTAATGGGTTTGCATTAAAAGGGTTGAAGAGAGGGGCTGGACAGTGGGCTCCTTTGGGCTCAAGAGAATGCGGCCTCAAAGCTGGTATAGAGCAGGTTTGGAAAAGGGGTGGGTTTTCGACCCGAACTGATGGGGTTATCAACGAGATTAGGGCGAGGGCTGCAAAGACGCAGAAGGGGAAGGGAGACATACAGAGGTAGGGGAAACTCGATCAAGTGATGAAGGTTTGAGGGTGAGTGGAGGGGGAACGGTTCTAGGAAATGGCAGAGGAGGAAGGTACAGAGGTAAAGTGGTTGGAGTTGTGCCAGAGAAGCCTGATTAGTGATGGCAATGGCATGGCCTCCTTTTCTGCTTTCTACCTCGACTGCTGAGGGTTTTGAGTGAGAGGAGCAGGGAAGTGTCCTTTGGCAGAAGAGGTATCCTCACATAGGGAAGGGGGGGCATCCGATAGACAGTATTTGGAGGAGCATCCTTGTACCATGTTTTCCGAATCTATAGATAACACTAGACTAGATTATGACTTACATTCTTTACTAGTGTAATTAAAATGTCCCTGAGGCCACTACCTTGGCTACACGAGACCACCATCACCTAATAACGGTCTAGGCAGGCACTTGTAAAGTCAAGGACACCTAGTAGTGTAAAGTCCTCATCTCTTAGGCACTATAGCACTAGTTACACACAATGTTTTAAAACGTTAAGGCGTGAGGCGAGGCATTAGGACCTCAAGATGCGTGAGGCGTAAGCCTTGAGGCGTGAAGCGTAAGCCTCACAAGAAAGCTTCATGCTCTCTCATTTTAACAAATAAATATAATATAAGAAAAATGACAAAAAGATTCAAGAAGTTGATGAAAAATTTTAGTATATATACATATATAGAGAGAGAGAGACATATATATATTTGTATTTGTATACATTGTGTGTGTTCATGTGGGCGCACACGTACACATAAGAAATTATATATAAATTAGTTTAAACAAATAACAAATTTTAGAAAAAAAAACGACATTTAAGTCTCAGTTCCTAATTTTAGTTAATGTATAAGACGTACACATAGACATAAAGCAAGCTTCAAGACATGAGGCATGCGCCTCATGTGAGCCTCATGGGGTTTTAAGCCTCATGGTTAAGCCTCAAGGCGTTTTCCTTAAGCCTCGCTTCGAGACGAGCCTCGAGGCGTAAGCCTCACACGCTTTTTAAAACACTGGTTACACATCAAGTTGGATGCTAAAAGACATAATTATATATATATAACTTTTTTACTTATATTTTTTGTAAGATTTGTGCAACTGCTTAACTGCCCTCCCCCCTCTTTCTTCAATCTATGCTCTTGATTTATTGTAGCGATATTTTGGTCTTATGTAAGCTTTACAAAATATTTATTACATAAAAAATTTAATTAAAGTTTCTGCATCTAGTTCACTCTCCTCTTTTCTTCCTATTATGCTCTTTACCTTTTTGCAGTGATATTTTGGTCGTTTATACTTTATTTCTAATTTTAATCTTTTATTTTCAAAAATTATGAATACCTCATACTTTTATTACTTTGATAAATAGAGAGAATTTTGGTCACCAAGGGAGCCCCCATTGCCTAGGTGTCGCTTGGATGCTTTGAGTACACCGATCCATGATTAATCCAATATAAGATAATGTACACGAAATGTTTTCAACTATACTAGGAAATATAACAACAAGAATCATCACCTGAGCCTTATCCCAACATACTGAACCAAGATACTAACGAAGATGCTAAGACAAAGGATAACCAAAAGGGGAAAAAATACAGAGATGAAAACTACCTGGTCAAGAGCACAAGCAAACAAATCCAGTACATGCCCTTGATTTACAAGCTGCTTTGAAAGCCCCTCATAGAACTTCACAGCTTTATGATATTGGGGAACTGAATCTTTATCTAGGTCCTTGTGAGAACGAATTGGATCAGATAAATTCTTAGATACAATCTGCAAGTGTAGGGTTACAGAAAGAGTAAATTAGTAAAACCTCAAAACAATCATTCAAAATCCCCTTAACAGCAAATCAACAGTAGAAGATTAAAAAACTCAAGCGGGAGTTTCTGTAGTATAGCCACAATGATACCAGCTAATAATCCTATCATAGATGATAACACAACTTAATCAACAGGTAAAACAGAGAAGCTATAAGAATGTTTCAGATCAAAATTTAAATAAAAACATAGGACTAAACCCAACTCCTGACATGGAAATGAAGCTATGAAGTTCATTCATCAGCATTAGCACCTCAAACCTTTTGGCATTATCCAATCTGTGACAATGAATGCATAGTTATATTTGATATTTGAGATGTAATAACTGTATTTAATGTTTACAATGCAACCATGTTGCGGGTGGTATCAGCCAATAAGCCCTAAGCCCCAAAGTGTCATTTATGCATGGAACAGAAAGGCAAAGGGCCCTCCAAGAGCATTACGTATGAATAATATAATTGATTTTATAAAAAAGAATTGTACGGGATTGCAATTATACAGAAGTGTAGGATTACAAAATGTTAATGTAACGGCATAAAAGAAAACTCTTCTCCGGAAACTAAGTAAAGTATCCAGCAATGAGTCTCTTTTTCAGGCAAGCTGAGGTTCTCAGTTGAATCTCTTGATTCAACCGATGAACAGTGAACCCGGCCTCCAAAAATTCCGATATAATATTGCAGGAGCTTTGTTTAATATTTGTTTTTGTTAGTAGGAAGCTTCTGTTTCTGGGAATCATATTCTCCGGCTGGATTGTTTCAGGGTGAGAGTTCCAATCTTTGTTCGTCTTCAGAGATCATGCGGTCCAGCAGATCTGTTAATTTTTAAGCTGTTGGTTGTCTTGTCCAGTGGGCAGACACAATGGAGAGAAGATTTATTGTTATCGATTACATCGGAAATTGCGAGTTGGAAAGAGGATAAGCTAAAGATTTCAGAGCGTGAAAGAAAATACTCTAACTGGATTGAAGTGGAAACAGCGATTGTCCCTTGGCTTGCTGATTTGATTAGCTTAGCCCAAAAGAAAGAAAGTAGGAATCTTTTTTTTTTTTTGATTGGTAATCAAGCATATATATATATATATATATATATAAAGGAACAAGAATACAGGAGCAAAAAACAAAAGCCAGAGTTTCCAAGCAAAATAAACTCCAAAGCAATCACGAGAAACAGAAAAGACTCCCTGACTCCTAACCTACCCACTCCGCCCGGAGAGACACTCAACCTAGCACTCCCCAAAGCTCCTCCCCTTCAAATTTTAGACCCGCCCATTCCAAAGCCACCAACCGAATACGAGCCCGAATACAAGATTGGGACTCCGCTTTGTCCTCAAAAACTCTAAGATTTCTCTCTTTCCATATCATCCATGATATGGCACCTGGCAGCACCGACCATAGAGCCTCCCTAGCACCATCCTCACTACCCCGAGGCCAACAAG
Source organism: Tetracentron sinense (assembly GCA_015143295.1). Classification (NCBI taxonomy): domain Eukaryota; kingdom Viridiplantae; phylum Streptophyta; class Magnoliopsida; order Trochodendrales; family Trochodendraceae; genus Tetracentron; species Tetracentron sinense. The sequence continues at coordinate 4,390,026 of CM026572.1, read as the reverse complement.
ATAAGAAGCTAAGAAAAGAAGAGGGAAAGACCCAATCCACACCCATGCAAGAAAAGATACCAAACACCGTAGGACAGTGCAAAAGCAAATGATCTACTGACTCTTCCGCTTGGATACACATGAAACACCTATTGGCCAACCTCCACCCTCTATGCTATAAATGGTCACAAGTGAGGATTTTGTTCACAGCTGCATTCTAGAGGAAAAAAGAGACCTTAGAGAGAATACCTAGATTCCACACTACCCGATGAGGGAAAATACCCGAGGAGACCAGACCCAAAGACTATACAAGTGATCTTACTGAAAAACGACCATGGTTGCTGCCAGACCAGACCAGACCCTGCAATCCCTGATATCAACTTTCGAGGAGTAGGGACTAATGCGAGCCAATAAACACGCCACTTCCTCAACTTCCCAATCATTTAAATCTCGTATCAACACCGGACACCAAACCATCTCCTCTCCCCTTCTCTCCAAGTAGTCCCCAACAACTGCCTCCTTGTTGATGGCTAGCAAAAATATATGCCCAAAATCATCCTGAAGCTTAGAATTGCAGCACCAAACATCTTTCCAGAAACGCACCTCGGACCCTTGCCCCACTATAAATCTGAACTTAGACACCACCAAACTAGCTATCACCATGACCCCCTTCCAGAGACCCAAGCCATGGGAGATCTGAACCTGTAACCTTCTTTGCCTGTCCTGGATGATCTTGTAGAGTTGCAACCTTCATCACCGATAATTTCAGATAACTTAACAGGTTTGCCCTCCCAATTGGTTAAACCGATGCCCATCTTCTCAACAATATCATCTGCTATGCGACCTGATCCATCATTAAATGGATAACAAAAGGCGTGCTAAGTAATTAGAATTTTGGCCCTCTAACACCCCAATACCAATAATTGATTCAGCCCCTAACTCAATCACATCAAGATTACCCCCATTGTTAGCACAAATTCCTTTCGTCTTATTGAGCACAAATGGGGTCCTGGGAAAAACAATATCGCCAGGAAAATTGTCACGAGAATACCCATGGGAAGTAAGCAAGAACTCAGCTAACCAATCAAATTGCAATAGAGGAGAAGAAGACAAAATAAAGTTGGACTGCATACCTTGGGGAGAGCAATAGAGACTAGAATAGGCAGAGGAACTAACAGCCTCTAACGTACCTGCAATAGTCTTTGCAGGCCTATAATCCCTCCTTTTGGTTAATATCGTTGTGGTCATGCCCACTCAAAGATAGAGGTTTGAGAGTTTAATTGGAGGAGTTGTACTCGACCAGCCCGAACTTACTTGAAACAATCTTGGTGTGATTACGGTATCAAAAGGACTCCAATAGGTATATATCAGAAAGATCATCTAAATCACCAAAGAGTGCTCACTAGACTTGGTCTCCACTTGCAAATCCTGTTGTTAACCACTATTACCATTATCTAACCCCAAGATTTCAGCTGAAAAACCATCATTATTACCGAACCAGGAAGACTGTTCAATGGATTTGATGAAGACATTGTCCTCCAATCTTCCCTCCTAAGTACCATATCGACCAAGAATGCAACCCGAAGATGTAACTGAAAACCAGGATCATTGTTACTGTTGCAAATGGACTGATCTGCAATACTACCTGCAGCCATAGGAGGTTTCTGATTTTTAGGCATGTTTGCAGTACTAAGCCCAACTCATATAGCTCTTACCAAGCCTGGTGGTCCCTGCAATACTACTCATATTGCTTAGCTCTAAATGAATAGACGACGGACTGGTCACATAATGGGATAAGCGTGTGGAGCCGCTGAGAGGGCTACTGGGAATTGGTAATAATAGCAGAACCTATAGTTGTTAAAGGCGTTGCCTTAGGCGGTCGCCTAAGCGACCAGGTGCTCTGCTAGGCTCAAGCAACTGGCCGCCTCAGGCAGTCATTATTATAAATCTGATATATGTAATATTATTATTGTTTAAAAATATAAAAGATATTTTATTTGAATATATTAGTTTGGTAAACAAATAAATATGTTATTTTATATATTTTTCATGTCTTTTACCATATAAATGTTAGGGTTTGTATATCCAACAAAAAAAAGGCTTGTAGATAGAAGAAGAAAGAAGAGAAGAATGATGTCAAGTATGTTTCTTTCATGTTAACCTGTCCTCTCTTTCGCTCAGTGAGTGGACTATTGCCTCTCTCTCTCTCTCTCTCTCTCTCTTTGTGGGTTGACCATATGGTCTCCATCTGCTTTTGCATGGTTGTTGCAAGCGTCGCCTAGGCGACCAAGCATACAAGTGGGCTCAAGCGATCCAATAATTTTAAAAAAGGCCTTTAAATGCTTTAAATTTCTTCTAGGACCCTAAAAACTCTTGTAAACCAATATTTAAAGAGGTCTCTTATAATTTAAATAAATGCAAACCTCATAATTATATATTTTACAAATAATATATTTCTTATTACATTTCTTGAGTATAATCAAGAAAAAAGAAAAAATAAGAGTAAGATGTATGGCCTCTCCCTCTCTCTCCCCCTCTCTTGTCACTCTCATGTCCAATGTCACATTGACTGTCGGACTATTTTTCAGTTATTTATTCAGTCTTACACTCTCTCTCCTCTAACATCTCCTACCTCTCTCAGGTTCGGCTGTTACTGTAGACTATTGTTTCTTTCTATTTTTTATCCTTCATAATCTCTCTCTCCCCCCCTTTCAACAATCATTATAGACTTTGTTTTTGTTTTTTTATTTTAATATCCCCAACACTTGAAATCCCCCTTTATTGTTCTTAGAACTTTTTCCAATGATGATTCTATCAAAGTGTATCTTAACAATAGAGATTTTGTAAATTACATGAATTGCAAGGCCCCTTATTCAAGGAAATACGTCATACATAGATCTCATATTGGAGGGATGTCTGCAGTAAAAAATTCATCAGGTGATGCCTCAAGCATCCATGGGGTTTGTCGCCTCGCCTCAAGTCATCTTGACAACTGTGGCTGAACCTATCTACAATGATGGTTGGGTGTTCTTACCCATAACCATATGACAACTATGAGGAATAAATGTGTACCCAGTAACCATCGACTTTGAAAATGAATGTGATCATGTCAAATGGTGTTTCTTGATATGTATCAAAGATGAAGTTTTGGGTTGAATTGGAAGAAGTGGCTGCTTCTCTCTCCTTTTTTTGTCTTGGAGAATGGCTCTCCAGTGGGCTTCTTCTGTAACCTTAGGGGTTTAAGATCTACATTAAAGCAGTCTGCTATCCCCCTACCTCTTTATCTTGGTGTCAAAAACATTTTGCAGATTGATTCGAAGGGCTGAAGTAAGCGATGTGTTAGTAGGTTTTGCTTCAGGATCGGACAACTCACTCATATCACATATTCAGTTTGTGGATGACTCCATCTTTGGCGGCACCAACAATAAGCAGCTAAAGTACTTGACATGCACCTTTTGTGGTTTCAAAACAATATCTAGCTCCGGATAAATTTAAGCAAAACTGATGTGTTTGCAGTGTACGAGGTGGGTAACATAGCAGAGATAGTCAGTGCTCTGGGGATGTATAACAAGGTCCTTTCCATCCACATAATTCAGTCTACGGCTTTGAGCTAGCTATCGATCTGAAATTCTATGGAATAATATGGTTGATCGTTTCGGAAGGAGGTTTTCACCTTGGAAGAAAGGATACTTATGTGAAGTGAGCAGGGTTACCCTAATTCGTAGAACTTTGTCCAACCTTCCTACTGACCTTCTTTTCCTATTCTCCGACCAGCAGTGGCTTTCAAATCCGAGAAGTTGAAAGAGATTTCCTTAGGAACAACAATGATGTCTCCAAGAAGTAATACTTGGTTTAATGGAAGAGGGTAAGCATCCAAGAGTAGTGGGAGGATTAAGCATCCGGTCGTTGTAGAAAACCAACAAGGCTCTAATGGGTAAACAGTTTAGGAGATTCCGAGTCAAGCAAGCTAATCTATAGAGGACATTAGTAGAAAGCAGATATAGTTCAGATTCCGAGTCAAGCAAGATAATCTATGGAAGACGATGGTAGAAAGCCAATATAGGTGCATGAACCGATGATGGGAGACCTACATAATCACTAATAGCCATGGAGCGAGTATATGGAAGGGAATAGCTAAAACGAAGTTCTCTAAAGGCATCCGCTTTAAAGTGGGTTGTGGGGAGAGATGAGATTCTGGGAGGACTTGATGTGTGGGATTCTACTTTTTCCTTCTTCGACCTGGGTGATTATATACCGCATCAGATAGGTTTCCTTGTGGAGAGATGCTTTAAAAGAGCCGTAGAAAGTGTAATCTAGAACCTAAGATCAAGGTTTAAAAAAAGGGTTTCGGACACCGTAACGGACACAGCCGAAACCTTTACATAATACCGTTACGTAATGGTTTCGGCCTTTACTTATTTTTTTTTCTTTTTGCTTAAAAAAATCCAATAAATTCCAATAAATGGAAAAAAAAATTAAAAAAACATATAATAAATGAGTAACAAGATACTTTTAAAGCTAATATGAAGCTCAAAATTTAGAAATAAGGAAATTAGATGGGTCGAGGGTTGAAACATACCTGAAATAAAGAGCATGCCTTGGATTCCTTCAAATCTATGAATTAAACCCCAAATTAAGTTGTTAATTAACAAAAAAAAAAAGGATTTTAAGAAAAAAAATGTATTAAGAATAGGTAGAGAAGAAGAGAGGAAGCAAAAATGAAGTTTTAGAATGAGTTTAGGAATTTTCGGAACCCAGTCCTACGACCGAAACCATTACATATCGAGCATAACGCCCGTTACGTAACAGTTTCAGGCGTTACGGTTTTGTTTCGGGATAAACGAGTAAAGGTATGGTATCAGGAATTGGAGATCACCAAAACCTTTACGTAACGGTTTCGGCGTTTTTTTAAACCATGCCTGAGATCCAGGAGGGATGTGAATGACTATGATATCGCACCCATAGCTAGCCTCTTTGACTACCTGAACCAGACTTTCATACTTCCAGGTTCCCCAAATAGACAGATTTGGACATGGGATGCCAGGGGGCATATTCTTGAATAGTCTTTCTATCAAGCTCTATTCATCTTTGAATACACCCAATACTCAGATAACGTTGTCAAAAGCACTCCGGTAATCCGGTTCCATCCAAATTTGTTTTCTTTCTTTGGACTGTCTCATTGGACGAAACCTCACGCTGGATCAGCTCATCAGCACAAGGAAGATTATGTCGTATGTCAATATCCTTTACGAAGCCAAGGGAAACTATAGACTATTTTTCTCCTTTAATGTGAAAGCAGAGTATGGCATTATTTAATACATCGTTTGAGACTGGGATGGGTTGTTCTGAAATTTCTCATGGGCCTTATTCTTGGTTGCCTCCAGACACCTTTCGGAAGCGATGAAGGGTCCTTCCTTTACAGTATGATTCATTCTGCAATCTCAAGCACAGTTTGAAGGAAGAAAAAAAAAGACTAGTGGATCTTTGAAGACAAATTTGAGTCAACACAGTCTTTGATGATCAATCCAATTCTGCTCTTTTTTAGGTCCTCATTCCTTAAAGGCTACAAGGATCTAAGACTAGGGTCCCTTTTGTCTGAATAGGTTGCTTCAATTCAAGGCAATCCATAGTTTTTGATTTGCCAACTATCATATCATCAGTTTTTGTCCATGGGATTCCCCTCTTCTTATCAATGAAACTCTACTGCTGAAGAAAAATGCTTCAAAAATACTGAAAATAAAATAAGAATAAAAACATATTTAAATCAGTAAAAATTATTGTACAAGGATGAGCAAAGAAAAGTTATACATATAATAATAACAATAAAAGTCATGAATGAATAAAAAACAACATGCTAGATTATTCAACAAAATTCTCCAATGGCATAGAATATGACTGATAAATCCTTTTGAATTAGAGCTACATTTGTCGTAAAATAATTACAAACATAAAGTTTAAGGGCACAACCAGAATATCTTCAAAAAACTTATAATAAACATTATAAAATACAATAAAAAAACTTTAGGTATACATATTTATCTTTACTATTATAATGGGAGAGGCATGCCTGAATTTTCTGAAATTCCTAAATTACCCTTATATAAAACAAAACTTTAATTTAATGTTTTACTTTAATTCCCAAACTACCCTCATCTATTTAAAGAATAGAATCAAAGTCAATCGCGACTCGGGGAGAGTTCAATCGCACCCACAGGTTAACACATGTCCCTTTTAACTCCTATTAACTATGGTTAACTCCTTCCCCTCGCTCTCACGTGCCACCTGCTAGTAAAATTTTAAAATACCATCCTTCTTGTCATCGTCCAAGCCTTTATCCCAAAAATTTGGGATCGGCTACATAAATCCTATTTTGGCATTCCACTCAATCTAGATCCATATTTTCTTTAACAGTATGAGACTTCAAACCTTTCTAACAACATCTATGTCCTTCTTGATCATGACCATGTCCTTTTAAATAGTACTTTTTTTAATCAATACTCATCTTATTAAAAAGAATGATAGCAGCAAGGACAAGGCGGAAGGCCGATTGGTTTACAAGCAAGTAAACAATAACCCCGCCCTTACTCCTATAACGATATCCTCCCCTATCTTACCTCATGGAACTAATACAATATGTCCTGTATTTCCTCCCTAGAATAATGTAAGCCTACCCACTCCAAAACAGCCCAACGGACTCGACTGCATATCCGGGGTGTTGAAACCGATTTGTCTTCAAACACCCTGCTATTTCTTTCTAATCAAAGGGTCCAAGAAATAGACCCCGGACGCACTCCCCAAATCTTCTCACCAACCCCCGGCCCTTGATCACGGTTCCAACAATCTAGGAGATGACGAAACGATGATGGGGTGACCCAGGCCTCCCCCAGGCGATCTAAGAAATAGTTTCACACCTCCGATGCTACCGGGCAATGTAAAAGAAGATGATTCACTGTCTCCTCCGCTTGGTGGCACATGTAGCATCGGTTCGCCAAGCTCCACCCTCTATGCTGCAAATGATCTCCAGTCAAAAGTTTATCCAACGCCGTAGACCAAAGAAAAAAGGAAACCTTAGAGGGTATCCTAGGGTTCCACACAACTCTTGGTAAATATAAGGTTCCCTTCTTTTTTCCAGTGAAGAGAAAAAAATGCACTTTCTAACAACCTTGTTCCAAAACAATGTCTTTTCTGATATACATGTCCTGTATAATTCACCATGTAATTTGTAAAAAGCACATAACAGCAAGTAGTGTTAATTACATGGTAACCTGAAGTGTTTAGTTTTTCACTGACATATGTAAACACCTACAAGTCTACATTAAGTATTGATGTGGCAATATGACGTGTACTTTGGTAGTGCATCTCCTCCCTCAGTTATCTTATGTAGACAATGATGCATCATCAATCTGTGACACATATTGCATTTTTCTGTTTTTGCAGGTAGGCCCAAAAATTGTAAATTCAAATAGGAACTTTATACATATATGTATGTATATAATATTAAAAATTACTTTCTGATAAACTTGTTCTATTAATTCCACTATTCAATTTAGAACATTTACATTAAATAAACATGTATAAGTAACACAATAAATTGTGTTAATTACAGATTACATTAAGTGGTTCTATTTAAAATGACACCAATGAGAAGGACGCTATGTTAATATTCATGTGTCAAAATGTGTAAAGCATGTGCACTTTCAAGTGCATCCCAAACAATTTTAGTACTCATATGGAATTGTGGCATGTAAGTTGGCTAGCGTCCCAGGATTGCTCCCTGTGGTCGTGTGTTCAACTCCCACTCCTCGACATACCCTGGTATCCGTGGAGAAAATTCCAAGTGGGTCGGTGCGGATACCCGAAGGGACCAGTCCTTGGCTCGAAGGCTTTGCGACACCCTTTGTTACCCAAAAAAAATGATTGATGTGTCATCCATCTGTAACCTGTATCACACATTCTATGTGCATTTTCAGGTGGGTATGCCCTTTATCACTAAGACACTAACTGATGATAACTGAAGAGAAGGCCTTACAGCTGAAATTTTGCATAAGGGATGGACTGATAAAATACAGACAAGCAAAAAAAATGCATTGGTAAATTGATCAAGCACTACATTTCATGGCACACTGATGGTATTCAAGTGAAAAAAGGAAAATATAATTTAAGAATGGGTTGGGATCACATGACTGCAAATCAAAGATTAAGGAAGAACATGAAATTCTGCAATTATGATGAATCTGTCAATACTTACAGCACCCGGCCCTTCAGTGGAAGGGCCACCAATAAATGCCATAATTCTTGCTCCAGAACCAGGAACACAAGCTCCTAACAAACTGGCAGCCACACTCAATGCCATGCTAGTGCACCTAGTCGCCCGCTGATCTGCAGGCACAGCCCAAGGATCTTTCTGAAGCTCCTCCAAAGCCTAAGTGGGAAAAAAAGACTGTTAAACCAATAACCATAAGAAATCTGACCGATCACAGTTGCCAAAGCTTCATTAGCTAATACCAAAGCTGACGGATATTGCGGGGTAACAAACAGGAAAGGGAAAAAAGAAACAAGGTCTCGGTCTTTGCAAATATAAAGCTTCCTTTTTAATGTAGAGAAAAATTAAAAAACAATTTCTAGGTCTTGGTAAATATAAGGCTCCCTTCTTTTTTCCAGTGAAGAGAAAAAAATGGCAACACTCAATCAACAGGACACGAAAATCACATTGTATCTTCACCCAAAAAAGTAAGAGATCTGTATTTTAGTTTTTTTTTCATCAGAATGACGAGATAGTTCACACCAAGGGTCTATTTGGATTGAAGGAATTAGAACATCTGTGAGTTCCAATTTATAGCATTGCAATATCTATAGATTGGATAGCTTATGTATTGAAATTCTATTGTTTGGTTTAAACGATAGAGTTTGATGGAAATATGCTATGAATTTAAAGTTCACTATCTAGGTCCTAAAATTCACTTAATAATTGATATGTTTGTTTATAGTTACCAGAGTGATAAGTCAAAGCGAAAGTGAGAAGCGAGAAGCGAGGCTCAAAAAAAACTTAGGAAAGGGAAAGCGAGAAATGAGATATAGACTCGTCATTCCCATTATGGTATTATGGGTAGCTACACATTTGATTTTATCTTACATGAGATTTTCGTTAAAAAGTAGATGCTTTAGGTTCCAAACCGACGATACTTGCTTAGAGTCTATACTCTAGGCTATAGAATCTGGTCTAACTCATCATTTCACACATACAACTCCTTTTGACTACTAAATGGGACGTGATGGAAACAAGCTTCCTATGAAACGAGTTTGGGAAACAAGCTTCCTATGAAACGAGTTTGGGAAACGAGCTTCCTGGGAAGCAAGCTTCCCACCCTGTACATAGCTTCCCTACAACTATGTGTTTGATTACATATATGAAATCAATAATTATCTTTTTAGATAATCATAAAAATGGGGTGGGCCAAATAGCAAATCCCAATACTTAATACAAATCTATAGAGTAGTGAGTTCCAGTGCTTCCTAATACAAATAAAAGAATTCTTATTATATTAGACTCTAGTTATATAAATATTCTAAATTAACACATATATTTTTTTAAATAACAATATTTTTTTTCATATATATGTAAAGAAAAACCATTTTATATTTTAGTAATAAAATAATTATTTTTGTGATAACGGAGTATCAGAATATATAACCATTATATATTTTCAATTATCTAAATACCATTTTTAAGTTCAAATCATTATTTACTGAAATTTTCTAAAAACTATATTTAGTTAGTATTTGGCAAGTCTAAGAAATAGAGCTTATTTGACTTGTTTTAAACAATAAGATCTAAAATCGAAATAAGACCGTTTGATAAATGCCTATTTGGAAGCTCTATATTTTAAACATTGGAAATTTTGCATATCATTCAAAAGTTGGAGAAAGTTTAGTTTTTGAAATAAACTTGCTAAAGCGGGTAGACATTTTACCATCATTATTGTCGATTTTTGGGACAGATTTGCTTATTAAAATTTTGTTATTTCCTATTATATCCCTATTTCTAGTTTGGTTTTCATGTTAGTTGTGTCATTTTTTTTATAAAAATACACAAAATGCCCCTCAAATAAGTGCTTATTTGTATGTATTACCAAACAGGCAATAAAATATAAGAGCTTGTTTTTAGTATTTAAACAAACAATGAGAAGACCCAAAAAATAAGATGTAATAAAGAAACTCTTATTAAATTAGTTTTTATTAGATCAGATTAGATTTGTCGAGCGCAAAACTTTAAAAAAAAAAAACAGTTTTTATTATTTTTATAAAAAAAAATAAGTTTAATTAAATATAAATATATTTACTTAGTTAGAAATTAATTAATTTTTAAAATAAAAATTATTGGAAAGTTGTTTAGTAGAAATCATAAAATTAAATATCCTTCTGAGATAATTCAAATTCAAAACATACTAAGGTCAAGAAAGAGTGATAGTGAAGCTCTTGCAAAACGTAGGAATCAGCATTGTTTCAGTTCTCATGTGAATTCATTCATAGGAATTGGGAGTCTCCAAACATGGAATTGGAAATCTTAATTCCCGCTGTCCAAACGGGCAAGGAGAAACTAACCGAATTCAAGGCAAACTCGCATTCAGACGCAGGCAATAGAAATCGAGCTATGCTCTCGCCCGATAGCCCATCCATGGCACCAGCAATTACGCCAGGAGTTGGCTTTGGCTTCTTCACAAAGAAGCTCATCTGCTCGAGAATCTGATCCTTTGACATCTCCTTCGATCCCTTGAACACGTACGTCTTGGAGATCTGCCCGAACCCCAGCTCGTGAACATGAACGTAAGTCCCAAACGTGACCAATCCGACAAGTGAATTGTCGGGCAACAGATCGATTGCCTGTGAGAGAGCAGACTTCAAGAACCCAAGCTCTTCCTCGATCAAGCAAGTATCAACGACGAAGAGGAAGACAGGGGGGACGGACGATTTCTCCGTCGGCGATTCGTATTCGATCGTTGTGTACTGAGGGAAGAGCTCGGCTGGAAGATTGTCTTCGGAGATAGAAGCATAGTGAGGAGGAAAATGATTGCGTTGGAAGCAGAAGGGACAAATCCAGATCTTCGCCATGAAATCGACGACCGAGAAAGGGTTTAGAACCGATCTGCAGGTCCTGCAACGGAGAGGAGGGTATGGAAGGACTGGCATGTTCGAAAGGGGCTTTAATGGCGTGTAGATCGTAGAGACTGGAACGACGCAGTTCGCTGATTCTTGCTTCGAACCTGGAAAGACGTTCCAGGGCATCCGTACGCCGTCCTGCGATTCCAGGTCTTGGAATTCCGCCATTGAACAAGTTTTTTATCAGAGACGAAATTCTAGGGTTTGAGAGAAGAGTTTCTAGGGTTCAAGTTTAGCGCTCCTCTGGAGATGACAAAATGTTGGTCGTTTTGGTAAGGAAAGAAGGAGTTGATGACTCTATCCTGATTCCTGTGTGCGAAATCTGCTGCTTCAGTTTGTTGAATCCGTGCCAGGTGGAGTGACGGAGGGTTTTGATGACTCTAAGCAATTGATTTTTAGAAAGAGAAAAAATAATCAAAATCTTAACTTTAATTTAGTTAAGCTGAACGAGGTTAAAGGAGGTGTTAAAAGAGACACGAGGGACAAGGGATAAGATCATAGTTAGCAATTTGGCGTATGCCAACAGTTCGGTAGGAGAATTATTCGCATTAATTCGGAGTAGTTATTTAATAATTCGTTCAGAAATTCGGCCAAAAAAAATACAAATCATCAAAAGTACGGTATGAGAATAATTCAATTATAATTTGGATCGAAATTAAAAATTTTGTTTATTCGAATAAACATATAAAATACATGTATAATGTTACTTTTCATCTGGATTTTTATGTAATCGAATAGATAAACGTTAGTGACCTAAGTATATAAATAGAATATAAAATAGATATAAAATACATGTATGAGGTTTCTTTTCATATGATGAGACGGTCACGCATGCACGTCGTGAGACCATGGCTGAGTCTGAGAGATGGAGAGAGATAAATATTTATAGAGAGAGACTAACCTCAAATCCGATGATGCTTAGGCCGTGACTGAGAATGGAAATGAGTTCAAAGAAAGGCAAAAAACCAATGAGTTCAAATCGCGATTGAACTTGGGCCGAGTTCAATCGCCGTTAACTGTGATCTCATTTCATAGATAATAGTTCGGTTATACCACATTTTGTACTTTTTTTTATTTTTTATTTGGTACCTTTTGTGTAATTTGTATGGTTTTTTTAATTATTTTTCTTTAAAGAAAAATGTTTACTTTTTATACTTTTGTCCTTTCATAGTAGTTATTTCGTACTTGTTTTTGGTAAACACATTCTGCTGGGTATTTTTGTAATTTACATGATTTTTATAATATGTTTTTATTCAAGAATGAGTCGCGGATTATTCATTTTGGTTTATGGGAACACGAATAGATACGTATCATTGATCTAAACAACTGAAATCAACGTTTACTGAACAACTGGTCTAATTCATGAATAAAACGCGAATTATTCTCGTATTTACAAACTATGGGTAAGATAAGCAGAGACCCAGGTTTGCTAATCATTGCTCGCGTATTTACTAACTATGGGTAAGATAAGCAAAGACCCTGGTCAGCCAATCATTGCTCAATTATTATTACTATTTTCAATTTGAATACAAACCGGAGCTATGCTTCACGGCGTTGAAGCAAAGCTCCTGGTGTAAGTTATTTTTATTCTTTGATGAACCAATGGTTTATTAAGCTCAATTAAAAAATCTTTGCTTTTTGGGGGGGGGGGGGGGTTTTACGACAACAATCCCATCTGTCAGCCTATTCTAATCGAACAAAAACGCCAGTGAAATAGGCGTTTCCATAAAGGCTTCTTGGTGAAGACAATGAATAGCAAATTGTAATGCATATTCTCCGATGAACCAGGGGTTTATCAATTTCAATTTCAATTTTATTTTTTTTGGTTTTACACTTAGTAACCCAAATCGTGGGTAGACCCCTCCGCTCCCGCTCTCAAACCTCGCTCTCACGGTTTGAGAGCGGAATCGTCGCCGGAGCGCGGTTTTAGATTTAATAGAGCGCGTTTTTAAATTTCTTAGAGCGCAGTGTTCAAAATAGTAGGAGAAAGCTTCGTTTTCCCATGTCATTTCCTGTTCGCCATTATTCTGTAACGTCATTGTTCTGTAAGATTGTAAGTAAGAATGAAGGAGACGAAAGGAAGACGAAAACAGGTGTTCAAAACTTTAAAATTTAAAATTTATTAAATTGATTTAATGACTTGAAATCTGAAAAGACTTGTCCTTACAAGTCTTTTCATTATTTTTAAAAAAAATTTACTTTATAAAGTAAGTCAGCAATGAGTCTTTTCAACTTTTTCGTTGGGGGAGAAAGTGATCAATCAATTGAACCTCTCAGAAATTGAACACATATACAATTAATTAGGATTGAACCTCTCCCAAGTTCAATCGCACCCGGTGGTGAATACGTGTCCCTTTTAACCATGGTTAAAATTAACTAATTCTTAAGAATTAATAATGTAACCTTAGTCTTAAAAAAATATTAAAATATTATATATATATATATATATATATGGCGACGCTCCAGAGGCGCTCTCGACTATATTCTAAATTAAAATTTGACGCTCTCCCGCTCTCGCTCCCGCTCAACGCTTTGGTTACTTAGGTTTTACATCGACAATCCCATCAACTGACATGCTCTAACCGAACAAAAAATCTGGTGAAACATGTGTTCCCATCCTTCTTACTCAGTAGTTAGTACAGTCCTGATCAAGAACATAATTAATTTACCAAACAAGGTAACATATTTTTAACAAAAAGCTCTTATTTATCAAACATTGCAGTCCTTTCTAAAATAAGATATAAGATTTTAAGCATGTCCATTCCAAACAACTATAAGGGATGGAATTTTCAGATATGTTCAAAATCTCGAACTTCCAGCTGGTATTTGACATAGCATTAGGAAATATCGGGTTTTGGTTTGATTAAATTTTTTAGTAAATTAAGTAAACATGCAAAAAAAAAATCTTACTGTTAATATATAATCAAGACATACAAATAGAGTGTATCTATTGTCAATTGAGAATTGTTGACTAACAGAGCATCTATTTTGCAGTTTACACATAGATACTCATATGTGTACTGTAAGCACCCCAATTTTACACCCCCTTTAGACCTTTTAGCACCTTCAAACCTTTTCAAAAATATCTCAAAAACCTCAATTTAAAGTCTATTTTCATAGACCTTACTTCTTGAAAAACAACCCGAAAGCAGAAAGATGACCAAAATGCCCTTGTGGTGTAAATAGACCAAAATATCTCTGAAAAGTTATGAAAAACTCACATTTATCTAAAATATTTTTTGGATTTTATCAGTTCACTTTCGGCTGTTTTTGGGATCAAATCGGGCCTAAAGTAGAAAATTGACTAAAATGCCCCTATGGTGAAAAATGACCAAATACTCTTGAAAAGTGCTCAAAAGTTGTCATTTTGTCCAAAATAATTTAAAACTTTTTTGGTTCAATCTCGACTATTTTCAGAGTCAAAACGGGTTTAAAATGCAAAATTAGCTTTTCGACCAATTGGAGCACGACACGTGGTGCCACTAGAAGATAAAATAGGAGGGCCACTGTTTGAAACAGTGCCTCCCTTTAGTGGACCCCTTTGACTATTCAAACTGACATATTGTGTGCGGGGCGCTACTTCATGTAGCACCCCCCAAAATTACCCTTCTTTTGCCGCCCTAGTACTGTTCCCACCACCTTACTTTGGCGGAGATATTTGCACATGGGGGCTACTTCTAGTAGCGCCCCCTATTTTTTTAACCCTTATAAATACCCCCTCATTTCTCATTTTTTCATTCATCACTTCCACTCTCTCTTTTTCCTCTTTGAAAAACCCTTTTCTAACGTTTGGAGATCCCGGGAAAGGTGATTTCGAAAAATCGCTTCTCGGGAGCTCTTATTTCAGAAGTCAATCTGAGTTTCGAGGAAGATAAAATTATACCAAACTCTATCTTTTTTTAGTCTTTTATCTGTTTTTCAATTCCTTTATCACTTTTAAATACTTAGACTACTAGTCTACCCTAGTCGAACCTCTGCCCAAATTCATATTCAAAACATAGCCTAGTCTAGTTGAACCTCTGCCCAAATCCTAGTTCAAAACCTAGCCTACCCTAATCGAACCTCTGCCTAAATCTCTGTTCAAAACCTAGCTTACCCTAGTCGAACCTCTGCCCAAATCCCAGTTTGAATCTAACCCTAGATAAATCCTTGCTTAACCTTAGTCGAACCTCTGCCTGAATCCTGGTTCAGGTTTACCCTACCAAAATTATGTTCTGAACTGCTTAAGGCTCCTTGAAAAAAGCTTAAACTGTCCCATCACTCCTGAATATGAGCTTAAACCATTCAAAACACCCTAACATCCAAAAGAAAAATCTCTTTTGTTCCTGGATAGGAGCTAAGGCTGTCAAAACTCTTCAATCACCCACCATCCAAACAAATCAATTCAAACCATCAACTACCCTCTGAAACTATGTGTGGCTTGATTTCACTGATCGTGGATACGTAGGCAACCCTGATCAGGTTCAACTCACCCAGGATAGAACCCTATCCTGTCCCAGCTTATTTCAACATGTACATTTATGTTAATATCTCATTGCTCGGCATATAGATCAAACTTCAAGCTTCTTGTATTGTTTTCTTTATTTAATTAAGACTTAGAGAGTAGGTAACCATCTTTAGATGAGAGTTTAGGAGTGCCTAACACCTTCCTCTAACTCAATTGAATCTCTTACCCTGACCTTTGACTTCTAGACCATGGTTTATCCAACATTTTAGAGACCTATTTCCCTTAGAATTAGATAGGTGGCGACTCTCCTTTCAATTGTGATTTATCGCTATTCCTCATCGGGTTTAATCCTGATCGGGAATGAGGGTTAAAATTCTGGTACTCACAGTTGACGACTCTACTGGGGACATTCAAGCCAAATCCTGAGTCTGAATCAAATACAAAAAACCACATCTTTCAATTTCATATATATGTTGCTAATTTATTTAATTATTCGAACCTCAAACATTTGTTCGCCAACTTAGCAACATGCCTAGGTTCCATTTTTTATTCATATCTGATTTTGATTGATGGATATATCACCTATCTAGTTGGATCTGGTAAGCTTATAATTGAGGGTGTTTATCCCCGACGATAGAACCCAAAGATCTGTGGAAAGCACTGGCGGTATATGACATTATACCACTTAAGGGAATTTCTGGAGTCTCAAATCCAAGAAGTCAAACCTAGTAGATCTAGTTATGTTGATTTTTTTACATTTTGGTACACCTTTATCCAATTTTTATTTGACTAAATAATTTTCTTTTACTTTTAAGTCAAACTAGTAAGCACAACACGTGCAAGGCACGTGGGCACCTTGTTTTTTCTTTTACGATATCCACATAATCACAATAGTATACAATAAACATATGATAAATAAATAGTACATGAAAGTGAAATTTAGAAAATTGAGGTGCGTCATTTGTAGCATGTCCTAGTTTATGTTTTGTAAATAGTAAATTTCATCTCTCAATTGTAATTTAACTCTTCCAGATATGAATAACCTCCATCATAAGAAAAAGAAGAATAAAGGATCATTAAGGAACAAAGTTTTGCAATTTGAATGTAAATTCATCTCAAAGAGAATGACCACATAAAAGGAAACGAAAAATTACATCAACATGTGTGGTAAAGAAACCATTTTGTTTATCTTGAGCCAGAAGGTTATCACAATGATCCAAATATCTGAATCCATTGAAAGTAATCCTTCTCCACTTGCTACCAACAACACAGAGGTATAAGAAGGATCCTCAAAAACACCACGCGGGTTTGAATAGATTGGCAATAGATCTGGGGAATTTGCAAATTGGAGATTTAAATTTCACCATTTTTAATTCTGTCATTAGATTATAACAAGAAAAGACAAGCTCTTGTGATAGAAAAATTAAGAGAGAAAAAACCCATTAGAGTTCTCATTTTCATTCTTGACTATGAAAAGATAAATTCAAGGAAAATGGGCTTACATTTTCAAGAGATCCATATGATGAGATCACACTCATCTTAAACATTCGAGCTCAAATAAAAGCTTGACTTGATTCGTTGAATCCTTAAATGGCAACTTGAGCTTGGCCGAAACGAGTCGAACTGAGTCGAGCTGTCAAGCTAGCTTGCCTTGAGTGTAGCCCTAGGTGATTGAACTCATTCTCCATTGTAATGTATTCAAAACCAAAAGCTCCATTCTTTGAATCACCTTGCTTTCAAAGTTGTATTCTTCTACCTGAAACTCTGACAATGTTGACAATCAGCATTCTTCCATCTTTGCCGCCAAAGATAAACACGCCACCGATAGTAATGGAATCACCCATGGTTTCCTACTTTGCCAACACTAGCACCAACCATTCTCCATCAAGATTACTATATAAAAAATAATCCATTTTTCAGATTTTAAAAAAGGATGCTTACATCAATGGCTCTCTTTGAAAGAAATCGATTAAAGTAAGTGACAAACAAATAAGTCGTTTAGTGGCAAAATCTGAAGAACGGTCATGTCTGAATCAAAAGAAACCAAGGAAACTCTCAGAAATCAACAGAAACTGAAACCAAGAACAAAACACAAGAGGGAGAGAAGAAAGGGGTTCAAAATGTTGAGTATTGGAAACAAATGATAGCTCTCACTCCAGGTAATTATATTGAAGCACATAAAAGCAAGTCAAATGGTTATTCTTTGTAATAGCCTGCACATGCAAGCTTTTATTCTTAAAGTGAATACGAATCTCATGAAACATAAAAACTCGTGAAACATCAAACCTACAAATAATGGGTTGATAGTCTTAAAGATGAAAGGGCAAGAGAAAAAAGTGTCAGCAGGAGTAGCTTATAGGAGAA
Organism: Tetracentron sinense; assembly: GCA_015143295.1. Taxonomy (NCBI): domain Eukaryota; kingdom Viridiplantae; phylum Streptophyta; class Magnoliopsida; order Trochodendrales; family Trochodendraceae; genus Tetracentron; species Tetracentron sinense. Next base: position 4,372,079 of record CM026572.1, on the reverse strand, counting down.
GTTGGGGAAGTGACACCAAATGAACACGCTAGGAGGTAGAAAACTCTTTCTACTGGAATTTATGCTCTTTGATGGTTAAGTTCTAGCTATGATTTCATGGACCTAAAGAAACTTTATTGTTTTTCTCATGTCAATCACATAATGGTATATAAATTTGGTTCAACTTTTTTTAAGCCCTGGTATCCTTAGTTAAAGATATTTTGATCATCAGAATCCCATTGTTACGTTCAAATATCACAACTAATCACGATGGCCTCACACATTATACATGTGTGCAAAAGAGTAATCCTTTTTGAGCATGACTCATATTACAACATTATATCAAAAAGTGGGAAGGTAGAAAGGAAAAATAATTCATTTCTTCAAGTTATTACACAAATAACACTAAATAATGATTGGTGATGTTGCGAAAGAAAACCTTACCACACAACAAGGAAGTCTGATAGCACTAGTATACGTGTGAGTGTATGGTTAAATTGATTTGGGTTATTCTCATAGAAATTCTTGCATTGCATTAGTTTGAAATGAATGATGTTATCTTGCATTGCATTAGTTTGAAGTGAATGATTTTATATATCTAATATTTATCATCACTATTATGATATTATATTTGGGTTGATTTTCTATTGGGCTTGTGAAACTCACTATTGATTTATGTTTAAGATTGAGCTACTAGACGTGGTGAGAAGTTGGACTAAGGATAGAAAATTTATTAATTGTCTTTTAATATTTACTTTGAATGGGAATGATGATTATAAGACTTAATTCAGTCTTATGAGCCTTTCACTTTGGTAGTACTATCTTATTGAATTTTCTATGACGGTAATCTAATTATGATTGTTATTGTTACATATCATATTGGTTTGAAATTTGTGATAACAAAATGTGTAATTTTGATTAATGAATGAGTAGAAAATATTAATTTTAATAAAGAATATAATTAATTTTCATTATAACTCTTCGAGTTCTCGGGCAATGGGCGATCTAGGGATTATGAGTTGGGTCACCGGCCTTTTTTGAAACTCGGGGTGTTACAAATTGGTATTAGAACTCAAGCCCTGGATCCCAGATCCATAATACATTTAGAATGAACCAAACATAAAAATGGAAGAGATAATGACTTGAAATTTGAACAATGTGTGATTTATATTTGACTGTTAGATGAGACATAACCCTAGATTAAATCATCAAAATAAGACCTGGACACTTGTTAGAATAATTCTTAGAATAATGCAGTAGTTGAGGGTACACTCTTACTCTTCAATTCTTGGGTGAAAGTGCTATTTGACCAAGGTTTTGCGCATTCATTCATTTCCATTGCATATATGTCTACATTGGGCTTAGAGTCAAAACCACTTAGCCAAATTCTTTGTGTGACCACCCTTGTTGGTAGCGGTGTCAAGACCGATAGACTTTGTCGTTCTTGTATTGTTAGAGTAGCGAATCAAGAGTTTGAAGTATATCTTCACTCAAAAGGAGCTCAATTTGAGGTAGTGGAGGTGGATGAAATTCTTGAATGATAATGAGTTTACTCTTCATGATCACTCAGGAAAGACAAATGTCGTAGCAGATACTTTGAGCAGAAAATCTTAATGAAAGATGTTTTGTTTGACCTTGCAGAGATGGAAAATGTATGATGGTGTGGAGAACTACGACCTTCGAGTGAAAGAGCAGGATGAGAGGGTATATGTGTATAACCTAGTAGCACAACCTGCTTTATTGCAATAAGTGATCGAAGTACAGAAGGAGGATCTAGATTTTGAGGCCATTCAAGCCAAGATAATCGATGGTGACGGATCAAAAAAATGGACAGTACAAGGAGAAAGTTGTGGGCAGTGAAATTGTGACACAAGACTGGATTGAGATGCACCAACTTCAATATGCTCACTTTATACCAAGTCAAAGAAGATGGTGTATATACACCATGCCAAGCCCAAACCATCAAGTGGCTTTGGTCTGTCTCTATAGACAGACCTGGTTAAATGAACCTCTATGGACTGGCCAAAAAGTTAGTCCTTAATAATGAACCCCGCGGGCTAACTCCATGAGTTAGTCCGCAAACAAACTTCATTAGTCAGTCTCCGCGGACAAACCCTTTAGGTCAAGTCCGCGGGCTAGCCAAAGGCTAGCTCTATTGAACCTGGTCTGTGACCATAAATGGCCAGAGACTTGACCCAGACCATGGGCAGGACCCATGGTCCCACCCCTTTATGGTCCACAGGCTGACCAAGGTCAGCCCCTTTTGAGTGACCTGGTCCAGGACCCAAATAGGCCTTGGACCTGGCTCAGCCACTTTCCTCAGCTGGCAGTTAGTACTTGACTGCCATGTGGGAGAGAATCCCTGATGAAAAAGGACTCTCTGCCAGCTTTGGGGGATCCAAAGATAGAGATCCCCTCTTCTTTCCCAATAAAAGAATGTCATATAATACCCCATCCAAAAGAGAGAGTAATCTCTCCCCTTTTCTTGGGAGATAAGATTCTTCCCTCTTTTAAGGGGAAAGGTCTTATCCTTCCAGGTTTCCCAAAAAGGGAAACCTAGTTGAAGTCCTTCAAGAAAAAGGACTCCTAAATGTCTTAGGTTTCCCAAGATAAGGGAAACCAGCTGTCAAAAACAGATGTCCTTGCCCATGAGGAGGGAAAATCTTTTGATCTCCCTAAAAATAGGAAGTCAAACGGTGTCCAAAAATGACTCTCCAAAACCTATAAGAAGGGAGTTTCTCACAAGAAACTTTCACGAGCCTAATACAAAGGAGAGAGCCAGGAAATTACATAACAATAATCCGAGAGAAGAATGAGAGAACTTTTATTTTCTTTTTGCAAGAATACAACAATCAACCGGTGAAGAAAAATGATCTCCCATCAATAGAGAACATCAGGTGAACCCCTCAATATGACCACCTCTCTTTCTTTTTCTCTTTCATTGATAAAAAGATCTCAATGAGGCATCTTGTAGCGCCTACATGGGATATGGGCAACCCCTTTGAATACATAAATATATTTTATTCAAATCTTCATTCTTCTTCTGCTCTTCTTCTTAATCAGAGGTTCTTCCCTAAATCGGGAAGATAATTAACAATTCAGGTTTACTTGGATTGGAAGGATAGTCCCCCATATAAAATAATAAACTCCATACAATAATGGACATAATTTAAAAACAAGGTTTAAGATGTTAATCATAAAAAGATGCTTGGAATTTGTGTGTACAAATTTCTGGCACGCCCGGTGGGACTTTCTTCTTCTCTCATCTTTAAAGACGAATAAAATACAAGAAGAAAAAAATGGAAAGATGAAGTGATGTTTTCCTCTCTTTTCTTTTTATTTCATTCAGGATGATCGAGATCATGTGCGTGCGTTGGGCCTATGTCTTGACGATCAACCGGTGGGTGTACGTACCCCCGATGCTGATTCTGGCGACCTAGCCACTCACATGGGCCGAGGTAGCTGCAGACCCAGCCAGGAGGGTTTGGCCAACTGGCTAAACCTTTGCCAAGAGGTCGTGGTCACCAGACCATGTCTCAGTTGAGGATACCCATGCTCGAAGCAGGAGAAAGAACCGCTCTATCAACTTATGGGTGGAAAGGGAGGCTGCTTGCCAAAACCAAAGGCAGGCTACCCGCCCACATTAGGTCGCCAGCTTGCAGGCATCCCAGCAGATGCCATCCAGCTCGCGGGCACCTCACAAGATGAGTACCCGTCCGAAGACATCTTTGTCCACGGGTGCCAAGGAGGGTGCACCCAACCGGGTGCACAAATTGTTGGGGTTAGTAGTTGGATTGATTTTGAAAAGACCGATTGAATGACCTTTGAGGTTGGAAAAAATTATTCCATTGAGTTTGAGGCTGTCATGAAAAATTAGGATGATTCCTCAAACCCGGGTTATAAGTGTTTGAGTAAAGATCATTACCTGGGCAGATATAGGCAGCATTTGCATACTCTTGGACAAGATCCGAGAATTGGGCAGCAGATGGAAACTCTTGAACATAATGTTCAGGACTAGAACAAATTGAACACACCTCATTCTGATTAAGAGTTGGTTGAGGAGGTGTGTAAGAAGGTGGCCCTATAGCCATGAGTTTGTCCAATTTGTGAGACAATTCATCTACTTTAGATGAGACATCTATGGAAGTGCCCACTTCATAGATGTCTCTCTTAGAATTTGAGGAAGATGATGGTCTCTCAGAACGACTATTCGAGGCATGGTGGAGAAATTTTTCACTTAGATTTTCAAAAAGCTCCCATGCCTGATTCTCATTTTTCATCATAAATGTCCCTCAAAGAGAGATATCAACCAATTGACAGTTGAGTTGAGATAATACATTATAGAAAGATTGGACTAACTGCCACTTTGGAATTTGGTGGTAGGGACACTTACGGAGAAGATCTTTCAATCTCTCCTATGCTTCATAAAATAGCTCACCATCAATTAGAGCAAAACTCGTGATAGTTCGCCTAATCAAATTGGTTTTGCAAGTGGAAAAAAATTTCATAAGAAATTCATGTTGCATATGAGCCCATGTGGTAATAGAATTGACCTCTAAAGAGTTAAGCCAATATTTGGCTTTATCTTTTGGAGAGAACGGGAAGAGGCGCAATCTAAGTGCATCATCTAAAAATCCCTACAATTTAATGTTAGACATATATGCCTACAAAGCCATTCCGGAATTGTATTTGTCTATTTTAATCAATAAATGTATATTTTACATTCACACATTATCTTCTACATTGGGTAACATATCAAAAGTATCTCATTGGATGAGACTACTTTATCCCTTAGGTAACATTGTAGGAAAACCATCCAATTAGTTGATAACTGATTGCTAAGGAGATATGGTTTTTCTGGTTCCTTGTAGACTTAAAATTGTTCTAAGTTAATCAAGATACATCTGGACAATGTATTCATAATAACTTACACATTGTTAGTTCCATATGATGGAGTGATGAATTTCAATCACTGAGAGAAGGGTCTCTTGACTAAGATGTGGATATAAGTAAGAAGTACTTATATTGCAACTGGATCGCTCAGTGGATACCCTTAGAAATATACTGTCTTTATATTTAGGGTAGTCCATTTGACAGATTGTCCTTAACCTGAGAGGTCGACATCATCTCTAGTATATGCCTATATACTTTTGATTTAGCCAATCGTCAATGTCCAACACACCGGACTAAATACGGGCTCGTTGGGTTATGTACACTGTATAGGAAGAAGTGTGTGTATGCTTGACAAAGATTTCACTACTCTTAACAGAGTAAATAATATTGAGTTGATATTTGTCAAAACTGGACTTGAAAAACCCAGCACTGGTATTTATCGATGAAATGGTTTTATCGAGGAATTTATTTTCTGTATAAAAGAAATGTCATTATAATTTATTTCTTTTAAAGAATTTCTAAAATGTTTTGAAAGTCCAAGTTTGACTAAAAGTATCAAAGAGAATGAGTTCTCAATATAAGCCATGGATTAAAGACAATATTAGATATTGTCCCGTAAGCTTATAACAATATTGAAAGTGGAGGGACGCATCTGTAAACAAATCTTGAGATAGAAATACGTGCAAGTAATTCTCTATTTTCTAGAGGTTAATCATATTGTGTTAATGAACATTTATTGTGATCGGTGGAAGTCCAGGGATATAGATGGCATTCTATAATCCTAATGGAGTATAGGAAATGTGTTTCCTAGTAACAATGCTTTGATAAAAAAGGTTGAGTACTTGGTCCCACAATCGGAAATAAGAGATCCCTTTAGATCCCACACACAAGGACTTTCTTAAAGTATCTAATTTAATGATTTATTAAATTAATTAATTAATTTCTCTAAGTGATCACTATATGGTATAGTGAAGCTCTAAAAAGTGGAATCACATTAGATGTGAAAAACCAAATGGGTAGGACTCATTGGGGAATATGATAAAAGATCACATGAGATGACCAAAATGGGTTTAGAACCCATGGGGGCGTGTGGAGTGGGGGCCCACCTAGGGTGGGACGCCCACTTCATGGAGATTAATGGTTATTAATCTTTAATTAGTTTCTAATAACTAACTACTTATTAGATAAGGTTAGTTAGTTAGTTAGAGTTAGTTACTAATAGATAAGATTAGTTTCTATTTTGATTATTCCTAATTAATTATGGAGAAACCAAATAGGAAACTAATTTGAGGATATCCTAAATGGATTAATATAAGGTCAAGATCCAAGAAGGATCTATTTAAGGGGTTGGACGTCCACATCTTTGGGCATTCTAAAATTTTCAGATTTTAGGAAATCCCTCTCCTCCCTCATCATCTCACGGCCAAGCCTCTCTCTCTCCCAAGGTGTACGGTCATAACCCCTCCCCCCTTTTTTATCCTTTCTTGTGTTCTTATTTTTGAATATCAAGAAGAAGATCAAGAAGGTTCTTGATCAATAAATTAAAGATTGGATCTTTTATTCAAGATCCTAGAGCTATAAATTTGGAAGGGCCATTAGCTTCTATTAGAGAAAGCTTTAAAGAATAAGAAGGTCCGTGTAGATTGCGAAGGAGACTTGACACTTGTGAAGTTTTGCCAGTATCGCTTTTATCGTGGATTTGACTTAACAATTTCAAAGTTGCAAAAGTGATTATGATTTTTATTCGTATTGAATAAAATCAATGAGAATCTTAGTCAGATCTTGGGATTCGATGTATGCCCCCTAAGAACTGTTTTTCTAAAATTAAAAAGAGGCATACTTTCACTTAAAAGTGGTACAAATCTCGTGAAATTTATCGAGATGTTTTTGGGGATCTTCATTATTAAGTCCATAATAAGATGATATCATTTGAATGATGTTGGACTTAATTTCATAATGGGCTGTTGTAGTATCTGGCAATTGGATGCATGAAGGAGATGAATATGTAGAAGAAGTAAAATGCTCCTTCAAAGATTTCATCAGATCCTATTCTTCCGCTATGTTAGGGAAATGAATAACTTTTAGGTTCGCTCTAAGAATGGTAGAAGCCTTAGCTTTTGAATTCAATTTGAATAAGGTTGAAGCCTTGAGGAACCTAGCTCTAACTCAGAATCAAGGGCGAATAGTTCAGGATTACAAGACTTTCTACCGTGCATACACCCTATGGAAATACTCTATGTTTGACAGACACCAAATTGAAATAAAATATCTACTTAATAAAGTAAATACATACCAAGCTCTCCTGCTTTCCAAGATGTTGAGCAAGCTTTTGCAATCTTTATAGTTTGAGCGATTCGGTACCTGAAAACACAAATATTCCCAATTAAACAAAATGAAAAATATTTTTGGATTTTTTAAATTATGATTAATTTAAAGTTAATCTTTCAAATTAACAACTAGACCGTTTTAGCAATCACCAGCAACGGCACCAAAAATTGATTGTTACGCAATTTAAATTATTCCTTATAGTAATAATTCCGTAGAATAGTACTAGTAAGGGTATCGAACCTCTGAGGACTGCGCTGGTTTCATTGCCTTTTATCAAGATTAATTCTAAACTAATGAGATGGACAATTGATTGTTGCTTGATTATGCTAAAACAATGAATTAAACTAATTAAGATTTCTAAATTAATTATCAACTACTGGGTTTTAAATCTTTGGGAGAGAAGATCTAGGGTGTTCGAATCCACCACTAATCCTATTCTGAATTCATTCCAACCTCTTGATTTGCAAACATTTCAGGTAGAGTGACAGTCCTGCTGGGAACTCTACCGAAATGGTGGCATTCCTCCTTGAGATTGAGCTAGCAGCTGTCTGCGCGGACAATCCTTGATTTGGTGGCCCTAGTCATCACAGTGGAAACATCCACCTGAAAGCTTCCGACAATCCCCAGCCTATTGTCTCCTACCACAGTATGTGCAGACCTCAAAAGACAATGTCGTAGACGTAGGTGGCACATTTCTAGTAGCCTTAGTAATGGTGGGACGAGGGGCCTACGTAGTAGTCGGATGGGAAGCCTGCGGTGTAAAAGGATGAGGAGCCTGTGGAGCAAAAAGAGGCCCCTGCGTCTGTGCCGGCCTGGAAGTATGATATGGGGCAGCCCTAGCCCTTTTCTCTACTGAGTCACATGATTGGCCTCTCACCATCTCCCTTCCCTTGAAGAATTCCTCAGAATTCATCTCGGCCAACTAGGCTTTCTCCACAACTTCTGTGTAGGTCTTATGCCTGAACATAGAGATCCTGTCTCTGATATAGGCCTTCAATCCCTCTCGAATTTCCTAGCCTTTATAGCCTCTGTGACTATCATATGAGGAGTGAACCTGGACAGCTCCAAAAATTTGGCCTCGTACTTGGCCACCGACGTATTACCTTGCTCCAAGGTAATGAACTCTATCTTTTTCTTCTCCTTGACTCCAACAGGGAAATATTTCCTATAGGACACGTCAAGAAACTCCTCCAAGACCATTCTTGACCCTATCGAGTCAAGTCCCTTGTTCTGACGACGAATCTCCACCAATGATCAGTCTCACCCTCCATCATAAAGGCGGCCTAGGTGACTCTCTTCGCCTCAGTAGGCAACAATACCGAAAATAGCTTCTCCAGCTGCCTGATCCATGCCTCTGCAGCCAATGGATCAATACTCCCATAAAATACCGGAGGCCTCATCCTCCAGAAGGCTTTTATTCCTGCCTGTGCTCTATTTGAAGGAGCAGGTATGAGTGCTGTAGCAGGAGGAGTAGTAGGCTGCAAGCATAGCCAAGGTCTAAGTTATCGACCCCAAGACCTGTGTGAAGTGAGGTTGCTCATCTTCCACTAAACCATCACCTCAATTTCCTCTAGTATAGGAACTATGACCCCGATTGCCACGTCTCATGATTGAGTCAAGAGAACAATATCAAAGCATGAGTCTAACTTGGAAACTAACTTTACCTCATCAACAATTTCAACAACCATTTAATGTTTATAAGGTACATAATAATACATCAAGATATACACTGCAATAATATAAGCATACAAACGAACCTAATGCCTTGGTGTAATCGTGGTATCGGACTCTAAGCGACCCTAGAGAACATAATGCCTATACTCTGATACCAACTATGTTGCGACCCAAAATCCCCCTTAGAAGTTAGGCGAGACTTTGGCTCGTGACTTAACATATCATATCAAACCATCCTGCATAGAATACACAAGGCAACTATAGCGAAAGCGTAAACTGAAAATTTCTTCTACATATACTGTATTCAAAGTTTATATTAAATACAATAGAACAAAATTAAAGTGGAAAAAACCAATTTAACAAAATAAAAGTACAATATCTTCCTCACTCCTCTCAACAGTAATCTAGATAGGGTCACCTATCCAGATCTCTATCCTCCTGAGGCTGCAACGGGATAGCCTCCTCCATGTATTCCTCCTCGAACCCATGGTTTCGGAGGACATATGTCAAATGTACCTGCCGACATCAAAATGTAGGGCTTAGCATGGAATACTCAGCATGTACAAGCTACTAGCTAACAGTGATATAATTATACATTTAATCATACTTAAAAGCTTACTTTTCGTGTTTTTAAAACATGTTTTTCGTTCTTAAAACATAGTTCTTGTCTTGTTTTTGTCGTGGGAGAATCATGTTTGTCTTGTTCTTGTTCTTGTGTGAATCATGTTTGTCTTGTAACACATGGTTGAAGCCAGATAATTAGTACCCTTGAAACAACTTGAAGTTAGGTATGTAAATACCTTTCATCGAAAACAATTAAAAACAACTTGAAGTCGGGTAGGTAAATATCCTTAATTCATTGAACATGCTTGAAATTGGCACACTAATCATCCTTGACCAACCCTTTCATTTGACATTATCATTCTTGCTTGTCTTTTCTTGAAGCCAGATATGACATATCCTTAGATATGCCCTATCCTTGATCAGCCCTTACGTTTGACTTTATTATAATATTCATCAATCATAATTTGTAGTTCTTGTGTTTCATTTGCAATCGTGACTTTAGGATAACCATACTTTAAAGAAAACCGGTCATGCAATGCATACATGTGTATATTGTGCTTGTGAACATCATGGTATACCTAGAAAATATTAAAACATCCATACATGCTCTTATAATTTCATTTCAACCAGTAGTATAAACATACATAGGCTACACATCCCCATTTCATCAATATAAGTGCTTTTTATTTCACTTTTTTATATTTAAAGCATAATAATGTAAAATGGTGGAGGGCATACACTCATGCAAGATTATACATATCAACATCATCCAAACTAAACCTTTAATCATAACCACATCAACTAGTAGGGTGTACCTACCTCCTTGAGCTTGAATCCTCGTGGGTCTTGCATTTGAGAAAGCTTTGGAGATGAGACTTGGACTTCTCCTTTGATCTTGAGAAAAACCCATTCCAAAACCCTAGCTTTCCCCCTTTTCTTTTTTAAAATCTTCCCTTAGGTTTTAGTAACCCAAAACCCACGAAATAGGTTTGTATTTATAGGCCTAGGGTTGTAAAAACCCTAGTTTACCCTTGAAATTTGTGAAAGAAAGGGAGAAAACTCAATTTCATTAAAGTTGGTCGATCGGTCTGGAGGGTCAGTCGACCGGTCCTTGCGAAAACCTTACTGTTTTGCAAAACTCCATACAGTCGGTTGACCCGCTGCAAGGGACGGTCGACCGGCCTTCACCAAAGATCCACTGTTGCCCTGTTTCTGAGCATTTTCGAGACAGTCGATCGATCGGTCATGAGGAACGATCGACCGACCTCTGCAAAACTTAGCCATTATTTCTCTATTTTTCACACTTAGAGTGTTTCCACTCTTCCTTTAGATCACTTAGAGTGTCTCTACTCTTTTACCTTGACTTTAACACCCACATAACACGTCTAGTTTGATTTCAAATTCTTTCATTTATTATTTATCCGCCAAAATACATAGAAGGCCTTTAAGCCTTAAAATCACTATTCACCGACACTATTCATATAGCACTCCAGAACTTTTCGTACTTAACGAACAGTGTTTTCGTAGCCACTTGGCCTTTCACGTAGTCCAATTAATAATTCATGAGAAATTGGATGTCAGTGACACATGGGCAGTGTGAACAAGGGGGTTTAAGACCCTAAAAATGTTGAGGAAAAAGTTGGAAATGCCCCAAGGGGTCTGCAGGTGAAAAATGATAAAAATCTGGGATTGACGATCGATTGCCACATGGCGACGATTGATCGTCATGAGCCCAGAAATTTGGGCAACCTTCGGGTTCTCATATGATCGATCGTCCCAAGCATGACGATCGATCGCAGGGGACCAGGAAAATTGGATAGTCTACTGAGAGGTGTGGATGATTAATCGTCCCAAGATCGACGATCGATCGTCATCGCAAAAATTTGTTTTTAAAAATACGCGAGAATAAGAGTTTCAACCCTTAGGCCTATAAATAGGAATACATTTGGGGTTTTTTGGTTAAACCTAAACCTAAGGGAGAGAAAATGAGAGAAAGGAGAGGAGAGATTTGGGGATTCCAAGAAGGGTTTGGATTGAAGAAAATGGAGGATCTTCCCTAATCAAGCATTCTCAAGCTAGGATTCTCCTCTACCAAGCTTGGGGGTTTCAAATTAAGAAGGAATTTTCTTCCTAATCAAGGGGGTTTTCTCCAAGATCAAGCCTTGATTTCAAGGTTAATTCACCCTACTAACTTCCTTAGCAATAACCAAGGTTTTTCTCTTGATAAATGATGATTTTATCTTGTGTTCTTTTCCTTATTTTGAAATATGCTATTTTCCCCAAATGTGAACAAGATAAATGGAATGAATCTATGTGAATGTGTGGGGTGAATGTTTGAGGCAATGGATGCTGTGTGGATGTGATGGATATTATGTGATGAAAATGGTGAAAGGAAATTTTATAAATAATGAACACACCTTGATGTTTTGATGAAAAGTATGCACCTAACAACTTAAATACATGGCCGATGAAGATGTTGCATACCAAGTGTTCGATAAAATGCTTAAATGACAATTTGAATGAATGAATGAAAATTAGGAAAGCATGAATTGAGTTATTCTTCTTAAATGACTATTTTGATCAAATGCTTTATATGTTATCTACATTTTCACATGCTTATATTAGAAATAGAAATGCTATACTCATGTGATCATTTCATTCAAACATGTCATCATGATTACTACAATTGTTACACACTCGTACACTTGCATGCATGAATCGGTTTTTCTAAAGTATATGTACACAAGAAACAAAAAGAACGAGAATTATGATTCACGAAACAAGTTGATAAAGCCGGACATCGGGCCGATTATCCTTAGGATACGTCATACCTAGCTCACAAGGAAAACAAGCAAGTTGATAAAACTGGACATCTGGCCGGTCAAGGGTAGGGCATATCACAAGATATGTCATACCTGGCTCACAAGAAAACAAGACAAGGAGGTTGGTGTACCCTTTTTTATATATATATTTCGTTGAAAAGAACTTACATTCCCGGCTCACAAGTCGCTTCAAGGCTCACAAGTCGCTTCAAGGGCACTAACCTTTAGCTCACAAGTAAACAAGCAAGTCAAATAAAGAACATGTCAAGAATATGACAAGAACAAGCAAGACAAGTGATTCCAAGCAAGACAAGACAAACATGTGTGATTCTCACGAACAAGACCAAGACAAAAAACAAGTTTTCAAACATGACGAGCAAGTTTTGAAAGAAACATGAAAGACTATTTTCAAGTATAAGACATGATTTTTAAAGTACGAGTTTTATCGGTGTTTTTGCATTCATTCAAGCATGTCAAGATTATCACATTGCTTTACTTTCAATGTTATTTGTCTTATGCTACTAGTATTGCTTTGAATCGATATTATGTATTGTGTTCATTGTTGTTGTGTTTTGTTATTGCTATGGTTAGCTAGTAGCTTGTACTCGCTGAGTATTCCATACTCAACCGTACTTTTATGTCGGTAGGTGAGCCTTGGGTTGAGGAAGAGTATGTAGAGGAAAGAGAGCCTCTTATTCTGATGCAGTCGTAGGAGGATAGAGATCGCGACGTTTGGCCTTACTTAGATTACTGTTGAGCATAGTGGACTCGATATTTCTTTTGTATTTTGATGGATGGGCATGTCCACATTTGACTTGATATGTTATATATATATGTTAACTTGGAATACAAACTGCCTTATAAAGAAAAGAAAAAGTTGGTTCACGCTTCCGTACTCATGTTTTAGCTTCCACGTTCTGATTATTGTTGTTATAGTATTATGTTTACCTTGTTCATTACAGGATGGTTTGGCAGGTAAGAATAGTCACCTCTAAAGTATCCCTTAACTCTTAGGGGGTATTTTGGGGCGCGACAATTCACAGACACTATTCATTGACTATGCAAATGAGTTCCGGGTTCCACATTTTCCTTTGTTCCCCTTTAGATCCTCGCTTTGCTGGTGGCTTATACCTCTCGGAAAAAATCTGGTCAAAAATCCCCAAGCCTCAACAACTCTGGGGAAATTCAGTGACTTTCATCCTTCTACCAATAAAGCAGAACCATGTGGAGCTCTTTTGAAATTTCTCATTACACTCATGTTAGAACCTGAGGTGATCCAAAGTACCCTTATGAGGAGGCCTACCTTGCCAGGATTCCTGCAAGTTTTTTTATGTTTTTGTTTTTTTGTTGGAGGAAGATGCTTATCGTCACCGTCAGCATATACTTCTTAGAATCCTGTACCTACACAAAAAGGTCCAAATCTTGAAAAACAACTTCAGAATAAAATGACTTCGGGATCACCTAAAGTGTTGACCGGTAGGGGGAGCCGACCAGGGTGTCTTCCATTGCTCCTTTCTTTCGACGTAAAATAGGGGAAAACAAATCAATTCCATGAAAAATATTAATTACGAGTGTTTGATTGTACGTAAAATGTTTTACGGAAAAGGAACCGTTTTTTCGAAAAATGACTTACATTTCAAAAACACGTAAGTCATTTTCCTATCAAATACCCACCTCTTTTAAAATATTTTTAAAATTACAAAAATACTCTTATTTTCAAGAATGCAACCAAAGAACAAAAACTGAATGAAAAATTCATATTTTACCGTAAATGTTTTTCAATCGTAAATGATTTACATTGTAAAACCATTTACATGTAAACAAACAGAGAGAAAAACGTGTTTTTCACTAACTTCTCTCCGATCGAAAAGAGAGTGAATCTCAAAAGAAAGTGATGCAACATTATCCTTCCACCAAAGGAGACTTGAGTCAGACGAAAACTGCAAAGGGGTATATGTCAGATCCCTATTAACGCTGGCGGCTCCCTCCAGTTAACACCGGAGGTGATCCAAGTCTAATATTATATTGTAGAGATTCTGATGTCTATGTTATTGCCGGCCCAAGTGTAATATTTATGCTAGTGGGTCTATTAAATTAATATAAAAATTTGCAGCATTTTAGGGCACGTGTTATAACAAGTGAGCATATGAAGTGGGTGGACTGCAGGAATCAACGATGCAATTTTTATTTATTTATTTTTATATAGAGAGAAGATGGAAACCCAAAGAAAGCCAAGGCCACCCCAAATATAAAATATAAAAGAAGGAGAAGAAGAAGAAGATTAAGATTGAGAAAGGGCAAGGCTATGGAAATCGTTAAGATGTTATTCTCACTCGTTCTGGTAGGTTTGGTTGGCCTGTTTGGATATCTGTGTAACATTATATTGTTGGAGCCCGAAAGGCTTCGATCAAAGCTTCGAAGACAAGGGATAAGAGGACCTCCCCCTTCGTTTCTATATGGGAATATCCCCCAAATGAAGAAGATCCAATCTGGGGCAGCAAAGGCTTCAAGAGAAGATCATCACATCTCTCACAACTGGGCTTCCTCTGTCTTCCCATATTTTGAGCAGTGGCGAAATAAATACGGTACGTTTTTATATGATTGATGTACCCATTGATTGTTCCTGAGGGACCCATTTTAATCACATATTGTTATATCAAATGCTTACAGGACCAATATTTATGTATTCAACTGGAAACGTACAGATACTGTATGTAACCCACAGTGATGTGGTGAAGGAGATGAGCATGTGCACTTCTTTGGATTTGGGGAAACCTACATTCCTACGAGAGGAGCGTTGGCCTTTGTTCGGCAACGGCATTCTAGCGTCCAGTGGGAAAATATGGGTCCACCAAAGGAAAATTATATCTCCCGAGTTTTACCCCGACAAAGTTAAGGTAATACTTCTCAATTATCTTTTTTTTTGCCATCATTATCGCACACTAATATCATAGTAAAATATACTTATTTCATTTAAATGCAATAATTAAGTATATTTATTCTATAATATTCTATTTCATATAATAAAAATATTATTTATACAATTATAAACTTATATTAAATTTTAGTTAACGCAGTAACTTCTTTACATAGGATAATAAAGTAAAATTTTTCACTTAATATAAATAGCTAAAATCAATGAAGTTACTCGAACTCGTCTTGAGAGTTTGAGTTCGTTTACTAAAGATCGAACTTATTTATAATAAACAAAACTTATATTAGTAAACAAACAAACTTGAACACACCCAGGGGCGGAGCCAGGAATTTTTCATTTGGAGTGGGGAACAAAATACATGTATAAATTTTTTTTGATTTGAGGGTATGGAATTTGGGGGTTCGAGAGGCGTAACTCCTGAGAAATTTTTTTTGGGGTAGTTTTTTTAATTTGAGAAATTTTTTTCCCCAGTAATGTCTTTGAGGTCGCCGCGTGTCCCTATTAATACCCCTTAATTATGGTTAAGATTCACTCACTTATCCTTGGTTTTAAAAAAAAATATCAAATTTATATTCGAACCCTAGTTTAAAATTCACTAACTACTAAGGTTGAAATGATTTAAATATTTTTTTTCTAAAAACCAAGGATAAGTAGGTGAACCCTGAGATTGGGTGAATTTTAACCATAGTTAAGGGGTGTCAATAGAGACATGTGACAACCTCCATTATATATATGACATAAAAAATTGGGGGGGCGCGGGGGCTACTATATTATATAGGAAAAAAATTTGGGGAGAAGGGGGGGGGCCAAGTACACTAATAATAATAATAATTAATTGAGAGGCCCACTATTCATACTACACCAGTAAGGTTTTACGACCACTAAGAATGCATTGGTTATCTCGATCCTTTCGGAAACTAATAGGCTCATCTGCCAGCATGCTAGCCCAGGCTTAGAGCGGAACAAAATAAAATAAAAAACTTTCAATGGTGTTACGTTTCATTGCTGAAGCCAGCCGATTGCAACATTTTTTTCTCATTCTTTTATTTGTTATTTTAAACTTATTGTAAAAATAACCGATTACAAAAAAGTGAGATTTCAAACTTTGCCCTTCGCACACATCTTTTTCTCTTATAACAATAGTTCCCTCCACTGGCGAGGCGAGGAGTGAACTATTGCTCCTCGATCTCGCAAAGCCGCCCATTCCATCTGTTATGAACTCGGATTAAGTTTTTTTAACCTAATAGTTAAATCATTTTATTTTATTTTTCTAAAAATCAAATGTAGATGAGTGAACCCTAATGTTAGTGTATCTTAACTACAGTTAAATGGGGCCAAAAGAGGGAAACGTGACAATAAAATGGGACCTGAGACGTGCTTCGTCGCACCGAGGAGGTGATTATTTTCCTTTCTCTTAAATCTTATCACGGAAAGCCAACCCCTCTCGTTTGCACATTTAGCCTGCAAAATTGAATAGTCCATTCCGCATCAAACCGTTGAAAATAAGAGGGGTCAATGACATTTTTAAACTCCGTGTTGGGTGGCTAGGAGAGGTTTTTTTTTGGGTTGCTTGAAGGAGCACAACACATACCACAAGTCAAACCCACTCAACCGCTACAAAAGGCCTAACTATTCGAGGATTGTTGGACCCCTAAACAGCTAAGAGAAGTTTGTTACAATAAAAATGCAGCTCGAATCTAAATCCGGACTTGTGTAAATAAATTGAACCATATCAGCCATCACAAGCAAATTTGGCTAAAAGCTTTTGCCATGAAATATAAAATTTTAATTTATTTTCCTTTGTTTAGATGAATCCTTGATAAGGTGAAACATTACTTTATTTTACTTATGTTTGGATTACAAAAAAGTAAAAATGATGTGTACTAATGGGTGTTTTTATCATCCAATAAAAATATGTAAATAGAGTACTCTTATAATTTCTTTGATCGAATATTACCATTGTTGCGAATACATGTGAATATAGATATTTTTGTAATTTTAAAATATATGTAAATTATTATTTTTGTTATTTTATAAATAGAAGATTTTTTTTGTCATTAAAAAAAAATATATGGAGAGAAATATTTTTTACATTTTGAAAACTACATGTAAAGGTGTATTTTTATTATTTTCAAACATAAATATGAAGAAGTTTTTATTATTATTTTGAAAATAAGGAGGGGTATTATTATTATTATTATTATTTTGAAAAATATTTGGAAGAGGGTAAGATGACTAGCTTTCCTCTACTGGTAATAGTTATTCTCAAAATAAATGCAAAAGAACGTTTTTTTTTCTTTCATTTCAAAAATGAATAGGAGTATTAATGTCATTTTGAAAAATATTTGAAGAGGGTAATACTGTGAGGAGGTCTAAGAGTATGACTAACATTCCACTGTTGGTAATAATAATTTTCAAAATACATGAAAAGATGGCTTTTGTCACTTTAGAAAATATATTTGCCGAACATTTTTATCATTTTTTTTTAAATGTGAAGGTGTATTTCTATTATTTTGAAAAATACATGTGAACGAAGGCTTTTTTTTAAAATTCATTTTGAATTTTGACTTTTTTGGTAATCTCATCATTTTGAAAAATATTTGAAGCGTGTAACACGTGGAGATGTCTGAGAATATGGGCCAAGGCTAACATTCCTCTATAATGAAATAACTTGCAAATAGAAAAATAGAAACGCACAGGATTTATGTGGTTCATCTGAGGCGAGCTATGTCCACGAAGTGGTCATCTTCTTCACTAGTGAAAAATAATGAGACTACAAATATCACTCTCTCACGAACTATCATACAAACTTATTCTCTAAAGAATATAAAATCCTAGACCGAATAATATTGTATTACATACCCGATCAATAGCAAGATTAAAAACAAATTTTTAATACAATTAGAAAACCCCCAAAATCGTATAGGCATGCATATGCATGCGTAATTTTTTTTTCAAAACAGGGGCTTAAGTGTACGGTATTGAAGTTTAATATAGCTTAATGCGGGACACTTTGCACAACATCATCGACCAGTTTTACTCCCTTTTTACTCTCTAAATTTTATTTTTTTTGCTCTTATATGGTTGAATTTTTTTTTTTTTGGTTGAAAAATATGCACATCTTTTGAAGGACATGGTGAATATAATGCTGGAGAGTGCAACCTTGGTAATGAAATCATGGGAGAGTAGAATTGAAGGTGAGGGAGGAATTGCAGACATAAGAGTTGACGAGGATTTGAGAAACTTGTCTGCAGATATAATCTCAAAAGCTTGTTTCGGAAGTAGTTATTCTGAAGGAAAAGAAATATTCTTAAAGCTCAGATCTCTTCAAAAGATCATGTCCAAGGGAAGTTTACTCATTGGGGTTCCGGGCTTGAGGTATTCCCCTAATTTTATATTTTCAAAATAAAAATAAAAATTGTTTTATATAATTAATTAGAGTGTAATTTTGAGGCAAACCTTTGCTTCATGGCCAAAAAATGGAGCTCCCCTTCTTAGTGTAAAGGTAGGAATTTTTTTGTAATTATGGAAGAAGACGGGTAGTTTTGCAAAACATTTTTTCTCCATAATTATAAGATTGCCTCTGTTATAGTATAAAGAAGAGCTCTGCTTTTCCACCGTGAGTAGAGTTTGGCTTTGTATTTAAACTTGATTAATTATAAGCTTTAATACTGAAAATTACATTTTATGTTAGATATCTCCCAAGCAAGAAAAACAGAGAGATATGGAGGTTAGACAAAGAGATTCGGTCATTGATTTTAAAGGTAGTTAAAGAACGCATTGAAACGAAAAATGAGAAGGACTTGTTGCAAATGATCATTGAGGCCGCGAAGGACAATGGAAACCCTGGATTAATGGATAGCACTGATAATTTCGTGGTCGACAATTGCAAGGGCATCTACTTTGCTGGGCATGAGACAACTGCAGTTTCAGCAGCTTGGAGCTTAATGCTTTTGGCTGCAAATCCCGAGTGGCAATCTCGGGTTCGTGCTGAGGTGGTACAAGTTTGTGGAGGACGCCTGCCAAATTCCGATATGCTTGGCAAGATGAAAACGGTACGTGACACTACATTTACATATTTACATATAAGTAGGGTGTCAATGAACCGAGCCACCTCGGCTTGGCTCGACTCTAAATAAACCAAGCTTGAGCTTTTACTTTGGGCTTGTTAAGCCAAGCTGAGCCTTAGAAGTGAGCTCGAAAAATTAACGAGCCGAGCATGAAAAATACGTGGCTCAGCTCGGCTCTCCTCGACTCGATTATTTTTATAATAATGCCCTTTAAAAGTTAAAAATTATATTATATATATAGTATATTTTTTTTTGGTAAGATATATTTAATATACACTAACATAAAATAATTTCCTTTTAACTCAAGCTTGAACTTGGTACCATAGATTGCTTTTAAAATGTAGCCACTCTGTGTATATTTAGATTGCTAAAATTCTTAGCAATTTTTAAAAACTGAATTTAGTGCTTATCTCAAAAAAACTAAAATATAGTGCTTATCGAGCCGACCCGATCTCGAGCATAGTGGATTGTGCATGAGACGAGCTCGAGTTGACCTTTCTGAGCTCGAGCCGAACCTGAGCAATTGTAAAATTCCAACGAGCCGAGCCCAAGCAGTGCCCAGCCCAACTCAACTCGGCTTGTTAAGGCTTAGCGTGAGCCCGTGAATGGCCTACAACCGATTCTGAATTCTTGCCATTGGCAATGGATTGCAACCTTGCTTTAACAACTCAACTTAGGTGTTGGTTTTTTGGGCATGCTTGAGAGTTTGGCTACCACCCATCTAACAACATTTAACCGGTTGATGAATCCGAAAGCAAAAATTATATAATATATTAGAGGGAAATGCTAGCCCTGTTTTCTTTCTTCCTCACCTTCTCTATGGGACTAAAATATGTCATTACAGCTGTATCTGTAGCCGATTAAAGCTTGAACATTCAACCCGTTTATCTTTCATGGTTTTAAGAAGTTGCATAGATAGCCGAAAAAAATGATGACACTTGTTAGTCCCTTAAAGAAATGGTTGGAATGTTGAAGCTTTAATCAGCTACAGAAGCAACCGTAAAAGTGAGGAAACTTTTTAGTCCCTCAAAGAAAGTGAGAAGGAGAGAAGCTGAGGCTAGCATTCTCCTATATTAGATGGGTGCTACTAGTTCCACCTTTTTTAAAGAGTCACTTTCTTCTAGAAAAAGGCATGTGTTGGTTCAAAACATGTGTCTTTCTTTCAATTGAAGAGTTTCTCTCAATTGAAGACAATAACACATGTTTTTCTTTTAAAAAAAGTGACTCTTAAAAAAATTAGTGCTATCATTATCTATTTTAGACGGTTGATCAGTTGGCATTTAGTAAAAGTGCTTGTTGTTCACGTCAATTTGTGTTATTGGTCCTACATTTGGGCCCAAAAATGGTGGGACCCATGTTTACCCTTAATGGTCCTTAGGAACATAGCAGGATGGAAGACCTAGAGTCTGTCACCTTAGTTACATATTGATTTAAGTGGGCTGTCAATGGATCATATCATAATTTGGATTGATTATATTGTAGTGGATATTGGTCTTATTGTAGGTCGGATCGGATATAGATCATGATTTTTAAATCCAATTGTAATTGAATTCGAATCTATAGTGATCTGCCCGATTCGATTATATGTTTACATGTATCTATATGTATAATAGAACAATATTTTTTGAATGCATAAAATACTAAGCTTGCTTTTATTTAAATTACTAATGAATTTTTTGAAATTTGCAATTGATCGAACTCTAATCGTATGAAATTCGAATCTTGACTATATAAATGGATTCGAACTGAGATTGAGTAATTTATAATTCATCTGATCTTGGATTAGATTCGGATAAATCCGATATATCGAATCAGATTCGGATATGACAGGACTCGGTCTAGATCCAATTAGTTTACAGCCTAAGATTTAAGCAATTCAGTAACAAATTTGCTTGGCAGCTAACAATGGTGATTCAAGAGGCTTTGCGTCTTTACCCTCCCGCTGCGTTCATAGCCAGAGAAGCCTTTCAAGAGATGAAGTTTGGGAACATTCAAATTCCTAAAGGCACCAACATTTGGATTCCGATTTTAATGTTGCACGAGGACCGTGATATCTGGGGACCTGATGTACACGAGTTTAATCCTGAGAGGTTTGCAAGTGGAGTCTTGGGTTCATGCAAGGTTCCACACGCATATATGCCCTTTGGTACTGGGTCTCGCACGTGTGTGGGTCAAAACTTTGCCATGGTAGAACTGAAGGTGGTTTTATCGCTTATTGTATCCAAATTCTCGTTCTCCCTTTCCCCTAAATATCGCCACGCCCCTGCATTTAAGTTGGTTATAGAGCCTGAACATGGAGTGGTTCTCCATATTAGGAGACTGACTTGAACTCTGAAAGAGTCGTTGTTGTAATATCATAAATCTTTCTGCTAACAAATTACTGGAAGGCATGTGTATGCACTGATTTTATAAACACTATGACACTGTAACGTATGGATATGCTTTCAACACGCCTTCTGGTGGTGGAATACTGAATCATGGATAAAGCTTCTCAGACCTCAATAGGGCCGCACGGGAGTTCAGATAGTGCACATCAGGCGAAATGGGCTCCACCTGAAATCCTGTGCTCTTAGAGCACGGTCTCGATGCTCTCGGCCTGACTAATAGATAATAGCAGAGTCGGGATCTTGTCGAATCACGATTGACACTCACAAAGCCCTTTAACCACTAGGATTAATATATTTTTTTTCTTCTGAAAACTAAGATTAAATATATTAACCCCTAAGGGTTAGTGAATCTTAATGGTAGTTAAAGAGAGCTAAAAGGGGCACTCGTTGCCTTGTGGGTGCCACCAAGTTCAATCACCATTGGATATAATCCCAAACTCTTAATAACTAGGCATCTTTCAATTTTTATTGGTAAATTTTTCACTCAGGATCCTGTACGGTTATGTTTCATCCAATGTTCTTTAAGGACCCCTTCCTAGGGTACATGTGAAATACAGAGTTTTTCCCAAACGGCCATTAGTGCCCGTTGATCATACATGTTACAGTTGCTTTGTCAATTATCATGCCGATATTAGTCTTACTTATTTGAAGGTGGCAAGTTTTTACACAATTTTCATCTCAATTGGGATAAAATTATGGTCATTTATTCTAAATTTATAGTCAGAACAAGAGATCAAGGATAGTAATTTCAAACTTATTCATATTAAATCTATAGTTTTTAAATTTTAAGACAAACACATATAGTTACATTAGAGTTTCTTAGTCTAGTAAACTTATGCGCAGCAATAGAGCAAACTTCTCGCACTCAATTATTAGTATCCATCCAATTGTAAGACCACGATTCCACCCTGCAACTTTTTATTTATATATATATAGAGAGATAAGATGGAAACCCGAAGGCAAGTCACAAGAAGAAGAAGAAGAAGAAGAAGAAGATTTGAGTAGAAAGGGAAAGGCCATGGAAGCACTGTTGCTTCTTATATTGTTGGAGCCTGAAAGGCGTCGATCAAAGATTCAAAGGCAAGGGATAGGAGGACCTACGCCTTCTTTTCTATATGGGAATATCCCCCAAATGAAGAAGATCCAATCTGGGGCGGCAAAGGCTTCAAGAGAAGATCATCACATCTCTCACAACTGGGCTTCCTCTGTCTTCCCATATAATGAGCAGTGGCGACATAAATACAATACATTTTTATAATATTCATGCACCGATCGATGTCTTTTTGAGGGACCTATTTTAATCATTGTTATATCAATCCTTACAGGACCAATACTTATGTATTCATGATCAACTGGAAACATACAGATATTGTATGTAACCCACACTTAGGTGGTGAAGGGGATAAGCATGTGGACTTCATTGGATTTGGGGAAACCTTCGTATCTACAAGAGGAGCGTGGGCCTTTGTTTGGCCAGGGCATTCTAGCCTCGACTGGGCCAATATGGGCCCACAAAAGGAAAATCATAGCTCCTGAGTTTTATCCTGACAAAGTTAAGGTACTTCGCCATCATTATAGCGTACATACTAGTGTCGCCTGCTTGAATGAGACTCCAGAGTGCACAAATAGTCTCGTGACTCTTTAAAAAGATAAGTATATAATAATAATAATACGAATAGCTTGCGATAAGTCATTGGTCTTGAATACATCATACAATTTCACTTTTTTTTTTTTATATTGAGGAATACTACCCCTAATCTTAGAGCTAAAAATAATATAAAATAAGCTAAGAGCATCTCCAACGGTGTGTTATTGGTGTTCTATTTGTGACACCCCGAACCCGCGCCTACCGGAGTAGTGTCCCGAGACGCGTGCTCGGTCGTTTATACCAGCTCAGCGGAAGACTTTACTGCACAAATGCGAAAAAAATTTAAACTTTACTCACATGGAGTAACATAAACTCTGATCATCACAATATCCATCAACCACAAAATAAATACCTGTATATTATTTACCATTGTGTCTGTTTTACAAAATGGAGGCGCTACTAACTCGCCGGGACAAGTCTCTATCCAAAGAGAAAAATACAAGGTGTTGGATCCACACCTACTACTCGTCCGCTCTAGTATTTGTTGACATGAAACGTCAGTGAGCTATGAAGCCCAATAAAAAAAACCACAATCCATCTATACTATCTTTCACATTATAGCAAAACATCAATAAATACAAAATATACATATGCCGGTTCATGATACAATTTAGTAATATATCCAAGTTATATTGTGACTCTCAGTCACACAGGGCCATCGCACCCAACACGAGATTCCCAATCTCGAATATCTTTCCCAATTATGGAGTTCGTTATGCAACATGTATTTCTTTTACCAAGTTATTTGTTTCGATCATCAACCATGTTTTACTCCGAGTCCTGAGACTCTGTTAACCGGCATTTAGCCCATACATGTTCATCATAGAGTGGTCTCTATACCCTATTCGAGCTTGATCATTCTAAGTTCAACACAATTCCGGCATTACCCGGTCACATCATAACTTGAGTCATCCAGACTCCTGAATATTATTCCGGTATTTACCCGAACATGACCAACCCTTGGGTGTCCCAACCCACACAGACCAGAATCCTGAAGATTCTACACAACTAGGGTAATCATCCTCCAAGGACTTACCACATATACTCTAACTGACAGCACCTACTGTGTATACACACCGCCATCTCACTAGTTATCAGTCACGAAGGAACCCCGACCAACTTGTCTACCGTCATCTTCTGGCTATTCACTAGAGGCACCCCGGGCCTTATTGGACACCGTCTCTCTATGACGTACCACCTAGAAGGAACCCCGATAGGCACAACGCCGTCTCTTCGGACCCAACCATAGAGGAACCCCAGTCAATACACTAAATAATGCACAGTCACTTTAGACATCTTTTAGGATTCTGACATCTCCCAGTTCAACCAATTGTGACAACGCTTGAACATGCCGGCTCAACTAACTGCGAATCCGAAGATTCCAGACTATACACAATCATTACTCTGGACCTAGTCAAAAAGGATCTATGGATAGTAATCCACTCACTCCTGACTATCAGTCACGGAGGTCTACACACTATGACCTCGACTATTCCAGTATCAAAATAATCATTCCATCATATAAACATGCCATGTCAAGTCAACAAATCGCTTAGCGATTGGTCACCCAATCGATCGCCGAACCTAAATTCTGAGTTATTCAACCTGAAACCGAGGGCTACGCCCCTCTGCTCAGTTCCTATACCTCCCCATACAAGTACATACAACTCATTTTAACACACCATGACAAGCATAATGTTGAATAAAGATCTGAGATCAGGAAGGGGTTCTGTAATTATCAAAACCATACTGTTGTTCCTAAAACGACAGACTAGGTTTTATTTAGAAATTCATATTGTCAAATCCAACCATTAGATCTTATTGCAATTTTGATATGATTGACAAAGTAGGAAGGTCGCAATATGGTAAAAATCTGAGCATGATCTGAAATAAGGAAGGTTCCCTATAATGATTAAAACCGTACTGTTAGCCTTAAAAAACAGCAGACTAGGTTTTCCTTTAGAAATTCATATCATCCTATCCAACCATCAGATCGTAGTGAAATTTTGATATGATTTACAGATTAGGAAGATAAATATGTGGTAAAATTTATAGCATGATCTGAGATCAGAAGGGTTCCCAATAATTAGGAAAATCGTACTGTTAGCCTTAAAAACAATAGACTAGGTTTTCCTTTAGAAATTCATATCATCTAATCCAACCATCAGATCGCAGTGAAATTTTGATATGATTTACAGATTAGGAAGATAAATTTATGCCCTATTTATTTTGATGTAAAATAGGGAAAAACAAATGAAATTCATGAAAAATGTCAATTGTCCTATAGAAAATACACACAAAAATGATATTTTCCGTGAAATTCTTTTGTTTTCTTCTATTTTATATCAAAAAAAATGGAGTATTAGAGTAAAAATTTGAGCATGATCAGAGCTCAGAAAGGTTCCCTATGATTAGGAAAACCGTACTGTTAGCCTTAAAAACAACAGATTAGGTTTTCCTTTAGAAATTCATATCATCCAATCCAACCATTAGATCACAGTAAAATTTTGATATGATTTACAAATTAGGAAGATAAATTTAGAGTAAAAATTTGAGCATGATCAGAGCTCAGAAAGGTTCCCTATAATTAGGAAAACCGTATTGTTAGCCTTAAAAACAATAGACTAGGTTTTCCTTTAGAAATTCTTATCATCTTATCCAACCATCAGATCGCAGTGAAATGTTGATATGATTTACAGATTAGGAAGATAAATTTAGAGTAAAAATTTAAGCATGATCCGAGCTCAGACAGATTCCCTATAATTAGGAAAACCGTACTATTAACCTTAAAAACAGCATACTAGGTTTTCCTTTAGAAATTCATATCATCCTATCCAACCATCAGATCGTAGTAAAAGTTTGATATAATTTACAGATTAGGAAGATAAATATGTGGTAAAATTTATAGCATGATCTGAGATCAGGAGTGTTCCCTATAATTAGGAAAATCGTAATGTTAGCCTTAAAAACAGCAGACTGGGTTTTCCTTTAGAAATTCATATCATCTAATCCAACCATCAGATCGTAGTGAAATTTTGATATGATTTACAGATTAGGAAGATAAATTTAGAGTAAAACTTTGAGAATGATCAGAACTGAGAAAAGGTTCCCTATAATTAGGAAAACCGTACTGTTAGCCTTAAAAACAGCAGATTAGGTTTTCCTTTAGAAATTCATATAATCCAATCCAACCATCAGATCGTAGTAAAATTTTGATATGATTTACAAATTAGGAAGATAAATTTAGAGTAAAAATTTGAGCATGATCAGAGTTCAGAAAGGTTCCCTATAATTAGGAAAACCGTACCGTTAGCCTTAAAAACAGCAGACTAGGTTTTCCTTTAGAAATTCATATCATCCAAATAACCATCCGATCACAGTAAAATTTTGATATGATTTACAGATTAGGAAGATAAATTTGGAGTAATAATTTGAGTATGATCAGAGCTCAGAAAGGGTCTGATATAAACAACACACTTTGCATAATTTATCTAGTGGAATGAAAAATAGATAAGAAAGGGTTTTTATTACCTCTGGTACACGTGTTTCGAAGCTCCGAGAGATGAAATAGACGCTGCCAATGCGCTCAACACGTCCAAAAACGTCAGGATACACCTCTTTATCTCTCTCTCTAGACTTTCTCTCTCTAGAAAATTCTCTTTCTCTCTCTAGAATGTTTCTCTCTAGAAAATTCGGCAGGGCTTCGCCTCTCTCTCACTAGGATGAGAGAAATGGCTGGGGGTGGTCTACTATTTATAGACTAGCCTAACCCACACATGCATGCCAAGTGTCGCTTGGAAGGTGCCACGTGTTGGTCTGACCCGAGACACGTGTCGCGGCTTGCGAATCGCGACCGGTTTCCGGTAATGTCGCCGAAAGTCATTCCGAAACCATACCATATGATTTTCGATTTTGACAAAACTTCAGGTGATCGATCTTGGGGTAGTCTGACACCTGCTGTAAAAATTTTGGGGAAATCCGATGAGTTTTGACTGCCAAAAAGTACGACCGGAAGAATTCGCAAAACCCACAAATTTTCCAATTTTGGATACAAAACACACTGGGATTTCACCATATGAGATAATAAACTGCCGAAATTATAGACGGTCGACCCCATGGCCTTCCAGCATGTAGTGGAACAATCCGCACGGATTTCGATTTGAAAGTCCGCTAAATATAGAGCCCTAATTGAAATTCAATACACTACGAATTCCCTGATTTTCTCGATGTTTCCACACATAGGACCTTTGCGGTTTCGTGAATTGATGTGCAACTGAATCGAAACGATAGGTGGACGTCCCGATAGCCGATCGGAACACTATGTGCGCAAATCGAAGAAAAACACTAATTTCGTAGTAGTGTAACCCAATTCCGAGTAATACCTACTTTACACTAATTTATCAAACATACAACTAATTAACCTCAATTAAGGACCGATAATCCAAAATTTTATTATATTAAAATTCCGGGTCGCTACACTATTGCTATATTATAGCATCAGGATGAAAAAAGTAGTCTCCAACAGCAGCATATGGCAGCGTCAAATCATGGAATATGTCATTTCTTGTGTCAAATTTGGCACAAGAAATTAATGGCATATGCCATAATTAATTGACACATCATTTGACTCATTGATTTTTGTTGGGTATTCATTTTTTGCCCTCCAACGGCTATTTGTTTTTATACAATTTTACCCTCCAAAAGTCATATTTGGTTTTTTACTATTTTGCCCTCCAATGATTATATTTTTTTACTATTTTACCCTCCAACGGCTATATTTGATTTTTTACCATTTACTAGGAGAGGATGATGAATGGTGGTTGATAGGGGTGGATGAATGGTGGTTAATAGGTGGATGAACGGTGGTTGATAGGGGTGGATGAATGGTTGTTAAGATTCACTCACCCCTAGGGTTCACCCACATATCCTTGATTTTTTTTATAAAAAATATTAATTCTATTTTTAAATATTAAAAAAATATATTTTTAGGGGTAGGTGAATCTTAACCACAGTTAACGGGTGTCAAAAGGGGCACGTGGTGACTTCAAGCCTCAAGGGTGAAAATCGGATTTGTTGTAGATGATTTGGTTGGAAAAAATAGAATTGGCATAGTCTCATTTTGGCACAGACTTGACACTGTAGTTGTGCCAAATTTGGAATTGGCACAATCAATATAGCATACACCGTTGGAGATGCTCTAAAGTCTTACTTTTCTTTTTCTTTTTTTTGTTGCGGTTATCATTTGACTAAGTTAGCCCGTTAGTACGGTTAGATGTTAGCTGGACAGTGGAGCTCTTGCAACTTGTACCCGGGGAGATTGGATCCCCAGACCTTCCACATTGAAGGCCACATTGGTGCAATGTTTTTCTCATTCTTTTCAATTTTTTTATTTTAAGAGTTGTAGAAATGGAAGCAAGTCATCTGTGTTCATCTCTATGAGCTTAAGTGTTTAAAGACCAAGATCTCATCTTATATGGATTTAAGAGCTCTAAACAGTTGTACAAGATATTTTGGCCTTAAAACACTTTCAAGAGAGTGCAAATAGTATACTTTTACAAAGAATTGTTGAAATGACAGTAAATAGGGTGTTTCCATTTGTTCTTTAAAAAATGCTATGGACATATGATTATGGCAGAGTCTCCTATATTCTACAAGGATTCGAATCCTTGTAGAGGCCATCTAAAGGGGAAAAGCACGGAAATGGGCTCCTGTTTTCGAAGAAACCTAGAAACGGGCTCCACTTCTAGGAACTTATTTCTATAGTTTCCGACACGTGCGAGCCTACAACACATGTTTTCCCTTCTTTTTTTCTCTCCAACATACCCATGTCACTGTTCAGAGATCCCTTCAACATAAACTGAGCTAAACCCTTTTGCTTTCCTCTTCGTTGCAACTGTCATCCGAAACCCTGTTGAAGAAGACTTAGATAACTGTCCTATTTTCAAAGAAGACACAGATTTCCACTATCATTCTAAAACCTTCGTACTGAAGAAGAAGAAGAAGGGTTTCCTCATTTAGACTCCGGTATCCTTCCACAGAGGGTAGGTTTTATCTATTTTAAAAAAATTTGAACTTGGAAAATGGGCTCCAAAACTAACGAGCAGTTTGATTGATGCATTTTCGATATTATTGTAGAGAATTTCGGGTTAATTATATAGAGAGGTTTCAAAGATTTTCGTGATTAGTTTATAGATTTTCGAGATTACAATGCTCATTTTCGAGATTTTTGATTGCCATAGGGACCATTTTTGAGATTTTTTCAGAGTTCATTTTTGACATTTTTTAATGTAAAGTCAAAGTTCTGTTGGCAAAATTCTGAGCCCAAAAATTTGTAATAGGTCTCTATTTGGTCTACATCCGGTTTGAAGACAAAGTGAAGAAGAAGCCGTGAAGAATCCTGAAGCTACATCACTCACATTGGCTCAAAAATAAGGATTGAAAGAGAGACCTAGATAACCTTAGGTTACCTCATGGAAATGTCCATTCATCATAAAAATTAAGTAAAAAAATACTAGGGTTGATAGGGGAATGCATCAAATGATTAAAATGCTGAAAAAGAGAAAAAATGCACTTGGGGGTTGACCCTGAATAGGGAGATTTTTGTATAATGCAATTGGACAGAGAAGTCAAAAATTGGGGGTTGACCCTGAGAGATAGTTGGGTTGACCGAAGTGCCCACTTGGGTCGACCCAACCATCTCCCAGGGTCCCTGAATAGGGTTTCGTATTTAACTCTTTGGCTGCTACAGTGGGTCGACCTAGGGATCCTCCAGGGTCGACCATGATATGGAAAAACATTCTATTTTGGTTTTTAGTAGTTTCTAAACCCTTGGAACTTTTCCTCTATATATGGGATCTCTCCCAATCCGTGAAGGAGATTGCTTGGAGACTTTTTAGAGCACTTTGTGCCTATCTTGAGTTTATGAAAACTCTTGGATTCATTCATCTTCATCTCCATTAGTTTGCCTCTAGGTTGTGCAAGTTTTCATTCTTAATTTTTCAACTTGCATTGTATGATCTTCATACTTTGGAGAGATCACCATAGGGCCTTTCACAAACCCTAAAACCCACTGTATGCTCTTCTGTGAGCGTTGGTTAGCTTGAGCTAAAGCTGTGAAGGACGGAAATCGGTCTTCGGAGACCGTGGTTGATCACTTTGAGTAAGATTGGCCGGTGAGGAACCGGAGCTGCTATTGTAGAGATCGAACGTGCTGTGTTTATGGTTTGCAAGCTGAGGAATCTATACTGAGGAACGTCGTGTCGTGTTCGGTTGGGTAAGATTCGAGTCTTGTATTGTTCAACTTTTTTCATAGTGAATTTTGTGTTGGACTAGGTCCCGTGGTTTTTCCCGGAAGGGTTTTCTACGTAAAAATTTTATGTGTTCAAGTGAGATTGGTTATGTGTGATTGACTAAAATTAAAATTGGTGGAAAAAATGGAAGTAGACCTATTCAACCCCCCTCTAGGTCTAAGAGTGCATTGAAATAAGGAATTTCATTTTCTATTACAATGGTCCATTTTTGGGATTTTTTGATGGCCACAGGATCCATTTTCAAGATTTTTTGTTATTGCAGTGCTTATTTTCGAGATTTTTACTTATTAAAATGCTCATTTTCGAGATTTTGGATGGTTATAGGGGTTATTTTCAAGATTTTACAGGGGCTATCTATGGATGATGTTAAATCTGTCCACAAGTCTCTCATTCTCTTAAGAGGGGCTTGTTTGTTGACTCTTCTATCTGCGGACTTAGGTCTGCTTCTAGATCTGTCCGCGGAGTTGCTTGTAACTTTGCCCGCGAGGTAAACCTGAGCTAGACGCTTGGTTCTGGTTGGGCTTTGGGTCCGTGGATCCTGATTAGTGTCCGCGGATGGACATTGCCCCTTGGCCGTAGAGTGGCCTTGGATACTTCTCCTTCTGTCCGCAGGATTGGCTTGTTATTGTCCGAGGAACTGGTCCGTGGACTCAAGTTTCTGCCCACGGACTAGTTTACTGCACTTGGTTATTTTTATCATTTTTTTTATCAATTTTAGTGGGAAAGTTCTTGTCAAGTCCCTTAGGCCAGTACCTGTTCTTTTGCCCTGAGAAAATTTGGGCAGCATTTGAAGGGACTCCAGATAAAAATATACAGAAATTTGGATCCCGAAGATCTTTACACCATATAAAATATTTAATATTATTTACATTGAAGAAGAAGAATACATCGGTGAATGATGTTTACCGGTGTCAAACAAAATGATAGAACTTCAGAACTCTTTGTAGAGATTTCTCGAAGAAATAATCTCAACTCGATCCTCGCTCTTTGCTATCTCCGTGAAGCTTTCAAATCTTTCCCTAGGTTTATGAAGAACAAAAAAATCCTTAGATCAATCCTTAAAAGAAGATCCTAAGATAATAAGAAGAGATTATGGAGTTCTAACTATTTAGAACTTCACAAGAGGTTCACGAAAATCCCTTAGGGTGTTCTCCCTAGCTCATGAAAATCCTTGGGTGTAGACTCTCTAGCTCCCACGAAAATCCTTGTGATGAATAATTCTCTCCCTCACACGGTTTGGCTTGTAGTATATATATAGATGTGGATCTAATCCATATATTGATAATTATCTTTTTGGAGTTTCTAATAATGATAATACTTATCATTAGTAGACTCCTAGTTAATTCACAAGAAGTTTGTTATCACAAAACTTTTATATCAAGTTTCATTTCCCAAAAAGGACTCCTTAATTAAAAGGATATAACCAACTCCCTAAGAAATAGGGTTCATAGAATCTAGACAATCTAAATTCTCCACCAAGGGGGGGGGGGCATGAGCTATATGGATAAGGGATTAGTGATTATCCTTATCTCTCTTGTTTCTTCTAAACCAAGTAATCATCTAATCTCATTAGATAAGAGATAATTAGTTAATAATTATCTACTAACCAAAATCCCTAAGAAAAAATAGGGAACATTAAAGTAGGCGCCACTTATAGGGTGTTAACCCCTTGGGCGTGAGCCCACCTATAAGGTCCTTTTTAATTGGGTTTTATAAATATGGGTCCAACCCATATTCTCTTATATTTGGTTGGTCAAATAATTATTATTTTATCTCTTTAAATTAGATTAACATTTAATCTAAAATACAGATTAACATTTAATCTATTAATATAGATTTAACATTTAATCTATTATTATATATATTAACATTTAATCTATTTGTACGAGCTTGTATTTTTTTTATGAGGACCTCTACAGATTGCTCTGTGATATTCTAACCCTGGTTTACCTGGTGTTATCCTATTGACCCTTTAATAGAAAAGACACCAGAATTGCAAGTGACGTGAGATAACCATATTGTAATTGAATCCCAGTGAAAGAACATAAACCAAAAGGATCCCGCCACATGAACTAATGCATTCGAATGATCCTTCCATTAACATTATCCTAATAGGCCTTCGAGATTAAGATACTATGTAACCATAGCCTATTGTACATTATCCGGGGTTCCAAGACATTTGATTAAGCCATGAGAAACTATTTCTCATGTTAAAACATTTTGAAATTTTTTTTATTAAATATAATATATTTTATAAGAAAAAATATATTTTAAATATATTTGATTTCAAAATCACTTGCGCAGCCTTTTAGCTTAATGGATTGTCTTACCCCAAAACTTGGATAATCTCTCAATTTAATGAGTATGGATTTTTTGTTTGATATTTCATCATGACTCGAACAGTTTTTTGACTATCTAATTGTCACCTTATCATAGTCCCTTAAGTAGAGAGTACTTAGGTGCAATCAAAACAACCAGATCACTGCTCAGTTATAAATGAACGCATCAGATCTAAAGATCATCAAATCTGTTCAATGTAAATGAGAGACCATCTATTTGATAGTATGTTTATGCAAGAGGTCTCTCATCGTATGCAATCAGTCAATGTACATTTAAGCACCTATATGTCAATGTGTAGTCTTCACTACAATAGTTTGAGATAAAACTACATCTCAACCATTGAGAACATCTAAGCATTGTGGTAACCATATAAGTGAAGTGCCCAGCTTCACCCATAGCTGTGACTCTATAAGGTATAAGGAACTAGAAAGCTATATCTACCTGTGATAGTCCATACCAATCACATAGGTTTCCTACAATATATCCTAGGGACATTGTTCGATATCTTATATCGTATAGATCATCTCATGATCTTGGTCAATTACCCATAATGAATTCATAATAGATAAAGAAGATGTCTTTATTAATCTAATCAATAAAAATCTTATAATCTAAATAAATTTTCAGGGCATAATGTCCAACAACATCTCCCCTCTCTTGATAAACTTTTGAGGGGTGAGTTCCAACAACCAACTTGAGGTAAGGGCTCTCAACACACTGTCATTTGACAACTGATTTCTCTTATCTTAGACAAACCTAGTACAATTGGGAGTCTTTTTTCTTGAAAGATTCCAAATTGGTTTCATTTATGGGAAAGCTAGGAGGATAAGACATTTTCCTTTAAAAGGGGAAGAATCTTATCTTCCAAAAAGGGGAGAGATTACTTCCCCTTTCGGATGGGGTGCCGTATGACACTCTGTCATTAGAGAAAAGGAGGAGATTTTTATCTTGGGATCTCCCAAAGCTGGTAGAGTGTCATTGTTTTTGTTTTTTTTTATCAAGGATTCTTTGCCGCATGACAGTCAATATATGACTGCTAGCTGGGAAAGGACTGACCAAGGTCAGTCCGCAAATTAAAGGGGTGAGAACATGAGTCTCACCTGCAGCTTGGGTCAGGTCCAAAGCCTATTTGGGTTACGGACTAGGGTCTGACCTTAGTCAATCTGCGGACCAAGACAGGGTGGGATCATAGGTCCTACTCTTGGTCTAGGTTGAGTCCTTAGCCATTTATGGTCATGGACTGGGCTAGTCATTGACTGGCCTGTGGATGGACTCATAGAGCTAGCCTGTCCACAGAGCTTGAATGGGGGTCTACCCGTAAGGGCAAACCCTAACCACGTGTTAGTCATATAGGGACTGACATGGCGGTTATCAACGGGGAATCATTGCCCTGCTGCCAGCATTAAATGCTAGGCAGGCTGGTGGTGGACTAGCCCTTGGCCAGTTGGTGTGCATGCCTTTGGCATGTGCAAAGCCTAACCACCCATTCGATCGGTGGTGATCCTGTGTAGGCAGGTGCACCATACACCCGCCTTGTGGGTGATGAGATTTTACTGCCCAAAGATTGTGTCATTAGTACACTTCCAGTAAAGATTTTGGACTCGAGGCTTGTCAAAAAAGGGAACCGTGCCGTCACAAAAATATTAATCCAATGGCAAGGTTGAACCAAGGAGGATGCCATGTGGGAATCTTATTGTAAGATGCAACACAAATATCCAAGTTTGAACCTTGAGGAAAAGGTTCATGCCAAAGGGGGAGGGAATGTTACGTGCATGATTCCCTGCACATCTTTCCTATCAGTTATGTACCCAGTTGTAACTTCTTTGTTTGTGTATTCCTTGTTTGTAGGGAAGTTAGCTGATGTTGTTTTTGTGGATAGGGTCAGTACTACTTGCTTAGTAGTAGGAGAATAGTTGTAAAGAAGTTGTTGTATTTAGTCTCTCCGTATTAATAATAAAACGTATCAAATTACTATCCAAAAACTCTGTGAGACATATATGCCATTGAAAGCCAATAAAAGACTTTTCTATGTTGATTAGACAAGCATGATATAAATACACAACTAACTATAAAGAGTATTTATAATAATTACTGTCTCATTTGATGATGACATAAAGTTTCATAGATAACATTGTAGGAAAATCATGCAAAGGTTGCGATGAGATATGATTTTCCAGTCCCTTGTAAACCTGATATTGTTCGAAGCCTCTACAGTACTGGTTGGGCGCCGTACTTCATCATGACTTGTACATGTGTAGTTCTACAAGATATTGTGATGAATCTCATTCACAGAGAGTGTTGACTCTTGACTAACATGTGAGTATATGTAACAAGTACATAATACTGAACGGGGTCACTAGTGAATACCCTATGGAATACACTGTCAGATTGTATTAGGGTTATCCATTCAACAAATTGTCCTTAGACCTGAGAGGTTAACATCTTCTCAAACATTTGTCTATATGGCTTTGATGTGTCAATCGACAATGTCTAATTCACAGGACAAACTCCAGGTACATTGGGTCATGTACACAATGTTTGGAGAAGTGTGTAAACACTCAATAAGGAATCCACAACTCCTTAATTGGAGATAATGATATCAAGGTGATGCTTGTTGAACTTAACTGTTAAATCCAGTACTAGTGCTTTTCGGTAAAATGGAATTTAACGAAGTTGATATTTTCAATAAGGAAAAGTATATATATATATATATATATGTCAGTTCTTTTCTAATATTTTCGTCAAAAGTGTTTTGGATGTTCAGTTCAATGAAAAAGTATTCATGAGAAAGAGTTCTATTCATAAGCTAGAGACTAGACAGTGGAATTGTTCAAATCCCAAAAGCTTACAAGTAATATTGGAATGTGAAAGGATTTATTTGTAAATTTATTGTGAGATAGTACTTACAAGCAATTCTCTAATTTCTGGAGGTTAGTCACATTGTGTTAATGGACATTATTGTGATTGGTAGAAGTCCAGGGACATAGATAAAATTCTATGATCCTAATGGAGTTTTAGGAAAGTGTTTCCTAACAACAATGCTTCAACCAAAAAGGTAAAGTACTTGGCCCCACAACCGGAAATAGGAGATCCCTTTAGATCCTACACACTAGGACCTTCCTAAAGCTTTTAATTTAATTATTAATTAAATTAATTAATTTCTCTAAGTAATCACTATATGGTATAGTGAAACTCTAAAAGGTAAAATCACATTGGATGTGATAAACCAAATGGTAGGACCCATTGAGGATTTTGATAAAAGATCAAAGATGACCTTTAGGGTTTTGGAAACCCTAAGGGGCATGTGAAAGTGGGGCCCACCTAAGGTGGGAGGCCCACTTCAAGATGAGGACCTTAATTATTTAGTTTCTAATTAACAAACTCCTTATTAGATAAGGATAAAGTTAGTTAGTTAGTTACTAATTAAAGATTCCCTAATTGTTAGGGATTCCATTAGTTAGTTATTAATTCAATATTCCTTATTAGATAAGGATAAGGTTAGTTAGTTAGTTACTAATTAAAGATTCCCTAATTGTTAGGGATTTTATTAGTTAGTTACTAATTCAAGATTCCTTATTGCTAAAAGATAAGATTAGTTAGTTACTAATGGATAAGGTTAGTTTCTTTTAAAGATTAATCCTAATTGGATTAGGAGAATAATCAAGAAAGGAACTATTAAGGAATCCTAATTGGATTAGGATAAGGTTGAGTTATTATACTTGGATTGCAATTCAAGCAACCAAGATCCCTATAAGTAAAGGTGGATGCCCATCTTGGGTTAGAGATCACTCTCCTCGTTTTCTCCTCTCTCTCCTCTCCTCAATCTCATGCCCCCTCCCTCTCCCCCTTTGAGGGTGTACGGCCATCTCTCTCCCATTATTCTTCTTAGTTTGTTTTGGTCTTGAAGAAGTTCAAGAACAAATCAAGATTGATTCTTGAATGATCAAGAAAGGGTCTTGGATCAAAGAAAAGAAGAAAAGATTAAAGAGCTGGAATTTGAAAGGGTCATTAGCTTCCATTAGAGAAAGCTTTAAAAGAAAAAGAAGGTTTGTGTGGATCGTGAAGGAGACTTGACACTTGTGAAGTTTTGCGAGTACTGTTCTAACATGGATTTGACTTAACAATTTCAAAGTAGCAAATGGTGAATTTTATTTCAACCTTCATTGAATAAAATCAATTAGAATCTTAGTCAGATCTTGGGATTTGATGTATGCCCCCCAAGAACTGTTTTTCTAAAATTAAAAAGAGGCATACTTTCAAACTCTACCTAAGGAAGTTGATTACCCTCGAAGTAACTTTTGCTCTTTCAAGATTGCAAAGAAGAATAGGTTTGCACGTAACAGTGTTTGCCTTATTACTACAGAGACTTCAACAGTTGATGAAATCCCAAAGAAGAAGAAATGGGAAGCTGACCACTATGCATGTCATGGTCACATCCTCAATTACCTCACAAACTCTCTATTTGATGTATATCAGTCTACAAAGACAGCGAGAGAGTTATGAGAGACGCTGAAAAAAATACAAAATAAAAGATGCTGATTATTGCTCTTATCTTGTGAGTCAAAATTTTAATTTCCATATGTTTGATAATAAACTAATATTTGTCAAGTGCGTGAGTTTGAGGTTATCATCAATAATCTCATTGCCAAAGAGCAACATTTAAGATATTATTTCTTATTAAAGTGGTTGTTGCAAAGCTATCTCATTCATAAAAAAGGAATAGAGGAAGTTTCTTAACCATGGCAAAGAGGATATGTCAATGGAAGACCTCCTTAAACATATGCGAAGTGAAGAAGATGCTAGGCTAAGGGACAAAATTGAGGTGCAATCCAAAATGATCACCAATGCAAACTTGGTTGAGAATATTGATGAATCAAGCAAGAAGAGACAGAAGACAAAGAACTTCAACCAACAAAAGTACCAGAAAAAGAATACCAAGAGAAAGAAACAAAACAAAGGGAGATGCTACAACTGTGGGAAGCCGAGTCACTTCATGAGAGATTGCTGATACTTCAAGAAGAGTCAAGCAAACATGATTTAAGAGAATCTGGGTGTAGTTTTGTCAGAAGTTCACATGGTAGGAGATGACAAAGATTGGTAGATAGACACCGGTGCTACTAGTGTGTATCCCCGAAGTTAACATGGTAGGATATGCCCTATGCCCATTGGTGGTGTGTATTCTAGGGAGTTTTTGTCCAGTGTACCATTATATTGGGTAGCTCCAAACCCGGTACGTATCGGCTGGCCTGTATCAGCTGATACATACTAGAATTTTAAACCATGATTCTACCACATGTTTAATCTAGGATCAAGTCTGAAAGGAGTGTAATGGGTGAGATATCGTCCAACCGTTCGCTAACCTAGAACATATACTAACCATACCAACAGGGGCAACTGAAACAAGGTCTCCATATAGACAACCTCCAAAACTTCAATAACAGCTAATGATCCCTTGTTTTGTTGAGACTTACAAAGCTAGGCACTTTTCGGGATTTTGTGCTTTTGTATTTTGAATGGAAGATCTGAATACATCAAAATTCCTATCATAATGAGACTTCAAGTACCTCTATTTTTTTTATGACTTGAAATCTCTTATTTTGCTGCTTTTAAAGTTTCGTGAGAATTACATTCTCAAAAAATAAAAAGAAAAAAAATTAAAATTTCCAAAAATTATGATTTCTCACCTCTAGTTCAAAAGAACAAGAAAAAAAAAAAAAAAGAGTGTCCATCTTTTAATCAAGACTTAGAATTTTCTCCGGTAGCAATTGACGAGGAGACAACCAATACCAAGTGTGCACGCACTCATGTGCATGCCATTCAAAGACTTGTGCGTCTAGAAATAATGTTGGCGGTCCTTGCCAGTTGCTACCCGGAGAAGATCCCATGTCTTTCAATGAAAAGTAAATAGTGCTGTTAGTTGGTAGGTTGTCATTATTGCTCAAAACCATCTCAGCTTCTAACCCTTGCTTGGATTTCAGTCTCCTTCAGTTTGTCGGACTGTTTGATGTATTTTTCAAGTCAGCTGACCATTTGGGTTCTCTTCCTCAAAACCTCAATAAGGCCTCCAATCTTTGCCCTCTCTTGGTCCAGTAGCACCAACCCTTTGTACAGCCCCATAAAGACATAAACTAGGCCTGGTCGTAACCTAGACTAAGTTGAGGTGGGCCCTCATTAAATACCATTTGGGCCTGACTTGCCTATGTGGTCCACAGGTCACTCTCTAGCTAGGCACATGTACTCTTCTACTATGTGGCTCACATCGGGTTCCTACCCGAGCATATGTTGTCCCATATAAGTTCCTTGGCGCCTCAAACGGTTGGTACCCGTTTTGAGGAGCTCTAGGGTGAAGCTTACATGGGCTGCATGTGTGTGGTGTGTGTGTGTGAGTTTTCCCTTGTCTTTGCCTTCGGTCATTGCCTTGTGGTATGATTGAGTTTACCAAAAAAAACCATCATATATCTTCCTCCACAATTTCAAAAAAAACCATCATATATCTTCCTCCACAATTTCAAACAAGCAACAGGATTTTACACCATCATATATAAATCTTGTCAATGATTCGCGTGACTGGCCTCAACAACCTTACCTAACTTTGACAATTAAACATTCCTTTTCAAGACACACACCACCATAATTTCCAACCCATATTCTAACCTGTGTTGTCAGAACCAGACAGGTAGAGTGGCCGGTTCGATCGTGTATTTTTTTACAAAAAAATATTTTTATTTTATCTTAACTTTTTCCTAATTTTTGACCAATTCTGATCGGTTCCCAATCGATTTTGGCTGATTCTGACCGGCCGGTGAGGGGACCGGTTCCCGATTCCACCGATTCAACCGGCGGGTCCGGTCCGGTCCGGTTCTGAGAACATTGATTCTAACCATCTGGTGAAAAGGCACATTAGGGGCTAGAACAAGTGCTTCATCAATGATGTGCCCAGAGCAAATAATTTATTTTATTCCATTTCTTGGTGGGTCCTCAAAGCTGCTAGCAAGTCGGTCAAAGACAGCAACAAGATCAAATCTTCCATTCGGTAGTTGTTAGATTACATCAACGCCAATAAGAAAGAGCAATGTAAAGATATTTTTTTTAAATTTTTTTTAATATGTTCAAAATACAAGAAACTTGGCGCGACTAACAACCCTTCTAACTTTTTATGCTTTTTTAACTCTTGTACGTGTTGCTTTGTTATTCGGACTGTGGAATATAAAACCAAAACTCTTGTTAAGTATCAGATTAATGATTTGCTCTCGACCACAATATTTGTCGTATAAGTAAGTTCGCAACCAAGAAGTGCAAGTGTGGGAATACTACTACGCCCGCACAGGCTTCTGGGGAATGAAACCCCGATTCCATCTCACCGAATGAGATAGGAAGGCCACTCGTCCTCAGTCCATTAGTACATACAATTCAGGGAGAGTTCAATCACATCCACAGATCAACAAGTCTATGTTAAACCCTATTAATTATGGTTAAGATTCTTAATCCTAATAATAAAATATAATAACTAAGAATTCTAAGGCAAATCCCAACGAAAAGTTCTTGGCCCCGTGGCTCCCCCAAGCACGTGTTCCTCCTAGAGAGAAAGTGGGGTTAGCATTCTTCATGAAAACCTTTATTTTAAGAGGTAAATTAAAGCAACCAAAATTTTGCCTTTAGGCACGGGTAATTCGGAAATTACAATACATGTAAGGATATTTCTATCATCAAAAACGTTTTTTTCTTGTAATTCTTAGGCATATTTTTCTGTTGCTCAGTGGGCTCCTCCACTAGAGCTTCTATTCAGTCCTCTTTCTGTGCAAGAGGTCTACGTTTAGACATGGTTAACTCGCAAGCAAAATAAAAAGAAAAAAACTTGTAGATGTGGAGATGCATACCAATCATTTCTCATCTTATATAT
This sequence comes from Tetracentron sinense, assembly GCA_015143295.1. Lineage (NCBI taxonomy): Eukaryota > Viridiplantae > Streptophyta > Magnoliopsida > Trochodendrales > Trochodendraceae > Tetracentron > Tetracentron sinense. The sequence goes on along the minus strand of CM026572.1, from coordinate 4,331,229 downwards.
AACGGGATGAGGGAAAGACCTTTTCTCCATCATTTTAGAGAGAGAGAGAGAGAGAGAGAGATATGGCTAAAAGCAAAGTCCTTATAGTTGGGGGTACAGGGTACTTAGGGAGGAGGATAGTAAAAGCGAGCTTAGCTCATGGTCACCAAACTTACGTCCTCCATCGGCCGGAGATCGGTGTCGATGTTGAGAAGCTGCAGATGCTGTTGTCATTCAAGGAGCAAGGGGCACACCTCGTGGAGGGATCGTTTAACGACCATCAGAGCCTTGTGGATGCCGTAAAACTAGTCGATGTTGTCATTTGTACCATCTCCGGCGTTCACTTCAGGAGCCACAACATCCTCCTACAGCTCAAGCTTGTCAATGCCATCAAACAAGCTGGAAATATCAAGGTAGCTAATTAATTAACGTACGCGCGTCTTCTTTGGGTATGCTGATTGTGAGTTTCATGTTTTTTCCTAGATCCACTCCTAATTTCTAATTTACATTCCTTACTAACAGCCCCTGTAGGCATGCTATTATTGGTGATAAAATATTATCTATTGAAAGTTAATCTCTTAAATGTTCTTAAGAAGACGTTTCGGAAAGCGATTAACTATGAACAAGAGATAATGCCTTAACCAACAAACTGCTTTGTGTCTGGGATCACCTAATGTTTGTTTTTCCTATTACCCCAAAGGCCGAGACCACACCGAGACCGTGCTTTTGATTCACGGATCTCAAAATTTCATTAAATCTATTTTTGAAAATTTGAGATCCGTGCATCACATGCCCTGTCTCGGTGTGGTCTCCACCCTTTGCGGTCCCACTAGCATTTTCCATTACCTAAACCAGAGAGGTTAACCCTGGAGGCGTGATGCACACGCCTTGGCGCATAAGCTTGCTAAAATAGCTCTTAAAATAGCTATTTGTAACTATCCTTTTCATCCGGGGATCTTGAATCCTGGTCTTGTAAAGTCCGGGCTTTGCTTCGTTTAATGATATAGATCCTTCTAACCAAAAAAATTAAAAACCATATAGCAATCTCCCGTGTAGATTAACAACAGCCCCTTTTGGAGCCCAAAGGGCTACTTGTCCTGGCTACAACAGCAATAATGCTGTCCCTCAACCTCAATAAAATTTTTGAAAGAAACAAATACAATAAATGGTATTTTTATCACTAAACCGGTTCAGTCGAAGCTCTGTTCATAATTATTCTGTTTTCCAAGCTCTGGTGGAAAAGATAATCAGATCAACCCAATATACGCCTTATGGCTGAGCTAGTTTGGAAATTATAAATATAAAATAGGTTATTTATGTCAATTAAAACTTTTTCTATAATTGCCAAATACTCTTATTAGATGGGATCTGACTACAAGTAATATGAAGTATACTACTCCGAACCCACCCAATAAGAAACCCTTCAATTTTAAACCGTCAACCAGACCGGTATAAATAAATATATAACTTTAAATAAACTAATAATAAAATACAAAAATATATTTATAATAAAAGTTTAAATACAAAGCGGAGCTTTGCTTAGCAGCGTGGAAGAAGAAGAGCTTCCCTTTTTAGTATAAAAAAATGCTAGTGAAACAGCAAAGGGCAAAGACCATATTAAGACCGTGCATGTAATGCACGGGACTTAAACTTTTATTGAATCTGCTTTTATATTTTTTGAGTAGGGTCTCAATGTGGTCTTGGCCGTTGCAGTCTCACTGGCACTTCTCTTTAGTATATGATGGTAATAATATTTTAATTACAAGAAAAAAAGTAAAACTGTCATTCTCTTTCACTCCATAATTACAATGTGCAACCCTCATCCACAAAAGGGGGAGCTCCAACATTTTCCGCAACCAACTCAAACCCGACCCATTTGTAAACAGGTTTAGACCTAGGGCTAGTAGTCCAGAACCTCACCCCTAACTCGTGGTAAGGATTTGCATTAAGAGAATGTGGTTATATAGTTTTCATAAGTTTAGCTTATATTATTTGATACATTAGAGAAGTTCATCAGCAAAACGTAAGGTAAATGAAAAATTTGCAGAGATTCCTTCCCTCGGAGTTCGGTACAGATCCGGCAATGATGGCAGATGCTCTGGAACCTGGAAGAGTGACATTTGAAGAGAAGATGGTGGTGAGGAAGGCAATCGAGGATGCCAGGATCCCTTTCACTTACGTCTCTGCAAACTGCTTTGCTGGGTACTTCGTTGGCGGTCTGTGTCAAATGGGTAGAATCACTCCTTCAAGAGAGAGCGTGGTCTTGCTAGGAGATGGAAATCAAAAAGGTACATTTGCGTATAATTAACTAAGGTTTCTCGCACGAGATATTTAAAGGAGAAATAAGAACCGGAGCTCTATGGAACAATCAACCGGAGTAACCCAAATTATGCCCTAGGAAGGGGTATTTATGGGAAACAAAATTATGTTATAAATATCTTTTTTATTTGCATAATTACAAAACTACTACTTCCTAAGACATTTTTGAGCCCCTGTCCATCGTTAATCTCTATTTAAATGGATGGAAGGTAAAACAAAATTTTTGACACATATTGAGTGTAAGCGGGTGGGGTTTAGGGTTTCGGGGGAGAGCTTCATGGCATTATCCTAATTCAAACAAAAAAATAAAAAAGGATCTCTGGATGAAGGAGCACCCATAATTATGCTTTGACAGGGTTAGTTAGTCAAATTTTGTTACTTTCTTGTGCTTAAGAGACGGCATATGTGATGTGACTTGTGAGGCCTACCATCTGGTTAATTTTTGGGTTGATCCCCATAAAAAGTATACAAATGTGTCATTTATAAGCTGTATATATGATTTAGCAGAGGATCATTGATCATCCATTTTCTATTTTTTTCTTTTCCCTTGTTTGACCTGCAGTCTCTGTTGTTCTCATTTGACAGCAATTTATGTGGACGAGGATGATATCGCGACATACACTATCAAAACCATAGACGACATTCGTACCCTCAATAAAACCCTCTACTTGAGGCCACATGAAAACATTTTGTCTCAGAGGGAGGTGGTTGAACTCTGGGAGAAGCTCATAGGAAAAGTACTAAAAAAGTCCACCATCTCTGGCGAAGAGTTCTTAGCCTCCATGAAAGGTATGATCATAAGAAATATCACTGTACTGGACGACTGAAATAATCAACAACGATAATACCAGACCCTTGTAGGAGTCGCTTTAGAGCTATCAAATAAATCTCTCAAATTGAAACAAAATGGAACTTGTAATCAACAATGTTTAATGTTGTGTGGTCATAAGCAATCATCATAGTTTTTGTTTTTTGGTAATCAGCAATCATCATAGTTCAAACAATGTAGATTAGGTGATTCATGGTTAGGGATTATAGAGTTTGGTAGCCCTGGATTAATTTATCACCAAAGGCCTACACTAGGCATACTATTGGCACAACCCAATAAAAAAAAATCAAAAGTAGAATTTTTAAATATTTTTGTAGAGATGTATTGCAGCGGCAAAAGTCATTACTATAAATTTTTTATATTGAAGCTGTCAAATAGCATTCCTGTTGTAGCCCTAGGTTGATCAAGATTATGTCCAATAGCAATTTATAACCCAACCCGTCAATGTTTCTGGATCAAATAGCAATTTAGGTCAATGTTTTGGATGTGAAAATCTCAGCAAATTAAAATTGGGTCAGGTTTGGGTTTGATTCTCAGCTACAATGCGTAACAAAAAACTTGTTTAATTACTCTTGTTTTAATCTGTTTTTTTTTTTTTTTTTGGTACAAACAAAAGGTCAAGATTATGCTGAGCAAGTGGGAGTGACACATTTCTATCACTTCTTCTATGAGGGTTGTCTAGCAAATTTCGAGATAGGTGAGGAGGGCAAAGAGGCTTCAGAGCTTTATCCGGAGGTTAATTATACACCAGTGAAGGAATACCTGAAACGCTTCCTTTAATTGGAGAAGTTGTTTTTCATTTTCATTACTGTTGTTACTTAATAATGTTATGTAATGGGCTTCCCACAAATAAGACAGCTCTTCTTATGACTTGTAACAACAATAAGATTTAATACTATGTAAATGCTTTAATAGACCATGATTTTTTTGAATTTATTTATTAGATATTTATTAAGAAAAGAAAAAAAATACAAGGAAAAGGTCCAATAGCACGAAGGAAAATAATCCCCTCATCGCTCAGTGGGGAGCAACATCTCAACCCCCTCTAACTTGACATGTGTCCCTCGATCGTAGACAAAAGAGGCTTAACAGATGTATTTTTATAAGAACAAAGACTTGCAATCCCTGAAAAATACTCAAGAGTGAAGCCAGATCTGCCAAATAATGATTTCAGCAACTGTAAGCAAGAGTGAAGTTCTTTCTTGTCCAGTCTCAAACCAAACCAATGCTCCTACCATAAAGAAAAATTCCAGGGATTGTTATCATGGTATCAGATAGCAAGAGAAAAACCCATCTACAAGCATTGTACACAATGATCACGATAAAGCAAAGCATGAGCATCTGTTTCTCTTTGATTTCCACACATCTAAGAAATCAAAGAAATGCATAGAGGATAAGAAAGTCGCTAACTACTATAACAGTATCCAATAATAAATTCTAGACAAACATTTAAATAATAGGAGGGAACTTTATTAGGGAAAATGCGGAAGCGATGCTATCAAGGGTATTCTCAAAAAATTATGAAAAACACATAATACACAAGATATATCGTGGTTCACCCATATAGGGCTACGTCCACACTAGAAACGGTCCAGAGAATGCTTTACTACTACATAGAGAGATTACAAGAGAACAAACAAACAGAGAATACACACTCAAAGACTCTACCACAGCCCTTGAAAGGCTCTCACACAACCTACATCTTTATTCACTTTCTCCAATCCGAATCTGACCGAAGTACTACCCCTTCTAGGACAAAGTAGATACAAAACCCGAACCTTTCATGATTGAACTAATACCCTCTACCATAAGAGCAAACCGAGATATAGCCATGAGAACACTCTTCTTCACCTAAGAGCTTCACTAGGGCTTTCCACTGGAGACGCCCTCATTTTCCCTGAAAGCCCTACCACACCACACATATCTGTGGCTTTCTCTTTTTCTCTTAGTTCTTACTTTCTAAGTTATTTCTATAAGCCTCCACCCTAGGCTTATTTATGTTGGACATATATGCCCTCGAAAGGCAATAAGAGACTTTTCTATGTTGATTAGATAAACATTATATTCACACAACCAACTATAAAGAGTATTTATATTAATTACTGTCTCATATGATGATGACATAAAGTTCCATAGGTAACATTGTAGGAAAATCATGCAAATGTTGCGAGGAGATATAATTTTCTAGTTCCTTGTAAACCTAATATTTTTCGAAGCCTCTAGAGTACTGGTTGGGCACCGTACTTCATCATGGGTTGCACATGTGTAGTTCTCTGAGATAGTGTGATGAATCTCATTCACAGAGAGTGGTGACTCTTGACTAACATGTGAGTATATGTAGCAAGTACATAATACTGAACAGGGTCACTAGTGGATACCCTATGGAATACACTGTCAGATTGTATTAGGGTTATCCATTTGACAAATTGTCCTTAGACCTGAGAGGTTAACATATTTTCAGACATCTGTCTATATGACTTTGATGTGCCAATCGGCAATGTCCAATACACAGGACTAACTCCGGGTACGTTGGGTCATGTACACAATGTTTGGAGAAATGTGTAAACACTCAATAAGGAATCCACAACTCCTTAATTAGAGATAATGATATCAAGGTGATACGTATTGAACTGAACTGTTAAATCCAGTACTGGTGCTTTTCGGTAAAATGGTCTTTATCGAAATTGATATTTTCAATATGGAAAAGTATATATAAATATATATATGTCAGTTCTTTTCTAATGTTTCTTCGAAAGTGTTTTGGAGGTTTAGTTCAATGAAAAAGTAATAATGAGAAAGTGTTCTATTCATAAGCTAGGGACTAAGACAATGAAATTGTTCAAATCTCGGAAGCTTACAAGTGATATCGGAATGTGGAAGAATTTATTTATAAATATATTATGAGATGGTACTTACAAGTAATTTTCTAATTTTTAGAGGTTAATCACATTGTGTTAATGGACATTAATTGTGATTGGTGGAAGTCTAGCGATATAGATAAAATTCTATAATCCTAATGGAGTGTAGGAAAGGTGTTTCCTAGTAACAATGCTTCAACCAAAAAGATTGAGTACTTGGTCCCACAATCGGAAATAGGAGATCCCTTTAGATCCCACACACAAGGACCTTCTTAAAGTATTTAATTTAATTATAATTAAATTAATTAATTTCTCTAAGTAATCACTATATGGTATAGTGGAGCTCTAAAAGGTGGAATCACATTAGATATGAAAAATCAAATGGATAGGACCCGTTGGGGATTATTTTAAAAGAATAATTGAAGTGACCTAATAGGGTTTGGAACCCTAGGGGAGTGTGGAGTAGGGCTCACCTAGAGTGGGACGCCCACCTCATGAAGGAAATAATAATTGTTATTATTTTTAATTAGTTTCTAATAACTAATATCCTTATTGGATAAGGTTAGTTAGTTACTAATTAAAGATTCCTTGTTGGACAAGGATTTTATTAGTTTCTTGCTAATCAAGGAATCCTAATTGGATTAGGATAATGATAAGATTAGTTGGATACTAATGGATAAGGTTAGTTTCTATTTTGATTAATCCTAATTAATTAAGGACAAATCAAAAAGGAAATAAAACTGAGGAATTCTAATTGGATTAGAAAGTGGACTCTTGAGTTGTAAGCAACCCAAATCCTTATAAATAGAGGTGGATATCCAAGGCTTGTGGGCAATTTTTAATTTTCCAGAATTTTTGGATTCCTCTCCTCCCTCCCTCAATACCTCACGCCCCTCTCTCTCCCTTGGAAAAGGTGTACGGTCACACCCTCCACCTCTCTTCTCTCTTGTCTTCTAGGTTAAATATCAAGAAGAAGAAGATCATCAATTCTTGTTTGATCAAGAAAGGTTCTTGATAATAAAGATTAGATCTTTATTTCAAGATCCTAGAGCCGGAAATTTAGAAGGGCCATTAGCTTCCATTAGAGAAAGCTTTAAAGGAAAAAGAAGGTTCGTGTGAATCGACAGGAGACTTGACACTTGTGAAGTTTTGCGAGTACTATTCTTATGTGGATTTGACTTAACAATTTCAAAGTCACAAAGGTGAATGTTATTCCTACCTTCTTTGAGTAAAATCAATTAGAATCTTAGTCAGATCTTGGGATTCGATGTATGCCCCTCAAGAACTGTGTTTCTAAAATTAAAAAGAGGCATACTGTTAATTTATAGGTAAGGGATGAGTCCTAACCCTTTTAGAATTTCCCCAAGATAAGAATCTCAAACAAGGCAACTTCCTAACGAAATAGGAGTTACCAAAACCAACTCAAAATTCTAGTTCGTCGAAAATTATCGACCAACGATCGATCGGCCCACTCTAGCAATTCGAGCCAAAAACCCCACAAATCTCCACCTTGGCGAGAATCCCTCGAACATCCTTTAATGTTCCATCTCACTTTCACCAACTTAAATTTTCTTTCAATCTTGTGCAAACTCCACCGGATTTGTAGGAAAAACTTCACCTCGAACGAGGGCTGCAAAACTGTCATAACCCTCACAACCTCGACAACCTTGCAAATCTCAAATCTTCAACCCCAACACTCGAACATAAGCTTTGATACCAATTTGTTGGAAAAAGTGCGGAAGCGATGCTATCAAGGGTATTCTCAAGAAAATACGACAAACAAACAATACACAAGATATATCGTGGTTCACCCATCTAGGGCTACGTCCACACTAGAAACGGTCCAGAAAACTTCACTACTAAATAAAGAGATTACAAGAGAAAAAATAAACAAAGAATATGTTAACCTAAAGGTTACAACCCTATGTACCCATAATAATTTTGATAATAATATAATAATGAAATGATCATTTTGGTACTAATGTTTGCATGAAGTTTATGTAAAATTCAGATTGCAAGAACATTAGTCAAACATTCAAAGCATGATGTATGAAAAAGACTCCACATGGCCAAGATGAACCAATCAAGAAAAATCATCCATATTCAAAGTTGAATTCAAGATCAATCCCAAAGTCCAAGTTGGATCATAAACAACAATAAAAATTATGAAGACATACTCAAGTTGGAAGATCCAAGATCAAGATGAAGACTATCTTTCAAGAAGGTTTAAAGCCTAATTTTATTTATTTGAAATAGTGTAGGAGTGATGTAAAAGTCCTCATTAGTTTGGAAAGTTGAAATGCTCAAGTACCTAGATTGACCTTAGGAATCCTTGAAAAAATTGTATATCATTTTAAGGCCCTAGGATATCTTAAAATATTATTAAAATCATGTTAAAGTGAAGCTAAAAGACCTAGGAATTCATTCTCATCTTATTGATCTTGTAAAGATGAGTTTTCTGTTGAAAAATAGGGGACTTGTCGACAAGTGGGATTATAGTCTTAGCACTCGTCGACGAGTGGGCTTAATAGTAGCTTAAGGAAATTTTTAACCTTCACTTGTCTACGACTGGACAGTGCACTCGTCAACGATTGCTTGCGGGAACACTCCAATGGCTAATTTTTTAGAACTTAATCCAACTAGATCAAAAAATTCTCATAATCAAAGCCACTTGCCAAGCTTAACGCCGATTTCTGAGCAAGAGTACAAACCAATGTTACCTGGTTTGTTGCACTACAAAAATTTGGGTTTTTAGTAGTGGACTTTTCGCGGCGGTTGTATAGAATTGCCGCTAAAACCTATATACTAAGGTGGTTTTATAAAACCACCTCTCAAAACCGTTCCCTACACCAAATTAGCGGCGGTTGAATAGAAACCATCGTCGAAAACTATTCTTGCCACTATATTAGAAGCAATTTTTCACTATATTAGAGGCGATTTTAAAAAACCACCACAGAAAACGATATATTTGCGGTAGTGTTGACATCCCCACTGTAGAAAATTATTCCCTTCATGTAGTTAGTAATTCCCCCACCTAATTAGTGGTGGTTTTAATAAAATCACAGTTCAAAATTATCCCATCTACTACATTAGAGGCAGTTCTTACAAAACCACTGTTGAAAAAACTTTCCGTCCGCAATATTAGAGGTGATTTTTACGAAACACATCTAAAAACTTTAATTTAGGGATCAAAAACATTCTCCCCACCCCATTTCTCCTCTGCACATGCGTTCCTCTCTCCTCCTGAAGTCTGGCCATCGTCGTTGTTGTCTCCGTCGTTACCATCGTACCCGTCTTCGTCACCACCAGATCCTGCTCTCCTCATGCATCTTCACTCTCACGGTAAGTTCCATTAAGCTTAATCCACAAATTTTTGCACCTCCATCTTCCTTCTCATCACGAACTACGTCTTATTAGACCTAACTGCGTCTTCCTATTCCACAACACCTCCATCTTCCTTCTCATCACGAACTGCTGCACCACCCTCACTGCGTTTTCCTCTTCCACGATTGTAAATAGGTAAGGCTTCTTCTTCTTTTGTTTTCTTTTTTTTAGGGTTATCCTTAATTGATGTTTAAATTTGGTGATTTTTTATTATAATTATTAACACTGAAATTTGATCATATGAATAGTTTTGTTCAAGTAAATAATTAGTTCTCTTTGATTGATTTTTTGCTAGGACTAGGTGGTGATTTCTAGGGTTTTTGCTCATATGAGTTTTATTTCATTTTGTTAAATTGTCAAAAGACGCAATTTCTTAGTCTGTATATTAATCTGAAGCATTGACTGATGCCCTTCAACTTTTGATCTTACGTTTTTTCTATTGTGATTTTTTAAGTGTTTTTCTTTTAAAATTTTATCTTGTAATAATCAAGGTTGTTTACAAGCTTCTTTTTTTGGTATTGTTTCATGGGGATTGGGGTGGGTTGCCATTACACAACGGTTGGTTTGTGATCGTTTCGTGAATTAATATGGGTCGGGCTAGCTTTCGAGGATAAGGATTCTATTGAATTGAGATGACTAGAGCAACGGGTGCCAGTGGGTCGGGGCTAGGATTAGTGGATTCTGATATCCGACCAAGTCATATATGGGTTGGCCATGAATACCATCAAATAAAAACTAACCGAGAGGAGACATCTCGACCCAAACATGCTCATAGAAAAAACCGGATGAACCCCAAAAAAATTAATATTCTTAGGTTGAGAACTCTCAAACCCAAGGGGGGGTGGCTAGGTCTCCCTACAAGTCTATCTACCCTTTTTAATTTATGCAATCAAATAATTAAAGTGCGGAATAAGGGACACAACACAAGGTATTTTTACATGGAAAACCTTCCGGTAAAAACCACAGGACGTAGTCCAGCAAGACATATCACTATGACAAAGTCAACAAGAACTTACAAGACTCAAACTTGACTCCTTCGAACTCGACACTACGATCCTTCAGTTCTGAGTCCTCCATGTCTCGAAAAGTCATCACATACCCGCAAGTCTCGTGATCAGATGCAGCCGCCTGTACTTCTCTTAGATCTCTAAAGATCAATCTTTTTTAATGATGACTTCATATTCCACCGACCAAATAACACAACCACAATCCTTCTCGAATCGATCTCCTTTGCAAAAGCTTCGAATTACTCCGATCAAGTTGTTCTTAACAAGAACTGGTTGGTGGTTGATTAAACAAACCCTAGTTTGAATCTCCAACAATAGGAATAAACAAATAAGAAATATCAAACAATGTCTTGCATACTCTAGACAGGAAGTGGAGAGGAGAATGAGTTTGGGAAACCCAAACCATCTCAATCGAAACTCTCTTCTGGTTGAATGGGGATTAAACTCTCACTTATATAGGCAATAACAAAGTTGGAAAATGTTTAGAACTATTAAAAAGACAATTCACGCGATACTATTCACGCGGTTCCTATTCATCCTATTTACAATTTAGCCACTGAACTTTGAATAAAAAATCTATAGAGCTCATTATTATCGGATTAAGCTCAAATTTGAAAAATAGCTACTTTAGATCATCTAGAATCTATCCTAAAATTTTTATAAATTTTGTATGAAATAAAATAACCACAATACCCCTCTTATGATAGAGAGGCGATTTTGCCTATTTTGACTCGAAAGCCTCAACCAAGGGCAAACCACTAACCACCTAAGGTAAACAAACTTTACTAGGTCAATCCACCTAAGGTAACATGGTATCTAGGTCACTTACCATCCTATGGAGTGAAACGAAGGCGATGATCAGAATGTCTTTAGTTGATCTTCTTCGGTCTTCATCTTCACTTGTCTTGGATGCTCGTAGGCAAGGACACAAGACACATGACTCACTATTTTGACAACAAAATAAGCCAATACCAAAATATGGACTATACAATCTCCCCTTTATAAATTCTGTGACAAACCCAAATTGAAGTACATAACATGACACAAACTTACCCAAACACATCAAACAATGAGTTAGGTCATTACATGACTCTAACAAATTACATGACACCAATTGACATACAACCTAAATTGTAGACATTGATGCTCTTGTCATGTAAGAGTTGTCTACGACAAACCTGCACCTGCACATACTAATAAACACCTCATGAAGCATGTATGAAATATGAAAATAAATAAACACAAGTATTACGAGGAATGTACTGAACGAGGGAACAAATACCCTAACATTCTCCTCCTTTTTGGCACGAAGAGCCAAAGGTAGGCAGGAAACCAATATCACAAAAGATATACCAATTTAACACATGTAATTTCAAGGCAACCACAATATGAAGGGATTCCAGATAAAAAAATATGTGGAAATTTGGATCCTGAAGATCTTTACACCAAAGAAAGCATTTAAAATTATCTACATTAAAGAAGAAGAATATCTCGGTGAATGATGTTTACCGGTGATGGACAAAACAATAGAACTTCATATCTCATTGTAGAGATTTCTCAAAGAAATAATCTCAGCTCGATCATCGCTCTTTGCTATCTCAGCGAAGCTTTCAAATCTTTTCTTAGCTTTATGAAAAACAAGATTGTCCTTGGATCAATCCTTAGAAGAAGATCCTAAGATAAAAAGGAGATGGTGGGTTGTAACTATTTAGAACCCCACAAGTAATTCACGAAAATCCCTTGGGTGTTCTCCTTAGCTCACGAAAATCCTTGGGGAATTCTCTCTAGCTCACGAAAATCCTTGGGTGTCCACTACTAGCTCACAAAAATCTTTGTGGTGTATTTATAGATAGATTTAATCCTTATCTTGCTAATTATCTTTTAGAGTTTCTAATAATGATAACACTTATCTTTATTAAAGTCCTAGTTAATCCACAAGAAGTTTGTTATTACAAAACTTTTATAGCAAGTTTCCTTTTCCAAAAAGGACTCCTTAATTAAAATAATATAATCAACTCCCTAATAATTAGGGTTCATTGAACCTAGACAATCTAGATTCTCCACCAGGGGGGGGGGGGGGGGGGGGCTTAATAGGAGGCATTAGTGCTTATCCTTTATCTCTTTTGTTTCTTCAAAACCAAGTAATTATCTAATCTCATTAGATAAGAAATAATTAAGTAATAATCCACTAACAAAAATCCCAAAAATATAAGGAAGATAAAGTAGGCGCCACTTATAGGGGTGTTAACCCCATGGGTGTGAGCCCACCTTTATGGTTGGTTAAATAATTATTATTTTATCTCTTTAGATTAGATTAACATTTAATCTAAAATATAGATTAACATTTAATCTATTATTATAGATTAACATTTAATCTATTTGTATGAGCTTGTATTTCTTTTATGAGCACCTCTACAGATTGCTCTGGGATATTCTAATCCTGGCTTACCCGGTGTTATCTCGTTGACCCTTAATAGGAAGGACACCAGAATTGCAAGTGACGTGAGATATCCATATTGCAATTGAATCCCATTGAAAGAACATAAACCAAAAAGGATCCTGCCACATGAACTAATGCATTCGAATAATCCTTCCATTAATATTATCCCTAATAGGCCTTCGAGATTAAGATACTATCTGTCATGCCCCAAAATCCCACCTAAATTGAAGTGAGACTTTCGCACGTGACTTAACCATTAACTTCCATAACTTCCTGTCATAAAGCAATTAAGGCATCTAAAAAGTGAACTTGAAAATTTTTCTTTAAATAATTACTGATCAAGTTTAATGTCTGAAATAAATACTAAAGGTCAACTAAATGAACTGAATCATCTCTAATGATCCCCAGATAACAATCAAATCAAAGCATAAGTCTATTACAATGTTTCAACTTCCAATAAAAAAATACTACTAATCTAATTTCCAGGAAATGGCCAACGGTCCAAATTCCATTCTCCCTCGGGATATTCACCTGTTGGCTCTTCCTTTTCTTCCTCGTATTCTTCCTCTTCCCAAGGTCCTGGGGCACAAATGTCAAATTCAGCACCTGCCGACAATAACAGTCATCGGTTATACCCTCTTAGCTATCAATATAACAATATTTAATATAAAACATCATTTGGAATTTAACATGACATGTAAACATATAAACAGTTCAGAGTGCGGAAGCATAAATCAATTTTAATCCTTATACGTGTTCACTTGTATTTGTTTCTCTTGTTTATCTTGCTTGTATTTCTTGTTTCGTGAATGTATTCAACAACATGCGAGTGCAATAACTTAAAATAACTCTACCCCATATATCGGGTAGAGATTAACATATACTCTACTTTCCGAGGTACCACACAGTTTGCACATTATCCGGTGCATACAGCTTGTTTACACATTATCCGGTGTATACGGTTTGTTTACACATTACCCGGTGTATACGGCTTGTTTACACATTACCCGGTGTATAAGGCTTGTCTTGCCTTGGCCTTAGGCTTATGGGTACTCGGTTCGTGAAAAAATTAATCATACAATCATGCTTGTGTTCTGGTATACATGCATAATACTTATCATCTTGATTCTTATTATCATACTTGTTCATGTCCAATTTCGTGAATAAGTGCGAGTGAAATAATGATAATTTTAAATCATTCACAATTGAAACATGCAGAATTTCTCATAATTGATCAACATAAAATATGGATTTATCAAGTTGTTGACAACAAAAATAGGGACAATTTAATTCATCATGTCTCAATTTACAATACATAATATTAATTAAATTAATCTCTCAAAACCCTAGTTTATAACATACTATAATTTCAAAGCAACATAGAATCACTCCATCAAATTTAACCATTCACTACTTCTTCCATTCTTCATCACAAAATAAACCACAAGATCATTCCCTTTCCCCTTGTTGATATAATAATTAAATCACAAGCACATCTTTAACATCATCAATATCTTTCGCAAGGAAATCATAAATTTAAACTCTCTACACATCATATATAATTTCTATGAGGAAATCATGGTCTAAAGCATTTTCAAAATCATCATATATATTTGCCATAAGAAGATCATGATTAAAACACTCTTTCTAACATCATACATATTTTCCATATAAAATCATAATTTAAAGACATCACATGCATGCTTAATCTTGCTTGTTCTTACTTTAGATCTATCATTTTCATAATTTTATATTAAACTCACTATATTGAAAGGAAGGAAGTTATATTTACCTTTACGATCGCTTCCCTACGATCACGCGTTTGTGAATGGGGTTGCTTTTTCACCCTTCTTCCTTGCAAAACCTTTGATCCCTCATCTTGGATCTCTCAAAAATCCATTCTCTCACTCTCTTTTAGGTCTAAAAAGTTTTAGAAAACCCTTAACTCACGAGTATAAGGGGGTATTTATAGTGTTGGGAGCCCTAGGGACTCCACAAGTCGAAAAACGCACAAGTTCGCCATCGAACGGCGTTTTGGGCGATCGATCGCCGGCGGTATTTTTTTTTTAAACTCTTTTGCTACTTTTTGATTTTATTTCTTTTCATGCAATTAAACCTAAAAAATGACTTGAATTTAACGTTTTATTTGGGTTTTAAAATCACTACATTTAGCATTAAATTTATAGGCTTAACTACATTAAAAGAATTAAACACATGATTCAATAGCATTTAATAAAGTTCACAAACATTAAGAGAATAAATTAGGGTCTCTACATCCTACCCCCCTTAAAAGGAATTTCGTCCTCGAAATTGCGTACCTTAATTAAACAAGTAGGGGTACTTCTCTCGAACTTGATCTTCTCTTTCCCAAGTGGCCTCTTCAATGGAGTGATGTTGCCAGCGAAGGAGGACAAAACGAATGATCTTTCTATGTAGAACATGCTCTTTTTGATCCTAAATTTGAACCGGTTGTTCTACCATAGTCAAATCTTCTCGAATTTCCATAGGCTCAAAATCGATGATATGTGAAGGATCTGGAATGTACTTCCTCAACATAGAAACATGGAAGACATTATGAACCGCCGCTATGTGAGGAGGTAGGTTAACCCTATATGCCACTTCTCCTACTCTTCTAATAATTTCGAAAGGTCCAACATACCTTGGGCTTAGCTTCCTTCTCTTACCAAACCTCATGATCTCCTTTGTAGGAGATATTTTGAAAAAAACATAGTCTCCAACTTGAAATTCCAAGTCTCTTCTCCGGGTGTCTGGATAACTCTTCTGTCTACTCTGAGCAGTCTTCAATCTTTCTCTTATTAAATTAACTCTGTCTGCAGTCTGTTCCACTAGCTCGGGACCCAGAAGTTTTCTCTCTCCCACTTCATCCCAACAAAGAGGAGATCTACAACTCCTACCATACAAGGCTTTGAATGGTGCCATCTGAATACTTGCTTGATAACTGTTGTTATATGCAAATTCAACCAAGGGTAAATGCTCATCCCAACTGCCTTGAAAATCAAGCATACAAGACCGGATTCACTCTTTCTGTCTGACCATCTATTTGAGGATGAAATGCCGTGCTGAAATCCAGGCGAGATCCCATGGCCTGCTAAAAACTCCTCCAAAACCTTGATGTAAACCTTGTGTCTCTATCAGAAACTATACTGATAGGTACTCCATGGAGACGTACTACTTCCTTAATATAAAGTTCCACCAACTTGTTAGCATTATAAGTAGTCCGATAAGGATGAAAGTGAGCTGACTTAGTAAGACGGTCTGCCACTACCCAAATGGCATCAAAATTCTTGGCTGTCTTTAACAATCCCACAATAAAATCCATGGATATGTTTTCCCACTTCCATATAGGAATGGGAAGAGGTTGCAAAAGTCCTGTAGGTCTCTTATGTTCGGCCTTCACTTGTTGACAAACCAAACATTGAGATATATGAGTAGCCACATCTTTCTTCATATTCCTCCACCAATAGTGTCTCTTGAGATTTTGGTACATCTTAGTACTACCTGGATGAACTGTATACTTGGATCGATGTGCTTCATCCAAAATCTCCCATCTCAATTCTTCATTATTTGGGACACATAACCTGCCTTTAAATGTTATAGCTCATTCTCTATTAACTGAGAAATCCTCCTGACCATTTTCGAAAGACTTGGCTCGATAGGCTAACAATTCTTCATCAGACCCTTGCAACTCTATAATTCTGGCTCGAACATGTGATCTGACTACAATATTAGCTACCAATGGTCTAGAGGTACCAAGACTGAAACTTGTTTCATTGTTAGACATGTCTTCTAACAATTTCCAACCTTTGACCCTTAGATGTGCCAATAAACCAGAGGGCCTTCTGCTAAGTGCATCTGCTACAACATTAGCTTTCCCCGGATGATATTGAATTGAACAATCATAATCTTTCAAAAATTGTACCCAACGGCGCTGTCTCAGGTTGAGCTCTTTCTGAGAAAACAAGTACTTGAGGCTCTTATGATCTGTAAAAATTTCAAACTCTTCTCCATACAAATAATGCCTCCAAATTTTTAGAGCAAAAACCACTGCTGCTAGCTGTAAATCATGAGTAGGGTAGTTCTTCTCATGGTTCTTCAATTGCTGGGATGCATAGGCAATGACCTTACCATGTTGCATGAGAACACAACCTAAACCAACATGCGAAGCATCACTGTAAACCACAAATCCACCACTACCTGATGGAACAGTGAGAACTGGGGCTGTAGTAAGGCGCTTCTTCAATTCTAAGAAACTTTGTTCGTATTTATCATCCCATGTAAACTTGGCATTTTTCTTGGTTAGGTGAGTAAGTGGTGCTGCCAAGCTGAAGAATCCTTCTACAAATCTTTTGTAATACCCTGCGAGGCCTAGAAAACTCCTGATTTCTGTAACACTCTTTCGCCTATCCCAATTTGCAACAGCTTCAATCTTCGCGGGGTCTACTGAAATCCCTCTCGATGATACGACATGGCCCAGGAATGCTACCTTCTCAAGCTAAAACTCACATTTACTCAATTTAGCATACAACTTATGCTTTCTCAAAGTCTCAAGTGTAACCCGAAGATGCTTCTCATGATCCTCCCGGGTTGGTGAGTACACAAGGATGTCGTCTACAAACACTATCACATGACAATCCAAGACTGGTTTGAATACTCTATTCATCAAGTCCATAAATGCTGTAGGAGCATTTGTTAAGCTAAAAGGCATAACCTGAAATTCAAAGTGTCTATATCTTGTTCTAAAAGCTGATTTAGGGATATCCTCCGCTCTAATCTTCAACTGGTGATACCCCGACCTTAGATCTATCTTAGAAAAGAATTTTGCTCCCTTCAACTGGTCAAACAGGTCATCAATCCGTGGCAATGGATATTTGTTCTTTATGGTGACCTTGTTTAACTGCCGATAGTCGATGCACATCCTCATCGACCCATCCTTCCTCTTTACAAAAAGAACTGGTGCTCCCCATGGTGACATACTTGGTCTAATGAAACCCTATTTCAGTAATTCTTCAATTTGTACCTTCAAATCCTTTAATTCTGCTGGGGCCATCCTATACGGTGCTCTGGAAATTGGTGCAGTGCCTGGAGCTAAGTCAATGAAAAAATCAATCTCTCTATCTGGTGGTAACCCTGGTAACTCATCAGGAAGAACATCCATGAACTCACAGACTACTGGGATGACAGAACCATCTTTTCCTTCTGGATTAGAAAGACTTAAAGCTGCAAATCTAGCGACGTCTTTCTTCTTCAATCCTCTAAAATGGAAGGGAGTTCCATCAACTGGCTTAAATTTCACTATTTTCTCAAAACAATCTATTTGCCCGTGATAAGCTGCAAGCCAATCCATTCCAAGAATGACATCAAAATCTTGGAAGTCTAGGATGATCAGGTTTACCGGTAGCTCATGCGGTCCAACTTGGATGACACACGCTCGGTACACTTGATTGGTGACCATTGATCTACCGATAGGAGTCGAGATGGACAATTCTTTATCTAACTGGCTCGGTTCTGAAATAAAGCCCTTTGCAAAACTAGTGTGACAAATGAGTGAGTTGATCCTGTGTCAATCAATACATGTGCCAAACATTCATTTATCAACAGGGTGCCTGGGTTATTACATAACTAAGTGTTAATTTTTGTGTATAATTAATATAATATCATCAACATGTTTTTATAAAAGCATGATGATTGTTAACATCAACCAAAGCATAGTAATATCACATATAACATAGAATTATCATATATATCATAGACATATTATATATATCATAGAATTATCACATAATGTAAAATCATAAATAAATTGTACCTTGTACCACATCATCTGATGCCTGAGCATCCTGTTTTGATATTGCAAAGACCTTGCCCTAAGTCACTTGACGTGGCTGTTGCTGTGGGGGCTGCTGGGGTCTAGGTGCCTGAGCAGGCTTTTGCTGAAGTGCCTGCTTAGTAGGTCGCCTATTCCCCTGAGGCTGGACTTGCTGAGTGGCCTGCTGCTTAAGATGAGGACAATCTCTAATCTGGTGTCTCAGTTGTCCACACTTGAAACATCCCCCTGTGAGTGCTCGACATTCGCCCGCTGGATGTCTCTTCCCACAATGAACACACACATCAAACATAGGTGTAGAAGAAGTAGGCTGCACATATCGAGTGACCTGAGAAGTAGTAGGGCGTGGCACAGTAGGTGCTGATGGAGGTGCTGGCCTCTGATAAGGAGTTGGCCTAGCTGCTGGTGGTTGGCCTAAAAATCTAGGCCTCTTAACCTGTGGTCCAACCTTGCTTGGCTGTCCCCTACTGAACTTCTCTTTCTGAATCATCTCTCTTTTCTTCAAGAATTCTTCTGAATTCTTTTCAGCCAACTGAGCCCTATCATTCACCTCAGCGAAAGTCTCGAGTCGAAACATTGAGACTCGGTCTCGAATAAAATCTCTCAAACCCCTTTCAAATTTTCTTACTTTCATCGCCTCTGTGGCAATCATATGAGGTGTGAACCTTGAAAGTTCTGAGAACTTGGCCTCATACTCGGCCACTATCATCTTTCCCTGTTCAAGAGTGAGGAACTCTGCTTCCTTCTTTTTCCGGACAACCACTGGAAAGTACTTCTTATAAAACACATCTAGAAATTCCCCCCATGTCCATGGTTAGCCTACTCTAGTCAAATCCCTAGTCCTGGAGGCTGCTCTCCACCAATGCTCTGCTTCGCCTTCCATCACAAAGGCTGCCCATGCCACTCTTTCAGTATCCGTGGGAGACAGTACTGAAAATATCTTTTCTAGCTACAAAATCCATGCCTCTACAGCTATTGGATCTGTGGTCCCATAGAATGACTGAGGCCTCAATCTCCGGAACGCCTCAATCCCTGCATGTGGCCTAGGTGGAGGGGGTGCATGTGCTTCTGCCTGTCCAGGAGCAGTTGCGATAGGTTGTCTGGCTACAAGGAGTGCCATGGTCTCGGTAATCGATCCTAGCACTTCAGTCAAATCAGGCTGGTCATTACTAATTGGATGTCCTTCTCCAATACCCATTCCAGCATTCCTCTAGTATTATATCCACGAGATCTGCCACCGCGCCTCATTATGATATTCCTGAGAGCAAACGGTAACAGTTAGTCCAACTTGGAATTAATTCACTCTAACACTCAAAACCTTAAACTAACATCACGATGAATCCTAGCCTGTTGTATCCTAAAACATAAGCCCTAACAACCTAATGCCTTTGCTCTGATACCACCTCTGTCACTCCCCAAAATCCCACCTAAATTGAAGTGAGACTTTAGCACGTGACTTAACCATTAACTTCTATAACTTCCTGTCATAAAGCAATTAAGGCATCTAAAAAGTGAACCTGAAAATTTTTCTTTAAATAATTACTGATCAAGTCTAATGTCTGAAATAAATATTAAAGGTCAACTAAATGAACTGAATCATCTCTAATGACCCCCAGATAACAATCATATCAAAACATAAGTCTATTACAATGTTTCAACTTCCAATAAAAAAATACTACTAATCTAATTTCCAGGAAATGGCCAACGGTCCAAATTCCATTCTACCTCGGGATATTCACCTGTTGGCTCTTCCTCTTTTTCCTCGTATTCTTCCTCTTCCCAAGGTCCTGGGGCACAAATGTCAAATCCAGCACCTGCCGACAACAACAGTTATCGGCTGAGTAACAAGTTACCCAGTGTATAAATACCCTCTTAGCTATCAATATAACAATATTTAATATAAAACATCATTTGGAATTTAACATGACATGTAAACATATAAACAGTTCAAAGTGCAGAAGCATAAATCAATTTCAATCCTTATACGTGTTCACTTGTATTTTTTTATCTTGCTTGTATTTCTTGTTTCGTGAATGTATTCAACAACATGCGAGTGCAATAACTTAAAATATTCCGAGGTACCACACAGTTTGCACATTATCCGGTGCATACGGCTTGTTTACACATTATCCGGTGTATACGGCTTGTTTACACATTACCCGGTGTATACGGTTTGTCTTGCCTTGGCCTTAGGCTTGTGGGTACTCGGTCCGTGCAAAAATTAATCATACAATCATGCTTGTGTTCTGGTATACATGCATAATACTTATCATCTTGATTCTTATTATCATACTTGTTCATATCCAATTTCGTGAATAAGTGCGAGTGAAATAATGATAATTTTAAATCATTCACAATTGAAACATGCAGAATTTCTCATAATTGATCAACATAAAATATGGATTTATCAAGTTGTTGACAACAAAAATAGGGACAATTTAATTCATCATGTCTCAATTTACAATACATAATTTTAATTAAATTAATCTCTCAAAACCCTAGTTTATAACATACTATAATTTCAAAGCAACATAGAATCACTCCATCAAATTTAACCATTCACTACTTCTTCCATTCTTCATCACAAAATAAAGCACAAGATCATTCCCTTTCCCCTTGTTGATATAATAATTAAATCACAAGCACCTCTTTAATATCATCAATATCTTTCGCAAGGAAATCATAAATTTAAACTCTCTACACATCATATATAATTTCTGTGAGGAAATCATGGTCTAAAACATTCTCGAAATCATCATACATATTTTCCATAAGAAGATCATGATTAAAACACTCTTTCTAACATCATACATATTTTCCATATGAAATCATAATTTAAAAACATCACATGTATGCTTAATCTTGCTTGTTCTTACTTTAGATCTATCACTTTTATAATTTTATATTAAACTCACTATATTGAAAAGAAGGAAGTTATATTTACCTTTACGATCACTTCCTTACAATCACGCGTTTGTGAATGGGGTTGCTTTTTCACCCTTCTTCCTTGCAAAACCTTTGATCCCTCCTCTTGGATCTCTCAAAAATCCCTTCTTTCACTCTCTTTTAGGTCTAAAATTTTTTAGAAAACCCTTAACTCACGAGTATAAGGGGGTATTTATAGTGTTGGGAGCCTTAGGGACTCCACAAGTCGAAAAACGCACAAGTCCGCCGCCGAACGGTGTTTTGGGCGATTGATCGCCCGCCAGCGGTATTTTTTTTAACTCTTTTGCTACTTTTTGATTTTATTTCTTTTCATGCAATTAAAGCTAAAAAACGACTTCAATTTAACGTTTTATTTGGGTTTTAAAATCACTACATTTAGCATTAAATTTATAGGCTTAACTACATTAAAAGAATTAAACACATGATTCAATAGCATTTAATAAAGTTCACAAACATTAAGAGAATAAATTAGGGTCTCTACACTATCTAACCCATAGCTTATGTTCATCATCCGGGGTTCCAAGACATTTGATTAAGCCATGAGAAATATTTCTCATGTTAAAACATTTTGAAAAAATATTTTATTAAATATAATATATTCTATTAAAAAAATATATTTTAAATATATTTGATTTCAAAATCACTTGCGCAGGCTTTTAGCTTAAAGGATTGTATTACCTTAGAACTTGGATAATCTCTCAATTTAATGAGCATGCATTTCTTGTTTGATATTCATCATGACTTGAACAACTTTCTTATTATCCAAGTGTCACCTTATCGTAGTCCCTCAAGTAGAGAGTACTTAGGTGCAACCAATTCAACCAGATCACTGCTCAGTTATAAATGAACTCATCAAATCTAAGGATCATCAAATCTGTTCAATGTGAATAAGAGACCATCTATCTGATAGTATGTTTATGCAAGAGGTCTCTCATTGAATGCAATCCATCAATGTACATTTAAGCACCCATATGCTGATGTGTAGTCTTCACTATAATAGATTGAGATAAAACTACATCTCAACCATTGAGAACATCTAAGCATTGTGGCAGCCATATAAGTGAAGTGTCTAGCTTCACCTATAGTTGTGACTTTATAAGGTATAAGGAACTGGAAAGCTATATCTACCTGTGTCAGTCCATAATCAATCACATAGCTTTCCTACAATATATCCTTGGGACCTTGTTCAATATCTCATATCGTATAGATCATCTCATGATCTTGGTCAATTACCCATAATGAATTCACAATAAAGAAAGAAGATGTCTTTATTAATTTAATCAACAAAAATCTTATAATATAAATGAATTTTAAGGGCATAATGTCCAACAATCTCCCACTTTCCCTTAAAGTCACTGTGACATAGATTTTAATCCCATACTATCTAAATGTGTTCCAAATATTTTATCTGATAAAGCTTTTGTCATCAGGTTAGCAACATTAAGTTGAGACCTTATCTTTGTAACAATAATGTCTTGCCTTTTAATAATCTCATGAATGGGATGATACTTCCTCTCTTGATGTTTCATCTTCTTGTGGCTCCTAGGTTCTTTGCTATGTGCTACTGCACCATTATTATCACAAAAGAGAGTGATAGGTTTAAGTGTTGAAGGAACATTTCCTAACTCTTGCCAAAACCTTCTGAACCAGATTGCTTCTTTTGCGGCTTTAGAAGCCGCAATATATTTTGCTTTTGTGGCGGAATCTGTAATACTTTTCTACTTTATGCTGCGCCAACTCACTGTAGCACCACCCAGTGTGAACACATATCCAGATGTGGAAGCTCTATTGTCTGGATCAGATTGAAAATCAGTGTCAATATAATCCACTCTAATGAGATCTTCAGATTGAAAAGTAAGCACATAATCCCTAGTCCTTTTCAGGTACTTCATGATGTGTTTCACAGCAGTCCAATGAATGACTCTTTGATTACTCTGGAACCGACTGACAACTCCCATTGCATGACCGATATTCGGTCTGGTACACAACATGGCATACATGAGGCTCCCAACTGTCAAAGCATATGGGCACCTCTTCATCTGTTCAATCACATCAGCTGACGTAGGAGCCATTTTTTTAGACAAAGTAACATCATGTCTAAAGGGAATGAGAGTTGGTTTACAATCACACATACTGTACATTGACAAGATCTTGTCAATATAGGAAGTTTGGCTCAATCCCAACATCCGGCATTTTCTATCTCTCAGGATCATAATTCCGACAACATAGGATGCCTCTCCCAAGTCTTTCATTGAGAAATGTTGAGAAAGTCAAATCTTGATTGATGACAACATCCCTATATCATTCCCAATGAGTAGGATGTCATCTACATTGAGAATAAGGTATACTACCGCTCTCCCACTATCCTTCTTGTAAATACAAGATTCCTCTAAATTCTATTGGAATCCAAATTATTTGATCGAAAGATCAAATCTTTGATTCCAGCTTGTAGAAGGTTGTTTCAAACCATACATTGACTTGTTTAGATTGCATACCTTGTTCTCCTGGTTAGGAGCAATGAAGCCCTCAGGTTGCTTCATATAGATGTCTTCTTCTAACATTCCATTTAGGGAAGCAGTTTTGATATTATTTGCCATATCTCATAGTCATGGTGTGCAGCTATAGCTAGCAATATCCGGATGGATTTGAGCATAGCTACTGATGAAAGTATCCTCATAATCAACTCCTTGAATTTGAGTGTAACCTTTAGCAACAAGTCTTGCTTTATAGGTCTCTACGCTGCCATTGACACCCTTCTTCTTTTTGTAAATCCATTTGCATCCAATGGGCCTTCTACCGTTTGGTGGATCTACTAAACTCATGACATCGTTGTCATACATGGAATCTATTTCAGCATTCATGACTTTATACCATTGAGGTGCATCTACATCTAATGTAGCTTCTTGATAAGTGTTAGGATCTATATCCTCATCATCAGGGGTAACTAGATAAACCTCGCTATTGTAATATTGAAGTCTATCTGGTGGTCTAGAAACTCTTTCAGACCTTCTGAGTGGAATTGAATTGAAGAGTCTATAGTGGAAGAATTAAAAGCTTTTTTTTGGAGAAGAGTGTCATGGGCCTTGCCATTTTTCTTAGCTTTCCTCACTCTTTCTCTTTTCTTCTTCTTTGCAGCCTTGACTATACATTTTCCTTCTTTTCTTTGAGCTTGAGCTTACCTACTAGCTTGAGCTTGCTTTCTAGCATCGACATTTTGAGCTAATTATTTTTTCTTCTTGACTCCTTTACTTTCAAAAAGAGTCCAGTCCTCTTCCTGTGATGGTTTATCACTAGAAGGGTGGTCACTTGGCAGAACTTCATCCTTATAAGCGGTTCTGAAAAAACCACTGTGTTGGATGTAGGTTTTTGTTTCAGATCTTGACCAATGACAAGTCTATATTATCCAAGAGTCGTTGAATGATATCCTTCAGTACAAAGTAGTCCTTTATTTTTGTGACTGATTATATGATGATAAGGATAATATTTGGGATCATCCTTCATTCTGATCTCTTGGGGTCTCCACTTTTCGGGAGAGTGATGAGCTCATTGGCGAGGAGGTCTTCAAACAAATCTTTGATAATATCTTCAGAAAAAGAATATCTTTATTCATTCTTTCTTCGATGTTGACTCTTTCCAGGGGTTGCGCTCATCTTTCCATTGTGTCCTTCTGACTCCATCTTGAGCTTGTTTAGTACCAACTTTAACTAGTCATTTTTCATTGTTTGATCGACCAGTTGGTATGCTAGCAGCTGATGCTGGTTGAGCAACCTTCTTGGTTTCGACTATCGCAATTGTTGAAGATTCGAGGCAGTCGGTGACTCGGTCACACCTCCTTTTTTTTATGTGGTTTTCCATGTCATGTGCTTTTGTGTACAGATTTTCAAAACCTACATAGGTTTGGGCCATGAGGGCAGTTGAGAGATCATGCTTGAAGTTGTTTAAGCACATCTGAATGAGTCCCAGCTGAGTGAAATTTTGAGGACATGAGAAGGTTAAGGCTGTCCATCGAGCAATGAATTTTGTTATTGATTTATTATCCCTCTGTTTGGTCTCAATCAATTCTGAAACACCCACTCTTCTTTGAGTGTTGTAGAATTATTTGCTGAACTCAGAGACCATTGTAGTCCAATATGAGATTGAAGCCTCGGGGAGGTTGGCATACCATGTGAAAGGAGCACCTTCTAAATATTTCACAAAGAGTTGGAGACAGAGAGCTCTGGTCTTGGACCCTAATCCACACCTTGATAGAAAATGGGATAGATGATGCCTCAGATCTCCGGTACCATCAAACATTTTGAATGTTGACTGAACGAAACCTGACAGAAACAGAACCGCATCAATGATAGTCAAATAGGGTTTCACAATCATCCGAACATCTTCTTCTTTTTCTTTTACCCTTTGCATTTGGTTGCGAACGGTCTCTTCAATTGCAGCAAGAAGAGACGATGACACTCCTCCTATGAGTGAGGCCTGATTTAGGACTATTCCTATTCCTTGTGTAATTGGATGATTCAAAGGTTCAGAGGTTGTGCCTTGATTACTGCTGTGTCTTTGGTACGAGAAATACGGTCCTAGTTCCGATGCAGACTTGAGAGTTAAAAACTGAGTAGCCAATTCTTGCATTTGAGACATGATGACCGTAATTACATCATCTTTATACTAGAGTTGGGCTTGTAAGGTAGTTGTTTGATCACCTGATGGTGGAGGTGTCGATGTTGTAGGGCGATTTCCTTGGCCTACGTTCTCGTCTAAGTTTGCCATCATGACCACTATTAGTCACTCGACACTTAGTTCCCTTAGTAGGAATAGGTTTGGAAACTCTTCTTCTCTGAAATAAGCACTGGGCATTCCTTATAAAGGGTTGGGTGCATTGAAAACCTCTTTAGGTAATTCTGGCACCACTTCCGGCATTACAGATTGAATGACTTGTTCTTCAGAGTTATAATCCTCCATTGGAAGGGTTCTTCCCAACTCTCTTAGAGAGGTTACTAGTGTTATTTCTTGCTTTGATCCCTCTTGGCATTCATTGATATCTGGTTTCAAAGTGCCGATTGAGCCGGATCTTGAATCGCTTCTTTACTCCTAACCTTATTTCTGGGTCTCCTCTTCCTCCTTGGAATCCTTGGATTAGGAACTAATGCTTCCATTGCTTCAGAGGATTCAGCTTCGTCTAGTGTAGCTAAAATGGCAGCAGCCGAATTCTATGAACGTTGCCTTTCTGATAGGTTTTGCTCAGGCAGTGCTCCGGTTCCTTAGAATATTGGAGTTGCAAATTCTCCCGGAGCTAGGTTATTTCTTGTACCAATCACATTAACAGACACCCTTTTATAATTGGAATGTGGCGTTTTGGTTCTTGGTCTTTCTCGAACAGGATGAGCAGAAGCTGGTATGTCGGTCTTCAATTCTCTACGAACAAAGCAAGCTATGACCGGGACATTAGCTGCCCTTCTTGACCTTTGATTTCTAGCCCCTCTTGGCTTTGATAAATATTTGTATACCCTCCGTGGCAGAGCCGATGGATATTTCTGGTTTCTGAGTTGGAGGATCTTTTCAGGAGTTTTCTTCCTTGGTATCTCAAAAATAGAAATGCTTTTGTTCAGCACTTTAACCCGAGGGTCATACAGTTCTCTGGTTCTTCTTTTTAGACCCGTATTTGTTCGGCCCCAGAATGGACTAACATCTTTGGATGGAGACCATTGATGTTGATGACAACCAGCTATTTTCATCGCTGTGCAGGTCACTAGATTAGTGTCTCTAAAAGCATGCAGACCCAACTTGAACAACAAGTCACTATCTGCTTGTGCTGAGTCTGTGTTAGCTCTTGCATTAACAGTCGGGTGAATTTGATTACGATTGTTAATGCCTCTTGCCTAGTTTGAAGAAACTTGCAAGTTCGTCATTTCCTTTCTTGATTTGATGACATTGCTGATAATATTATCAGGTGTTGAGTGCTATCTCGGGGGGACCTTGTCTTTGTTTGCCTTCAATTGCCAACTTTTCTTTTTCTTAGAAAAGGAAATTTCTGTGGATGATGTTGAATCTGTCCACAAGTCCCTCCTCTTGAGAGGGACTTGTCCGTGGACTCTTCTATCCATGGACTTAGGTCTGCTTCTAGACTTGTCCACGAAGTTGCTTGCACTTTACCTGCGGGGTAAACCTAGGTTGGACCCTTGGTTTTGGCTGGGCTTTGGGTTCGTGGATCTTGATTGGTGGCCGCGGATGGACATGCCTCTTGCCAGCGGAGTGGTCTTGGCCACCTCTCCTTTTGTCCGTAGGATTAGCCTGTTATTGTCTAGGGAACTGGTCCGCGGACTCAAGTTTCTGTTTACGGACTTCTCCTACGGACTGGTTCCCTGCACTTAGTTATTTTTGTCATTTTAAACCAATTTTATTGTGAAATTTCTTGTCAAGTCCCTTATGCCAGTAGCCTTGTTCTTTTGCCTTGAGAAAATTTGGACAGTATCTCCCCTCTCTTGATAAACTTTTGAGGGGTGAGTTCCAACAACCAACTTGGGCTGAGGGTTCTCAACAGTCTGTCTTAGGATCGACCCATAGGATTTTTTCTATTTAGCCCTTGACTGGATCATGGTTTGGGTTCGAAACGAGCTTGCTCCATTAGTAGACCCCGAAGGGCTAACTATTTTTCAATCCCTTTTCAAGGTTTCCGGTGACATAGGTCTGGCTTTTTGGTTGATCTGTTGCAAAGTGGTCGAGCCATTTTACCTTGTGTGCACCCCATTGGGTGCACCATCCTTGGTGTCCGTGGACTGATGTGTCTGCGAATGGGCACTCCTTTTTTGAGGTGCCCACGAGCTGGATGGAATCTTCTGGGATGCCTACGGGTTAGTGACCTACTGTGGGCAGGCAGCTTGATGTGGACGGGCAGTCTGCCTTTGATTTTGGTGAGCAGCCTACCTTTCCACCCCTGAGTTGATGGGGTGGATTTTGCTCCTGCTGCGGGTAGGGGCATCCTCAATAGAGACCTAGTCTGGTGACTGCGGCCTCTTGGTAAGGTTCTGACCAGTTGGTCGAACCCTCCTGGTTGGGGCCGCTGCTACCACAACCAATGTGATTGGTTGAGTCGCTGGCATAGGCATCGGGGGTACATACACCCATTGGTTGATAGTCAGGAGTAGTCCTAACACATGCATACAAACTCGATTATCCTGCACAAGACCGATGAAAGGATTACTCACCTTCCTTTTTTGTTCTTTCAATTTTTTATTCCTCTTCAGAGATGAGAGGAGAAGGTTTCACCGGGCATGTCAGAAATTCGTAATGCATAAATTTCATTGCGGTCAAATTGCCTCCATTATTATGTGGAGTTTATTATTTTGTGTGGGAGACTATCATTCCAATCCGAGTAAACCCGGATTGTTAATTATCTTCCCGATTTGGGGAAGAACCTCTGATTAAGAAAAAGAATAAAGAAGAATAAATATTTGAATAAAGTATTTATTTATTCAATGAGATTTCCCAGATCCCATGTAGGTATTACATGATATCTCATAAAGGTCTTTGTGTCAAGAAAAAGGAAAAAGAAAGAGAGGTGGTCATATTGAGGGGTTCACCTGATGTTCTCCATTAATGGGAGATCCTTCTTCTTTTGCTTGCTTTGTCCCTATAAAAGAAAAGAAAAATATTTTCCTCTCTTCTCTCTCTCCTTGGATTCTGGAAAGTTTTTGTATGTTATTTCTTATATATCCGTCCTTGTTTCTTCATGAGGGTTTCTTATGAGAAACCCTCTTTTTTATAGCTTTTGGAGAGTCATTTTTGGACTCCCATTTGACTTCCTATTTTTTAGGGAATCAAAAGGTTCTCTCCTTTTCAAAGAGAGCCTCTGTCCTTTGACAACTGATTTCTCTTATCTTAAAAAATCGTGGTACGATTAGGAGTTTTTTTTTCTTGAAAGATTCCAAATTGGTTTTCTTTTTGGGAAATCTGAGTGGATAAGACATTTCCCTTTAAAAGGGGAAGAATCTTATCGATAAGACCTTTCCCTTTAAAAGAGGAAGAACCTTATCTTCCAAAATGGGGAGAGGTTACACCCCCTTTCAGAAGGGGTGTTATATGACACTCTATCAATTGAGAAAAAGAGAGGATCTTGATCTTGGGATCTCCCGAAGCTGGTAGAGAGTCTTTTTTTTTATCAAGGATTCTCCGCCACATGACAGTCAATATCTGACTGCCAGCAGGGAAAGGACTGACCTTGGTCAGTCCGCAAATTAAAGGGGTGAGACCATGGGTCTCACCTGTGGCCTTAGTCAGGTCCAAATCCTATTTGGGTTACAGACCAGGGTCTGACCTTAGTCAGTCCGCAGACCAAAACAGGGTGGGACCATGAGTCCTGCCCTTAGTCTGGTTTGAGTCCTTGGTCATTTATGGTTATGGACTGGGCTAGTTATTGACTGACTCGTGGATGGACTCATAGAGCTTGTCTATAAAGCTTGAATGGGGGTCTGCCCGCAAGGGCAAACACTAACCACGTGTCAGTCATATAGGGACTGACACGAAGGTTATCCGCAGGACATCATTGCCTTGCTGCATGCATTAAATGATAGGCGGGCTGGCGGTGAGCCAGCCCTTGGCAAGTTGGTGCGTGTGCCTTTGACATGCGCGAAGCCTAACTGCCCATTCTATGGGTGGTGATCCTGTGTAGGCAGGTGCACCATACACCCGCCTTGCGGGCAGTGAGATTTTACTGCCCAAAGATGGTGTCATCAGTAAACTTCCAGTAAAGATTTTGGACTGGAGGCTTGTCAAAAAAGGGAACCATGCCAAAAAAATAAATAAAAATCTAGTGGCAAGGTTTAACTGTGGAGGATTCCATGTGGGAATCTTATTGTAATATGCAACACAAATATCCAAGTTTGAACCTTGAGGACAAGGTTCATGCCGAGGGGGAGGGAATATTACGTGCATGATTCCCTACACATCTCTCCTATTAGTTAGGTACCCAGTTGTAACTTTTTTGTTTGTAGGGAAGTTAGCAGATGTTGTTTTTTGTGGATAGGGTCAGTACTAGTTGCTTGTTAGTAGGAGAATAGTTGTAAAGAAGTTATTGTATTTCGTCTCTCCGTATCAGTAGTAGAAGGTATCAAATTATTATCCAAAAACTCAACTTAAGGAGGTCGGTTACCCTCGAAGTAACTTTTGCTCTTTCAAGATTACAAAGAAGAACAGGTTTGCACGTAACAATGTTTGCCCCACTAATCTTTTTCCTTACTACAGAGACTTCAACAGTTGATGATATCCCAAGAAGAAGAAATGGGAAGCTGACGACTATGCATGTCATGGCCACATCCTTAATTACCTCACAGACTCTCTATTTGATGTATATTAGTCTACAAAGACAGCGAGAGAGTTATGAGAGGTGCTGAAAAAAATACAAAATAGAAGATGCCGATTATTGCTCTTATCTTGTGAGTTAATTTTTTAATTTCCATATGCTAGATAATAAACTGATATTTGTCAACTGTGTGAGTTTCAAGTTATCATCAATAATCTCATTGCCAAAGAGCAACATTTAAGATATTATTTCTTATTAAAGTGGTTGTTGCAAAGCTATCTCATTCATAAAATAGAATAGAGGAAGTTTCTTAACCATAGCAAAGAGGATATGTCAATGGAAGACCTCTTTAAACATATTCGAAGTGAAGAAGAGGCTAGGCTAAGGGACAAAATTGAGGTGCAATCCAAAATGATCACCAATGCAAACTTGGTTGAGAATATTGATGAATCAAGCAAGAAGAAACAGAAGACAAAGAACTTCAACCAACAAAAGGACGAGAATACCAAGAGAAAGAAACAAAACAAAGGGATATGCTACAACTGTGGGAAGCCGAGCCACTTCACGAGAGATTGCTGATACTTCAAGAAAAGTCAAGCAAGCATGATTCAAAAGAATCTGGGTGTAGTTTTGTTAGAAGTTCACATGGTAGGAGATGACAAAGATTGGTAGATAGACACCGGTGCTACTAGAGTATGTATTCCCGAAGTTAACATGGTAGGATATGACCTATGCTCCATTGGTGGTGTGTGTATTCTAGGGGATTTTTGTCCAGTGTTTTATTGTACCGGGTAGCTCCAAACCCAGTATGTATCGGCCCGTATCAGCCGATACGTATCGGAATTTTAAACCATGATTCTACCACATGTTTGATCTAGGATCAAGTCTCAAAGGAGTGTGATGGTTGAGATATTGTCCAACCGTTCGCTAACCTAGAACAAATTATGATTCCTCGCCTCTAGTTCAAAAGAACAAAAAAAGAAATGAGTGTTTATCTTTCAATCAAGACTTAGGATCCTCTCCCGTAGCAATTGACGAGGAGACAACCAATACCAAGCGTGCACAAACTCATGTGCATGCCTTTCAAAGGCTTGTGTTTCTAGAAAGAATGTTGGCGGTCCTCGACAGTTGCTACCAGGAGAAGATCCCATGTCTTTCAATGAAAAGTAAATAGTGCTGTGAGGTTGAAGGTTGTCATTATTGCTCAAAACCATCTCAGCTTCTAACCCTTGCTTGGATTTCAGTCTCCTTCGGTTTGTTGGATTGTTTTGATTTTTTTTTTAAAGTCAGCTGACCATTTGGGTTCTCTTCCTCAAAACCTCAATAAGGCCTTCAATCTTTGCGATCTCTTGGTCCAGTAGCACCAATAACCATTTGTACAGCCCTATAAAGGCATAAACTAGATCTGGTCGTAACTCAGACTTAGTTGAGGTGGGCCCACATTGAATACCCTTTGGGCTTGACTTGCCTATGTGGTCCACAGGTCACACTCTAGCTAGGCGCATGTACTCTTCTACTAAGGCTTTTGTACCATCATATATCTTTACTCCGTAGTTTCGAACAAGCGTCACGAATTTACACCATCGTATATACATCTTATCAATGATTCACGTGACTGGCCTCGACAACCTTACCTAACTTTGACAATTAGACCTTCCTTTCCAAGACATACACAACCATAATTTCCAACATATATCATAACCATGGGGCGGATTTGATCTGGCTCTCGTCAGACCAAAAATCATCCGGCCTCTACAATGTTAGACATATATGCCCACGAAAGCCATTCCAAAATTGTATTTATCTATTTTTAATCAATAAATGCATATTTTACATTCACATATTGTCTTCTACATTGGTTAATATAACAAAAGTATCTCATTGGATGAGACTACTTTGTCCCTTAGGTAACATTGTAGGAAAACCATCCAATTAGTTGATAACTGATTGCTAAGGAGATATTGATTTCCGGTTCCTTGTAGACCTAAAATTGTTCTAAGTTAATCAGGATACATCTGGACAATGTATTCCTAATAACTTACACATTGTTAGTTCCATATGATGAAGTGATGAATCTCAATCACTAAGAGAAGGGTCTCTTGACTAAGATGTGGATATAAGTAAGAAGTAATTATATTGCAACTGGATCACTCAGTGGATATCTTTAGAAATATACTGTCTTTATATTTAGGATAGTCCATTTGACAGATTGTCTTTAACATGAGAGGTCGACATCTTCTCTAGGATTTGCCTATGTAGCTTTGATGTAGTCAATCGTCGATGTCCAACACACCGGACTAAATACGGGCTCATTGAGTAATGTACGCTGTATTGGAAGAAGTGTGTGTACGCTCAACAAAGATTCCACTACTCTTAACAGAGTAATAAATATTGAGTTGATACTTGTCAAAACCAGACTTGAAAAACCCAGCGCTGGTATTTATCGATGAAATGGTTTTATCGAGGAATTTTTTTTCTATATAAAAGAAATGTAATTATTAATTATTATATCTTTTAAAGAATTTCTAAAATGTTTTGAAAGTCCAAGTTTGACAAAAAGTATCAAAGAGAATGAGTTCTCAATATAAGCCAGGAATTAAAGACACTATTGGATATTGTCCCGTAAGCTTAGAACAATATTGGAAGTGGAGGGATGCATCTATAAACAAATCTTGAGATAGAAATACCTGCAAGTAATACTTTATTTTCTGGAGGTTGATCACATTGTGTTAATGGACATTAACTGTGATTGGTGGAAGTCTAGGGATATAGATTACATTCTATAATCCTAATGGAGTATAGGAAATGTGTTTCCTATTAGCAATGCTTTGGCCAAAAAGGTTGAGTACTTGGTCCCAGAACCAGAAATAAGAGATCCTCTTAGATCCCACACACAAGGACTTTCTTAAAGTATTTAATTTAATGATTTATTAAATTAATTAATTTCTCTAAGTGATCACTATATAGTATAATGAAGCTCTAAAAGGTGGAATCACATTAGATGTGAAAAACCAAATGGGTAGGACCCATTGGGGAATATGATAAAAGATCACATGAGATGACCAAAATGGGTTTAGAACCCATGGGGACGTGTGGAGTGGGGTCCACCTAGGGTGGGACGCCCACTTCATGAAGATTAATGATTATTAATCATTTAATTAGTTTCTAATAACTAACTACTTATTGGATAAGGTTAGTTAGTTAGAGTTAGTTACTAATTAAAGATTCTTTGTTGGACAAGGATTCTATTAGTTTCTTGCTAATCAATGAATCTTAATTGGATTAGGATAATGATAAGATTAGTTTCTATTTTGATTAATCCTAATTAATTATGGAGAAACCAAATAGGAAACTAATTGAGGATATCCTAATAAGATTAGGATAAGGATAAGATCCAAGAAGGATCTATTTAAGGTGTTGGACGTCCACATCTTTGGACACTTTTAATTTTCCAGATTTTTTGAAATCTTACTCTCCCCTTTCCTCATAAGCTCACGCCCCTTTCTCCCTCTCCTAAGGTGTACGGTCAACCCCATTCTTCCCCCTTTTTCTTGCTATCTTGTGTTCTAAGTTTTGAATATTAAAGAAGATCAAGAAATGATCTTTATAATAAAAGATTGGATCTTGGACACTAATGATTAAGATTAGTTTATATTTTGATTAATTCTAATTAATTATGGAGAAACTAAATAGGAAACTAATTGAGGATATCCTAATAAGATTAGGATAAAGATAAGATCCAAGAAAGATCTATTTAAGGGGTTGGACGTCCACATCTTTGGACACTTTTAATTTTCCAGATTTTTGGAAATCTTTCTCTCCCCTCTCCTCATAAGCTCACGCCCCTTTCTCCCTCTCCTAAGGTGTACGGTCAACCCCATTCTTCCCCCTTTTTCTTGCTATCTTGTGTTCTAAGTTTTGAACATTAAAGAAGATCAAGAAATGATCTTTATAATAAAAGATTGGATCTTTTATTTAAGATTCCTAAAGCTGGATATTTGGAAGGATCATTAGCTTCCATTAGAGAAAGCTTTAAAGAAAAAGAAGGTCTGTGTGGATTGCGAAGGAGACTTGGCACTTGTGAAGTTTTGCTAGTATCGCTATTATCGTGGATTTGACTTAACAATTTCAAAGTCGCAAATGTGATTGTGATTTTTTACCCTCGTTGAATAAAATCAATTAGAATCTTAGTCAGATTTTGGGATTCGATGTATGCTCTCCAAGAATTGTTTTTCTAAAATTAAAAAGAGGCATACTTTCATACAATACATCCGACATGTGGTTATAAAAAGGGGGAGAAGTCATTTTATTATCTCCCCTATTTTTTTTACTTCTCTCCAATTGATATTTATCCCCTTTTTATCACCACATGTCACCCTCTTATGTGGAGGCCGGATGATTTTGGTCAGGCGAGAGCCCGATCAAATCCATCCCCTGTAACCATCCAATGAAAAGGGCCTCGGATTCTCTCTGGTCATGCCAGAAAAGTGCTCTCAAGTCTCCATACATTAAGCGCCATGTGGCAAAAAAAAGAGGAGAAATCATTTCATTTTCTCCCCGGATTTTGACTTCTCCCCACTTGATATCTCTCCCTCTATATCTCACCATTTTATCACCATGTGTCAAATAATGGTTAGAGAAGTCAAAATCATGGGGCCTATGAAATGACATCTCCAACCACCTGGCGCTTAATGTGTGGTGGCCGAGAGCACCTTTCTGGCATGGCCAGAGAGAATCCGAAGCCAATGAAAAGGCACATTAGGGGCCAGAACTAGTGAGCTTCATCATTGCTGAGCTCAGAGCAAATAATTACTTTTTCTCCATTTCCTTGTGGGTCCACAAGGCTGTTGGTAAGTCGGTCATAGACAGCAACAGTATCAAATCTTCCATTAGGTAGTTGTTAGATTACACCAACACCAATAAGAAAGAGCCATGTAAAGAATTTTTTATAATTTTTTTCTAAAATATGTTCAAAAGACACGAAACTTGGCGAGACTCAACCCTTCTAACTGTCTATGCTTTTCTAATTTTTGTACGTGTTGCTTTGTTATTCGGACGGTGGTATATAATACCAAAACTGGTGTTAAGTATCAGATAAATGATTTCCTCTCGACCACACCATTAGTCGTACAAGTAAGAACGCAACCAAGATGTGCAAGTGTGGGAATACTACATCCGCATAGGCTTCTGGGGATTGAAACCCCGATTCCATCACACTCTGGGAATAGCCCAGTGGTAGGTGTATCCTTTCCTTAGGAAGGAGGTTCCAGGTTCCATTCCTGAGAGGATGAGAGTGGGTTGCATTGTCCACCCACCTTTAACTTAGAACAGATACTAACTTGCTATGCTAACCGGGGTTGCGGCCTAACCGTATGTCTCAGACCAAAAAAAAAAAAAAAAAAGAGATAGAAAGGCCACTCGTCCTGAGTCCATTGGTACATACAATTCAGGGAGAGTTGAATCACACCCACAGATCAACAAGTCTCTGTTAACCCCTATTAATTATGGTTAAAATTTTTAATCCTTAGGGTTCAATAATCTAACTTTGATTTTTAGGAAAAAAAATATTTAAAAAACTTTAACTCTGGTTACGAACTTTTAACCCTTAGAGTTAACATTTTTTTCTAAGAAACAAGGCTTGATTGTTGAACCTTAAGTATTAATGAATTTTAACCACAATTAATAGGGACACGTGTTGACCTATGGATGCGATTACTAAAATAAAACATGAAAATGCTACCCCACTTTCTCTCTGGGAGGAACACGTGTCCTCAAGCTTTTTGGCTGTTTTTGTAGCTGATTAAAGCTTCAGCATTTAAACCCCCTCCCTTCCTTAGTTTTAATCGGTTGCAAAAGTAACTGGGAAAAGTAAGGACACGAGTTTGTGGAGTTAGAACTTTTTTTATAAGGGGAAAGAGATTGTTGCTTAATAATGTTAATAATTGGTGATGGATTTATATAGAATGATTAGGAGGATACGAAATATTCTGGAATTTGGAGGGTTCAACATCACTTATTTTTTTACGAGGACCAAGCTCGTGGTCCATCACATTCATACATTTCATAAATATCATACGGGTATTAATTCTCCTTTTTTAGGGGCTGTACGACATCCCCTTGTGCATAACTATGTTTTTTTAAATAGTTATGTAATTAAATAATATTGTATAAAAGATTTATTTTTCAAAAGTTCAAGGGCAGTTGCCCCCTTGTCTCATGGCTATGCCCTATTATATATTTAAAATTTCAAAAGTATTGTGCAGAAAAAAAATGCAATCTTTAGTCGATGATAATATGACAAGGAAATATTAAAATATTACAAAATCACAATACAAGGTATATGTGGTTCACCCTAATCAGGTTTATATTTACTGGCAATGACAATCAAGAAATATTACTATGCACAGATTATATGGTATATGGATTTTCACGCTCAAATATCGAGAGTCCGTTCTCTACCAGTGCCACTAGATCCAGCCTTCTTCTTAAGAGCTTCTTGTTCTCCCAAGAGTCACTACTCTCATTTCAAAGACTCTTATTGAGAACTATTAGGGCTTTTCGTGAGAGCAACCCAATCTTTCTAGAAGACCTAAACACTCACATCTTTAGCTTACCTTATAAGCCTATACCCTAAGCCTAATTATAAACGTAAAATATAATCTTAAATTGACTATGATTTTTTGAAATTCTAATCCGAAAAGATAACTCCCTAATAATAGAATTTTACAATAACTGAAAATTCTAACGCAAATCCCAACGAAAAGTTCTTGGCCCCGTGGCTCCCCCAAGCACGTGTTCCTCCTAGAGAGAAAGTGGAGTTAGAATTGTCCATGATAACCTTTATTTTAAGAGGTAAATTAAAGCAACCAAAATTTTGCCTTTAGGCACGGGTAGTTTGGAAATTACAATACATGTAAAGATATTTCTAATGTTTAAATATCAAGCGGTGCGGAGCTCCCTTTTCACACTACGGTGGCAAAATGTGCAATTACACATAATTGCACATTTTGCCACCGGTTGTGTGAAAAGGGAGCTCCGCACTGTGCAATGCTCTACATGAAAATAAATCCCATATTTCTATCAACAAAAACTTTTTTTCTTGTAATTCCCAGGCATATTTTTCTGTTGCCCAGTGGGCTCTTCAACTAGATCGAGCTTCTATTCAGTCCTCTTTCTGTGCGAGAGGTCTACGTTTAGAGATGGTTTTTTTGGTAAACTCAATCATACCACAAGGCAATGACCGAAGGCAAATACAAGGAAATACGTTTAGACATGGTTAACTCGCAAGCAAAAAAAAAAAAAAAAAAAAACTTGTAGATTTGCAGATGCATACCAATCATTTCTTATCTTATATATAAAGGGATGAGGGAAAGACCTCTTCTCCATCATTTGAGAGAGAGAGAGAAATGGCTAAAAGCAAAGTCCTTATAGTTGGGGGTACAGGGTACTTAGGGAGGAGGATAGTAAAAGCGAGCTTAGCTCATGGTCACCAAACTTACGTCCTACATCGGCCGGAGATCGGTGTCGATGTTGAGAAGCTGCAGATGCTGTTGTCATTCAAGGAGCAAGGGGCACACCTTGTGGAGGGATCGTTTAACGACCATCAGAGCCTTGTGGATGCCGTAAAACTAGTCGATGTTGTCATTTGTACCATCTCCGGCGTTCACTTCAGGAGCCACAACATCCTCCTACAGCTCAAGCTCGTCGATGCCATCAAACAAGCTGGAAATATCAAGGTAGCTAATAATTAATTAACGTACGCGCGTCTTCTTTGGGTATGCTGGTTGTGAGTTTCCTAGATCCACTCCTAATTTCTAATTTGCATTCCTTACTAACAGCCCCTGCAGGCATATGCTATTGGTGATAAAATATTATCCATCCGGAGCTCCTATTGAAAGTTAATCTCTTCAATGTTCTTGAGGAGACGTTTTGGAAAGCGATTAAGGATGAACAAAAGATAATGCCTTAACGAACAAACTGCTTTGTGTCAGGATTACCTAATGTTTGTTTTTCCTATTACGGCAAAGGGCCGAGACCGTGCTTGTGATGCATCGGATCTCAAAATTTTATTAAATTTATTTTTTAAATTTTGAGATCCGTACATCACATGCATGGTCTCGGCTCTTTGCGGTCTCACTAGCATTTTCCATTACCTAAACCAGAGAGGTTAACCCTGGAGGCGTGATGCAAACCCTTGGCGCATAAGCTTGCTAAAATAGCTCTTAAAGAATGTTGGGATTTTCAGTCTCTAGTTGGCTCCGAACCTTTTGTAACTATCCTTTTCATCCGGGGATCTTGAATCCTGGTCTTGTATAGCCCCATTGGGGCTTTGCTTCGTTTAATGATGTAGATCCTTCTACCAAAAAAAAAAAATATAGCAATCTCCCGTGTAGATTAACAACAGCCCCTTTTGTAGCCCAAAGGGCTGCTTGGGCTTTTTTTTTTCCAGGCTTCTTGGCCTGGCTACAACAGCAATAATGCTATCCGTCAACCTCAATAAAAATTTTGAAAGAAACAAATACAATAAAGGTTATTTTTTTTTATCACTAAATCGGTTTAATCGAAGCTAATTAATCTGTTTTCTAAGCTCTGGTCGAAAAGATAATTGGATCAACCCAATATATGCCTTATGGCTGAGGTAGTTTGAAAATTATAAATATAAAATAGGGTATTTATGTCAATTAAAACTTTTTCTATAATTGCCAAAATACTCTTGTTAGATGGGATCCGATTATAAGTAATATGAAGTATACCAATCCAAATCCACCCGATAAGAAACCCTTCAATTTTAAACCTTCAACCTGACCGGTATAAATAAATATATAACTTTAAATAAACTAATACAAAAATATATTTATAATAACAGTTTAAATACAAAGCGGAGCTTTGCTTAGCAGCGTGGAAGAAGAGCTTCCCTTTTTAGTATAGAGAAATGTTAGTGAGACCGCAAAAGGCAAAGACCACACCAAGACCGAGCATGTGATGCATGAGACTCAAACTTTTATTAAATCCGTTTTTATTTTTTTGAGTACCGTCTCAATGTGGTCTCGGCCCTTTGAAGTCTCACTAGCACTTCTCTTTAGTATATGGCACTTCTCTTTAGTTTGTGATGGTAGTAATTTTGTAATTATAAGTAAAAAAAAACAGTTTAAATACAAAGAGGAGCTCTGCTTCACCACGTTGAGCGGAGCTCCCCCTTTTACACTATCTAATGGCAATGTTGTAATTATGATGTATTGGTTAAATGCCCAAGCATTAATTACAAACATGCCACACATCTATGGTGTAAAAAGAGGAGTTCCACTTCATCTGAAGCAGAGCTCCGGTTCAAAATTAATCTAAAAAAAAAGTAATACTGCCATTCTCTTTCACTCCATAATTACAATGTGCAACCCTCATCCACAATAGGGGGAGCTCCTACATTTTCCGCAACCAACTCAAACCCGACCCATTTGTAAACAGGTTTAGACCTAGGGCTAGTAGTCCACAACCTCACCCCTAACTCGTGGTAAGGATTTGCATTGAGAGAATGTGGTTATATAGTTTTCATAAGTATAGCTTATATTATTTGATACATTAGAGAAGTTCATCAGCAAAACATAAGGTAAATGAAAAAATTGCAGAGATTCTTTCCCTCGGAGTTCGGCACAGATCCGGCAATGATGGCAGACGCTCTGGAACCTGGAAGAGTGTCATTTGAAGAGAAGATGGTCGTGAGGAAGGCAATAGAGGATGCCAGGATCCCTTTCACTTATGTCTCTGCAAACTGCTTCGCTGGGTACTTCGTTGGCGGTCTATGTCAAATGGGTAGAATCACTCCATCAAGAGAGAGCGTGGTCTTGCTAGGAGATGGAAATCAAAAAGGTACATTTGCGGAGATATTTAAAGGAGATTAACTATGAACAGGAGCTCGGACCGAACAAGAGCAATCCAAAATATGCCCTAGGAAGGGGTATTTATGGAAAAAAAATTATGTTATAAATACGGTCTTTATTTGCATAATTACAAAACTACTACTTCCCAAGAAATTTTTGGGGTTGCTCTAGAGTCTAGATGGATGTTCAGCTAGAGCCCCTGTCCATCGTTAATCTCTACTTAAATGGATGGAAGGTAGACAAAATTTTTGACACATATGGAGCGTAAACGGGTGGGGTTTAGGGTTTCGGGGGGAGAGCTTCATGGCATTATCCTAATTCAAACTATAGAGATTAAAATAGGATTCCTGGTTGAAGGAGCAACCCATAATTAGTCAAATTTTATTACTATCTATCTTAAGAGACGGCATATGTGATCTGACTTGTGAGGCTTACCATCTGGTTAATTTTTGGTTTGAACCCCAAAAAGCATACAAATGTGTCATTTATAAGCGGTATAAATGATTTAGCAGAGGATCGTTGATCATCCATTTTCTATTTTTTTTATACCATTGTTTGACCTGCAATCTCTGTTGTTCTCATTTGACAGCAATTTATGTGGACGAGGATGATATCGCGACATACACTATCAAAACCATAGACGACATTCGTACCCTCAACAAAACCCTCTACTTGAGGCCACATGAAAACATTTTGTCTCAGAGGGAGGTGGTTGAACTCTGGGAGAAGCTCATAGGAAAAGTACTAAAAAAGTACACCATCTCTGGCGAAGAGTTCTTAGCCTCCATGAAAGGTACGATCATAACAAATACCACTGTACTGGACGACTGAAATAATCAACAACGATAATACCAGACCCTTGTAGGAGTCGCTTTAGAGCTATCAAATAAATCTCTCAAATTGAAACAAAATGGAACTTGTTTGAAGAGATGTATTCTAGGAAGCACGGGTACGGCGATACTTAGATATGGCGATACAATATGGGTACGGCGATATGACAGAAATTATAAAAAGCAGCTAAGTTTTACCTTAGAGTGCCGTATCCGATATGTATCCGATACGGGTATGTTTCCATTTTCAAAATATCTGTGCTTCCTAGCAGCGGCAAAAGTCATTATTATTAATTTTTTTATATTAAAGCTGTCAAATAGCATTCCTGTTGTGTCAAATAGCAATTTATAACCCAACCCGTCAATGTTTCTGGACCCGCCTGCCTTTACACTGGTTTTGGACAGTGGATTGGATTCAGATGTGAAAATCTCAACAAATTAAAATTGGGTCAGGTTTGGGTTTGGCTTTCAGCCACAATGCGTAACAATAAACTTGTTTAATTACTCGTTTTAATCTGTTTTTTTTTTTGTACAAACAAAAGGTAAAGATTATGCTGAGCAAGTGGGAGTGACACATTTCTATCACTTCTTCTATGAGGGTTGTCTAGCAAATTTCGAGATAGGTGAGGAGGGCAAAGAGGCTTCAGAGCTTTATCCGGAGGTTAATTATACACCAGTGAAGGAATACCTGAAACGCTTCCTTTAATTGGAGAAGTTGCTTTTCATTTTCATTACTGTTGTTACTTAATAATGTTATGTAATGGGCTTCCCACAAATAAGACAGCTCTTCTTATGACTTGTAACAACAATAAGATTTAATATTATGTAAATACTTTAAGACCATGATTTTTTTGAATTTATTTATTTGATATTTATTAAGAAAAGAAAAAAAATACTGGGAAAAGGTCCAATAGCACGAAGGAAAATAATCCCCTCATCGCTCAGTGGGGAGCAACATCTCAGCCCCCTCTAACTTGATATGTGTCCCTCGATCGTAGACAAAAGAGGCTTAACAGTTGTATTTTTATAAGAACAAAGACTTGCAATCCCTGAAAAATACTCAAGAGTGAAGCCAGATCTGCCAAATAATGATTTCAGCAATCTGTAAGCAAGAGTGAAGTTCTTTCTTGTCCAGTCTCAAACCAAAC
The DNA here is from genome assembly GCA_015143295.1 of Tetracentron sinense. NCBI lineage: Eukaryota > Viridiplantae > Streptophyta > Magnoliopsida > Trochodendrales > Trochodendraceae > Tetracentron > Tetracentron sinense. The sequence continues at coordinate 4,288,480 of CM026572.1, read as the reverse complement.
CAATGCTGCTACCATAAAGAAAAATTCCAGGGATTGTTAGCATTGTACACAATGATCACGATAAAGCAAAGCGTGAGCTTCTGTTCGATTTCCACACATCTAACAAATCAAAGAAATGCGTAGAGGATAAGAAAGTCACTAACTATTATAATAGTATCCAATAATAAATTCTAGACAAACATTTAAATATTAGGAGGGAACTTTATTAGGGAAAGTACGGAAGCGATGCTATCAATGGTATTCTCAAGAAATTATGACAAACACACAACACAGAAGATATATCGTGGTTCACCCATATAGGGCTACGTCCACACTAGAAACAGTCTAGAAAACCCTTCACTACTAAATAGAGATATTACAAGAGAACAAATAAACAGAGAATAAACACTCAAAGACTTTACCAAATCCGAATCTGACTGAAGTACTACCCCTTCTAGGACAAAGTAGACACAAAACCTGAACCTTTCATGATTGAATTAATACCCTCCACCATGAGAGCACACCGATACAGCCATGAGAACACTCTTCTTCACCTAAGAGCTTCACTAGGGCTTTCCATTGGAGACTCCCTCGCTTTCCATGAAAGCCCTACCACACCTCACATATCTGTGGTTTTCTCTTTTCCTCTTAGTTCTTACTTTCTAGGTTATCTCTATAAGCCTCCACCCTAGGCTTATTTATAGGTAAGGGATGAGTTCTAATCCTTTTAGAATTTCCTCAAGATAGGAATCTCAAAACAAGGCAACTTCGTAACAAAATAGGAGTTACCAAAACTGACTCAAAATTCCAGCCCGCAAAAAATCGTCGACCATCGATCGATCGGCCCACTCTAGCAATTTGAGCCAAAAACCCCACAAATCTCCACCTTAGCGAGAATCCCTCGAACATCCTTTGATGTTTCATCTCACTTTCACCAAGTAAATTTTCTTTCAATCTTTGTGCAAACTCCACCGGATTCATAGAAAAAACTCCACCTCGAACTACGGCTTCAAAACTCATGTCATTACTCTCGCAACCTTGACAACCTTGCAAATCTCAAATCTTCAACCTCAAAACTCGAACACAAGCTTTGACACCAATTTGTTGGGAAAATTGCAGAAGTGATGCTATCAAGGGTATTCTCAAGAAAATACGATAAACACACAATACACAAAATATATCGTGGTTCACCCATCTAGGGCTATGCCCACACTAGAAACGGTCCAGAAAACTTCACTACTAAATAGAGAGATTACAAGAGAACAAATAAATAAAGAATATGTTAACCTAAAGGTTACAACCCTATGTACCCATAATAATTTTGATAATAATATAATAATGAAATGATCATTTTGGTACTAATGTTTCAATGAAGTTTATGTAAAATTAATATTGCAAGAAACATTAGTCAAACATTCAAATCATGATGTATGAAAAAGACTCCACAAGGCCAAGATGAACCAATTAAAAAAAAATCATCCATATTCGAAGATGAATTCAAGATCAATCCCAAAGTCCAAGTTGGATCATAAACAACAATAAAAATCATGAAGACATACTCAAGTTGGAAGATCCAAGATCAAGATGAAGACTATCTTTCAAAAAAGGTTTAAAACCTATTTTTATTTATTTGAAAGAGTGTAAGACTTATGTAAAAGTCCTCATTATTTTGGAAAGTTGAAATGCTCAAGTAACTAGATTGACCTTAGGAATCCTTGAAAAAATGTATATCATTTTAAGGCCCTAGGATATCTTAAAATATTATTAAAATCATGTTAAAGTGAAGCTAAAAGACCTAGGAATTCATTCCCATCTTATTGGTCATGTAAAGATAAGTTTTCTGTTGAAAAATAGGGGACTCGTTGACGAGTGGGATCGCAGTCTTAGCACTCGTTGACGAGTGGGCTTAACAGTAGCTGAAGGAAATTTTTTAACCTTCACTCGTCGACGACTAGACAATGCACCAGTGCACTCGTCGACGACTGCTTGCGGGAACACTCCAATTGCTAGTTTTTTAGAACTCAATCCAACTTGATCAAAAAATTCTCATCATCAAAGCCACTTGCCAAACTTAACGCCGATTTTTGAGCAAGAGTACAAACCAATGTAACCTGGTTCGTTGCACTAGAAAAATTTGGGTTTTTAGTAGTGGAGTTTTAGCGGCGGTTGTATAGAATCGCCACTAAAACCTATATATTAAGGCGGTTTTATAAAACCGCCTCTCAAAACCATTCCCTACACCAAATTAGCGGCGGTTTAATAGAAACCACTGCCGAAAACTATTCCTACCACTATATTAGAGGCGATTTTAAAAAATCACCACAAAAAACGATATATTTGTGGTAGTGTTGACATCCCCACTGTAGAAAATCATTCCCTTCATGTAGTTAGTAATTCCCCCACCTAATTTGAGGTGGTTTTTATAAAACCACAGTTGAAAATTATCCCCTCTACTATAATAGAGGCAGTTGTTACAAAACCACCATTGAAAAAACTTTCCATCCACAATATTAGAGGTGGTTTTAACAAAACCGCCGCTAAAAACTTTAATTTAGGGATCAAAAACATTCTCCCCACCCCATTTCTCCTTTGCGCATGCGTTCCTCTCTCCTCCCAAAGTCTCGCCATAGTCGTTGTTGTCTCTGTCGCTACCATCGCACCCTTCTTCATCACAGCCAAATCTTGCTCTCCTCATGCATCTTCACTCTCACGGTAAGTTCCATTAAGCTTAATCCACAAATTTTTGCACCTCAATCTTCCTTCTCGTCACGAACTATGTCTTATTAGACCTAATTGCGTCTTCCTGTTCCACAACACCTCCATCTTCCTTCTCATCATGAACTGCTGCACCACCCACACTGCGTCTTCCTCTTCAATGATTGTAAATAGGTAAGGCTTCTTCTTCTTTTGTTTTCTTTTTTTTAGGGTTATCCTTAATTGATGTTTAAATTTGGTGATTTTTTATGGTAATTATTAACACTGAAATTTGATCATATGAATAGTTTTGTTCAAGTAAATAATTAGTTCTCTTTGATTGATTTTTTTGCTAGGACAAGTTGGTGATTTCTAGGGTTTTTGCTCATATGAGTTTTATTTCATTTTGTTAAATTGTCAAAAGACGCCATTTCTTAGTCTTTATATTAATCTGAAGCATTGACTGATGCCCTTCAACTTTTGATCTTACGTTTCTTCTACTGTGATTTATTAATTGTTTTTCTTTTAAAATTTTATCCTGTAATAATCAAGATTGTTTACATGCTTCTTTTTTTGGTATTGTTTCATGGGGATTGGGGTGGGTTGCCATTACACAGCGGTTGGTTTGTGATCATTTCGTGAATTAATATGGGCTGGGCTAGCTTTCGAGGATAAGGATTCTATTGAATTGAGATGACTAGAGTAGTGGGTGCTAATGGGTTGGGGCTAGGATTAGTGGGTTCTGATTTCCGACCAAGTCATATATGGGTCAGCCATGAACACCATCAAATAAAAGCTGACCAAGAGGAGACATCTCGACCCGAACATGCTCATCGAAAAAACCGGATGAACCCCAAAAAAATTAATATTCTTAGGTTGAGAACTCTCAAACCCAAGGGGGGTTGGCTAAGTCTCCCTACAAGTCTATCCACCCTTTTTACTTTATGCAATCAAATAATTAAAGTGTGGAATAAGGGACAAAACATTAGGTATTTTTACATGGAAACCCTTCTGAGAAAAACCACGGGACCTAGTCCAGCAAGACATATCACTATGACAAAGTCAACAAGAACTTACAAGACTCAAACCTGACTCCTTCGGACTCGACACTATGATCCTTCAGTTCTTAGTGCTCCATGCCTTGAAAAGTCATCACATACCCGCAAGTCCAAAGATCAATCTTCGTTAATGACGACTTCAGATTTCACCGACCAAATAATACAACCACGATCCTTCTCGGATCGATCTCATTCGCAAAGGCTTCGGATTACTCCGATCAAGTTGTTCTTGACAAGAACTGGTTGGTGGTTGATTAAACAAACCCTAGTTTGAATCCCCAACAATAGGAATAAATAAACAAGAAATATCAAACAATGTCTTGCATACTTTAGAGTGGAAGAGGATAGGAGAATGGGTTTGGGAAACTCAAAACATCTCAATCGAAACTCTCTTCTGGTTGAATGGGGATTAAACTCTCACTTATATAGGCAATAATAGAGTTGGAAAATGTTTAGGACTGTTAAACAGACAATTCACGTGGTACTATTCATGTGGTTCCTATTCACCCTATTTATAGTTTTGCCACTAAACTTTGAATAAAAAATCTAGAGAGGTCAATTATTATCGGATTAAGTTCAAATTTGAAACGTAGCTACTTTAGATCATCTAGAATCTACCCTAAATTTTTTATAAATTTTGGATGAAATAAAATAACCACAATACCCCTCTAATGATAGAGAGGCGATTTTGCCTATTTTGACTCGAAAGCCTCAACCAAGGGCAAGCCACTAACCACCTAAGGTAAGCAAACTTTACTAGGTCAATCCACATAAGGTAACATGGTATCTAGGTCACTTACCATCCTATGGAGTGAAACGAAGGTGATGATCAGAATGTCTTTAGTTGATCTTCTTCGGTCTTCATCTTCACTTGTCTTGAATGCTTGTAGGAAAGGACACAAGACACATGACTCACTATTTTGACAACAAAATAAGTCAATACCAAAATATGGACTATACAATCTCCCCTTTTACAAATTCTGTGACAAACCCAAAATGAAGTACATGACATGACACAAAATACCCCAAACACATCAAACGACGAATTAGGTCATTACATGACTCCAACAAATTACATGACACCAATTGACATTCAACCTAAATTGTAGACACTGAAGCTCTTGTCATGTAAGAGTTGTCTACCACAAACCTGCACCTGCACATACTAATAAACACCTAATGAAGCATGTATTAAATATGAAAATAAATAAACGCAGGTATTACGAGAAATGTACTGAACTAGGGAACAAATACCCTAATATTCTCCCCCTTTTTGGCACGAAGAGCCAAAGGTAGGCAGGAAACCAATATCACAAAGATATACCAATTTAACACATGTAATTTCAAGGCAACCACAGTATGAAGAGACTTCAGATAAAAAAATATGCGGAAATCTGGATCTCGAAGATTTTTACACCATAGAACGCATTTAAAATTATCTACATTAAAGAAGAAGAATACCTTGGTGAATTATGTACACCGGTGACAGACAAAACGATAGAACTTCAGAACTCTTTGTAGAGATTTCTCAAAGAAATAATCCCAGCTCGATCCTCGCTCTTCGCTATCTCTACGAAGCTTTCAAATCTTTTCTTTGCTTTATGAAGAACAAAATTATCCTTGGATCAATCCTTAGAAGAGGATCCTAAGTTTAATAGGAGATGATGGAGTTCTAACTATTTAGAACCCCACAAGTAGTTCACGAAAATCCCTTGGGGTGTTCTCCTTAACTCATGAGAATCCTTGGGGAATTCTCTCTAGCTCACGGAAATCCTTTGGGGTGCTCTCCTTAGCTCACGAATATCCTTGGGGAATTCTCTCTAGCTCACGAAAATCCTTGGGTGTCCACTACTAGGTCATGAAAATCCTTATAGTGTACTTGTAGATGGATTTAATCCTTATCTTGCTAATTATCTTTTAGAGTTTCTAATAATGATAACACTTATCTTTATTAGACTCCTAGTTAATCCACAAGAAGTTTGTTATAAAAAAACTTCTATAGCAAGTTTACTTTTCTAAAAAAGACTCCTTAATTAAAATGATATAATAAACTCCCTAATAATTAGGGTTCATTGAACCTAGACAATCTAGATTCTCCACCAAGGGGGGGGGGGGGGGGGGGGTGAGCTTAATAGGAGGGATTAGTGATTATCCTTTATCTCTTCTGTTTCTTCAAAACCAAGTAATTATCTAAACTCATTAGATAAGAAATAATTAACTAATAACTATCCACTAACCAAAATCCCTATAATATAGGAAAGATAAAGTAGGCGCCACTTATAGGGGTGTTAACCCCATAGGTGTGAGCCCACCTTTATGGTTGGTTAAATAATTATTATTTTATCTCTTTAAATTAGATTAACATTTAATCTAAAATATAGATTAATATTTAATCTATTAATATAGATTAACATTTAATCTATTATTATAGATTAACATTTAATCTATTTGTATGAGCTTGTATTTCTTTTATGAGCACCTCTACAGATTGCCCTGGGATATTCTAACACTGGATTACCCAGTGTTATCCCATTGACCCTTAATAGGAAGGACACCAAAATTGCAAGTGACGTGAGATATCCATAGAGCAATTGAATCCTAGTGAAAGAACATAAACCAAAAAGGATCCCGCCACATTAACTAATGCATTCGAATAATCCTTCCATTAATATTATCCCTAATAGGTATTCGAGATCAAGATACTTTCTAAGCCATAGCCTATGTTCATCATCCGCGGTTTCAAGACATTTGATTAAGTCATGAGAAACTATTTCTCATATTAAAACATTTTGAAAAAATCTTTTATTAAATATAATATATTTTATTAAAAAAAATATTTCAAAAATATTTGATTTCAAATTCACCTGTGCAGGCTTTTAGCTTAATGGATTGTCTTACCTCAGAACTTGGATAATCTCTTAATTTAATGAGCATGCATTTCTTGTTTGATATTTATCATGACTCGAATAACTTTCTGATTATCCAACGGTCACCTTATTATAGTCCCTCAAGTAAAGAGTACTTAGGTGCAATCAAAACAACTAGATCACTGCTCAGTTATAAATGAACTCATCAGATCTAAGGATCATCAAAATAGTTCAATATGAATGAGAGACCATCTATCTGATAGTATGTTTATGCAAGAGGTTTTTCATTAAATGCAATCAATCAATGTACATTTAAGCACCCATATGCCGATGTGTAGTCTTCACTACAATAGTTTGAGATAAAACTACATTTCAACCATTGAGAACATCCAGGCATTGTAGCAGCTACAAGCACGGTATTTCACTCCTTAGAAAAAGTCTCACGGGATTGTTAAGAGTCGCCACCTATTTATTCAGAAGGGATAAGTCCCCGGGAAATGTTGGATAAGGACTTGGTCTCCGATAAAAGATCAGGATAAGAGGTTCGGCTAAGTTATGGGAAGGGGTTAGGCACCCCGACACTTCCACATATAGTGGTTTCCTACTTGCTAGGTTTAAGCCAAAATTAGTCTCAATGTTAATTAAATGCATAAGTGTTTAAGTTAATACTAATCGGGAGAAAGTAAAAGCTAACTAGGGTCGAACCCGTGTTGGTTGCCTATGTACTCACATTAGGGTTGAGATCAGATCGAGTGTAGTTCTAGCACTTGAACCTGTGCTAAGGCGAGGGGATGTGTGTGTGTACACCAAAATGTGGTTAATGGGCTTAATCCAGTAGATTAGGGTTTTGCTTGACCGGGGTTGGTCAATGTGCAAAGTTTGGGCTTGGTAGGCCGAGGGGTGGTCCGGTAGACTAGGGTGAGGTCCGGTAGGCCAATGATGAAGCCTGGAGGCAAAGAGGTGTGTTAACCCGGGGTTAGGGTTGCTAACCAGGGTTAAAAGGAGTTAACCATGGTTAAAAAGGTTAAAAAACTGATTTTTTTATCTTTTGTATTTTTTTGGATTTTAAAATTTTTTTGTTGAGTTAAGTGGTGCTTAACCATGGTTAAAAGTTAACCAGAAGCTGTTTAACCATGGTAAAGTGTCGTGATAGGTCAAAAGTGGGCCCAAAGGGTATGGCAGGGCCTAGAATGGCCTCCTAGCAAGTTTGGGCCCTACACAAAGCCCGGGATTGAAAATTTACAGAATGGATCGGATTACCTCCATTTCTGTAAATTTTTAACCATAGTTTGTGAGAGTTTAACCGGGGTTAGGGATCACCCCTGGGGAAAATGAAATCATGTGAAGCAAGCCTGAAGTCCAGGGAGTCTACTGGGCTTGGTCTCAGGCCCATAGTAGATCAGGTGTGGGCCCCACAAGGGCCCAAAGTTGTAAAAAACAGCGTTTTTCATGGCGGTAATCTGATTACCATCAATAAGAAAAAAGACTATTTTTGGATTTTCGGTAATTAGATTACCGACAGCAGAGCAGCTCTTCTGACCAGGGTTTACAGTTTTGGCAACCAAGGTTAAACTCAGGGTTAGGCCTTGAAATTTTGGAGAGAGGTAGAGGGGAATCAGGGCTTCCCAATGGGCCAAGAGTGGGCCCAAAAGCAAAAGGTATGTGGGTCCCACAGGGGCCCAAAGCTATTGCAAAAATGGTCCATATTGTCGGTAATCAGACTACTGATAGTCTGATACCCTAAGTTTAAAGCCTAACTAACCATGGTTAAACCACGAGTTAGGGTCTGATTTTTACAGGGGAGTAGCCAAAGGTCAGAGGTACCCAAACCTGACCCTAGAACTAACAAGGGCTTAGCCTAACCAGGGTTAAATAGCGAGTTACAGGGGCTGTGCATTGTATCGGTAATGGGATTACCGACCACTAGCAATTTTCAAAAAAACTTGTTTTCCCTTATTGACCTTGAACCAACAGGGGTCTAAGGGTTTCCTCATGGACTGAGAGACCCCTAAACCCTATGGGAAGACACCATTATTCTAGGGAGGCTGTTGCACCTGTATAGGCCTCGAGGTATCCTCCCACACCTATGAAGAAGGTGGGGAGGTCCTGTCCTTAGCTGTGAAGGTGATTGAATATAAAAGAAACAATAAATGGGACCCCTGGATCAGGACCAGGGGTCCCTTACAATTAAAACATCAAAGAGAGGGGGTGAGAGGTGGCCTCTACCCTCTGGTGAATAACACGATGGCTAAGGAGGGTTGCAGTGAGTGGTGGTGGACTGGTGGCACTAGACAGCGGAGCCTGGTGAGTGGTGGGGACTTAGATGATTGCCTGAGGTGATGTTGAGGCTAATGGAAGTGGGTTAGCAAGGCTAGGTACAGTGGGTTTTTTTTATTTTGACTAAGGTTGGGGATGAAGAGCCGGAGTAGTTTGCACTGGGGAAGGCCTGGCTTTTATAGAGCCTTGAGGAGGTGCCTGGGGGCAGTAGGGTAATCCATATAGGTGTGGGGAACCGGGGGTGAAGGACCCAGGTGCTAGGAGGGGCCTACAACACGTAATTTCAGAGTTTCAGGAATGGTGGTAATCGAATTACCGCCACCCAAAGCACAGGTAAAAATGGGGTGTCAGTAATTCGATTACCGACACCCTGGGCTTATTGCTATTTTGGGCCACACTCCTACTCACTTGGGCCAAAAGCAAGTAGGGCACCTATTTAGGGGTCTTTCCTGCCTAAATTGAATTGGTGGGTTGTATGGGCCCCACCCTAGTGGGCCCTGAAACAAGGTTTTTCGGTCGTTGAAACGAATCACCCTATTTCAACACTTAAATTAATCCGAGACCTGCAAACATATGAGAAATGTATAGGGCTTGTGTCGGATGTCGAATCCTCACTCGGGGTTAGTTAGGTTAGTGCAATAAAGAAAATAAAATAAAGAAAAATAAAGAAAAGATTAAAATGGTGGAGAGATGAGAAGGGTGGATTGATTTTTAAAACAATTTTTTTTCAAGAGATTATCAAGATCTACTAATGAAATAAATAACATAAATTAAAAGGCATGATATGTAAGCACAAACTAACCAACATTAAAGAATTTTATTAATTAAACCACAAGTCACTACAAACCTTTAATTAAAATTAATGCAAGAACAACCTTAAAAAAAAATGCCAAATGTGACAATGTATTGCTCCCACCGGTGTAGGTGATTGCCGGAGATGTGTCCGCCTTGATGAGGTTGAGAAGCCGTGAGATGAGAGGGGACTTGAGAGATGAGAGAAAGATGAGAGAGGTGTGAGAGAGAGAGAGAGAGAGAGAGAGAGAGAGAGAGAGAGAGAAAAGGGATTGAGAAATGAGAGAGAGATGAGAAGAGAAGTTAGGGGGGAAAGAACCATTTTTTAGAGGAAGAGATGGTGTAGGTTATATAGGATCATAGTTAGGGTTTGGAGAGAAAGAGGGTGTGATGAGATGGACGGCTAGGATTTCGTAGAGAGAAAGAGAAATTAGGGTTTCACTTTTGAAAAGGGAGTTGTTAGGATGGGAGAGAAATTAGGAAAGAAAGTAAGAAATGGAAGGGGATTAGGGTTTTGAAAGAAAATGAGATGGGTGGCTAGGTTTAGGAAAAAGAGATGGGATTAGGGTTTTTGAACTAACTAGGGTTTTGAAAAGTAAGGATGGACGGCTAAGATGATTAAGGTTGACGAATAGGATTAGGAGAAAGAGATTAGGGTTTTGAGAAATAAAAGAGAAAAAGAAGAGAAAATGATGGCAAGAGGTTTTGAACCCTGGTCTCTAACAAGACTCCCATAGATTTCACCAACTAAGCAAGCTTTTCTCCTTTGTCTTATATAGTGATCTTTATTACTCAAGTCCTCTTTCTTGGAAATCGACTCTTCAGCTCCCTAGGCCTCATTATGTAATTGTGATCTCTTGGCTTAGCCCATACTTGGCCTGCATCTACTTGGTATAGCCTGTTGGCTCTTTAGTCTTCAGTAATGGGCTTTGATGCTTAACTACGGCCTCCGGTCCTTGAAAATTGTCCAGTTAGGGTTCCTGAGACAGTTAAAACACGTAATGAGAGTTTATTGAAATGACTCAGTATCTAGACTTTCAGAAATGTGTTTAAACTATGCAAATATACCATTTTTACCAGAAATGTGTGTGTTATGCAATGGAGGGAACTCTTACGTAGAAAAGTTTGTAAAAATGCAAGTTTTACGTAAAAGAGTGCGATAATGCTAAAAGGATAATCGTGAAAAAAAACACTTTTAAGCGAATATCAGGCCCCTAAGGTTGGTGGGCCCTTGCTTGGGCCCACAAAGGCCTAGGCTTGTGGATTTTTGGTTTTTTGGACTGTTAAACGGGCCTTGAGCCTGTAGGGCTTAAACCTAGGTTTTGACTAGGGCTTAGGGTAGGATTAGGTCTAGGGTTGGTCCTAGGGCTCACCTAGGGTTAGTCCTAGGGTTTAGTTAGGGCTTACCTAGGGTTTACTCTAGGGTTTAGGGTAATCGAAATGGTAATGGGCTTTGGGTCCAAGGTTATGATCCTAGGGTTTGAGGGTATACTTAGGGTTTACTAGGGTTCGGCCTGGGGCTTACCTAGGGTTTAGCTAGGGTCACACTAGGGTTTAGCCTAGGGTTTTAGGGTTATGGGCTTTGAGCTTAAAGGTTGTCCTAGGGTTTAGGATTTTTCTAGGGCTAGTTAGGGTTCTATAGGGGTTTCCAATGGGGTTTGATAGGGTGTAAAAAATTAGGTGCTTACAGCTGGCCCTCTTTGCCGGAGAGTGCCAGGATGACAATTGAACGGCAAAGACTGGAATCATCCTATTTTTACACTGAGATGAATGAGATGTATGATGAGATGCATGCATGTTGTGCCCATGATGAGTGCGGTGAAGTGATGAGGGCTACTGCTAGGGTGTAGCGAGTAGTTGAGGATGAGAGATAGATGCAGAGATGGCGAGGCCTAGAGGCGTTGGCTGAAAGCAAGGTGTCGCTCGAAAGCGGTGAGGTAATTGATCAAAACGGTGTTTCCCGGAGGATATTAACCGAGTTGGTCGGTAGACACACAGGATGTCAGGAACACACGGAGTATTGGGAACACACAAGTTGTTGGGAATACATGGAGTGTCAGACAAGCGAAGTGTTGGCATATTGACTCGGCGTCAATGGAGACCTGGGATGTCAGGGACACACAGGATGTCGAAAAAGAGGACATGCAGTGAGTGTCGGTGTGTTGACAAGATGTGTTTTGTCAATGGAGACTTGGATGTTGAGATCACATGGGGGTGTCTCAAGGGAGGACATGCGGTGAGTGCCGGCAAGTTGACAAGGTGTGCTTTGTCAAAGGAGACTCGGATATCGAGGGGATATGCAAGGTATCAGCATTTTCACTTGGCGTCAATGGAGACCTGGGTGTTAGATATGATGCCCAGAAAAGTCATTTAGATTGTTAGATTCTTATTAATTTGATTAATAAAGACTTCTTCTTAATCTGTTGTGTATTCATTATGGGTAATTGACTATGAACATGAGATGATCTATACAATATGAGATATCGATAAAGGTCCTTAGGATATATTGTAGGAAAGTTATGTGATTAGATTATCACAGACAAATATAACTTTCCAGTTCCTTATACCTAATATAGTCACAGTTGTGGGTGAAGCTAGGCACTTCACTTATATGGTTGTCAGAATGCTAAGATGTTCTCAATAGTTGAGATGTAGTTCTATCTTGAACTATTGTAGTGGAGACTACACATCAGCATATGGATGCTTAAATGTACACTGACTGATTGCATTCAATGAGAGATCTTTTGCATAAACATACTATCAGATAGTTGGTCTCTCATTCATATTGAATAGTTTCGATGATCCTTAGATTTGAAGAGTTTATTTATGACTGAGCAACGATCTGACTATTTTGATTCCACCAACGTATTTTCTAACTTAGGGAATACAATGCAGTGATAGTTGGATAGTCAGAAAACTGTTCGAGTCATGATGAATTTCAAACAAGAAATCCATGCTAATTAATTTGAGAGATTATCTGAGTTCCGGGTAAGACAGTTGATTAAGTTCAAATCTTGCGCAGGTGATTTTGAAAACAAAATAAGTCTTGAAATATACTTTTATTAAAAGGTATTATACTTATAAAAGGTTTTTGTCAAAAAAATTTTCATGAGAAATTGTTTCTCATGGCTTAATCATAAGTCTTGAAAACCCGGATGATTTACAATGGGCTATGGGTTAGATAGTATGTCAATCTCGAAGGCTCATTAGGGATAATGTATTTGGAAGGATAAATCGAATTTAAAAGTTCATGTGGCAGGATCCGTAATGGTTAATGTTCATACACTAGGATTCAATTGCAACATGGATATCTCACTTCACTTGCAATTCCAATGTAATTCTTGTTTAGGGTCAATGAGATAACATTGGGTAAGCCAGGGTAAGAATGTCCCAGAGCAATCTGTGGAGGTGCTCACATAAGAAATATAAGTTCAATAATTGATTAAAAGTTAATCAATTATTTAAGTGATTAAAAGTTAATGAATTATTTAAGTGATTAAAAGTTAATCATATAATTAAATAGATTAAAAGTTAATTTATGGTTTAAATTAATTGTTAATTTAAATCTAGGGATTATTTTATTAATTATTTAATTAACATAATTAAAGGGGAAATGGGTTTGACCCATATCCATAAACCCATTCATATGGACCTTTAATATGGGTTAAAGCCCATGGGTTTAAACCCTAGGGTGGGGCGCCCACTTGAGGAATCCTAATTGGATTAGGATTATGTTAATTGAATAATTGTTGAAATATAATTCCTATAATTATGGAATTAAAATCCAATTGTTGGATTGCAATTAGGATTAAGATGAAATTGTAATTGGATTACAAAAAGGAGTTTTAACTCCTCAAAACTCATGCCCCATAGAAGCTCACGCCCCCTCCCCTTGGCATTGGTCTCCTAGTTTGACTAGCTTTCCTTCTCTTGTGTAGGACGTTGACTTATCCTTTTAATTAAGGAACCCTCTTATTAGAAGGACTCCTTAATTAGTAGATATTTTATAATTAGAGTAATTATAGATAAATTAGGATATTGTTTAATTAATAATAAGAGTTATTATTGATAAACAATTCCTAAAAGATAAGATCAAGTTGGAGTAGGATTAGGATAGGATCCTAGTCTATAAATACCACAACACCCTAGACCATTAAGCACTTTTCTCCAGAATTTTTTCTCTTCTCTCCTCTCTCTCTCCAAACCGTGAGACCCTAGGGAGACCCGTAAGGATTTTCGTGAGCTTCATTGGTGGTCCAAGTTGGGTTTTGCAAATCTAGGGTTTTGAACCTTAGTATTTTTGGTGATAGAAGGTCTATACCGTTGATCCATCTTCTTCCTCTTGCTTCAATAATTCCAAAGGAGATTCTAAAGCTTCGTGGGGATAGCGAAGAACAAGGATCGAGCTTTTAGTATTTTTTCGGAGAAATCTTTATAAAGAGTTCTGATGGTTCGAGTGGATTAAGCTTCATCCGGTGAAAATCATTCACTGAGGTGATATGACTAAAAATCTTAGATAATTTTGATGCTTTCTATGGTGTTAAGATCTAGGGGATCCAATTTCTGCATAAATTTTTATCCGGATCCCCCTTCACTGTGATGTCAAGAACGTACGGGGACGTCTTTGAAGGAACATGCGGGGAGTGTCGGCAGGTTGACTCGGCGTCAATGGAGACTCTATAATATCGCAACAGGCAAGGTGTTGGCATGTTGACTCGGCGTCAATGGAGACCTGGGCTGTCGAAGACACACGGGGGTGTCGAGAAGTGTATACTGTCAAGGTACACTGATGTTTCAAAGTTTATAGGGTAGATGATGTCGGATTGACTTTGGTATGGCCGAGAGGTGCTGAAGTTTAATCAAGTTGATGATGCTGAAGTGTTGGTCATGTAAGGTAGGATACTATACAAGTGATGTCATGCGAAAGATAAAGACGAGGATGCTTTCCTATGACTCTACTGATTGCTGCTTGTTGGGGAGGTGCATAAGCTATTTCTTCTGCTTGTCTCACCGGGGCTGCTTGGTGCAGGTTGATTTAAATGGATTTTTTGAGACCAAAAGTTTGTTTTTGAAAACCTTTTCCAAAAAAAGTGTAGAAGACTTTTGCAAAAGATTTTTGATTTTGACAAAAGTATGCTTTGTTAGCTTTTAGATTTGCTAGTAAATTATCTTAAATCAGGGGTTACGGGGATTTTGGATTCCCTTTTACTCTCGGAGAGCTGAGTATGATTTAGAGCAGAATGCTGTTGGGGATGGACGAGTTTGTCTAAATGTTGTTGCAAGCGTCTGGACTCATGCGGGGGAAAACCTTTCTGCTGGGCTTTGGAAGCCGGTTGAACTCTTGCTAGGGTAGAGTAATGTTGAGAGCTGTCGGAGGTTTTTGCTGAGGAGTAGATCTCTATTGTAGACTACTGGCTGAGGAGTAGATTTCCATTGTAGACTACTACCGGGGAACTTGGGATTTCCAGTCTGTTGGGGATTTTTCAATGTTCGTCTGTATGTAGGAGATATATCCTAGAGTAACACATCTACTGAAAGTATTCCCTGTTGGAATCTCTACTGGGAATGCTGATCTGTCGAGAGATGTTGACTATTGAGGGTGAATGAGGAGTCCGATGAGCCTGATTGTTACCAGATTGTGTTGCCAAACTGCTTTTCAGCTTTTTCTCCCTCTTTTACCCTTAGAATGACCAAGTCATGTGGTTTGCATAATTTTTGCGCGATAAGGCCGTTGCCGGTTTTCCTCATGCCTATGAAGCTGATTGATTTTTGTCCCTTTTTTTACCCTAACTGTAAAAATAGGTCTAGGTGTCGCGTAATTTTTACGTGATGAGGCCGTATCCAGTTTTCACTCATGCCCGCTACTTGTTGAAAAAAAAGTACACTCCCTTCATTGCCCTGATAGACACTTGGGGTTGATACTCCACTGAGGGATGTAGATATGATGTTGCGCTTGGACTCGCAGTTTCTAGGGGATCTAGGAAGACTTAGAGTGGATCTAGGAAGACTTAGAGTGGGGTGAAACGTAGGTAGGAGGATTGAAGTTTGGGGCACCTTGGAATTGTTTACATTTGCTGCAACTGACTTGCCTAGGGATCTTGCTGGAGATTTATACCTTTGGTATTTCCAGTGGATTTTTTTTTGCTCCCCTGGGGATTGTCCTCTCTGGTGGAGGTTGATTCTTTGGGGATTTTTCTCTACATAGGGAGAGTTTGATTGGTTTCCACTGGGGAGAGAAGTTGATTCTGTTGGGGATATAACTCAGAGAGATTTTTCCTTCTCGGGGATTCCCTGACTTGGAGAATGTTTCGACTTCTATTTTGAGTTTTTCTTTGATGGAATATTTTGTAAAATTTGTGTCGACTCCGTCAGGGAAGTTAGGAGAGTTTGTCTCTACTTGGGGAGTGACTTTGTGGGGGAGAGTTGATGACTCCTTTTTGGGGAAAGAAGGAATCTACTTGGGGAGAGTCAAGGAATGATTACCCATTTTGTGACAGCACCTGATTTGTCAGGTTGCCTACGTACCCTTTGCAGGATCACGTCATGATGTAGTTCAGGCAAATATCATGGATGATGAGGGAGGGTGTCCCTGAAAAGTTTGTTGAAAGAAAGGTTGTTAGGTTCAAAGGGGCTAACTAGCGGTTTTCATTGATTTGTAATTGGGTTACATTGAAAAGGGATAAGAAGTGTGCCAAGGATGGCCTCCTATCATTTCCCAGAGATTCTACGAGTGTAAAGCACCTATCAGATCTAGACCCTAAGCGTAGTATCGTTTAACTTTGTCCGTGTTGATGGACTTGGGAGGTTTTCGTCATCCATACGTCGGACACGAACGATGCCACCTGAGAATTTGTCTCAGACAATGTATGGGCCTTCATAGTTTAGAACGAACTTGCCCCTGGGGTCAGGGCGATTTGGCAACACTTTTCGGAGAACTAGGTCACCGACTTTGATGCTGCGAGGCTTGACTCTTTTGTTGAATGCCCTAGCCATACGCCTCTGATAGGCCTAAGAATGATTGATCGATTTCAGTCACCGCTCTTTAATCAGATTCAACTGCTCAAACCCGGTCTGTACCCATTCTACTTATGAGACTTCTGCTTCTATTAACACCCGGAGTGATGGAATCTCTTCTTCAATGGGGAGGACTGCTTTCATATAATAGGCCAGAGAGAAGGGTGTTGCCCCTGTTGAAGTCCTGATGGACGTTCTGTAGGCCATGAGTGCGTATGGGAGCATCTCATGCCAGGCAGAGTAGTTGGTCGCCATCTTCTCAATGATCTTCTTCTGGTTTTTGTTAGCTGCTTCCATTGCACCATTAGTCTGAGGCCTGTATGGAGTGGAATTGTGATGTTGTATTTTAAATTTCTGCCAGAGATCAGTCATCCCCTTATTATAGAAGTTAAGAGCATTGTCTGTCACAATCTCAAACGGAACACCGTATCGGTAGATGATATCCCTTTTCAGAAAGCGCTGAACCACGGAGGCAGTCACATTGGCATAAGAGGCTACCTCAACCCATTTTGTAAAGTAATCGATTGCAACCAGGATGAATCGATGATTGTTAGATGCTTTCGGAGCTATGGATCCGATGACGTCGATGCCACAAGCAGAGAATGGTCAAGGAGCAGTTAGATTGTGCAGCCTCTTCGGTGGTGCATTGATTCTGTCAGCGTAAATTTCGCACTGGTGTCACTTTTGTACATGCCTGCAACAGTCAGATTCTATGGTGGACCAGTAATAGCCCAGCTTGAGAATCTTCTTGGAGAGCATCAACCCGTTTATGTATGGGCCGCAAGTTCTTCCGTGAACTTCTTTGACTACCCGTGTTGCTTCACTGGTGTCTAGGCATCTGAGCCAAATCATGTTCGGTGATCTCTTCTACAAGACCCCCCCTGATAGGACGAACTGAATAGCCAGTCTTTGGATTTCCCGGCAGTCTGTTTTGGTAGCATCAAGAGGGAATGTCCAGTCCTCGAGGTACTGCTTGATGTCCGTATACCAAGGCTTGTTGTCTGCGACTGCATCTAGCTCGAGACAGTATGTAGGCTGATCTTGTTATTGAATTTCAATTGGCCAAAGCAAGATGCCCCTGGGGATCTGGACCATGGAAGTAAGAGTGGCCAGTGCGTCGGCGAATCTGTTATGGTTCCTAGATCTGTGGCTGAAGGTGATTCTCCTGAACTGAGTGATCAGCAAGTTGAGGTAGGCTAAGTACAGAACCAGCCTAGCTTCTTGGATGGCCCAAGATTCGTTTGCCTAACCGATTACCAAAGATGAGTCACTGTAGACGTCTATATCCTTGATCTTGATGCCCAGAGCTTCTTTTAGTCCGGCTATGCATGCCTCATACTCCGCTTCATTGTTGGAGCATCTGAACTTCAGCTTGACTGAGATAGGAAGGTGTGCTCCCTTTGGTGAGATTAGGACTATTCCTGCTCCGCTCCCATGACTTTTGGCAGCTCTGTCAAAGTACAACTCTCAGCCAGAGTATTCTTGCTCGTTCATTTCTACGTACAGGATGGCTCCATCTGAAAACTGATCATGTACAGATACGTAGTCCTGGGTTGGATTGTGGGCTAGGTGATCTGCTATCGCCTGCCCCTTGATTGACTTCTGTGCCATGTACATGATGTTGAATTCAGACAACATCATAAGCCCTCGGGCAGTCCTTCCGGTGGTGGTTGGCTTTTCCAATAAATACTTCAGCGGGTTCATCCGGGAGATCAGGATTACCGGATAAGAAAGCAGATAATGCCGAAGACATTGAGTTGCCCAGACCAGTGCCAGACATGTCTTATCAAGAGGGCTATACCACTCTTCATACTCTAGCAGACGCTTACTGATGTAGTAGATGGCTTGCTTTGTCCTACCCGTCTCGTCATGCTGTGCTAGGATGCACCCCATGGAGGTTTTTTGCACAGAGATGTAGAGTAGCAAGGGCCGTCCTGGTATAGGAGGCACAAGTATCGGAGGTCTGAGAAGATACTGCTTTATTCTATCAAAGAATTCTTAGCATTCAGCTGTCCAGATAGTTGGTGTATTCTTCCGGAGAAGTTTGAAGATCGGCTTGCAGATCGGAGTAAGCTAAGAGATGAACCGACTGATGTATTGAATTCTGCCCAGGAAACCACGGATCTCCTTTTTAGTTTGTGGTGCTAGCATTTCGATGATAGCTTTGGCTTTAGCTGGATCAATCTCAATGCCTCTCTTGTTAATGATGAAACTGAGGAGTTTTCCCGATGAGGCTCCAAAGACACATTTGGCCGGATTCAGTCTCAGGCCGAACTCTCTGAATCTATCACAGAGTCTTTTCAGATTTTCTGGATGTTGCCAGGCAGTTGGAGATTTGAAGATCATATCATCCACATAGATTTCTGTCGACTTGTGGATCATGTCGTGGAACAGTGCCGTCACGGCCCTTGATAGGTTGCCCCTGTATTCTTGAGTCCGAAGGGCATGACCTTGTAGCAGAACATGCCCCAAGGTGTTATAAAGGAGGTCTTCTCCATGTCTTCCTCTGTCATCCTGATCTGATTGTATCCGGAGAAACCATCCATGAATGAGAGTGTCTCGTGCCCTGTAGTATTATCAACTAGAATGTCGATGTGCGGGAGAAGGAAGTTGTCTTTAGGATTGGCCTTATTCAGGTTCTGGTAGTCGATGCACATTCAGACCTTGCCATTCTTTTTGGGCCCTGGCACAATGTTGGCTAACCACTTAGGGTAGTTTGCTACTGTCAAGAACACTGCACTGATCTTCTTTCAACCTCCTCTTTGACCTTCTGTGACCATTCGGGCCTCACCCATCTCAATTTCTGCTTAACCGGTCTGACGTCAAGTGTCGCGACCCAAAACCCACCCTAGGAGTTAGAGTGAACTTTGGACGACTAATCATGGCTTACATGACTTGCTTGACAAACCAACCTGCAAAAACCCACAGAGCATATATAATAGAGGATATAAACAGCGGAAACATACTCTAACATAGCACAGCGGAAGTCTAAACAAACCTCTATGTATATACGAATCCAAGTTTACACAAAAGGAATCCAAAAGAAAGTGCGGACAGACCCGCCAAAATACATGAAGGTATATCTCTCATCTCACCCACAACTATTCACTCAGAATCTACAACCACCTAATGGTAACCCTCTACTGGAGGTTCCTCCAAAGGCTCCTCGACGTACTCCTCCTCCACCCATGGACCAGGAGCACAAACATCAAATGGAGCAGCAGCTCCCTCAGAACCTGCCGACATAAGAAGTACGGCTGAGCATGGAATACTCAGCGGGTACTAAATACTAACCAACAATTACAGCATAAAAATAGCAATAAATAGTCAGGAGCAATTCATATATGTTAGACGAAAACAATTCATATCATACAAGGAAGTAAAGCAATTTATAATCATGCTTGTATTTCGTAGAAAGCCGATAAAACCTCTTGAAAACATCGTGCACTTGACTTGGCTTGAAATATCTTTTCGTACTTGAAAGCTTGTCTTGTCTATCTTGCTTGATTCTTGTATGTCGTGTCATGTCATGCACGTCATGCGTGCTTGCTTGTGATCATGTAACTTGTGAGATATCCTCGTGAGGTGTATTTGTGAGATGCGCTTGTGAGATGCCTTGAGAGGGAAGGGAGACCCTTCTTTATGCAATGCACTTGCGAGGGAAGGGAGACCCTTCTTTATGATATGTATGTACTTGCGAGGGAAGGGAGACCCTTCTTCATGATATGCACTTGTGAGTGAGGGGAGACCCCTCATGGAATGTTGGTTCTTGTTTTCTTGTGAAAAGCGAGGTAAAACATATCGTACGATATGTCCCACCTCTAACCATGTTCTTGAAAACCTCGATAAATCATGTCATGCATGTCGTGCTCGTGGGAACCGTGTACATACTTGCATTTAAATTTAAACATGACATTTGGGTAATTTCATAACACATATAACATCAATGATTGAGCAATGTAATATTCATATCATTTAGGGAAAGCAAGAAAACACACTATCATAGGCCCTAGCAATATCCATAATTTATTAGGCATGCATTTCCTAATTTACAACTCACTTTATTCACCTTGGCATTTCATCAAACATGGTGTGTTCATTATTCATTTAAATCTAAATCATGCTTTTCTAGGTGGGTTATGCTTACATCACACTTGTATGTTCATTATTAGTACAATGCCCTTTCCCATTCATTCATCACTTCATCCACACGGCATCCATTCGCCAACATCCTCCTCCATTCACCATTCATACCACCAATCTCATAACACATATATAAGTGAAGGAAAACAAGAAGAAATAAAGGAAAAGAGAAGCTATAACTAGGAGGGTAGCAAAGAGTACCGACCTTGATCAAGTGAGGAAGAAATCCCCTTCCAAAAACAACCGTGAGTTGCTGCCTTAGCTTGAGGAGATGCTCCTCACGAGTTTGTGCCTTGATCTTGAAGAAAATGGGCTTGAGTGGAGTGTGGGTTCACAAACCCCTTGATTTCTCCCCAAAATGGAAACCCTAGGTTGGAATCGCCTTCTCTCCTTTCTCCTATTCTCTCAAACTCTCTAAGTGTTGAATGATGCCCTAAAGGCTCGGGTTAAACTCTTAAGGTAAGAGTAAATCGACCAAAAGACCATAATACCCTTACTGAAATTTTTGCAAAAACGCAAGTACTGAACACGTTGTGCTGTGAACAGTGCCGAACACGTTGTGCTGGGAACAGTGCCGAACACGTTGTGCTGTGAACAGTGCCGAACACGTTGTGCTGTGAACAGTGCCGAACACGTTGTGCTGTGAACAGTGTCGAACACGTTGTCCATTGTGAAGGGTGCCGACCCCGTTGTCACGTTGTGTTGTGTATAGTGCTGAGCTCGTTGTCCGTTGTCTTATGTACAACGTGCCCGTTGTGAGCTGTACAACGTACCCGTTGTCTGTTGCACAACGGATGCACAATGTATACGTTATCAGAGTACGTTGTCTATGCGTTGTCTGTGCCTCGTTGTCTGTTGCACAACGGATGCACAACGTATACGTTATCAGAGTATGTTGTCTATGCGTTGTCTGTGCCTCGTTGTCTGTTGCACAACGGATGCACAACGTATACGTTATTGAAAGTATGCCTCTTTTTAATTTTAGAAACACAGTTCTTGGGGGGCATACATCGAATCCCAAAATCTGACTAAGATTCTAAATGATTTTATTCAATGAAGGTTAGAATAACATTCACCTTTGCGACTTTGAAATTGTTAAGTCAAATCCACGTTAGAATAGTACTCGCAAAACTTCACAAGTGTCAAGTCTCCTGTCGATTCACACGAACCTTCTTTTTCCTTTAAAGCTTTCTCTAATGGAAGCTAATGGCCCTTCCAAATTTCCAGCTCTAGGAATCTTGAATAAAGATCCAATCTTTATTGATCAAGAACCTTTCTTGATGAACAAGATGAATTCTTGCTTTTCCTCAAGATCCAATCAAGAAGACAAAAAGAAGAGAGAGATGGGTGTGACCATACACCTCAAGGAGAGAGAGGGGAGGGTGTGAGGTTTTTTAGGAGAGGGAGAGAAGAAAAAATTCTGGAGAATTATGTATCTTAAAGGGCTGGGCATCCAATCCTTTATATAAGTTCTCTCTTGGTTGCTTGAATTGTAATCCAATTATAATTCATTAACCTTATCCTAATCCAATTAGGATTCCTCAATAGTTTCCTTTATTGATTATTCTCCTAATCCAATTAGGATTAATCTTGAAAGAAACCAACCTTATCCATTAGTAACTAATCTTATCCTTATCCAATAAGGAATCTTGAATTAGTAACTAACTAATGAAATCCCTAACAATTAGGGAATCTTTAATTAGTAACTAACTAACTAACTAACTAACCTTATCCAATAAGGTGTTAATTAATTAGAAACTAATTAAAATAATAACAATTATCATTCCTCCTTGAAGTGGGCGTCCCACCCTAGGTGGGTCCCACTCCACACGCCCAAAGGGTTTCCAAAACCCTTCTTGGTCACTTGAATTATTCTTTTATAATAATTCCCAATGGGTCCTACCAATTTGGTTTTTCACATCTAATGTGATTCCACCTTTTAGAGCTTCACTATACCATATAGTGATTACTTAGAGAAATTAATTAATTTAATTATAAATTAAATTAAATACTTTAAGAAGGTCCTTGTGTGTGGGATCTAAAGGGATCTCCTATTTCCGGTTGTGGGACCAAGTACTTCACCTTTTTTGGTTGAAGCATTGTTACTAGGAAACACCTTTCCTAAAACTCCATTAGGATCATAGAATGTTATCTAAGTCCCTGGACTTCCACCAATCACAATTAATGTCCATTAACACAATGTGATTAACCTCCAGAAATTAGAGAATTGCTTGTAAGTACCATCTCACAATATATTTACAAATAAATCCTTCCACATTCCGATATCAAATGTAAGCTTCCGGGATTGGAACAATTCCACTGTCTTAGTCCCTAACTTATGAATAGAACTCTTTCTCATGATTACTTTTCATTGAACTGAACCTCCAAAACATTTTTGAAGAAAACATTAGAAAAGAACTGACATATATATTTATATATACTTTTCCATATTAAAAATATCAACTTCGATAAAGACCATTTTACCTAAAAGCACCAGTACTAGATTTAACAGTTCAGTTCAACAAGTATCACCTTGATATCATTATCTCCAATTAAGGAGTTGTGGATTCCTTATTGAGTGTTTACACACTTCTCCAAACATAGTGTACATGACCCAACGTACCCGGAGTTAGTCCTGTGTATTGGACATTGCCGATTGGCACATCAAAGCCATATAGACAAATGTCTAAGAAGATGTTAACCTCTCAGGTCTAAGGACAATTTGTCAAATGGATAACCCTAATACAATCTGACAGTGTATTCCATAGGGTATCCACTAGTGACCCCGTTCAGTATTATGTACTTGCTACATATACTCACATGTTAGTCAAGAGTTACCACTCTCTGTGAATGAGATTCATCACACTATCTCATAGAACTACACATGTGCAAGCCATGATGAAGTACGGCGCCCAACCAGTACTCTAGAGGCTTCGAACAATATTAGGTTTACAAGGAACCGGAAAATCATATCTCCTCGCAACCTTTGCATGATTTTCCTACAATGTTACCTATGGAACTTTATGTCATCATCATATGAGACAGTAGTTAATATAAATACCCTTTATAGTTGGTTGTGTGAATATGATGTTTGTCTAATCAACATAGAAAAGTCTCTTATTGGCTTTCGAGGGCATATATGTCCAACAGTTATCAGAGCACGTTATCAGAGCTACGTCCTTAGCGCCTTCCGAGCTACGTCCTTAGTGCCTTCCGAGCTACGTCCTTAGCGCCTTCCGAGCTATGTCCTTAGCGCCTTCCGAGCTACGATTGCCTTCAGGTCCAGACTGTTTTGGCCATATCTTTTGACTCGTTCATCCGATTTTGACGATTCAACTTGCATTGGGTTTGTACTTCGAAAAGGAACATTTCTGACGTTTCAGAATTTCCAATTTCTTCCTTATTTATTAATTATACCTCTTTAAAGGCAAAATGACAACGAAAGTGTCATGCATTAAATGTGAAAAGGTTCGGGCTCTACATCAAGGTTTAGGGGTAGTCTATGTTCCACCAATGCTGGGTCCAAGCCGGGCATGTCTATATATGACCAGAAAAAGACATCACTGTAGCTCTTCAGGAAGCTGATCATGTCTGTTCTCTACTGCGGGCTCATGGTAGTGCCGATCTTGACTAGTTGCAGATTCTCTGTGGATCCCAAATTTGCTGTCTCAATGTCCTAAATGTTTGACTACAGAAGTCATTCGCTGTGTTCTAGGAGGTCTAGTATCTCCTGAGGTGGTTTCTCATCCTACTCTGCTTCTTGCTCTTTGTCATACTCAACTTCTGATAGCTCAAGGAGGGTTTCAGGGGTAGCTTTGTCAGGAGTAATTTCCTAGCAAATCATCGAGCTCAGTTTAGCATGCTTATGTTTTTATGTTTATGTTGGCTTCAGGACACTAGGCCTTCCAGGGGAAGAGTGCATGTGATTTTGTCATCAGTCGATGCAAGTGTTTTTTATTGGAAAACATGTTTTTGAGTAAAAAATTCCAGATTTCATTCATAAAATGGTGGACTGTTTACAAAATTGACTCAACAAAAAGAAGCCCACAGATGGCTGACAAATTTTAGATTTTGTAACGGGAGCAAAAGAGAGATAGAGTAAGAGAGAATGGTGCTTGGATCACTGCTTGTCTGAACCAACCTTCTCTGCATTGTGCTGACCCCAGCCCAGAGCGGCCTCAATGGTATGAGCCTCGGTCCACCAACGGATCAGTGGTTGGTGGCTGGAAGATGCTTCTATGCTGTTGGAGAGGGTGTAAACCTACTCTTCCACTGAGTACTCTGGTTCTGCTTCTGTATCTCTGACAGCTAGCTCTTCGAACATCTGGGCGACCCTGAAGACCTCTGGTTCGGGAATCCCTGAAGATTCGGTGCTAGGTCGAGGGTAAGGAATGTTAGCAACGGGTGTAAGGGAAGTTTATGGATAGGTTTCGAAGATTTCCATGGGGAAAGTGACAGAGATATGGGGTCGGGGTTCAGGTTTTGCCGACTGCTTACTCTTCTTGGCCAACTTTGAGAGATAGTCCTCGTACTTAGGCTTGTATCCCAACCCAAATGGTGAATTGTACCAATGAGGCACGTATCTTTTCTTCATGCCCTGGTTTCTAGCCCCAAGGCCCTGTCCTGGTTGGTAATTAATTTTGACTATTATTCGGACAAATGGCAGTAGTGTTTTCTTGTTGTGCTCTTCTATCTGGGAGATAAAGTTGACTTTCTCGAATTGATAGGACATGAAGGCTGAACCCTGCCCTAGCTCTTGGATGTCCCCGAAGGAACCTACCAATTCCTTAGACAGAATGATGACTAAGTGGTCATCCTAGATGAATTTGATCCTCTGATGCAAGGAAGAGGGAATGACTTCAACCGTGTGGATCCACGGCCTTCCCAAGAGCAAGGTGAATGAGGCTGGCACTTTCATGACTTGAAAGTTTGTTGTAAACTACGTTGATTCGACCTTAATGGTCAAGTCTATGTCTCCCAGGTTTTGCCTGGTGGTGTTGTCAAATGCCCTGATGGTTATGGGCCTCATCTTTACTTAGCTGAGATCCAAACCCAGGCTTTGCACCATAAACAAAGTGCAGACATTCAGGCTGGAGCTGTTATCAATGAGCACTGAGGAAAGAGTTTTGTCCAAACACTGTACTGCGATATAGAGGGCCCGAGTGTGGTCCGTCTCTGTCGGGTATCTCTTCTTCTGTGAAAGATATGATCCTTGATTCGAGCACCTGCCTCACCATCTGCCCTAGTTTTTTAGGTGAGATGTCTGGGGTTACATGGGCATTGTTAAATACCCGTAGGAGCTATTTCTTGTATGTTCAGATGTTAAGAGGAGACCCAATATAGAGATCTGTGCTTGAGTTTTACCCAACTGCTGGTTGATATTAAATTTGTCTGCCTTCTCTAGGATTTTTAGTAGAAGAGCTGAATTTATCGTCTCTTTTTTGGGGTTTGACACCCCTGCCTTGTCCTTTACCTTCTCTTTTATCGGTTCAGTTGTCTGAGGTTAGTACACCTGACCGGATCGGGTAAGAATGGCTATATACTCGCTCTCTAGGATGAGAGAGTGAGGAGCGGGTACATGATTAAGGCTGAAAGGCTCAGATGGGATGTATGGGATTTTGACTAGGCCTGAGGATATTAAGGCTCGAGTAGAGGCTGTGGGCCAATTGGCAGGATCGGGAATGGTGTAGACAATTTGCTCTTTGTTAGATTCAAGAGCGGGTAATTGCACTAGGGCCTGAATGGTCTGGATGTTTGATTGAAGGGGAGAGATTATAACCAGAGGTTGATATGAAGGCCTGATGATGCCATCGTCGACTGCAGGTGTGCCCTACTCCAAGCTCTTCCTACTCGATGAAATTGATTTGATTATTGTGTGGGGGCAGTGGCACCTGGTCGATGTTGGTATTGCTGGGAGTCAGCTCGACCTTACCTTTATTCAGGAGATCCTGGATAACGCACTTCAAGCTGATGTAATAGTCTGTTGCATGGCCTGGGCCTCGGTAAAAGGCACAGTGTTGGTTAGCATCATAGTTTTTTTTTGTTTATCAGGAGGCAAGAGAGGGGCAGGGTCTCTCAGTGTGAGAAGATCCTGTTTGGTCAGAAAGCCAAAGAGTTGACCGAGGGTATAAGGAAGAGGAGTAAAGTTTCTGGGGGGATGAGATTGCCCCTGGTTTTGTCTAGCCGGCCGGGTGTTCCCTGGTGCTGGCTATTGCTGAGCGATCGGAGTCAGTAATCTGATAGGTGCTGCGGAAGCCACTAAATTGACATTTTCTTTTCTCTTCTGGTCATGGGGATCACTGTTTTTACTGGTAGAAGCTACTGCTATTCTGGGAGGATCAAGCCCAAAACTGGAATGGATGACACCACTCTGAATTGCTGTTTCAATATGGGCACCCATCTTGACAATTGTGTTAAAGTCTACTATAGGCAGAGTGACCATCAAGGTCGTATAGGGCTGCTTTAGAGTGACCATGAAAATGATGGCCAGCTATTCCTTAGGGATAGGAGTAGAGACTTTTGCAGCCATCACCCTCTAGCAGGAGGCATACTCCAAGAAGGATTCATTGTTCCGTTGGCTTATTAGCTCGAGCTGGTTCCTCAGTGGGCAGAGCTCTTGGTTAAAGGAGTATTGTTCCACAAAACTGTCCATCACATCCTATCAAGTTTTGATTATCTGTTTATCAACTGACATCCACCAAGTAAGGGTTACCCCCTTCAGACTCTTCTAGAAATACTGTATGAGTAGCAGCTGGTTCTTGTTGTACTGGAGCAGGTCCCCCAGATAAAGCTGCAAATGTTGTTTTGGATAGCTGGAGCCCTGGAAATACTGTATAAGCAGCGGCTGGTTTTTGTTGTGCGGGAGCAGGTCCCCCAGGTAAAACTGCAAATGTTGTTTTGGACAACTGTTGAGCATAGGAGGCCTTGGGCTGATCCTTGAGGGATGGTGTAGGGTCGGATGAAGATGGCCTGTCCTAATGGACATAGGAGGCCTTAGGCTGCTCATCATACTGCTCAAACTCTGCTTCTCCTTCGCTTGTTGCGGGTCCAGGATTAGGGATGATGATTGGGTTAGGTTGATGTGGCTCTGGATGAGGCTGATCAGGGGTTTCTGTTGGGATTTGGTTAGCGGGCTCTTCAGTTCGAGCACCGATATGAATGTTCAGGGATTTCAAAACCCGGTCTAGCTTGTTCTTTATGGCAACAAAGTCTCAATCATGTGACTGCACCAGTTCATCGATTCTCTGTTGATGGTCCGATGGTTCTGCCATTGCTTCTGAGCTACTCTCAGATGGAGGTCGTTATGGAACTAGCTCTGTGACTGGTATCTCCGTCAGGGCTACTTTTGCGACGTTTGTGAGAATCGCAGTCATAGAACGAGCCATGGGTCAGCTCATGCAAACTGAAAGCTGCAACGATTAACCATGAATATGCATAAAGACAAGAGATATGATGCTAGAAAAAGATTTTTCATTGATGCATGTTAAGGTACGGTGAGTACAAGATTGTGATGTGCAGTGAGTACAAGACTGTGACTCAAAGAAAGGGAAAAAAAACTCGTTCCTAGGCAGGTTCATCAAGGATCGCAAAGTCAAGTGGTCGAGGCACGCCCTCTAGGTCCATGATCTGCTACTGGAGGGATGTGACCTTAACCTCTATATTGGCAAGGGACTCTGTAGCGCCGAACATCCGGTATCCGAACTGTCAGATACGGTCGGTCATCTCTGCCTTTGCACTATCAAGTTGCTCCTGATAGAAGTGTAGCTTGGCCCAGAGGACGGATGTCTCTTTGGCATCGCATTTCCGCTTCTGCTGGTAAGAGCGGACAGTGTGTTCAAGATGCTCGATTTGCTCTTTCCTGACCTAGAACTCGCGGTCTCGCTCCACTTCCTGTAGCCTGAATGCCTATCGGGCTTCCGAAGCCGCTGCTCTTTCATCTGAATATGGAGCTGTCTCTCCATGAAGATGTCTGTCCAGGGGACTACCGTTTCAACCAAAGGTATGGTACCCTGTGATGGAGCTGAGACTAGAGTGGCCAGTTCCCTAGGTGCAGGCATGGGGGATGGAATATTAGGATCTTCTACCCAAAGCTGGTATGCTGCATCTGTAGATGGTCCTGTTGTGGCCACGAAGTCTGGCCATTGGTCTCGCTTGGAGGTTCGCCAACTGGATTGGAATCGGTCGGTGAGGCGCTCAGAGTGCACTGTGAAGTCGGCAAAATCATTTCTCTGCCGGTCTATGATTGGGATGCATTGAGGGAGTCCAAATTGGTAGAGGACTCTGAGTGGTACATAGGCAGTAAAGCCTGTAAGACCAGCAAGGATCATGCACCGTCTTCCTGAGATGACGACGCGAGATAGTCTCAGCATGACTAGCCACTTGCATTGCCACACGATGTCCTTCTCATTTAGTAGAGCTTTTGGACGTCTGTGGTTATGATCGGACCCTGACCCTGAGAGATCTTCTGAGGTATGCTGTAAGCTTCACGGAGGTCATCCGGTATAGATATGATCGTCGGTAGGTGCGCGACCAACCAGAGATGCAGGAGTAGTGTACTGGCATGGAAGATACCCTTTCGACGGCTTGCTGCTTGATTGAGAGCCTTGAGAAGCTCTGTTAGGATGGCTGGTATGATGGTTCTAGAACTACAGATGTCCTCGATGATCCCTACCTGTACAGACTCAACAAGTGTGCGGCATCTCGGGAATAACAACTGAGATACAACTATCAATGTAAAGGCGTTGAGATCGGGATCTCTACTACGAAGTGGTCAGGGTTCCATTTGGGGCGGTACAGCCTTTCCAGCGCCTGCACGGGTATCCGGTCGAAAGTGCAGTTAGGACTGGGCTGCAAAAAGGTAGGCTTGAGATGTAAGAACCTTGATAGGTCTGCCAAGTAATTTTTCTTGTAGCGCGGTACTATAGTATCGCCGTTCATGTTTAACCTTAGAATGCACTGAATTTGCTCCAAAGTCAGATATAGTTCGTTCTTACTGAAACGAAAGACCTTGTTCGAGGGGTTCCAACACTGGATTGCATCATTTAAGAGGTGCAGGTCTAGGTTAACCATGGATAGGTCTAGGGTGGATCCCAATTTGAAATGCTGGGGCCAAGCCAAACGCTGATCGGATGTAAGGGCCTCTATTGCTTTCTAGAGGCTTCGATCATATACCCCCTCAAAAGTCAAATGCATGGGCTGCGAGGGTTGATCAGTTCTCTGTACGATCCCTGAAGGACCTACCGTCTACCTGAATAAGGACAGACTCGATGAGTGTACTGTGTATGCAGATGAAAATGTAAAAATACAAAATGATTATGCAATTTTGTTTTTGATTTGGTGTGACAGAGCACATATGAGTCGATAGGATAGTCGGACAGAGTTCCGGCGTGCTTTAACCCGGGTTGTTGGGAACCCAAGGAGCCTATCAGGTCAAAGCTAGGGGTAGGCCCGGAGAAGGCTTATCTCGTCGCAACCAAAAACCTACCCTAGGAGTTAGACTGAATCTTGGATGACTTACCATGACTTGCTTGACAAACCATCCTGCAAAACACCTGGAGCATATACAAAGAGGACATAATAGCGGAAACATTTACTACATAGCACAGCGGAAGTCTACAAAACCTTTATGTATATATATATACGATCCAAGTTTTGTACAAAATGAACTCACAAAAGCAGGTGCGGACATGCGCGTCAAAATACAAGGATATAACTCCCAAGCTCGCCCACAGCTCACTCACTCAGAATCTACCACCACCTAATAGTAACCCTCTATCGGAGGTTCCTCAACATACTCCTCCTCCACCCAAGGGCTCGGAGCATAGATATCAAAAGGAGTAGCCGCTCCAGTATCACCTGCCGACATAAGAAGTACGGCTGAGTATGGAATACTCAGCGGGTACCAAATACTAACCAACAGTCATTTCATAACAATAGCAATGTATAAAGCATGAACAATTCATATAATAATAGGAAAGCAAAGCAGTTTATATTCATGCTTGCATCACATAAAAGTCGATAAATCTCTTGAAATCATCGTGCACTTGACTTGACTCAAAATACCATTTTCATGCTTGAAAACTTGTTATGTCTATCTTGCTTGATCTTGACGAACGTGTCATATCATGCTTGTCATGCGTGCTTGCTTGGAATTTAAACATGCTCATGTACTTTGAGATGCGCTTGTGAGATACACTTGTGAGATGCACTTGGGAGGGAAGGAAGGCCCTTCTTTCATGATATGCACTTGAGAGGGAAGGGAGACCCTTCTTTCATGAGATGTACTTGTGAGTGAGGGGAGTCCCCTCATGGATGGGAGGGAAGTGTAAACTCCCTCCTATGCGGTGCTTGTTCTTTTCCTCTTATCAAAGCGAGGTAAAACATATCATAGGATATGTTCCACCTCTAGACCTTATTCTTGAAAGCATTAGTAAACCATGCCATGCATGCCGTGCTCATGGAATCACGTAGTTACTTTCATTTGGAATTAAATATGACATATGAGATTTCAACAATACATAGAACATCACAATTTGAGCAAGTAATCCTTCATGTAATTTAGGGAAAGCTAGTGATCACAGTATCATAAACCCTAGCAATTTCATAAGCATTTAAGCATGCATTTCTTGATTTATAACTCGTTTTATTCACCTTGGCATTTCATCAAACACATGGTGTGTACATTATTCGTTAAAGCCTATGTCATACTTTTCTAGGTGGGTTTACATTCACAACATACATGTATGTTTATTATTGGTACAATACCCTTTCCATTTCATTCATCACATCATCCACACAGTATCCATCGCCCAACATCTATTCTCATCCATTCATCTCTCATTAGGTTCATACATTAGGGAAAACGGTAAAGAAGAAGGAAGAAAAGAAGGTATGAACTAGGAGGGTAGCAAAAGGTACCGACCTTGAAGAAGCAAGGAAAACCCTCCAACACGTGCATGGAGTGGCTGCCCTAGCTTGGAGAACGTGCTCCTCGAGTGCTTGAACTGGGAACTTGAGGAAATCTAAGCTTGAGGTGATCCAGGGTCTTCAACCCCTTTGATTTCTTCTCAAATGCAAACCCTAGGTTTAGAATCCCCTTTCTCCTCTCTCCTTATCTCTCAAATACTTTAAGTGTAGTGAATGGAGCCCTAAAGGCCCGGGCAAGCCTTAGTAGGAAAGGATTTAACGCCCAAAAGATGAAAAAGTCCTTATTGAAATTTCTGCAAAACGCGATGTACCGATCGATCGGTGGTAAATACCGAGCGATCGGTGTTCTTGATCGAGCTCTCGGTCAAACACATGCTCTCTGGAAAATTTTTTCATACAAAAAAGTTAACCAGTCGATAGCTACCGATTGACCGGTTCTGGACCGATCGATCGCTGCAATGGACCGAGCGATCGGTTGTCTGCAGGTTTTGACATTGAGTCCATTTTTCACAAATTCCTACTCCTTGGACTTATCCTACTTCCATTCTAACCTTTTCTAAAGATGACTAGGACCCTTGTAAGGCTCATAGGCATCATTAAATAATTTATTATAGCGCTCTTGAAACAATTTCTTAAAGGTTTCAAATTCTCATTTCATGAAATTTGAGTATTAAAAAACACCATGCCTTGACACACATCCCAAGGCACATATAAAAAGTTTTGGGGTTCTACATATTTGCTTGGGATTTGAACCCCACATGCTATGTCAGGACACGGGGTCGGTTATGTTTTATTACAAGCATAGGTAAGGCTCAGTACATGCCCTTGCATGGGTGATTATTCGGATAAAGTTCCCGGATAGCCAACTAAGATGGGGGACAGGTATAGGGTATAAGCAGGTTAGGGTTAGGGGACCCTTTCGGATTGAACTGCTTGTAGACTATACCCTAGCTTAGGCTATATGTATGAATACTGGTGTATGCAAGTGTGTTCCAAAGGATGAGGGGATTACTTAACACTGTATATTCTGTTCCCCGGTATAGAACATACCTGAAACAGGATGATTGATGTAAGTGAGAGCATTCAGTACCATTTCTTGAGGGTCATCACCCAGTAGGCCAAGTTCCGCGGACCTCCAAGACTTTTAAACCACTGACACCGAGGATCATCATCCAGCGACCGTTAACTTAATAAGCCTATCTAAGGTTATTGGGTTGATTACACTACTATGGTATGCATGAGATATACAGTACACAAGTCATTAAAGAAGTGTAAAAGTGATTAGTATTAAGCTAAATACTAAGGCATTTGATTAAGTTTGAGGTCTATTTTGGCTTAAACCTAGGTTTTGGGTTGAACCTTGAGATTTTCTCCAGCAGAGTCGCCAGAACTATGAGCACGGGATTTCACTCCCTAAAAAAAGTCTCATGGGATTGTTTAGAGTCGCCACCTATTAATTCAGAAGGGATAAGTCCCTGGAAAATGTTGGATAAGGACTTGTTCTCCGATCAAAGATCAGGGTAAGAAGTTCGGTTAAGTTCGGGGAAGGGGTTAAGCACCCCGACACTTCCACATATAGTGGTTCCCTTCTTACTAGGTTTAAGCCAAAATTAGTCTCAATGTTAATTAAATGCCTAAGTGTTTAAGTTAATACTAACTGGAAGAAAGTAAAAGCTAACTAGGGTCGGACCCGTGTTGGGTTGCCTACGTACTTACATTAGGGGTGAGATCAGACCGAGCGTAGTTTTAGCACTTGAGCTCGTGCTAAGGCGAGGGGATGTGTGTGTGTGCACCAAAAGGTGGCTAATGGGCCTAATCCGGTAGATTAGGATTTTGCTTGATCGAGGTTGGTCAATGTGCAAAGTTTGAACTCGGTAGGTCGAGGGGTAGTCCGGTAGACTAGGGTGAGGCCCGGTAGGCCAAGGATGAAGCCTAGAGGCAAAGAGGTGTGTTAACCCACGGTTAAGGTTGCTAACCGGGGTTAAAAGGAGTTCACCATGATTGAGGGTGTTAATCATGGTTAAAAAGACCAAAAAACTGATTTTTGGTATTTTGTATTTTCTGGATTTTAAGGGATTTTTCCAATTTTTTTTGGACTTAAGTGGTGCTTAACCATGGTTAAAAGTTAACCAGAGGTCATTTAACCATGGTAAAAGGTCATGGAAGGTCAAAAGTGGGCCCAAAGGGTATGGTTGGGCCTAAAATGGCCTCTTACCAGGTTTGGACTGTAGAGCCTTGGACTTTTTCATGCTTAATGCTTAGCACTTTCGTAGCTAATTTACCTTTAATGTAGTACAATTAATAAATAAGGAAGAAATTGAAAATTTCGACATAAGAAATGTTCCTTTTCGAAGTTCGAATCTAACGCAAGTTGAATCGTCAAAATCCGACGAACGAAACAAAAGATATGGCCAAAATAGTTTGGACCTGCTGACCACCGATCGCTCGGTCCATTCAGCAATCGATCGGTCTAAAACCGATCGATCGGTCCAAAACCGATCGATCGGTAGCTATCAACTGGTTGGAAATTTTGTATGGAGAAATTTTCCAGAGAGCTTGTTTTTGACCAAGAGCTCGGTCAATACACCGATCGCTCGGTAGGCAACCGATCGATCGGTCATAACCACCGATCGCTCGGTCTTCGTGTTTTTGCAGAATTTCATTAAGGGCATTTTCGGCATTTGGGTGTTATACCCTTTCCTATTAAGGTTTGCCCGAGCCTTTAGGGCTTATTCTCAACACTTAGAACATTTGGAAGCTAAGGAGAGAAGAGAATGGTTTTTCCAAACCTAGGGTTTGCTTTGGGGAGAAATCAAAGGGGTTTCAAGACCCACAATCATCCTTAAGCTCGTTTTTCTTCAAGATCAAGGTTCAAGCTCGTGAGGAGCACTTTCCCCAAGCTAGGGCTGCAACTCACGCACGTTTTGCAAGGGGTTTCTTGCCTCAATTTTCAAGGTCAGTACCTTTTGCTACCCTCCTAGTGATAGTTCTTTATTTTTCTTCCCTTATTCCTATTATCCTTTATTTTTCCTTCATCTATATATGTGTTATGAGATGGGTTGTGTGAATGGTGAATGGAGATGGATGTTGGCGAATGGATGCCGTGTGGATGATGTGATGAATGAAATGGGGAAGGGCATTGCACCAATAATAAACATACAAGCATGTTGTGAATATGAACCCACCTAGAAAAGCATGTGATAGGCTCAACAAATAATGTACTCACCATGTTTGATGAAATGCCAAGGTGAAATAAATGAATTGTAAATTAAGGAAATGCATGCTTAATTAACTACGGAAATTGCTAGGACCTATGATAGTGTGCCTTCATGTTTTCCCTAAATTACATGAATATGGAATTGCTCAATTGATTGATGTTCTATGTGTTGTTAACTCTCCAAATGTCATATTTAAATTTAGACGCAAGTATGTACACGCTTCCACGAGCATGATATGCATGACATGAATTTACCGAGGTTTTCAAGAACGAGAATTAGAGATGGGACATATCCTATGATATGTTTTACCTCACTTTTGGACAAGAACAAGACTACCATGCATAAAGAAGGGTTTCCCTTCCCTCGTAAGTGCATTTAGGAAGAAGGGTCTCCCTTCCCTCACAAGTAGTTTATTTTTCGAGCAAGATACATGGCTTGGCAAGTATGAACATTTAGGAAGAAGGGTCTCCCTTCCCTCACAAGTAGTTTACTTTTCGAGCAAGCATGATACATGACATGACAAGCATGAATATTTAGGAAGAAGGGTCTCTCTTCCCTCACAAGTAGTTTACTTTTCTAGCAAGCATGATACATGACATGGCAAGCATGAACATTTAGGAAGAAGGGTCTCCCTTCCCTCACAAGTAGATTATTTTTCCAAGCAAGCATGACATGGCATGACACGCATGACACGACAATACAAGATAGACAAGACAAGTTTTCAAGCACGAAAAAGGGTGTTTTAAGTCAAGTCAAATGCACGATGTTTTCAAAGATTTTATCGGCTTTTACGAATGCAAGCATGATTATAAACTGTTTTACTTTCTTGTGATGATATGAATTGTTCCTGCTTTATATATGTGAACTACTTCCTGCTTCCTATACTACTATGGTTTTGCTATGACTGTTGGTTAGTATTTAGTACACGCTGAGTATTCCATGCTCAGCCGTACTTCTTATGTCGGCAGGTGATAACTGAGCGGCTGCTCCTTTTGATGTCTGTGCTCCTGGCCTATGGGTAGAGGAGGAGTACATTGAGGAGCCGGTGGAGGAGCCTCAGGGTGTGGGTTATTATTAGGTGGTGGTAGATTCTGAGTGGATAGCTGTGGGTGAGCTTGAGAGTTAGATTTATGTATTTTGGCGGGCATGTCCGCACTTTCTTTTGTGTATCTTTTGTATAACTTGGATCACTTGTATATACATAGAGGTTTGGTTAAGTCTTCCGCTGTGCTATGTTTAAGTATGTTTCCGCTATTTACGTCCTCTATTGTATATGCTCTGTGGGTTTTTGCAGGATGGTTTGTCAAGCAAGTTATGTAAGTCATGATTAGTCGTCCAAAGTTCACTCTAACTCCTAGGGTGGGTTTTGGGTCGCGACATGGACCCTGCACAAAGCCCGAGATTGAAAATTTATAGAATGGAGGTAATCGGATTATCTCTATTTCTGTAAATTTTTAACCATAGTTTGTGAGAGTTTAACCCGGGTTATGGATCATCCCTAGGGAAAAGAAAGCCATGTGAAGCAAGCCTGAAGTCTAGGGAGTCTACTGGGCTTGGTCTCAAGCCCATAGTAGATCAGGTGTGGGCCTAAAGTTGTAAAAAATAGTGTCTGTATTGGCGGTAATCTGATTACCGCTAAGAAGGAAAAAGGCTAGTTTTGGATTTTCGGTAATCAGATTATCGACAGCAGAGCAGCTCTTCTGACCAGGGTTTATGGCTTTGGCAACCAAGGTTAAACTCAGGGTTAGGCCTTGAAATTTTACAGGGAGGTAGAGGGGAATCAGGGCTTCCCAAAGGGCCAAGAATGGGCCCAAAAGAAAAAGGTATGTGGGCCCCATAGGGGCCCAAAGCTACTGTAAAAATGGTCCATATTGTTGGAAATCAACTGCTGATAGTCTAATACCCTGAGTTTAAAACCTAACTAACCATGGTTAGACCATGAGTTAGGGTCTGATTTTTGCAGGGGAGTAGCCAACGGTCAGAGGTACCCAAACCTGACCCTAGAACTGACCAGGGCTTAGCTTAACCAGGTTTAAATAGCGAGTTATAGGGGCTGTGCATAGTGTTGGTAATGGGATTACTGACCACTAGCAGTTTAAAAAAAAACTTGTTTTCCCTTACTGGCCTTGAACCAGCAGGGATCTAAGGGTTCCCACATGGATTGAGGGACCCCTAGACCCTATGGGGAGACACCATGTATTCTAAGGAGGGTGTTCCACCCGTATAGGCCTCGAGGTATCCTCCCACACCTATGAAGAAGGTGGGGAGGTCTTGTCCTTGGTTGTGAAGGTAATTGAATGTAAAAGAAATAATAAATGGGACCCTTGGATCAGGACCAGGGATCCCTTACAATTAAAACAACAAAGAGAGGGACTGAGAGGTGGCCTCTACCCTCTGGTGAACAGCACGATGGCTGAGGAGGGCCGCAGTGAGTGGTGGTGGACTGGTGGTGCTTGACAGTGGAGCCTAGTGAGTAGTGGGGACTTAGATGATTGCCTGAAGTGATGTTGAGGCTGATGGAAGTGGGTTAGCAAGGCTAGCTACAGTGGGTTTTTATTTTGACAGAGGTTGGGGATGAAGAGCTAGAGTGGTTTGGACTGGGGAAGGCCTGGCTTTTATAGAGGCTTGAGGAGGTGCTTGGGGGCAGTAGGGTAATCCCTATAGGTGTGGGGAACCGGCGGTGAAGGACCCAGGTGGCTAAGAGGGGCCTGCAACACGTAATTGCAGAGTTTCAGGAATGGCGATAATTGAATTACTGCCACCCAAAACACAGGTAAAAATGGGGTGTCGGTAATTTGATTACCGACCCCTGGGTTTATTGCCATTTTGGGCCACACCCCTACTCACTTGGGCCAAAAGCAAGTAGGGCACCTATTTGGGGGTCTTTCCTGCCTAAAATTGAATTGGTGGGTTGTGTGGGCCCCTAAGGTTGTTGGGCCCTTGCTTGGGCCCACAAAGGCCTAGGCTTGTGGATTTTTGAGTTTTTGGACTGTCAAACAGGCCTTGAGCCCGTAGGGCTTAAACTTAGGTTTCGGCTAGGGCTTAGGGTAGGGTTAGGTCTAGGGTTAGTCCTAGGGCTCACCTAGGGTTAGTCCTAGGGTTTAGTTAGGGCTTACCTAGGGTTTACTCTAGGGTTTAGGGTAATCGAAATGGTAATGGGCTTTGGGTCCAAGGTTACGATCCTAGGGTTTGAGGGTATACCTAGGGTTTACTAGGGTTCGGCCTGGGCTTACTTAGGTTTAGCTAGGGTCACACTAGGGTTTAGCCTAGGGTTTTAAGGTTATGGGCTTTGAGCCCAAAGGTTGTCCTGGGGTTTAGGATTTTTCTAGGGCTAGCTAGGGTGCTACAGGGGATTCCACTGAGGTTTGACAGGGTTTGTCAGGGTGTAAAAAATTGGATGCTTACAGCAGCCATATAAATGAAGTGCCCAGCTTCATCCATAGCTGTGACTCTCGCATAAGGAACTGGAAAGCTATATCTACCTATGTCAGTGTAGCACCCCGGACTTTTTCATCCTTAATGAATAGCACCTTCGTAGCTAATTGGCCGTTTTTGTAGTCTAATTAATAAATAAGGGAGAAATCGGAAATTCTGAAACGTCAGAAATGTGCGTTTTCGAAAGACGAACCCAACGCAAGTTGAATCGTCGAAATCCGACGAGCGAGTCAAAAGATATGGTCAAAACAGTCCAGACATACAGAGAACCGATCGCTCGGTCCAGTCAGCGATCGATCGGTCCATAACCGATCGATCGGTAGCTATCGCACGGTCAGAAATTTTGTATGGGGAAATTTTCCAGAGAGTGAGTTTTTGACCGGTCGATCGGTCATAAACACCGATCGCTCGGTAGGCAACCGATCGATCGGTCATAACCACCGATCGCTCGGTCTTCGCGTTTTTGCAGAAATTTCAGTAAGGGCGTTTTCATCTTTTGGGTGTTAAACCCTTACCCATAAGGGTTTGCTCGACCCTTTGAGGCCTCACTTACAACATTTGAGGGATTTTGAGAGATAGATAGAGAAGAGGAGAAAGCTCTAACCTAGGGTTTGGTTTTGAGAAGGAAATCAAAGGGGGTTTAAGAACCATAGCTCACCCCAACTCGAGTTGCTTCAAAATCGAGGCTCAAGCTCGTGTGTGAACCATTCTCCAAGCTAGGGCAGCAACCCAAGCACGTTTTTGAAAGGGTTTTCTTCCCCAACTCAAGTCTCCTTCAAGCAAAGGTGTTCTTCTTTCAAGTTGGAGCTTCAATCAAGGTTTCTACCAAGGATCAAGCCTTGATTTAAGGTTAGTACACCCTACTAACTTTCCCTAGCAATAACCTAGGTTTTCTAGTGTAAATGGTGATTATATATATTATGCTTTTCCTTCCCTATGCATTGTATTAACTCAACAAATATAAACAAGATAAGGGAAATGGAATGAATGTGTGGATGGGAGATTGGATGTGGCGATTGGATGCCGAATGTGATGTATGATGTGTGGGTTGTGGATTGGAAAATGGAGGATGGGCATAGCACAAATAACAAACTTACCATTGTGTGATTGAATGGAAAATATGCATTTAAAAGAAGGAAATAAACTACTAAGGAATAATGTATGAAAGTGTTTGACAAAATACCTAAACTATGAATAAATGATCTCAATGAAGAATATAGAAATGGGTCTTATGCATGCGTTCTTATAAATGATAAATTGATCAAATGTTATGCAAACTACTTATGTTACCTATGTTCATATCATGAATTGAATTGTAATGTCATATTTTGGTTATTCCCATTATCATGATTGTCACTATGGACACGTACACGAGCACGCATGATAGCATGAACCGAGATTTCAAGAGCATGTGCATATAATAAACAACAAGAAAATATTGCATGTCAAGGAGGTTGGTAGCCCAGGGAGGATTCGGGTACTAATCTCTGGCTCACAAGATAACCCTGAAAACACCTATTGTCAAGGAGGTTGGTAGCCCAGGGAGGATTCGGGTACTAGCCTCTGGCTCACAAGAAAACTAAACAAGTAATAAAAATCACCTATTGTCAAGGAGGTTGGTAGCCCAGGGAGGATTCGGGTACTAACCTCTGGCTCACAAGAAAACCCTGCATTTCATAACAAGGAGGTTGGTAGCCCAGGGAGGATTCGGGTACTAACCTCTGGCTCACAAGTGCATTGCATATCAAGGAGGTTGGCAGCCCAGGGAGATTCGGGTGCTAGCCTCTGGCTCACAAGTTTACAAGATGGAGGTTTACAAGATGATGATCATGCATTCATGCATGCACGCATACATGATTTCTACGAGGCATACCGGGACATGACAAGGGTTTTCAAGCATGAGTTTTATCGGCATTTTCGCATTCATGTACGCACGTCAGGAT
Source organism: Tetracentron sinense (assembly GCA_015143295.1). Taxonomy (NCBI): domain Eukaryota; kingdom Viridiplantae; phylum Streptophyta; class Magnoliopsida; order Trochodendrales; family Trochodendraceae; genus Tetracentron; species Tetracentron sinense. The sequence continues at coordinate 4,248,134 of CM026572.1, read as the reverse complement.
GCTTGTATTGTGTCATGCCCTATACTGTTTCTTTGTGATGTTTCTATTACTGCTTGTATGATATTACTATTATGTGTTTTTATTATTGTTATGGTCTGCTAGTAGCTTGTACTCGCTGAGTATTCCATGCTCAGCCGTACTTTCATGTCGGCAGGTACTGAGGAGCCCTCGACCCAGAGCCTTGGGTCGAGGAAGAGTATACAGAGGAGAGAGAGTCGGCTATCCCATTACAGTCTCAGGCGGACCGAGACCTCGATGCGTGGCCATACCTCGACTACTGTTGAGGGGAGAGTATGAGAGGGTTTGGTGTATTTTGATATTTTGATAGGTGGGCCTGTCCACCTTAGAATTAGACTTGTTTTGTATTTATGTTAACTTGGAATACTATTTTGGATCATCAGAAGAAATGAAAATTTGTTTACTCTTCCGCATATATGATAGCTTCCGCGCTCTGATTATCGTTATGAGTACTGTATTTTATCTTGTGCATTACAGGATGGTTTGATAGGTTCGCAGTGTAACACCTAAAATATCCCTAAACTCCTAGGGGGTATTTTGGGGCGTTACAGAGTGGTATCAGAGCCCTAGGCATTAGAGTCCCTAGGGTCACTTAGATGATTGAACAAGGTATTAGAATCACCTTAGAGAGTTGTATTCCAAGTATAGACTAACAAGTTAGTCTTAGTCAAAATGGGTTGAACTTCAACCGAACATAGAGTCCTACGCTAGGAACACGGATTGTATGTTATGCTATTGTGTTATATACCATGTGTACATTATTTGTGTTGTACTTATTAAATGTGCTTGATGAATATGTATTAAGTGAATTGCGAAATTGTACTAAATGCGTATCCAAGTTAGACTCATGTTGTATTGTCGTTCTCAGGAGAAATCATGAGACGCAATACCCGGGGTCGCGGGTACAACACAAGGGGTAATGGAGGTGATGCTCCATCGGGTGATGATCAACCCGACTTTGCCCAAGCATTCGCATCCATAGCCGAGACCTTGGCTATGTTGGCGGCAAGGCAACCGGCCACTCCGCCTAATGCGGCACTCATACCGGCTCCTCCTAACCGAGCCCAAGCCGGGATAGAAGCTTTTCGGAGGATGAGGCCTCCAACTTTTTGTGGAAGCATTGATCCACTTGTTGCCGAGGGTTGGATCCGGCAACTTGAGAAGATATTCTCGGTGTTGGCACCTACTGAAGTGGAAAGGGTCACATGGGCCGCCTTTATGCTTGAAGGCGAGGCCGATCATTGGTGGAAGTCTGCACTTCGGACCCGAGAGTTGACCCGGCAAGGTCAAGATTGGAGTTGGGAGGAATTCTTGGAGGTTTTCAACAAGAAGTATTTTCCGGTCGGGATGAAAGAAAAGATGGAAGTCGAATTCATTACCTTGGAGCAAGGTAATATGTCTGTAGCGGCTTATGAAGCCAAATTTTCGGAGCTATCTCGATTTGCTCCACACATGATAGCGACCGAGGCTATGAAGGCCCGGAAATTCGAGAGGGGGTTGAAGGCCTATCTCAAGGACCGAGTCTCGATGTTTAGACATGAGACATATTCTGAAGTTATTGATAAAGCACTATTGGCCGAGTCGAACTCCGAGGAGTTCTTCAAAAGGAGAGGAATGGAAAAAGGACAGTCGGGTAGTTCAGGGGAGAAAAGAGCAAGGACGAGCTTGTATCAGTCTGCAGGCCCGGCTCAGTCACAGAGGATGTATTCAGCACCACAGGCTCCCCGCTCTTTCGCTCCACCGGCTTTTCGCCCGGCTACCTCATATGCTCCTCGCCCCGCAGTTACTCAGGCTACGGGGTATGCTCCGTCCTCCTATTTGCATGATGTTTGCACTCTTTGTGGGAGGAGGCATCCAGCGGGAGAATGCCGGAGAGTTTCAGGAAGTTGCTTCCATTGTGGTGACCAAGGCCACATGGTCAGAGATTGTCCCCGGCGTCAATTGCCAACTCAGTCTTCAGGGAGCAGGCCCCCGGTTAGGCAGACATCTCAGCCTAGCTCTTCTCAGGCTTCGAGGGCCTCGCAGTCTACCCGGCCTCCTCGCCCAGCCACACAGGGCCGAGTCTTTGCCTTATCCGAGAGAGACGCACGTGCATCCGACGATGTCGTGCAAGGTACGCACGAATTCTAGAATTTAAATTGTGTAAAATTTCTATGATTTGCTTTGTGAGTTTCTATACTAAAGGTTACCTATGTATGATGCTTGTTGTTTGAAATCTACTAATAGTAGTCACTTAATCGCACAGGCGCTTTGTTAGTGAACGAATGTCTTGCCCGAGTGTTGATCGACACAGGATCCACTCACTCCTTTGTGTCGCCTAGTTTCGCAAAGGGATTTTTGACTGAGGCTACTCCGTTAAAGCAGGAGTTGACCATTGCAACTCCACTCGGCAAGTCAGTTGATACGGACAAGATATTCGGGGATAGTGTGGTTCAAGTGGGGGAGAATGAACTGTTAGCCGATCTCATCGTCCTAGATTTTCAAGACTTGGATTTTGATGTCATCTTAGGGATGGATTGGTTGTCAAACCATCACGGGCATGTTGCGTGTTTTGAGAAGATGGTGAATTTCAAGCCGGAAGGGGGTAAGCCTTTTCACTTCCGAGGATTAAGAGAGAGGGACATTGCTCGCCTCGCAGCCTTGAGTGTAACAAACCTAGAAGCACAAAAATCCTTGGCCATTCCGGTCGTGAGTGATTTCTTGGACGTGTTTCCGGAGGAACTTCCCGGGTTACCTCCGAATCGGGAGATTGAGTTCGCTATAGAGCTTACTCCGGGCACCGCTCCAATTTCAAGAGCCCCATATAGAATGGCCCCGATAGAGCTTGAAGAATTGAAGAAGCAAATTGAGGAATTACAACAACTTGGTTTCATCCAACCAAGTGTGTCACCGTGGGGAGCTCCGGTCCTTTTTGTAAAGAAGAAAGACGGGTCGATGAGAATGTGTATAGACTACCGTCAGTTGAACAAGGTAACTATCAAGAATCGTTATCCCTTGCCAAGGATCGATGACTTGTTCGACCAACTGAAGGGAGCGAGATTCTTCTCCAAAATTGATCTTAGGTCGGGGTATCATCAATTAAGGATCAAGGCGGAAGATGTTCCGAAGACGGCCTTCAGGACTCGGTATGGGCATTATGAGTTCCTTGTCATGCCTTTTGGGCTGACGAATGCACCGGCGGCATTCATGGATTTGATGAACCGGGTGTTCCGATCTTACTTGGATCGATGCGTGATTGTATTCATTGATGACATTTTGGTGTATTCCCAGACACGGGAAGATCACGCGCGAGACCTCCGCCTTGCTCTGGAGATGTTGAGAGAGCATAGGCTATATGCCAAATTGAGTAAGTGCGAGTTCTGGTTAGAGAAGGTCGCATTTCTTGGACACGTGGTGTCGGCCGAGGGCATTTCTGTAGATCCAGCCAAGGTTGAGGCAGTCATGAGTTGGGAGAGGCCCAAGAGCGTCACGGAGATACGTAGTTTCCTCGGATTGGCAGGCTACTACCGGAGATTTGTGGAGGGATTCTCCAGTCTGGCTGCACCTCTCACCTACTTGACAACGAAAAATGCAAAGTTCAGTTGGAGTGACCGATGTGAAGTAAGTTTCCAAGAGTTGAAGAAACGCCTCACCACAGCCCCTGTCCTTACTGTGCCATCTGGACCTTTTGGGTATGAGGTGTATAGTGATGCCTCGCACGTCGGACTCGGGTGTGTCCTAATGCAACACAAGAAAGTCATTGCCTATGCATCAAGGCAGTTGAAAGAGCATGAAAAGAACTACCCCACTCACGACTTGGAGCTTGCGGCGGTCGTGTTTGCACTTAAAATTTGGCGACATTATCTGTACAGGGTGGAGTTCTATGTGTACACAGACCACAAGAGCCTCAAGTATCTCTTTTCCCAAAAAGAGTTAAACTTACGACAACGGCGTTGGATTGAGTTCTTAAAGGACTACGAGTGCACTATCCAATATCACCCGGGAAAAGCAAATGTGGTGGCAGACGCTCTGAGTAGGAAACCATCGGGGTTGTTGGCTCACATGTTGGTGCGGGAATGGAGACTGTTAGACGATTTGGCAAATCTAGACATCAGTGTGAACGATTCTGTCCGCAGTCCGGTTTTGGCAAATGTTACAGTTCGACCGTACCTTATAGACTTGATCCAGGAGTATCAAGCCACAGACACTGACTTGTTGGCTTTCCGGGATAAGGAAGTGGCCAAGGGTAGTACGGACTTCTCTCTCACTAGCCGAGGTGCTATTACATTCAAGGGAAGACTTTGTGTCCCAGCCAATGTAGACCTTCGGAGAGAGATTATGGACGAGGCTCACCGGTCTAAGTATACAGTGCATCCCGGAGGGACAAAGATGTATCGGAACCTCAAGAGTCACTTTTGGTGGCGAAACATGAAGAGGGAGGTTGCGGAGTATGTGGCACGGTGTTTGGTGTGCCAACAGGTGAAAGCTTTTGAGACCGGCGGGTCTTTTGCAGTCTCTCCCTATTCCCGAGTGGAAATGGGAACATATCTCTATGGACTTCATCGTGGGATTGCCGAAGACGGTCGAGAAGACTGATGCTATATGGGTAGTTATTGATAGACTCACGAAGTCCGCTCATTTCTTACCATACCGGACTACATTCAACTCCAACCAGTTAGCGGAGCTATACATCAAAGAAATAGTCCGATTGCATGGGGTGCCAGTGAGTATTGTGTCGGATAGAGACCCAAGATTCACATCCAGGTTTTGGAAAAGTTTTCAAGGTGCAATGGGCTCCCGGTTAGACTTTAGCACAGCTTTCCACCCACAGACCGACGGGCAAACCGAGAGGGTGAATCAGGTTATTGAAAATATGCTCCGAGCATGTATGCTAGACTTCAATGGAAGTTGGGAAGATCACCTACCTTTGGTGGAATTCGCTTACAACAATAGTTATCAAGAAAGCATACAAATGGCGCCTTTCGAGGCTTTGTACGGAAGGAGTTGTAGATCCCCGTTGTATTGGGATGAAGTGGGAGAAAGAAAGATTTTGGGCCCCGAGTTAATTGAACAAACCGCGGATAGGGTCAAGCTTATCCGGGAGAGGTTAAAGACCGCACAAGATAGACAGAAAAGCTATGCCGACAACCGAAGGAGGGATCTTGAATTCCGAGTCGGTGATTTTGTGTTTGTAAGGATTTCACCGACCAAAGGTGTTATGCGATTCGGGAAGAGAGGCAAGCTTAGCCCGAGATATGTGGGTCCGTTCGAGATCATTACTCGAGTTGGCGAGGTGGCTTATCGTGTTGCTTTGCCCGCTCACATGGCGGCGGTCCACAACGTGTTTCATATCTCCCAGCTTCGGAAGTATATCCCGGATCCTTCTCACGTCATCGAGCTTGATCCGGTTGAGATTCGAGAGGATCTCACTTTGGTTGAGAAGCCGGTTCGTATTTTGGATCGAAGAGACCAAGTACTTCGCAACAAGACTATTCCGCTAGTTCTCGTGCAATGGCAACATCATGCCCGAGAAGAAGCCACGTGGGAGCGTGAAGCCGAAGTCAAAGCAAAGTATCCCGAGTTGTTTGAATAGACTTGTGCATATGGCTTGTAATTTTGTTTTGATTTTGTGCATGTATGTATCGTCCAAATTTCGGGGATGAAATTTTTGTAAGGGGGGGAGAATGTAGCACCCCGGACTTTTTCATCCTTAATGAATAGCACCTTCGTAGCTAATTGGCCGTTTTTGTAGTCTAATTAATAAATAAGGGAGAAATCGGAAATTCTGAAACGTCAGAAATGTGCGTTTTCGAAAGACGAACCCAACGCAAGTTGAATCGTCGAAATCCGACGAGCGAGTCAAAAGATATGGTCAAAACAGTCCAGACATACAGAGAACCGATCGATCGGTCCATAACCGATCGATCGGTAGCTATCGCACGGTCAGAAATTTTGTATGGGGAAATTTTCCAGAGAGTGAGTTTTTGACCGGTCGATCGGTCATAAACACCGATCGCTCGGTAGGCAACCGATCGATCGGTCATAACCACCGATCGCTCGGTCTTCGCGTTTTTGCAGAAATTTCAGTAAGGGCGTTTTCATCTTTTGGGTGTTAAACCCTTACCCATAAGGGTTTGCTCGACCCTTTGAGGCCTCACTTACAACATTTGAGGGATTTTGAGAGATAGATAGAGAAGAGGAGAAAGCTCTAACCTAGGGTTTGGTTTTGAGAAGGAAATCAAAGGGGGTTTAAGAACCATAGCTCACCCCAACTCGAGTTGCTTCAAAATCGAGGCTCAAGCTCGTGTGTGAACCATTCTCCAAGCTAGGGCAGCAACCCAAGCACGTTTTTGAAAGGGGTTTCTTCCCCAACTCAAGTCTCCTTCAAGCAAAGGTGTTCTTCTTTCAAGTTGGAGCTTCAATCAAGGTTTCTACCAAGGATCAAGCCTTGATTTAAGGTTAGTACACCCTACTAACTTTCCCTAGCAATAACCTAGGTTTTCTAGTGTAAATGGTGATTATATATATTATGCTTTTCCTTCCCTATGCATTGTATTAACTCAACAAATATAAACAAGATAAGGGAAATGGAATGAATGTGTGGATGGGAGATTGGATGTGGCGATTGGATGCCGAATGTGATGTATGATGTGTGGGTTGTGGATTGGAAAATGGAGGATGGGCATAGCACAAATAACAAACTTACCATTGTGTGATTGAATGGAAAATATGCATTTAAAAGAAGGAAATAAACTACTAAGGAATAATGTATGAAAGTGTTTGACAAAATACCTAAACTATGAATAAATGATCTCAATGAAGAATATAGAAATGGGTCTTATGCATGCGTTCTTATAAATGATAAATTGATCAAATGTTATGCAAACTACTTATGTTACCTATGTTCATATCATGAATTGAATTGTAATGTCATATTTTGGTTATTCCCATTATCATGATTGTCACTATGGACACGTACACGAGCACGCATGATAGCATGAACCGAGATTTCAAGAGCATGTGCATATAATAAACAACAAGAAAATATTGCATGTCAAGGAGGTTGGTAGCCCAGGGAGGATTCGGGTACTAACCTCTGGCTCACAAGATAACCCTGAAAACACCTATTGTCAAGGAGGTTGGTAGCCCAGGGAGGATTCGGGTACTAGCCTCTGGCTCACAAGAAAACTAAACAAGTAATAAAAATCACCTATTGTCAAGGAGGTTGGTAGCCCAGGGAGGATTCGGGTACTAACCTCTGGCTCACAAGAAAACCCTGCATTTCATAACAAGGAGGTTGGTAGCCCAGGGAGGATTCGGGTACTAACCTCTGGCTCACAAGTGCATTGCATATCAAGGAGGTTGGCAGCCCAGGGAGATTCGGGTGCTAGCCTCTGGCTCACAAGTTTACAAGATGGAGGTTTACAAGATGATGATCATGCATTCATGCATGCACGCATACATGATTTCTACGAGGCATACCGGGACATGACAAGGGTTTTCAAGCATGAGTTTTATCGGCATTTTCGCATTCATGTACGCACGTCAGGATGCTTGTATTGTGTCATGCCCTATACTGTTTCTTTGTGATGTTTCTATTACTGCTTGTATGATATTACTATTATGTGTTTTTATTATTGTTATGGTCTGCTAGTAGCTTGTACTCGCTGAGTATTCCATGCTCAGCCGTACTTTCATGTCGGCAGGTACTGAGGAGCCCTCGACCCAGAGCCTTGGGTCGAGGAAGAGTATACAGAGGAGAGAGAGTCGGCTATCCCATTACAGTCTCAGGCGGACCGAGACCTCGATGCGTGGCCATACCTCGACTACTGTTGAGGGGAGAGTATGAGAGGGTTTGGTGTATTTTGATATTTTGATAGGTGGGCCTGTCCACCTTAGAATTAGACTTGTTTTGTATTTATGTTAACTTGGAATACTATTTTGGATCATCAGAAGAAATGAAAATTTGTTTACTCTTCCGCATATATGATAGCTTCCGCGCTCTGATTATCGTTATGAGTACTGTATTTTATCTTGTGCATTACAGGATGGTTTGATAGGTTCGCAGTGTAACACCTAAAATATCCCTAAACTCCTAGGGGGTATTTTGGGGCGTTACAGTCAGTCCATAATCAATCACGTAGCTTTCCTACAATATATCCTTGGGACCTTGTTCAATATCTCATATCGTATAGATCATCTTATGATCTTGGTCAATTACCCATAATGAATTCATAATAGATAAAAAAGATGTCTTTATTAATCTAATCAATAAAAATATTATAATCTAAATGAATTTTTAGGGCATAATGTCCAATAATCTCCCACTTGCCCTTAAAGTCACTGTGACATAGATTTCAATCCCATACTATCTAAATGTGTTACAAATACTTTATCTAATAAAGCTTTTGTCATCGGGTCAGCAATATTAAGTTGAGACCTTATCTTTGTAACAATAATGTCTTGCTTTTCAATAATCTCACGAATGAGATGATACTTCCTATCCACATGTTTCATCTTCTTGTGGCTCCTAGGTTCTTTGCTATGCGCTACTGCACCATTACTATCACAAAAGAGAGTGATAGGTTTAAGTGTTGAAGGAACATCTCTTAACTCTTGCAAAAACCTTCTAAATCAGACTGCTTCTTTTGCAGCTTCAGAAGCCGCAATATATTCTGCTTTTGTGGTGGAATTTGCAATATTTTTCTACTTTATGTTGCACCAACTCACAACAGCACCACCTAGTGTGAACTGTAGGAGGATCCGGATAAAACTTTATGTGGAAAATGGATACCCTAGATCTTAACACCATAGAAAGCATCAAAATTATCTAAGAGTTTTAGTCATATCAGCTCGGTGAATGCTTTTCACCGGTGAAGCTTAATCCACTCGAACCGTCATAACTCTTTGTAGCGATTTCTCCAAAAAAATACTAGAAGCTCGATCCTTGTTCTTACCTATCCCCACGAAGCTTTAGAATCTCCTTTGGAATTATAGAAGCAAGAGGAAGAAGATGGAGTAATGGTGTAGACCTTCTATCACCAAAAGTACTAAGGTTCAAAACCCTAGAAAAGAAAAACTCAATTTGCATCACCTATATAGCTCACGAAAATCCCTAGGGGAATCCCTAGGGTCTCACGGTTTGGAGAGAGAGGGGAGAAGAGAGAAATTGTTTTGGGGAAAAGTCCTTAATGGTCTAGGGTGTTGGGGTATTTATAGACTAGGATCCTATCCTAATCCTACTCCAACTTGATCTTATCTCTTAAGGAATTATTTTACAATAATAACTTTTATTATTTAATAAATAATTTTCAAGTTTATCTATAACTACTCTAGTTATAGAAGACCTTCTAATTAAGGAGTCTTTCTAATAAAAGGGTTCCTTAATTAAAGGGATAAGTCAACATCCTACACAGTGAGGAAACCTAGTCAAACTAGGAGACCATCTCCAAAAGGGGGGGGGGGGGGCGTGAGCTTCTATGGGGTATGAGTTTTGAGGAGTTAGAACTTCTTTTTCTAATCCAATTACAATTCCATCTTAATCCTAATTGCAATCCAACAATTGGATTTTAATTCCATAATTATAGGAATTATATTTCAACAATTATCCAATTAATATAATCCTAATCCAATTAGGATTCCTCAAGTGGGCGCCCCACCCTAGGGTTTAAACCCATGGGCTTTGGCCCATATTAAAGGTCCATTTTAATGGGTTTATGGATATAGGTCAAACCCATTTCCCCTTTAATTATGTTAATTAAATAATTAATAAAATAATCCCTAAATTTAAATCAACAATTAATTTAAACCATAGATTAACTTTTATCTATTTAATTAAATGATTAACTTTTAATTACTTAAATAATTGGTTAAATTTTAATCAATTATTGAGCTTGTATTTCTTATGTGAGCACCTCCACAGATTGCTCTAGGACATTCTTACCCTGGTTTACCCAATGTTATCCCATTGACCCTAAATGGGAATTACATCGGAATTGCAAGTGACGTGAGATATCCATGTTGCAATTGAATCCCAGTGTATGAACATTTAACCAATACGGATCCCGCCACATGAACTTTTAAATTCGATTTATCCTTCCAACTACATTATCCCTAATGGGCCTTCAAGATTGACATACTATCTAACCCATAGCCCATTACAAATCATCCGGCTTTCCAAGACTTATGATTAAGCCATGAGAAACAATTTCTCATGAAAAACATTTTGAGAAAATCCTTTTATAAGTATAATACCTTTTAAGAAAATTATATTTCAAAACTTATTTTATTTTCAAAATCACCTGCGTAGGATTTGAACTTAATCAACTGTCTTACCTAGAACTTGAATAATCTCTCAAATTAATGAGCATGGATTTCTTGTTTGAAATTCATCATGACTCGAATTGTTTTTTGACTATCCAACTGTCACTTTATTGTATTCCCTAAGTTAGAAAATACGTTGGTGGAATCAAAACAGTCAGATCACTGCTCAGTCATAGATGAACTCATCAGATCTAAGGATCATCGAAACCGTTCAATGTGAATGAGAGACCAACTATCTGATAGTATGTTTATGCAAGAGGTCTCTCATTGAATGCAATCATTCAGTGTACATTTAAGCACCCATATGCTGATGTGTAGTCTCCACTACAATAGTTCGAGATAGAATTACATCTCAACTATTAAGAACATCTTAGCATTCTGGCAGCCATATAAGTAAAGGGCCCAGCTTAACCCACAGTTGTGACTATATAAGGTATAAGGAACCGAAAAGTTATATCTGCCTGTGATAATCTAATCACATAACTTTCCTACAATATATCCTAAGGACCTTTATTGATATCTCATATCGTATAGATCATTTCATGATCATGGTCAATTACCCATAATGAATACACAATAGATTAAGAAGAATTCTTTATTAATCAAATTAATAAGAATCTAACAATCTAAATGACTTTTCTGGGCATCATGTCTCACATGAACACAATATCCAGATGTGGAAGCTTTATTGCCCGTATCTGATTGGAAATCAGAATCAGTATAATCCACTCCAACGAGATCTTCAGATTGAAAAGTAAGCACATAATCCCTAGTCGTTTTCAGGTACTTCATGATGTGCTTCACAGCAGTCCAATGAATGACTCTTGGATTACTCTGGAACTGACTGAAAACTCCCACTGCATGACATATATCCGGTCTAGTACACAGAATGGCATACATGAGACTCCCAACTGCCTAAGCATATGGGCACCTCTTCATCTGCTCGATCTCATCAGCTGACTTAGGAGCCATTTTTTTAGACAAAGTAACATCATGTCTAAAGGGAATGAGAGTTGGTTTACAATCACTCATATTGTACCTTGACAAGATCTTATCAATATAGGAAGTTTAGCTCAATCCCAACATCAGGCATTTTTTATCTCTCAGGATCTTAATTCCAAGAATATAGGATGCCTCTCCCAAGTCTTTCATTGAAAAATGTTGAGAAAGCCAAATCTTGACTGATGACAACATCCCTATATCATTCCCGATGAGCAGGATGTCATCTACATAGAGAATAAGGTATACTACCGCTCTCCCATTATCCTTCTTGTAAATACAACATTCCTCTAAATTCTTTTAGAATGCAAATTCTTTGATCGAAATATCAACTATTTGGTTCCAGCTTGTAGAAGCTTGTTTCAAACCATATTTTGACTTGTTTAGCTTGCATACCATGTTCTCCTGGTTAAGAGCAATGAAGCCTTCAGGTTGCTTCAAATAGATGTCTTCTTCTAACATTCCATTAAGGAAAGCAGTTTTGACATCCATTTGCCATATCTCATAGTCATGGTGTGCAGCAGTAGCTAGCAATATCCTGATGGATTTGAGTATAGCTACAGGTGAAAATGTATCCTCATAATCAACTCCTTGAACTTGAGTGTAACCTTTTGCAACAAGTCTTGCTTTATAGGTCTCCACGTTTCTTTTGACACCCTTCTTCCTTTTATAAATCCATTTGTATCCAGTTGGCCTTATACCATCTGGTGGATTTACTAAAGTCCAGACGCCATTGTCATACAAGGAATCTATTTCAGCATTCATGGCGTTATTCCATTGAGATGCATCTACATCTAATGTAGCTTCTTAATAAGTATTAGGATCTGTATCCTCATCATCAGGGGTAACTAGATAAACCTCATTATTGTAATATTGAAGTCTATCTGGTGGTCTCGAAACTCTTTCAAACCTTCTCAATGGAATAGAATTAGAAAAATCAGTAGTGGAAGGATTAGGTTCACTTTGGATATTGGCTGTGTTGTCTTTCATCTTATGAAATTCAACCTTCTTAAGAAGATCTATTTCTTCTTCCAAAAATGTAGCATGATTCCTAACAACTATTGTTTGGTCTGCCTTGGAGTAGAAATATGAATCCTTAGTTTCCTTTGGATACCCTACAAAATTTTATTTTTCTGTTCTAGATTCCAACTTGGTATGTTTGAGTTTGCGAACATGCGTAGGACAACCCCATACCCTTAGGTGTTGTAAACTAGGTTTTTGCCCAGTCCACAATTCATAGGGTGTAACCGGTATAGATTTAGAAGGAACCTGGTTCCGAATATAAATGGTTGTTTGTAAAGCATACCACCAAAGATATAAAGGTACATCGGCATGGCTCATCATAGTTCAAACCATATCTAATAACTTCTTTTAGAAACACCATTTTGTTGAGGTGAGGCAGGACTTGACCATTGTGAGGTAATCCCATTATCCCTTAAGTAATCCAAAAAATCATTGGTGAGGTAGTCACCACCTCGATCTGATCGTAATGGATTTGTTTGTTTAATTCTCAACTTCTAATTTGAATTCTTTGAACTTTTTAAGTGTATCAGATTTTGTTGCATCAAATTGACATATCCATATATAGAATAGTCATAGGTAAATGTGACAAAATACCAATATTGCCCTCATGCAACAATATTAAATGGACCACATACATCACTAAGTATGAGTGTCAATATTTCTTCAGCTCTTCCTACCTTTTTAGGGTAAGGCTTCTTGGTCATTTTCCCTTCGAGACAAGACTCACAAGTAGGGAGTGGTTCTACCTTGAGAAATTCAAGGGGACCATCTTTTACCAACCTCTTGATCCTATCAAGATTAATATGACCAAGTCTCTTGTGCCAAAGATTAGTTGACTCTGTGCAATGTCTCTTCATTTTAGACATTCTGTGTAGAACCCCAGAATTTGAGCTCACTATACTATGAAAAGTGGCAGTGAATAGTACCCTTGGGTGGTGTGTGTAAAGGCTTGAGGCCTTTCATTTTGTTCTTAGTAGTATGGTGAGCTAAGTGAGAGTTTTAAGTGAGGGTGTAGAGTCTTAAAAAGAGAGTATAAATATACTCTCTGTGTGTAGAAGCAAAGGTATATAAAATACCCTAAGTGCTTAAAGGGTTGTAGGTGAATAGTGCTGTAAATAGTGCCTTTGAGACCCAAGGTTCCCTAGGTGTTTGTGAATGATGTGAGGAGGTTATAATAGGTTTTATGGTATGTGAGGGTATTAAAGAACATGCTATGGGTGTTTGGGATGGAGTAAGAGTATGAAATAGTTCTAAGTGTGGAAAAGAGGGATGCCTTAGCATACCTTAACTTTAAGGAGCTCTAGAATTCTCACCGCTAATCGGAATTGAGTGATTCTTAAATGTTAAAAAAAGGTATTTAAACCCTCTTAAAGGTTAATGCTTTACACTTTTTCATATTTTGAGCGTAAGTTATGTCAAACATGAGGTTTCTGAGAGGTGGTCTGTTGTCGATTCAGCAATCACGTTGGACTAGTCCACTTGTGGACCCATTTAGAATAAGTAAAACTCAAAATTAGGAGTTTTATAAAATATGAATGTTGTTCCCCTTTCTAATATGAAGCCAATGCAAGTTGAATCGTCGAAATCCGAGTAGCGAGTCAAAAGTTATGGCCAAAATACCAAGGCGGGTCAACAACCAGTCGACCGAACACAAATCCGGTCGACCGACCCTCTATTTGGTCAACTGAACCTCGCTACCGGTTGACTAAACCTGCCAAATTTTGTATGTTATTTTTGTCCAGAGAGCTTATTTTGAACCGGTCGACCGATGGGCACCACCGGTCGATCGAACAAAGCGTTTTTGACCTTTTTTGGTCATTTTTAAGCCAAATCCTTAAGGGCAGATGGGTCTTTTGACCTCCCATTTTCTATATAACCCCAAATTCGTGGGTTGAGGGTTTCATACACCCTCAAACTTGTTTTTGGGAGAGAATTAGAGAAAGAGAGAAGGGAAGGAGCTAGGGTTTGCTCAAGGAGTGCTTGGAAGACCAATTAAGGCTTGGATCTCTTCCTTCAAGCCAAGATCCTCCCTCCTTGAAGCTTGGATCTCATTCTCAAAGTTTTCTCAAGGATCTTCCCCAAATCAAGTAAGGGTTCCTCCACTTTTCAAGTTGGTGTTCTTCTTCAAGCTTGGAACTCCAAATCAAGGTTTTTCTTCCAAGATCAAGCTTTGATCTCAAGGTTAATACACCCTACTAACTCAACTTAGCAATAACCTAGGTTTTTCTCTTAAAAATGATGATTTTGATCTTGTAGCCCTCTTTTATTTGAAATGTACCATTTCCCCCAAAATCTAAACAAGATGAATAAGTTAATATATGGAATGTATGAATGGAGGAGGGGTTGAGGCGATGGATGCCGTATGAATGTGATGTGCTGTGTGAAATGGAAAAGGGTGGAAGGGCATTCTACAAATAATAAACACATGGGTGATGTTTGATGAAATCCATGAACTAAGAACTCGAATAAATGATTATAAATAAGTTGTACACTAAGTGATTGATGAAATGCCCAAATGAGAAATTTACAAGTTTAAAAGATAATCATGCAAGTATGAATTGTGTAGTTTCCTCCTACATTGTAACATTGACTCAATGCTATATATGTTGTCTAAATTCCTACATGCTCATGTTAGAAATTGAAATGCCACACTCATACAATTATTCTATTCAAGCATGTCACCATGTCACTACAAATGTTACACATATGCACGCATGCATGCATGAACCGACATTTTTCAAGTACAAGTAATTGAATGAAATAAACAAGCATGAATATCAAGGGTAGAGCATATCCCTAGGATATTTCAAACCTGGCTCACAAGTCAATGAAATGTCAAGGAGGTTGGTAGCCCAGGGAGGTGCGGGTGCTAGCCTCTGGCTCTCAAGTAAATGAAACGGCAAGGAGGTTGGTAGCCCAGGGAGGTACGGGTGCTAGCCTCTGGCTCTCAAGTAAATGAAACGTCAAGGAGGTTGATAGCCCAGGGAGGTGCGGGTGCTAGTCTTTGGCTCTCAAGAAAATGAAATGTCAAGGAGGTTGGTAGCCCAGGGATGTGTGGGTTCTAGCCTCTGGCTCACAAATATACAAGTCAAACAAGTCAAGAACAAGTCAGGAACAAGCAAGACATGTGTTTCTAAACAAGACAAGACACGCATACATGATTTTCACAAGTAAGACTGAGACATGAAACGGGTTTCCAAACTTGAGTTTTATCAGAGTTTTCGCATTCATGCACACATGTCAAGATATTTATATTGCTTCATTTCCAATGCTATAAATGTCATTTGTTGCTAGTGTTGCTTAAAATTGATTATTGTGTATTATGGTTATTACTGTTGTGCCTTGTTATTGCTATTGTTAGCTAGTAGCTTGTACTCGCTGAGTATTCCATACTCAGCCGTACTTTTATGTCAGCAGGTGTTCTAGGCAATCTATGGAGAGCAAGAGGTTACTAGGATTTTCACCCAGATATTAAGAGTTAAAATGTGACCCTATGGTTGGGATGAGTGAGAGAGAGACATGTATTTTGGGTTCTTATGTTTGGGGATGTTTGTATCACTCGAGTGGGGACTCGAGTTAAGGAGTTCATGTACATGTTTTAATTTCTATTCAGTTTTTGAAATCAATTACACTTGGAATACAGTTATGTCATTAAAGACATTTTTAATTCTCTATTTTGTATGCCTTGTATACTCCTTGCAGGATTGATTTAAGATTAAGTCACGTCACCAAAGCATCCTAACTCCTAGGGAGTGTTTTGGGGCGTTGCATTATGGATAATGAGGCATTTTCACTTTGCAGACTTTCATTATTCACCAAAGGAAATATTAAATAAAGAGCATTGATAAGATTACTAGTAATTAAGACCATTCCATATTTCTTAATTTCAACTATTGAATTAAAAATGATAGAGAATCCAAAAAATAAAAGTCTAGATACTGAAATCAAATTCTTGTGTGCTCTAGGCACATAAAAATAGTCTTCTAAAACTAATGTCTTTCCATTAGGTAAATGAAGAGTAAATACGCCTAGTTTCCTTGAATCTCTGCAAACAATTGTAAACATGTATAGTGGATCCAGAATCCACGCATCATGAATTAGGGGGACCATCTAGAAAATTTGACTCAACAGTAATTAATACTTCAAAACATCTCATACCTTGAGTACCGGTATCATCCTTCTTAAGAGTTGCGAGGTAAGTCCTATAGTTCCTCTTCCAGTGGCTTATCTTGCCACAATAGAAACATTTTCCCTTGCCTTTGTTATCCTTGCCAGCATCTCCTAAAGAACCTTTGGCAACTTTTGCCTTGCCCCTGTAGTCTTTAAACTTTCCTTTACCCTTGTTCTTCTTTTTTTTCTTTTCAGACACTAATAGAGGTATAGGTCTTTTGATAAACAGAATTTCAGCATCCTTTTTTATCTGATCTTCCACAACCAATAGTGAGTCTAATAACCCATTGAGAGTCATATCATACTTGTTTATATTGTAATTCACTACAAACAAGTTGAATGATCGAGGGAGTGACTGTAGAATTGTATTGATTTTGGTGATATGATCCATCTCTACACTATACATCTCCAGTTCATTAAAATAACCCATCATCTTCATGACGTGTTCTCTGACTGGAGTTACCTCTATCATAGTGGTGGTAAGAAGAGATCTTAATGCTATTTGTTTGACAGACTTTTTTCTCTACACCAAACATCTTATAAAGGTGTTTTAAAATGTCAAAAGTATTATCCATATCCATATGATGATTATAAAGAATATTGGATAAGGATGATAACACCCAATCTTTTTGTTTCTGATTTGAACGATTTCATAGATCAGCTTCAGCCAACAGATCAGGTGATGAATCCGGAAGAACTATAGGTGTAGGAGTTGTGAGACATAGGTTAAGTTTCTTAGCAGAAAGTATTAAGTATATTCTAAATTCTCAGTCAACGTAGTTAGTTCCAACTAACTTCTCATCACGTAAAATTTCAGTTAGAGGGTGTAGACCTGTCATGATCTAATCAAATGAAAAAAATGAAGACAGTATTAGGGATCTATTCAATTCATTTAATACTATTAGATTATGGGTCTGTTTCTAATAGTATTGCCAATATAGGAAGAATTAATTGGCATCAAATACCTAGTCACTAGCTTAATGTAATCTCACCTTTGGGCTGAATATTACATTGCCTTGAATAGGTAGATAGAATCTATCTTCTCCACTTTCACAGATCTTATCATGTGAATCTTGGAGCATTCGATTTTTTGTCTGATTTAAAAGGGATGTTATACTCATGCTTTGGCGTTATTGTATGATATCTCTTATTCATGTGCCCACCCACCATTAACCTAATAAACACCTAGCGAAAGCTCACACTTTGGCGTTGTTACTCCCACTATTTGCTTATAAATTTTTCACCATGTGTTCACATAGGTGAGAGGGATTGGGCCCGGCTTTGGCCTGTCAGCTTACTCACACTCCCCATTATAAGAACACATAGTGTATGGTAGAAGATCATAATACTTAGGGACTTATCCCTAGTCTTATATACACTTGATATATAGGGAATTTATTTTAACAAAATAAAACATCACATGAATCATAAACAATTACAATCATCTTATGATAAACTAAACAAGTATCATTTCATGACAATAAACAACAATAATGATTATATGAGATTTATTGCTATGGGTCAAATAAATAAAAATGCATGAATGCAAGAGAATGAGGTGAGGATAAAGGCAACTGGCAAACGGCTTCGCGATCCCTTCCTTTATCATCTATTCGAGATTCTTCTCTCTACATCCTTCTTGTAGTAAGGGGAACTGAGAGACAACTTTTCTTTTCCAAAAATAGCCACCCTAACCTAATGCATGATACATAAAAAAATGGCATTAGGAAAATCAGATTTTCACTCGCCCTTTATCAGGGAAACTGAATAAATCTACCCTTTACAAATTGCCAAGACCTACTACATATTCTTCTCTAATATGAATGCATGATAAACAATTTATAAGATTGACTCATAACTATAATCTCATACAATTAAATGCAACATGGTGATGGAGTACTTTTTCCGATATTTTAACAGTTAAAAAAAATGATAACAATTATCATTGAGCTCGATAAATCTATATCTCATATAAATCAAACCGGAAAATAATAAAAACATTATATTTTCCAATAAATTTTTAAAAAAAATTACGGATAGGATTTTCTTAAATCT
The DNA here is from genome assembly GCA_015143295.1 of Tetracentron sinense. Classification (NCBI taxonomy): domain Eukaryota; kingdom Viridiplantae; phylum Streptophyta; class Magnoliopsida; order Trochodendrales; family Trochodendraceae; genus Tetracentron; species Tetracentron sinense. The sequence continues at coordinate 4,229,567 of CM026572.1, read as the reverse complement.
CTTTAAGTGATATTGATTATTTATTAGGACTTTCCTAACAAAAAAAAATACATACCCAAAATCCTAAACATGATCTCATCAAGCAAAAGGGAAGTTTTATATTTCATTAAAATACCTATGATCTAATCATGGCCAAAATACATTATTTCGATTAAATTAAATAAAACAAAACTTTCTCACTTAAAAAAAATTTATTAATTATTTTTAATAAATAAAAACAATTATAATAAAATGATCTCATCACTTTATAGGGTTTTAAAATTTTTGAATAAAATCTATTTATTAGAAAAACATTCATTAATTATTTTTAAACAATTAATGAATATTGTAAATGATCCAATCATTTAAAAGGTTTTAATAATAAAAATATTTATTTCTAAAACAAATTAAAAAAATGCACCATGCTAGTTTCTTAAAATTATTTTATTATTATTATTATCAAATCTCATTCGATAAATAAATAAAAATTTATTTATTTATTCATCTCATGAACAAATAAAAGAAAAAGATTTATATCTTAAAAATGAGCTTAAATAAATAAATAAAATCCATCTCATGAATTCTTTTATTTATTTAATTAACCTTTAAAAGACGAAAAAATCACTCCTTAACCATGAGCTCTGATACCACTTGAAGGGACTCCAGATAAAAAAATATGCGGAAATCTGGATCCCGAAGATCTTTACACCAAAGAAAGCATTTAAGATTATCTACATTAAAGAAGAAGAATACCTCAGTGAATGATGTTCACCGGTGACGGACAAAACGATAGAACTTCAACTCTTTGTAGAGATTTCTCGAAGAAATAATCCCAACTCGATCCTCGCTCTTTGCAATCTCTGCGAAGCTTTCGAATCTTTTCTTAGCTTTATGAAGAACAAAATTATCCTTGGATTAATCCTTAGAAGAAGATCCTAAGATAAAAAGGAGATGATGGAGTTCTAACTATTTAGAACCCCACAAGTAGTTCATGAAAATCCCTTGGGGTGTTCTCCTTAGCTCACGAAAATCCTTGGGGAATTCTCTCTAGCTCACAAAAATCCTTTGGGGTGTTCTCCTTAGCTCATGAAAATCCTTGAGGAATTTTCTCTAGCTCACAAAAATCCTTGGATGTCCACTACTAGCTCACGAAAATCCTTGTGGTGTATTTATATATTGATTTAATCCTTATCTTGCTAATTATCTTTTAGAGTTTCTAATAATGATAACATTTATCTTTATTAGACTCCTAGTTAATCCACAAGAAGTTTGTTATCACAAAACTTTTGTAGCAAGTTTCCTTTTCTAAAAAGGACTCCTTAATTAAAAGGATATAATCAACTCCCTAATGACAATCTAGATTCTCCACCAGGGGGGGGGGGGGGGGGGGGCTTGAGCTTAATAGGAGGGATTAGTGATTATCCTTTATCTCTTTTGTTTCTTCAAAACCAAGTAATTATATAATCTCATTAGATAAGAAATAATTAACTAATAATTATCCACTAGCCGAAATCCCTAAAATATAAAATATAGGGAAGATAAAGTAGCCGTCACTTATAGGGGTGTTAACCCCATGGTCATGAGCCCGCCTTTATGGTTGGTTAAATAATTATTATTTTACCTCTTTAAATTAGATTAACATTTAATCTAAAATATACATTAACATTTAATTTATTAATAGAGATTAACATTTAATCTATTATTATAGATTAACATTTAATCTATTTGTACGAGCTTGTATTTCTTTTATGAGTACCTTCAATTCGCAGATTGCTCTAAGATATTCTAACTCTGGCTTACCCGGTGTTATCCCATTGACCCTTAATAGGAAGGACAGCAGAATTGCAAGTGACGTGAGATATCCATATTGCAATTGAATCCCAGTGAAAGAACATAAACCAAAGAGGATCCCGCCACATGAACTAATGTATTCAAATAATCCTTCCATTAACATTATCCCTAATAGCCCCTCGAGATTAAGATACTATCTAACCCATAGCCTATGTTCATCATTCGGGGTTCCAAGACATTTGATTAAGCCATGAGAAACTATTTCTTATGTTAAAACATTTTGAAAAACTCTTTTATTAAATATAATAAATTTTATTAAAAAAATATATTTCAAATATATTTGATTTCAAAATCACCTGCGCAGGCTTTTAGCTTAATGGATTGTCTTACCCCGGAACTTGGGTAATCTCTCAATTTAATAAGCATGGATTTCTTGTTTGATATTTATCAAGACTCGAATAGCTTTCTGATTATCCAACTGTCACCTTATCGTAGTTCTTCAAGTAGAGAGTACTTAGTTGCAATAAAAATAACCAGATCACTGCTCAGTTATAAATGAACTCATATGATCTAAGGATCAAGAAATCTGTTCAATGTGAATGAGAGATCATCTATCTAATAGTATGTTAATGCAAGAGGTCTCTCATTGAATGCAATTAGTCAATGTACATTTAAGCACTCATATGCCGATGTGTAGTCTTCACTACAATAGTTTAAGATAAAACAACATCTCAACCATTGAGAACATTTAAGAAGTGTGGTAGCCATATAAGTGAAGTACCCAGCTTCACCAATAGTTCTGACTCTATAAGTTATAAGGAACTGAAAAGCTATATCTACCTGTGTCAGTTCATAACCAATCACATAGCTTTCCTACAATATATCCTAGGGACCTTATTCGATATCTCATATCGTATAGATCATTTCATTATCTTGGTCAATTACCCATAATGAATTCACAATAGATAAAGTAGATGTCTTTATTAATCTAATCAATAAAAATCTTACAATCTAAATGACTTTTCAGGGCATAATGTCTAACACAATACAACCAAGCAAATGCAGACAATACGGGACTATCGAGAGGGGAAAACAATATAGAAATATTAAAGCAAAAAATCCCCCTCAACTTAATCTTCTCCCCTTAAGATCAAGGACACCACCTAAGGACATGGAAAATCATGCTAGAAAGGCCCATACCAACTAAAAATAGAAACACACATAATAATGAACTAAAAAATATCATGTGCCAGACAAACATGTATCATAAGCATTCCAATCAACATTAATTTAAAATTAAAAATCCAATGAAGAACATGATTAGTTAGTCCGACTGATGATACATATCTAATTAAGTCTCAAGGAATGCTAAAGCATAGCCAATTCATTTAGTCACATTTAGTGAACAGTTTAAAAGTGAAGCTTTGTGTGTAGTAGTGGTCTGACTAGATACTAAATCAAGGTTTATTTCTTTTCCAAGGATATGACATTAATCACTAAGGGGACTCCTGGAGACTCAAATCTAAGAAGTCAAACCTAGTTGGAATTAGATATGCTGATTTGTTTACATTTTGATGCAACTTTATCCATTTTTATTTGACTCAATAATCATTTTTTTTTGTCAAATACCTTCGAACTTTGTAAGAATTCTTTTGATGTTTTGTTTCTAAACATTTCTTTTCATGCAATGATGCCTTTCACACTAGGGCAGCTCTTCTCTATTGGCAGTATGGGCTTTCACTCTAGCAACCCAGAACGATACCTAACTTGTTGACATAGGTAACCATTACTACCGTTTGCACCCAATAGTAGCTTTCACACTAGCCTAATACGTAGCTCTTTTCATTGCAACAATTTTTGCTCATGGAGGATACATAAAATTAGGATGACTAACAATATAGTCATTCTAGATTGGTCATCCTAGGTCACACTTAGGTATAAGTCATATACCTATAGATTAGAAATTAAACCTCTCAACAGAATCAGTTAGAGTGCATGTGATAGTGTAAAGCATACACACATGAATAAGTTTCTAACTATGAAAGATAAAACTAATCTAATTTTCAGCCTAGCCAAGAGACTATAAAGGTGATATCCTCAATCAGAAACAAACTCATGTTCAACCCTGGACCAGTATAGAAATAAAGATCACAACAAAAATACTGATCATACAAGTCAAACTAGGGCAACATGAGAAAAATATTTTTGAATTTTATTGTTTTTCAATGTTTTAAAATAAATAAAGAGAAAAAAAAACCAAAACAAATAACTAGTAAAAAAAACTAGTAGTATACACAGAAAGCATAGCACTAGTACAAGATATAACAAGAAAAGCACATCCTAGGCTATGATAGGCATGGGCTAAGTGAAGCCCTTCTGGTCTTCCTTTCTCATCTAAACGATTTTAGCAATTTGATTGACCTTTTGGTCTTTAACCATTTCAGCTGAGGTAGGTATAACCTTTCGTCTCTTCCTCTTGTTCCTCCTTTTCCAAGATTGAGTCCTAGAATTATGGCGGGAATTATGGTTCTTCCTATTTCTTCCTCTAGCATAAGGAGTGTCCCGACCATGCCATTGCCTAGAGTTATTATAGATATTCAATATATCATCATCTAACTTCCTAGATTTATCCATTAGGACCTATACTCTCCTTTGAACAATCACATTAAAATAGTTTTTGTTCCTAGAACCATTATTGGGCATTCTTCGAAGTTAGGATATCGAGGCCTAATATGACCATTCACTCCACCTTTGTAACATGTAAGAATGAAGTTCTGAGTAGAAGAATTTTTTCCTTTAGCAGAAGGGCACCTTTTTTAAGGGAATTTAGATAAAAAATTTATGCCAAAAACTGGATCCCAAAGATCTTTACACCATACATAACAAATAATATTAACTACATGTTTAGAGAATTACCTCGGTGAATGATGTTCACAGGTGGAGCACAAAACAGGATGAATCGTCAAAACTCTTTGTAGAGGTTTCTCGAATAAATATTTAAAGCTTGATCCTTGCTCTTCATTATCCCTGCGAAGCTTTTGAATCTATTCTTGGCCTTAGAAGAAGAAAAGAGATGACAGAGATTTTTGAATAGACTTTTTATCTCACCAAATCCTTAGGGTTCAAAACCCTAGATATCAAAAATACCCTTAGGCTATCCCGTGAAGTTCACGAAAATCCAAGAGGGGCTCTCCCTTAAAGTTCACGAAAATCCAAGAGGGGCTCTCCCTTAGCTCACGAAAAATTGTTGGAGTTGAATCTTGGGCTGCGCTCTATAGCTCACGAAATTTGGAGAGAAAATAATGAATCACATTATGCCTCATGGTTTGGGGTGTTGGATATTTATAGATGTGGAACTTATCCACATCTAGAACAAATCCTAATCATTATCTAATAAAGATAGTTATCCCTAAGAGTTACAAAATAATGATAACTCTCATCATTAATTAAACTTCATGTTTATCCATAACTAATTAATTATAACAAACTTTCTAATTTAGGATTCCTTTTCATAAAAGGATTCATTAATTAATAGAATGTAACAAAATCCCCAGAATCTAGGGATTCTAATCAAATTAGAACACCAAAAGTGGGCATGAGCTAGAGGAGGGCGTGAGCTTGAGGGAGTCTTGAACTCCAAGTAAAGATTAAAGATAATACTTATCTCTTTGTTTCTTGTTCTCCAAGAAAGGCATCTAATCTCATTAGATAAGGTCTAATTTAATTAATAATTATTTACTAACCAACTCTCTAACCCTTAGGGAATTAGAAGTGGGTGCCCACCCTAGGGAGTCTATTCTATGGGCTTGGGCCCACCACATAAGGTCCTTTTTAAAGGCTTTTATGGATATGGGTCAAACCCATATCCCCTTATATTGGGTTAATTAAATAATTATTACTATTATCCTTTAATTTAGATTAACTTTTAATCTAAACCAGAGATTAACATTTAATCTATTTATTAAAATTTAACATTTACTCCTTTAATTATAGATTAACATTTAATCTATTGTTTGAGCTTGCATTTCTTTTTATGAGAATCTCCATAGATTGCTCTGCGACATTCTAACCCTGGCTTACCCGATGTTATCCCATTGACCATTAAATAGGAATGACATTGGAATTGCAAGTGACGTGAGATATCCATGTTACAATTGAATCCTTGTGTAAAAACATTAACCAATATAATAAAGGACACCTCCACATGAAATTTTTAATTCGATTGATCTTTCCAATAACGTTATCCCTAATAGGCCTTCAAGATTAATATACTATCTAACTCATAGCTCATTTCTACATCATCCGGATTTCCAAGACATTTGATTAAGCCATGAGAAACTATTTCTCATGAAAAACATTTTGAGAAAAACTTTTTATTAAGTATAATATATTTTGTTAAAAATATATTTTAAACTTATTTTATTTGAAAATCACTTGCGCATGATTTAAACTTAATCGACTGTCTTACCCGGAACTTGGATAATCTTTCAATTTAATGCGTATGGATTTCTTGTTTGAAATTCATCATGACTCGAACAGCTTTCTGATTATCTAACTGTTATCGTATCGTAGTCCCTCAGGCAAAGAGTACTTAGGTGCAATCAAAACAGTCAGATTACTGCTCAGTTATAAATGAACTCATCGGATCTAAGGATCATCAAAACTGTTCAATGTGAATGAGAGACCAACTATCTGATAGTTTGTTTATACAAGAGGTCTCTCAATGTATGCATTCAGTCAGTGCACATTTAAGCACCCATATGCTGATGTGTAGTCTCTACTATAATAGTTTGAGATAAATTTACATCTCAACTGTCGCGCCCCAAAACCCACCCTAGGAGTTAGAGTGAACTTTGGACGACTAATCATGACTTGCTTGACAACTAACCTGCAAAACCCACAGAGCATATACGATAGAGGACAAAACAGCGGAAACATGCTCTAACATGGCATAGCGGAAGTCTACCAAACCTCTATGTATATACATAATCAATCCAAGTTTATACAAAAAGAATCCAAAAGAAAGTGCGGACATGCCCGCCAAAATACCTAAATCTGACTCTCGTCCCACCCACAGCTAATCTACTCAGAATCTACAACCACCTATTGGTAACCCTCTACTGGAGGTTCCTCCAAAGGCTCCTCGACATACTCCTCCTCCACCCATGGACCAGGAGCACAAACATCAAATGGAGTAGCAGCTCCCTCAGAACCTGCCGACATAAGAAGTACGGCTGAGCATGGAATACTCAGCGGGTACTGAATACTAACCAACAATTATAGCATAAACATGGCAATACATAATCAGGAGAAATTCATATTTGTCACACGGAAACAATTTATATCATACAAGGAAGTAAAGCAGTTTATAATCATGCTTGAAACTCGTAGAAAACCGATAAATCCTCTTGAAAACATCGTGCACCTGACTTGACTTGAAATATCTTTTCGTACGTGAAAGCTTGTCTTGTCTATCTTGCTTGATTCTTGTATGTCATGTCATGTCATGCATGCTTGCTTGTGATCATGTAACTTGTGAGATGCACTTGTGAGATGCACTTGAGAGGGAAGGGAGACCCTTCTTTATGCAATGCACTTGCGAGGGAAGGGAGACCCTTCTTCATGATATGCACTTGTGAGTGAGGGGAGACCCCTCGTGGAATGTTGGTTCTTGTCTTCTTGTGAAAAGCGAGGTAAAACATATCGTAGGATATGTCCCACCTCTAACCATGTTCTTGAAAACCTCGATAAATCATGCCATGCATGCCGTGCTCGTGGGAACCGTGTACATACTTGCATTCAAATTTAAAGATGACATTTGGGTAATTTCACAACACATATAGCATCAAAGATTGAGTAATGTAATATTCATAGTATTATGGGAAAGCAGGAAACACACTATCATAGTCCCTAGCAATATTCATAATTTATTAGGCATGCATTTCCAGATTTTCAGCTCACTGTGTTCACCTTGGCATTTCATCAAACATGGTATGTTCATTATGGATTTATCCTACAACATGCTTTTCTAGATGGGTTTTACTCAAATCATACATGTACGTTCATTATTGGAACAATGCCCTTCCCCATTTGTTCATCACACACAACCATTGGCATCCAATCGCCCATCCCATCTCCATTCACAATTCACCATTCACCATTCACCATTCACCATTCACCATTCACCATTCACCATTCACCATTTACCATTTACTATTTACCATTCATCCATCTCATAGCACATGTGTAAATGAAAGAAAATGAAGAGGAAAGAAGGGGAAAGAGGAACTATAACTAGGAGGGTAGTAAAAAGTACCGACCTTGAAGAAATGAGGAAGAAACCCCTTTCCAAAACGACTGTGTAGCTGCTGCCCTAGTTTGAGGAGATGCTCCTCACGAGTTTGTGCCTTGATCTTGAAGAAAAACGGGCTGGAGGTTGATCTAGGGTTTCAAACCCTTTGATTTCTCTCCCAAATGGAAACCCTAGGTTGGAATCGCCTTCTCCTCTTGCTTCTATTCTCTCAAACTCTCTAAGTGTCGAATGATGCCCTAAAGGCTCAGATTAAACTCTTAAGGTAAGAGTGAACTGACCAAAAGACCGAAATACCCTTATTGGGATTTCTGTGAATAGTGCTGTGAATAGTGCCAACTCGTGGTGCTGTGAATAGTGTCAACTCGTGGTCGGTGAATAGTGCCACTCGTGGTCGGTGAATAGTGCCACTCGTGGTGCTTGTGAATAGTGCCACTCGTGGTGCTTGTGAATAGTGCCACTCGTGGTGCTTGTGCCACTCGTGATGCTTGTGAATAGTGCCACTCGTGGTGCCATGAATAGTGCAAACTCGTGGTGGCGTGAATAGTGCAACTCGTGGTGCCATGAATAGTGCAAACTCGTGGTGCTTGTGAATAGTGCCACTCGTGGTGCTTGTGAATAGTGCCACTTGTGATGCTTGTGAATAGTGCCACTCGTGGTCCGTGAATAGTGCCACTCGTGGTGCTTGTGAATAGTGCCACTCGTGGTCCGTGAATAGTGCAACTCGTGGTGTCATGAATAGTGCAAACTCGTGGTGGCGTGAATAGTGCCAACTCGTGGTGGCGTGAATAGTGCCAACTCGTGGTGCCATGAATAGTGCAAACTCGTGGTGGCGTGAATAGTGCAACTCGTGGTGCCATGAATAGTGCAAACTCGTGGTGCTTGTGAATAGTGCCACTCGTGGTGCTTGTGAATAGTGCCACTCGTGGTGCTTGTGAATAGTGCCACTCGTGGTGCTTGTGAATAGTGCCAACTCGTGGTGGCGTTGTCAAGGGTGACGAACCCGTTGTCACGTCGTCTCATGTACAGCGTGCCCGTGGTGAGTTGTACAACGTGCCTGTGGTGAGTTGTACAACGTACCCGTGGTGAGCTGTACAACGGATGCACACAGTATACGTTTTCCTACAGGTACAGACTGTTTTGGCCATATCTTTTGACTCGTTCGTCCGATTTTGACGATTCAACTTGCGTTGTGTTCGTACTTCGAAGAGGAACAATTCTGGCATTTCGAAATTTCGAAATTCTTCCTCATTTATTAATCATACCTCTTAAAAAGGCAAGATGACAACGAAAGTGTCATGTATTAAGCATGAAAAAGTCTGGGGCTCTACATCCTCCCCCCCTTACAAAAATTTCGTCCTCGAAATTCAGACACTACTTGCATTACAATTCAAAAAGAACATTACATGTCATATACAGACTTCACACAGAAACTCATTCAAGTAATTCTGGGTACTTTGCTTTGACTTCGGCTTCACGCTCCCATGTAGCTTCTTCCCGAGCATGGTGTTGCCATTGCACAAGAACCAAAGGGATTGTCTTGTTGCGAAGCACTTGATTCCTTCGATCTAAAATCTGGACTGGCTTTTCAATCAAGGTGAGGTCCTCTCGAATCTCCAACTGTTCCAAGTCTATGACATGCGAAGGATCCGCAAGATACTTCCGAAGCATGGACACATTGAAGACGTTATGAACTGCAGCCATGTGAGGTGGAAGAGCTACTCGATAAGCAACTTCACCAACCCGTGTGATAATCTCAAAAGGCCCAACATACCGAGGACTGAGCTTGCCTCGCTTCCCAAATCTCATGATCCCTTTGCTAGGAGATACTTTCACAAAAACTTGATCCCCTACTTGAAATTCCAAGTCCCTACGGCGTGTGTCCGCATAACTTTTCTGGCGATCTTGAGCGGCTTTCAATCGATCCCAGATGATCTTAACTGTGTTTGCAGTTTGCTCAATCAACTCCGGACCAAGCACTTTCCTTTCTCCTACCTCATCCCAATAGAGAGGAGACCTACAACTTCGCCCATACAAGGCCTCAAATGGTGCCATTTGAATACTTGCCTGATAGCTGTTATTATAAGCGAATTCAACCAAAGGCAAGTGCTCTTCCCAACTGCCTCTGAAATCTAACGTACAAGCTCGAAGCATGTCTTCAATGACTTGGTTCACTCTCTCGGTTTGTCCATCCGTTTGTGGATGAAAGGCGGTGCTGAAATCAAGTTGGGAACCCATAGCCTCTTGGAAACTTTTCCAAAATCTTGACGTGAATCTTGGATCCCGATCTGACACAATACTGACTGGCACCCCATGTAGTCTAACTACTTCCTTGATGTATAGTGCAGCCAACTGACTAGAGTTGAAGGTAGTACGGTAGGGTAAGAAATGAGCGGACTTTGTCAAACGATCCACTACTACCCATATGGCATCTGAGCCCCTTGCCGTCTTTGGCAAGCCAACTATGAAATCCATGGATATGTTCTCCCATTTCCACTCGGGAATAGGAAGGGAATGCAATAAACCGGCGGGTCGCATGTGTTCTGCTTTCACTTGTTGACACACCAAGCACCGTGCTACATATTCCGCAACATCCCTCTTCATATTCCGCCACCAAAAGTGACTCTTGAGGTTCCGGTACATCTTTGTACCCCCTGGATGCACTGTGTACTTCGAACGATGTGCCTCATCCATGATCTCTCGTCGAAGATCTGCGTTGGCCGGAACACACAACCTTCCTTTGAATGTGATAGCACCCCGACTAGTGAGAGAGAAGTCCTCACTACCCTTAGCAACTTCCTTGTCCCGATAAGCCGACAATTCAGCATCCATGTCTTGATATTCTTGGATCAAATCTATAATGTACGGCCGAACCGTAACATTTGCCAAGGTAGGACCACAGACAGAGTCATTCACACTTATGTCCAGATTTGCCAAATCTTGTAGTAGCTTCCATTCTTGAACCAACATATGTGCTAACAACCCTTGAGGTCTTCTACTCAAAGCATCTGCCACTACATTTGCTTTACCCGGGTGGTATTGAATGGTACAATCATAGTCTTTCAAAAATTCCATCCAACGCCGTTGCCTTAGATTCAGCTCCTTTTGGGAAAAGAGATACTTGAGACTCTTGTGATCAGTGAACACATAGAACTCCATCCCATAAAGGTAATGACGCCAAATCTTAAGTGCAAACACGACCGCCGCAAGCTCCAAGTCGTGCGTGGGATAATTCTTCTCATGCTCCTTCAATTGCCTTGATGCATAGGCAATGACTTTCTTGTGTTGCATAAGCACACATCCAAGTCCAACGTGTGAGGCATCACTGTACACCTCATACCCAAGAGGTCCGGATGGCACTGTAAGGACAGGAGCTGTAGTAAGCCTCTTCTTCAGTTCCGTGAAACTGATCTCGCACTTATCACTCCATACAAACTTGGCATTCTTCCTTGTCAGGTAAGTGAGCGGTGCTGCAAGGCTAGAGAAACCCTCTACGAATCTCCTGTAGTAGCCTGCCAACCCAAGAAAGCTGCGTATCTCGGTAACACTCTTGGGCCTCGCCCAACTCATAACTGCTTCGATCTTCTTCGGATCCACCGAGATACCTTCTGCAGAAACCACGTGGCCTAGGAATGCCACCTCTTCCAACCAAAACTCACACTTGCTAAGTTTGGCGTATAGCTTGTGTTCTCTTAGCATCTCCAAAGCAAGGCATAGGTCGCGTGTGTGATCTTCCCGTGTCTGGGAATAGACCAAGATGTCATCAACAAATACAATCACGCACCTATCAAGATATGGCCGGAACACCCGGTTCATCAAATCCATAAAGGCTGCCGGCGCGTTCGTGAGTCCAAAAGGCATCACCAAGAACTCGTAGTGCCCATACCGAGTCCTGAAAGCAGTTTTGGGAACATCTTCCACCTTAATCTTCAACTGGTGATAACCCGATCGAAGATCTATCTTCGAGAAAAATCTCGCTCCCTTCAACTGATCGAACAAGTCATCAATCCTAGGCAAGGGATACCTATTCTTTATGGTGACTTTGTTCAATTGTCGGTAATCGACACACATCCGCATCGAGCCATCTTTCTTCTTAACAAACAACACCGGGGCACCCCACGGTGAGACACTTGGTTGAATGAAACCAAGGCCTTGTAATTCCTCCAACTGAGTCTTCAACTCCTTGAGTTCAATAGGGGCCATTCTATATGGAGCTCTGAAAACAGGAGCTGTGCCTGGTGCAAGCTCGATCACAAACTCAATCTCCCTATCTGGAGGCAATCCTGGCAGCTCTTCTGGAAATACATCCAGGAATTCACTCACAACCGGAATAGTCGATGAGTCCTTTGCTTCAGGGTTAGCTAAGCTCAACGCCGCAAAGCGGCCAATGTCTCTACTTCTCAACCCTCGAAAGTGAAATGGTTTTCCTTCTACCGGCTTGAAGAGTACCATTTTCTCAAAGCAAGCTACATGCCCATGATGTGCTGCTAACCAATCCATTCACAATATAACATCAAAGTCTTGGAATCCAAGGACGATGAGATCAACTGCCAACTCGTGGCTCCCAACTTGGACCACACTATCTCCATACACTTTATCTGCCAATACTGTTTTGCCGAGAGGAGTCGAAATGGCTAACTCCAGTTCTGGCTGACTTGGCTCTACAGAAAAGCCTTCTGAAAAACTCGGCGAGACAAATGAATGAGTAGACCCGGTATCAATCAACACTCGAGCCAAACACTCATTGACTAGTAGGGCTCCTGAAATTTTAGCTAGTTACGTCAATTCAAGCATCAACAGTGTATACACATAGGTATATACATATATAGCATACCAAGTACGTACACATGGGATAAAACATAACATAACCATCACGAATAAGGAAAATAACTCCAAACGTGTACCTTGCACCACATCGTCAGATGCAAGTGCATCACCCTCTGTCAAGGCAAAAACTCGCCCCCTGGTTCGCCTGGCGAGACTGTGGTGTAGACCGGGTAGTCTGAGATGACGCCTGATATGATCCTGCTGGGCGTGCTGGTGGACTAATCCCCTGAGACTGGCCTGATAAATGCCGACTGGGGCAATCCCTGATCATGTGGCCCTGGCGACCGCAATGATAACATCCACCAGATGCTCTTCGACAATCTCCTGCCGGATGCCTTTTGCCGCATGAAGTGCAGACCTCGTGTGTATAAGTCGGAGGGGCTGGAAGCGGAGCATACCTCATCGTTTGAGGTGCAACAGGCCGTGGGGCTGGAAGAGCCTGAGGTCTCGGTGCCTGAGGCACATACTGCCGTGGAGCTGGAGGCGCATAAGAAGGCCTCATCGATGGTGCTGGCCACGCATACTGATAACGAGTCCGCCTCTCTGGAGGTGCTGAACTACTAGCTTGGCCTCTCGCCCACTCCCTCTTCTTGGACACTGTCTCCGAATTGGCCTCGACCAATAAGGCCTTGTCTACTACCTCAGGGTAGGTAGTATGCCTGAAAACGGACACCTTCTCCATAATCACATCCTTGAGCCCTTGCTCAAATCTCCTTGCCTTCATTGCCTCAGTAGCAACCATATGAGGCGCAAATCTCGACAACTCCGAGAACTTGGCCTCGTATTGTGCCACTGACATCAAACCTTGCTCAAGGTTGATGAATTCTCTCTCTTTCTTTTCCTGTGCTCCAATCGGAAAATACTTTTTGTAAAAAGTATCCTTGAACTCCTTCCAAGTCCAAGGTAGACCCTGCATGGTCAAATCTCTCGTCCTCAGTGCGGACAACCACCAATGGTGGGCTTCGCCTTCTAGCATGAAAGCTGCCCATGCTACCCTCTCCTCCTCTGTAGGTGAGAGGACCGTAAGGATCTTCTCCATCTGGAGGATCCATGTCTCCGCAGCAAGAGGGTCCACACTCCCATGGAATGGTGGAGGCCTCAATCTCCTGAATGCCTCAACTCAAGCGGTACGATGTAATGGAGCTGCGGGCGGTGGAGTAGGTGCCGCCGATGATGGTATAGCCTGTCGAGCCGCCAGTATGGCGAGTGTCTCAGCAATAGAGCCTAAGACTCGAGAGAGGTCCGGCTGCTCATCCTCATCCCGTGAAGAAGAGGAAGCTCTGGTATGTGGTCCACGACCCCGTGTGTTCCGTCTCATGACTCAAGTCCTGAGAATAATAACACCACATGAGTCTAACTTTAAACCACAGTTTACTTCAATGCCATTTCACAATAATCCAATTTGTATTAATTGTATAATACTAATATACATCGCATTAAGTCATCAGAGTATTTATAATATTATACTTTGGTGTTCTAGCGTTTCTAAGGCTCGTACTTGGTTGAAACAACCATTTTGACTAAGACTAAAGTTTAGTCTTACACTTGGATCAAGACTCTCTTCCGACTTACTTTCTTCCTAACTTGTTTCCTGACATATGCTCTTGTCAAGCCGTGGTATAAGATTCTAAGTGACCCTAGAAACCTAAAGCCTAAGCTCTGATACCACTTCTGTCGCGCCCCAAAACCCACCCTAGGAGTTAGAGTGAACTTTGGACGACTAATCATGACTTGCTTGACAACTAACCTGCAAAACCCACAGAGCATATACGATAGAGGACAAAACAGCGGAAACATGCTCTAACATGGCATAGCGGAAGTCTACCAAACCTCTATGTATATACATAATCAATCCAAGTTTATACAAAAAGAATCCAAAAGAAAGTGCGGACATGCCCGCCAAAATACCTAAATCTGACTCTCGTCCCACCCACAGCTAATCTACTCAGAATCTACAACCACCTATTGGTAACCCTCTACTGGAGGTTCCTCCAAAGGCTCCTCGACATACTCCTCCTCCACCCATGGACCAGGAGCACAAACATCAAATGGAGTAGCAGCTCCCTCAGAACCTGCCGACATAAGAAGTACGGCTGAGCATGGAATACTCAGCGGGTACTGAATACTAACCAACAATTATAGCATAAACATGGCAATACATAATCAGGAGAAATTCATATTTGTCACACGGAAACAATTTATATCATACAAGGAAGTAAAGCAGTTTATAATCATGCTTGAAACTCGTAGAAAACCGATAAATCCTCTTGAAAACATCGTGCACCTGACTTGACTTGAAATATCTTTTCGTACGTGAAAGCTTGTCTTGTCTATCTTGCTTGATTCTTGTATGTCATGTCATGTCATGCATGCTTGCTTGTGATCATGTAACTTGTGAGATGCACTTGTGAGATGCACTTGAGAGGGAAGGGAGACCCTTCTTTATGCAATGCACTTGCGAGGGAAGGGAGACCCTTCTTCATGATATGCACTTGTGAGTGAGGGGAGACCCCTCGTGGAATGTTGGTTCTTGTCTTCTTGTGAAAAGCGAGGTAAAACATATCGTAGGATATGTCCCACCTCTAACCATGTTCTTGAAAACCTCGATAAATCATGCCGTGCTCGTGGGAACCGTGTACATACTTGCATTCAAATTTAAAGATGACATTTGGGTAATTTCACAACACATATAGCATCAAAGATTGAGTAATGTAATATTCATAGTATTATGGGAAAGCAGGAAACACACTATCATAGTCCCTAGCAATATTCATAATTTATTAGGCATGCATTTCCAGATTTTCAGCTCACTGTGTTCACCTTGGCATTTCATCAAACATGGTATGTTCATTATGGATTTATCCTACAACATGCTTTTCTAGATGGGTTTTACTCAAATCATACATGTACGTTCATTATTGGAACAATGCCCTTCCCCATTTGTTCATCACACACAACCATTGGCATCCAATCGCCCATCCCATCTCCATTCACAATTCACCATTCACCATTCACCATTCACCATTCACCATTCACCATTCACCATTTACCATTTACTATTTACCATTCATCCATCTCATAGCACATGTGTAAATGAAAGAAAATGAAGAGGAAAGAAGGGGAAAGAGGAACTATAACTAGGAGGGTAGTAAAAAGTACCGACCTTGAAGAAATGAGGAAGAAACCCCTTTCCAAAACGACTGTGTAGCTGCTGCCCTAGTTTGAGGAGATGCTCCTCACGAGTTTGTGCCTTGATCTTGAAGAAAAACGGGCTGGAGGTTGATCTAGGGTTTCAAACCCTTTGATTTCTCTCCCAAATGGAAACCCTAGGTTGGAATCGCCTTCTCCTCTTGCTTCTATTCTCTCAAACTCTCTAAGTGTCGAATGATGCCCTAAAGGCTCAGATTAAACTCTTAAGGTAAGAGTGAACTGACCAAAAGACCGAAATACCCTTATTGGGATTTCTGTGAATAGTGCTGTGAATAGTGCCAACTCGTGGTGCTGTGAATAGTGTCAACTCGTGGTCGGTGAATAGTGCCACTCGTGGTGCTTGTGAATAGTGCCACTCGTGGTGCTTGTGAATAGTGCAAACTCGTGGTGCTTGTGAATAGTGCCACTCGTGGTGCTTGTGCCACTCGTGATGCTTGTGAATAGTGCCACTCGTGGTGCCATGAATAGTGCAAACTCGTGGTGGCGTGAATAGTGCAACTCGTGGTGCCATGAATAGTGCAAACTCGTGGTGGCGTGAATAGTGCAACTCGTGGTGCCATGAATAGTGCAAACTCGTGGTGCTTGTGAATAGTGCCACTCGTGGTGCTTGTGAATAGTGCCACTCGTGATGCTTGTGAATAGTGCCACTCGTGGTCCGTGAATAGTGCCACTCGTGGTGCTTGTGAATAGTGCCACTCGTGGTCCGTGAATAGTGCAACTCGTGGTGTCATGAATAGTGCAAACTCGTGGTGGCGTGAATAGTGCCAACTCGTGGTGCCATGAATAGTGCAAACTCGTGGTGGCGTGAATAGTGCAACTCGTGGTGCCATGAATAGTGCAAACTCGTGGTGCTTTTGAATAGTGCCACTCGTGGTGCTTGTGAATAGTGCCACTCGTGATGCTTGTGAATAGTGCCACTCGTGGTCCGTGAATAGTGCCACTCGTGGTGCTTGTGAATAGTGCCACTCGTGGTCCGTGAATAGTGCCACTCGTGGTGCTTGTGAATAGTGCCAACTCGTGGTGGCGTTGTCAAGGGTGACGAACCCGTTGTCACGTCGTCTCATGTACAGCGTGCCCGTGGTGAGTTGTACAACGTGCCCGTGGTGAGTTGTACAACGTACCCGTGGTGAGCTGTACAACGGATGCACACAGTATACGTTTTCCTACAGGTACAGACTGTTTTGGCCATATCTTTTGACTCGTTCGTCCGATTTTGACGATTCAACTTGCGTTGTGTTCGTACTTCGAAGAGGAACAATTCTGGCATTTCGAAATTTCCAAATTCTTCCTCATTTATTAATCATACCTCTTAAAAAGGCAAGATGACAACGAAAGTGTCATGTATTAAGCATGAAAAAGTCTGGGGCTCTACATCAACCATTGAGAACATCTTAGCATTGTGGCAGCCTTATAAGTGAAGTGCCCAGCTTCACCCATAATTATGACTCTATAAGGTATAAGGAACTGGAAAGCTATATCTGCCTATAATAGTCCAATACTTATCACTTAGCTTTCCTACAATATATCGTAGGGACCTTGATCGATATCGCATATTGTATAGATCATCTCATGATCATGGTCAATGACCCATAATGAATTCACAATAGATAAAGATGTCTTTATTAATCAAATCAATAAGAATCTAACAATCTAAATCACTTTTCAGGGCATAATGTCTAAAAATCTCCCACTTTCCCTAAAAGTCATTGTGTCATAGATTTCATCGGGTCAGCAATATTAAGTTGAGAGCTAATCTTTGTAACATAGATATCTTGCCTTTCAATTATCTCATGAATGAGATGATACTTCCTCTAAGTGAAAAGTAAGCACATAATCCCTAGTCATTTTCGAGTAAATCATGATGTGCTTCACAGCAGTCCAATGATTTACACCTAGATTGCTTTGAAACCGACTAACAACTCCCACAACATGACAGATATCCAATCTAGTACATGACAAGGCATACATAAGGCTCCCAACTGCCGAAGCATATATGTAGCACCCCGGACTTTTCTATCCTTAATGAATAGCACTTTCGTAGCTAAGTAGCCTTCCACGTTGTCTAATTAATAAATAGGGGAGAAATTGAAAATTCTGAAATATTAGAAATGTCCGTTTTTGAAAGATGAACCCAACGCAAGTTGAATCGTCGAAAACTGACGAACGAGTCAAATGATATGGCCAAAACAGTTTGAACCTGCAGAGCACCGATCGCTCAGTCCAATGTAGCGATCGATCGATTCTCAACCGATCGCTCGATCATTTTTAGCGATCTATCGACCCAAAACCGATCGATCAATAGCTATCGACTGGTTAACTTTTTTGTATGGGGAAAAATTTCAGAGAGCATGTTTTTGACCGGTCGCTCGGTCAAGAACACCGATCACTCGGAAGGCAACCAATCGATCGGTCATAACCACCGATCGCTCGGTTTATCGCGTTTTACAGAAATTTCAGTAAGGGCTATTTCATCTTTTGGGGGTTAAACCTTTTCCTATAAGGCTTTGCCCGAGCCTTAGGGCTTCATTCACTATACTTAGAAGATTTTGAGAGATAGAGAGAGAGGAGAAGGAGATTCCTAACCTAGGGTTGCGCTTTTGAGAAGAAATCAAAGGGGTGAAGACCCTAGATCATCTCAAGTTCATTTTCTTCAAGTTCAAGGCTTAAGTACTCGTGGAGCTCGTTTCTCCAAATTAGGGCAGCGATCCTACGGCGTTTTTACAAGGGTTTTCTTCCCCACACCAAGCTTCCTTCAAACAAAGGTTTTCTTATTTCAAGTTGGAGCTTCAATCAAGGTTTCTACCAAGATCAAGCCTTGATTCAAGGTTAGTACACCCTACTAACTTCCCCTAGCAATAATCTAGTTATCTTCAATGTGAAATGTGATTCTTGCTATTATGTTTTCTTTCCCTATGAAATGTAACATCTCCAATAAATATAAAGAAGATAAGAAAAGGGTATGGATGTGTATGGGGTGTTGATTGAGGCAATGGGATGCCGAATGTATGATGTATGATATGTGTGGTGTGTGAAATGGAACATGGAGAATGGGCATTTTACCAATAATGAACTCACCTTGATGGTTGGATGGAAAATATGCACTAAAAAGAAGAAGATGAATTATTAAGGAACGTTGCATGTTATGTGTTTGACAAAATACCTAAACTATGAGTAAATGACTTAAATGAAGGAAATGGAAGTAGGCTTTATGCATGTGTTCTTATGAATGATGAATTGATCAAATGCCATGTAGATTACTCAAGTTACCTATGCTTATACTATGAATTGAATTGTGATGCCATATCTCTTTTGTTATCCGCATTCCCATGATTGTCACCACTGTCACGTACACGAGCACGCATGTTTGCATGAACCGAGATTTCAAGAGCACGTGCATATAATAATCAACAAGAAAACATTGCATGTCAAGGAGGTTGGTAGCCCAGGGACATTCGGGTACTAGTCTCTGGCTCACAAGAAAACCATATATCAAGGAGGTTGGCAGCCCAAGGAGATTCGGGTGCTAGCCTCTGGCTCACAAGTTACAAGATGCAAGTTTACAAGATGATAACAAGGCATTCATGCATGCACGCCTACATGATTTCCTCAAGCCATACCGAGACATGAAACGGATTTCCAAGCATGAGTTTTATCGGAGTTTTCGCATTCATGCACGCACGTCAAGATGATTGTATTGTACCATGTTTAACATTGTTTCTTCGTGATGTTCCTCTTACTGTTTTGTATTGTATTACTGTTGTTGTGTTATTATTGTCATGGTTAGCTCGTAGCTTGTACTCGTTGAGTATTCCATGCTCAACCGTACTTTCATGTCGGCAGGTACTGAGGGAGCCCTCGACCCGGAGCCTGGGTTAAGGAAGAGTACATAGAGGAGAAAGAGCTGTCTATTCTACTACAGTCTCAGGTGGATCGAGACCTCGACGTGTGGCCGTACCTCGACTACTGTTGAGGGGAGAGTACGAGAGGGTTTTATGTATTTTGACATTTTGATAGGTGGGCCTGTCCACCTTAGACTTGGATCTGTTTTATGTATATTTTCACTTGGGATACAAACTTATAAAGAAAAGAAAAAAATTAGTTTACGCTTCCGCAACCTATGTTTAGCTTCCGCGCTCTGATTTTCATTGTGTTAGTATTATATTCACCTTGTTCATTACAGGATTGTTTGGCAGGTACGTATAGTCACACCTAAAGTATCCCTTAACTCCTAGGGGGTATTTTGGGGCGCGACAATATGGGCACCTCTATATCTGCTTGATCTCATCAGCTGATATAGGAGCCATCTTTTTAGACAAAGTAACACCATGTCTAAAAGGAATGAGGGTTGTCTTACAATCACTCATACTGTACCTTGACAAAATATTGTCAATGTAGGAAGTTTGACTCAATCCCAACGTCTGGCATTTTCTATCTCTTAGAATTTTTATTCCGAGAATATAGGATGCCACTCCCAAATCTTTCATTGAGAAAGCCAAATTTTGACTGATGATAACATCCCTACATCATTCCCAGTGAGTAGGATGTCATCTACATAAAGAATAAGGTATACTACTGCTCTTCCACTGTCCTTCTTGTATATAAAAGATTCCTCTAAATTCTTTTAGAATCCAAATTCTTTGATCGAAAGATCAAATCTTTTGTGTTCCAGCTTCTAGAAGCTTGTTTCAAAGCATATATCGACTTGTTAAGCTTGCATACCATGTTCTCCTTGCTAGGAGCAATGAAGCCCTCAGGTTGCTTCATATAGATGTCTTCTTCTAACATTCCATCAAGGAAAGAAGTTTTGACATCCATTTGTCATATATCATAGTCATTGGTGAGGTATTCACCAACTCGATCTGATCGAAGTTTTTTAATGGATTTGTCTGTTTGATTCTCAACTTCTAATATGAATTCTTTAAACTTTTCAAATGTATCAGATTTATGTTGCATCAAATTGACATATCCATATCTAGAATAGTCATCGGTAAATGTGACAAAATACCGATATTGCCCTCATGCAACAATGTTAAATGGACCACATACATCACTATGTATGAGTCTCAACTTTTCTTCAGCTCTTCCTACCGTTCTAAGGTAAGGCTTCTTGGTCATTTTCCCTTTGAGACAAGACTCACAAGTAGGGAGTGGTTCTACCTTGAGAAATTCAAGGGGACCGTCTTTTACCAACCTCTTGATCCTATCAAGATTAATATGACCAAATCTTTTATGCCAAAGATAAGTTGACTCTGTACAATGTCTCTTCATTCCAGACATTTTGGATGATGAGGCATTGTCACTTTGCAGACTTTCATTATTTATCAAAGGAAGTATTAAATAAAGAGTGTTGATAAGATTACCAGTAATTAAGACCATTCCATCTTTCTTAATTTCAACTATTGAGTTAAAAATGATAGAGAATCCAAAAAATAAAAGTCTAGATACTGAAATCAAATTCTTGTGTGCTCTAGGCACATAAAAATAGTCTTCTAAAACTAATGTCTTTCCATGAGGTAAATGAAGAGTAAATACGCCTATTGACTTGATTGCAACATTTGCACCCGAGCCAACTTTAAGCTTCTGCTCCTGTTTAGTCGGCTTTCTGGTTTCCTTGAATCCCAGCAACTGATTTTAAACATGTACAGTGGATTCAGAATCCATGCACCATGAATTAGGGGGACCATCCAGAAAGTTGGACTCAACAGTAATTAATACTTCAAAGTATCTCATACCTAGAGTATTTGCACCACCTTTTTTAAGAGTTGCGAGGTAAGTCATACAGTTCCTCTTCCAGTTGCTTATTTTACCACAGTGGAATCACTTTCCTTTGCCTTTGTTATCCTTTCTAGCATCTCCTGAAGAACCTTTGACAACTTTTGCCTTACCCCTATTGTCTTTAAACTTTCCTTTACCCATCTTCCTTTTCTAAACTTTTTAGATCGGTTGGAGGTATCAGATTTATCAACAATTAAAGTCTTACCCTTTGTTGACTTTTTGATCAAATCTTCTACAGCCACAAGTGAGTTCATAAGCTCACTTAGTGACATTTCACTCTTCTTAATGTTATAATTTAACACGAACGCATTGAATGATGAACGGAGTGACTGCAGAATTGTGTCAACCTGAGTGATGACATCCATCGCTCCACCAAGAATTTTCAGCTCATTCAATAAGCCCATCATCTTTATGATGTGCTCCCTGACTAGAGTTCCCTCAGTCATCTTAGTGTTAACAAGGGTTTTCAACTTTACTTGTTGAGCTTTTTCTCCCTAAATATCTCATGCAGGTTTTGCAAAATGTCATAAGCTTTATCCATGTGTTCATGCTGGCTTTGCAAAATGTTAGACATCGAAGCCAGAATGTAACACTTGGTCATCTGATTGGACCTCTCCCAATGCTCCAACTCAGCCTTTTGGGCCGGTGATGCATCGTTAGGAATTTTGGGTTTAGGTGTCTTAAGATACAGGTTAAGGTTATCTGCGGCAAATACAATTCTAATTTTTTTTTTCCAGTCAACATAGTTAGTTCCAACTAACTTTTCATTACGAAGAATTTCAATTAAAGGGTCAAGGCCTGTCATGATCTAATCAAATGACAAATAAAGATAGTATTAGGGATCTATTGAATTCATTAAATACATATTAGACTATGGGTCTGTTTCTAATGGTATTGCCAATTTTAGGAAGACTCAATTGGCATCGAATACCTAGTCACTGGCTTAATGTAATCCTGCCTTTGGGCACAAAATCATTTCGCCTTGAAAAGGCAGATAGAAACTATCTTCTCCACTTTCAAAGATCATATCATGTGAATCTTGGAGCATTCAATCTACTGTTTGATCTATAAGGGATGTTATACTCACGCTTTTGTGTTATTGTATGACACCACTTATTCATGTGCCCACCTACCATGAACCTAATAAACACCTAATGAAAGCTCACGCTTTGGTGTTGTTGCTCCCACTAATTGCTTTTACAGTTTTCACCATATTTTCACATTGGTGAAAGGGATTGGGCCCGACTTTGGCCTATTAGCTTACTTACACTCCCCACTATAAGATCGCATAGTGTATGGTAGAAGATCATAATACTTAGGGACTTATCCCCAGGCTTATATACACATGATATATTTAGGGATAATTATTTCAACAGAATAATTCATAAATAAACAACAGATATCAACTCATGATAAAATAAACAAGAATAAACAATATATGAGATTAATAGCTATGGGTCAATAAAAAAAAATGCATGGATGCAAGAGAATGAGATAAGAATAAAGGCAACTCACAAACTCCTTCATGATCCCCTTCATTGTCTTCTCATTGAGATCCTTCTCGCAGCATCCTTCTCGCAGCAACCCGGCCAATGCATGATATAGAAAATAATGGCATTAGGGAAACCAGATTTTCATTCGCCCTTTATCAAGGAAATCGAATGAATCTGCCCTTTACAAATTTGTCAAAAATCCAACTACATATTTTTCTCTAATATGAATGCATGATAAATAATTTATCTCTAATAATAAAATTGACCCATAACTGTAATATCATACAATTAAATGTAACATGGTGGTGGAGTGCTTTTTTTGATATTTTAAAAGATTAAAAAAATTGATAACAATTATCAATTGGCTCGATAAAATATATATCTCATATAGATCAAACTGGAAAATAATAAAACCAATATATTTTCCTCCAAAAAATTTTAATAAAATTATTTTTAAAGTACGGATTGAATTTTCTTAAATCTCAGCGATCTTTTATTCTTCTCTTGAATGCAAGATCCTTTCTTGAATACAAGATCCATTCATAAAGATTGGTTCTACTATTATTCAAGATTGGTTCTGTAATTATTTAAGATTGGAATAAAAAATTAAAAGAACGGAAAATCCTAAACATGATCTCATCACAATACAAATTTTTAAAATTTTTCGAATAAAACTATTTATTAGAAAAACATTCATTAATTATTTTAAACAATTAACTGAAGGGGGATCTGGATAAAAAATTATGCGGAAACTGGATCCCCTAGATCTTTAACACCATAGAAAGCATTAAATTCCATATAAAAGTTTTAGTCATATCACCTCGGTGAATGATGTTCACCGGTGAAGCTTAATCCACTCAAACCGTCAGAACTTTTTGTAGAAATTTCTCGAAAAAATACTAGAAGCTTGATCCTTCTTCTTTGATATCGCCACGAAGCTTTTAGAATCTCTCTTTGGAATTGTTAAAGCAAGAGGAAGAAGATGGAACAATGGTGTAAACCTTCTATCACCAATAACACTAAGGTTCAAAATCCTAGATTTGAAAATCCCAACTTGGAGCACACTTGTAGCTTCACAAAAACCCTAAGGACTCTCCCTAGGGGTTCACGGTTTTGAGAGGAAGAGAAGGGGAGAAAAATTCTGGAGAATTGTGTTGTGTACGGTCAAGGGGTGTTGGAGTATATATAGACTAGGATCCAATCCTAATCCTACTCCAACTATACCTTATCCCTTAAGAAATTATTTAACAATAATAACTCTTATTATTTAATAAATAATTTCCTAGTTTATCTATAACATGGAGGAATCCTAGTCAAACTAGGAAGCCTAAACCACAAAGGGGGGGGGGGGGGGGGGGGGGGGCATGAGCATCAAGGGGGCGTGAGGTTTAGGGAGTGCGAAACTCCTTGTTGCAATCCAAATCCATCTTATCTTAATCCTGATTGCAATCCAACCATTGGATTTTAATTCCATAATTAAAAAAGTTATATTTTAATAATTATTCAAATAACCTAATCCTAATCCAATTAGGATTTCCAAAGTGGGCGCCCAACCCTAGGGTTTAAACCCATGGGCTTGGGCCCATATTAATGGGTTTATGGATATGGGTCAAACCCATTTCCCTTTTAATTATGTTAATTAAATAATTACTAAAATAATTCTTAGATTTAAATTAACAATTAATTTAACCATAGATTAACTTTTAATCTATTTAATTAATTATCAACTTTTAATCACTTAAATAATTGATTAACATTTAATCAATTATTGAGTTTATATTTCTTATGTGAGCATCTCCACAGATTGCTCTAGGAAGTTCTTACCCTGGCTTACCCAATGTTATCCCATTGACCCTAAACATGAATTACATTGGAATTGCAAGTGACGTGAGATATCTATGTTGCAATTGAATCCCAGTGTAAGAACATTAACCAATAGAGGATCCCGCCACATGAACTTTTTAATTTGATTGATCCTTTCAATAACATTGGCCCTAATGTACCTTCGAGATTAATATACTATCTAACTCATAGCTCATTGTACATCATCCGGGTTTCCAAGACATTTGATTAAGCCATGAGAAACTATTTCTCATGTAAGATATTTTGGGAAAAACTTTTATTAAGTATAAGATATATTTTATTTAAAATATATTTCACACTTATTTGATTTCAAAATCACTTGCGCAGGATTTAAGCTTAATCGACTGTCTTACCCGGAACTTGGATAATCTCTCAATTTAATGGGCATGGATTTCTTGTTTGAAATTCATCATGACTTGAACAGCTTTCTGATTATCCAACTGTCACCGTATCGTAATCCCTCAGGTAGAGAGTACTTAGGTGCAATCAAAACAGTCAGATTACTGCTCAGTTATAAATGAACTCATCAGATTTAAGGATCATCAAAACTATTCAATGTGAATGAGAGACCAACTATCTGATAGGATGTTTATGCGAGAGGTCTCTCATTGTATGCAATCATTCAGTGTGCATTTAAGCACCCATATGCTGATGTGTAGTCTCCACTACAATAGTTTGAGATAAAACTACATCTCAACCATTGAGAACATCTTAGCAGTGTGGCAGCCATATAAGTGAAGTGCCCAGCTTCACTCATAATTGTGACTCTATAAGGTATAAGGAACTGAAAAACTATATCTGCCTGTGATAGTCCAATACCTATCACATAACTTTCCTACAATATATCTTAGGGACCTTGATCGATATCTCATATCGTATAGATCATCTCATGATCATGGTCAATTACCCATAATGAATTCACAATAGAAAAAGAAGATGTCTTTATTAATCAAATCAATAAGAATCTAACAATCTAAATCACTTTTCAAGGCATAATGTCTAACACTTTTAGCACTAGGCTCAGTGTTCGAGGTAGATGGAGTTCCCTTCTCATATCCACACCTTTGATCTTGCTCAAGATCAGCTAACTTGATTTTTAGACTTGTCTTTCGATTAAGACAAACATGTAAATCAGATTCAATAAGCTGAGTCTTAACAAAGAGGGAAGCCTTCTCTTACTCAAATTGTGACACAAAAGATTTCAATCTGGAAGCCACTTGATCTAAGGCATCTCTTTTCAATTCAATAGATTTAACCTTTTTGGTCACGGAAAACTGATCTTTTTAAGATTTAGGCATTCCTCATATAGCTTATCATAGACCGTCTCGAGGTCTCCCTCACAACTAGAGTCACTTTGACTCTCTTCATCATCCTCACCATTAATATGGTGTTGTTCACTCACATTTAATTTTAAAGAAGATTCTTCAATCCCATTTATGGAGGCAATAAAGGTCATATATTTCCTAGTCATCTCACTAGAAGAACTATTTGATTCCTCAAATTTGGATTCACTATCATCCCTTGCCTTCCTCTTAGATTTCTTCTTATTAGAGCATTCAGAGGTAATATGGCCGTAGCCTTGACATTCAAGACACTGAACACCTTGGGATTTACTATCCACACTTTTAAGATGTTTTTTTATTTTCAAATTGTTTGGATTTAGGCTTTTGAAAAGACTTTTGTCCTTTCAGATTAAATATTTTCTTGATATTCAGAAATTTTTTGAATTACTTAGCAAACATAGTCAACTCTTCTTCATTAATCTCAGAGTCACTATCTGAACCATCATGGATTCCTTGAAAGATTTCAAGGTAATTGATTTTGGTTTCTTAGATGGGTGGAGATTTAACTCATAATTCTGAAGAGAACCAACCAACTCTTCAATTTTGAGAGCATCAATATTTTTGCCCTTTTCGATGGGGGTAACCTTCGATCAAAATCTCTCAGGCAAAGATCTTAAGATTTTCCTAAATATTTTGGACTCAGATATACTTTCTCATAGGTTAAAGATAGAATTAACAATGTCACTCAGATCAGAATAAAAACCATCAAAAGTTTCATTATCATTCATTCTCAAATTTTCAAATTTAGAGGTAAACATTTGAAGTTTAGAGATGTTGGCTATTGTAGTCCCTTCATGGGTAAGTTTAAGAATGTCTCATGCCTCATTCGAAGTGTCACATTTTGAAATAAGCCGAAATTCTTCGAGTGTGACAATAGTGAAGATTGCATCAAAACCTTATTATTCTATATAAAACTTTCAAGATCTACATTAGTCCAATCAACAGAAGGTTTAGGGATGGTCTGGTCATCTATGGTCTTTGTTGAATTGGTCCAACCTTGCTCAATAGAGATTCATACTCTCTCATTTAATGATTTTAAAAATACTCTCAATCGAGCTTTCCAATAGGTATAATTATTCCCGTCAAATAATTAGGGACAAGAGATGGATCCTTCCTCTCTAATGGAATTCATATTCACCGAATATATAGATAAGATTACACTAATAAATTGGTGAACTTGTTTTGATACCAATTGAAAAAATCCGGAGAACCCCAAAAATAATATTTTTGAGCTGAGAAATCACAAACCCAAGGGAGGGTGTCTAGGTCTCTATATATCTTTATCTACCTTTTTTTTAATTTATGCAATCAAATTATTAACTAAGGGAGGATGAAAAATAAAGTGTAGAATAAGGGAAACAAACAAACCACAACACATGATATTTTTACGTGGAAACTCTTCTAGAAAAAATCACGGGACCTAGTCTAGCAAGAGATATCACTAAGACAAAGTAATAAATACTTACAAGACTCGAACTATACTCAATTGGACTTGAGACTATGATCTTCAGTGCACAGTCCTCCAATGCCTCGAAAAGTAATCACGATCTCACAAGACTCGCAATCTACCGCAGTACCCTATTCTTCTCTTGTGTCTCCACAACTATGATCTTTCGATCGATCTCTATCAATGTCGCGCCCCAAAATACTCCCTAGGAGTTAAGGGATACTTTAGGTGTGAATATACTTAACCGGTCAAACCATCCTGTAATGAATAAGAAATAAAATAATATAAAGGAAATCTTGAATAGAGTGCGGAAGCTAAAACAGTGCAGAAACGTAAACCAACTTTTTCTTTTCTATACAAGGTTTGTATTCCAAGTTCATATACAAAAACATCAATAGTAAAGGTGGACATGCCCACCATCAAAATATAGAATGATCAAAGTCTCTTTCTCTCTCTCTCTCCATATACCCTACTCACAATAGTCTAAATAGGGCCACCTATCTAGGTCTCTATCCTCCTGAGGCTGTAGTGGAATAGACGCCTCCTCTTCGACCTACTCTTCCTCAACCCAAGGCTCGGGGTTGAAGGTATCTACCAGACCTGCCGACATTAAATGTACGGTTGAGTATGGAATACTCAGCGAGTACAAGCTACTAGCTAACAATAGTAATAAAGAATTACAATAGTGACAATTAAATATAATTCATAACATCAATTTTAAAGCAATACAATGATTATGACATGCATGGAACAAATACGAAAAGTCATAATAAAACCCGTACTTAAGATTCATGACTTGTTCTTTGAAAATAGCTTTTCGTGGTTTTCAAACTTGCTTGTCGTTTTTAAAACCCATTCTTTTCTTGTTCTTGTCTTGTGAGAATCATACATGTCTTGTCTTGTTCTTGTTTAGAATCACGCTTGTCTTGTCATGCTTGACTTGTCTTGACTTGACTTGATTTAATTAACTTGTGAGCCAGATACGTAAGTATCCTTTAGCGAAACATAGAAAATCAACTTGTGAGCCAGATACGTAAGTATCCTTCAGCGAAATAGAAAAGGTGCACCAACATCCTTGATCGGCCCTCTGTTTGGCTTTATCAACTTGCTTGTTTACTTGTGAGCCAGGTATGACATATCCTGCGATATACCCTACCCTTGACTGACCCGATGTTCGGCTTTATCATACTTGGTTGTTTACTTGTCAGCCAGGTATGACATATCCTGGGATATGCCCTACCCTTGACCAGCCCGATGTCCGTGTTAGCCTCAAGGTTACAACTCTAAGTACCCTTAATTTTTTCAATTATAACACAATAACGGAATGATCCTTTTGGTACTAATATTTTCATTTAGCATGTGTAATTTCAGAGAAAAAGTCTATTAAGATCAAAATTCAAGTTATGAAGAATTGAAGAGCTAAATCAATCAAGGTCATAAAGGTCAAAATTGAAATACTAGTCTCTTCAGGAGAAAAGCTTCAAGAACTCAAGCCAATGCATGAAGTCAAGTCACAACTGAAGCTCCATGACAAGGCAATCACTAAATGAAGACTAGTGTAAATGTCTAGGACCTTGTAAAGTTCTCAAGACATTGGAAATGTTTGCTCAAAGTTTACCTAGATAGACCCTAGGAAACTTAGGATAATTTGGACATCATTCTAAGGGCCTAAAAATAATTAAAATAATGATGTTATGATTTGCCTAAGGGTCCAAGCACCATTCCCATCAGAATGGTCTCATTAAAGATGAGTTCCCTGAAAAATTTCAGTGGACTCGTCGACAAGTGCAAGAGACTCGTCGATGAGTGAAAGAATAAAAAAGTTTCAATTGCTTCTGTTCCCACTCGGCGACGACTCAGGACTTGTCCTCACTCACTCGTCGACGAGTACTTGTGGGAAAAATTTGTAACGGTTAGTTCGCATTCAATGTGCTCCCAACGGCCATATTGATTGCTCAACTATAAATAGAACTTATTTATGAACTAAATACAAGATTCTAACACTATTCAATCATTCAAACATCTCTTAAAATCTTCCAGCAATCAATACTCTATTTTTGCATTGAATACCCAGAATCCAATCCCTCATTCTTTGAGCATTCAATTCCAATCAATCTTGAGTGATTCTAAGCTTTGTATTCCATTCTTATATAGCTCAGTTAGGAGCTTTCAAATTCAGATTTTATATCCAATCAATCTCTGTAAAAGTTGAAAGTGAAGAATCAAAGATTCTTGCACTATTTGAGAAGGTCTTCTTGTATCTAAGAGAAGGATTCCCTTGTAGAGGTTATTCCTTGGTCTGCTAAAAGAATCGTAAGAGGTTATTCCTGAGCCTGTAAAAGGATTGTAAAGGCTTACTCTCTGCCCGTAAAAAAAGTACGATTAGTGGAATCGTGGAAAAATGCTTAAAGCGGGAAGTTTAAAGGCGCGAAGCTTAAAGGCGGGGATGTAGCCAAGTTGCTGAACCCTGATAACATATCCTGTGTCTGGTATCTCTGTCTCTCTCTCCATTTTTTTTAATTGTTGGTAGTATTAGTGATTAATTTTTGATTCCACAAAAATCACTTAGCTTAAATTTTAAATTGTCATTGACCCTAATCATCCCCTCCCTCTAGGGTCCATTAATTGGGCAACAATTGGTATCAGAGCTTTGTACTCTATTTTTAGATTTAACCATCTTGAGTTAAAGATCCTTAAATGGCAAACATCTTTGCTACTACCTTAGGAGAGGGCCAATCTACCACCCATCCTCCATTGTTCAATGGGAAAAACTATAACTATTGGAAAACTAGGATGATGTATTACATCCAAGTTCTTAACTATGAATGCTGGAAGGTTATAGTCTAGGGTCCACATCTTCCCACAAAAGTGGTTGATGATGTTAGAATTCCTAAAGTGGAAGAAGAGTGGAATAAGGCTGATATTAGATTCATTCAAATTAATGCTAAGATTATTAGTAATATTTATTGTGCTCTTAGCCCCCAAGAGTTTAATAGAGTCTCTGGATGTGATTCAGCTAAAGAGATTTGGGATAAGCTTCAAGTTATAGAACCAACCAAGTAAAAGAAGAAAAAATTAGTATGTTGGTTTACAAATATGAACTCTTTAAAATGGAAAATGATGAATCTATTAGTGAAATGTTTACTAGGTTCACTAACATTTTGAATGGACTAAAGACACTTGGTTAAGTTTATTCTAGTGTAGAAATTGTCAGAAAAGTGTTGAGGTTTTTGCCAAAGGAATGGTCTCCCAAAGTGATAGTCATTCAAGAAGCCAAGGACTTGACAAAAGTCCTCATGGATGAGCTTCTTGGGTCTTTAATGACTCATGAAGTTATCATGAAGGGACATCAAGAAGATGAGCCTAAGCACAAGAAGAGATTTGCTCTCAAATCATCTCAACTTGAAGAAGAAAGTGATGAAAACATAGCCTTCATGGCTAGAAAATTTAGAAGATTCCTAAAAGCAAAAGGAACTTCAAGAGGAAGCCCTTCAAGAAGGAAATCACCAAGGAAGTTTCCAAAGGCAAATCAAGCAAGAAAGAACCTATCATTTGCTACGAGTGCAAAAAGCCAGGACATATCAAGACGGAGTGTCCTCAACTTAAGAAGAGCAAAAGGTTCCGGAAAAAGGTCCTGAAAGCTACATGGGATGATTCCGAGGAAAGTGGAACGGATGCATCTAGTGATGAGGAAGTGGCAAATTTGTGCCTCATGGCTAATGAGGATGAGGTAAATTCTTCACTTTTTCAATCTCTTTCTTATGATGAAATTAGAGATGCATTTGATGAGCTTTACCCAGAATTTAAAAGAATTGCTTCTATAAATAAATCTTTCAAAAAGGACATAGCCTCTCTTAAAAATTCTTGTGAAGTTTTACAAAATGAAAAGACCTCTCTTGAAAAAGAAAATGATATTTTGAATGGAAAATTAAAGGAATCTTAAAATTCATCCCAAAGATCACCTTGTGAGTGTGAAGAGCTTCAAGCAAAAGTCAAAGATTTGACTAAGATTGCTCACACCTTATCTACAGGAGAAAAGAATCTTGAGAGACTTTTGGGCCAACAAAGATGTGTCTTTGGAAAGGTCAAACTTGGTTACAACCATTTTGCAAAACAAAAAGATTACCAAATTTTTTTTTCAAAATCCACAAATGTTTTAAATCCACCCACAAATGCATTCTTTACTTTTAATGGAAAGAAATTGATTAAGAAGGCCAAATGGATCATTCACACCCAAGACCATCCATAAAGGATCAAACAAGGTTTGGGTCCCTAAAGGAACGTACCCTCCTAAGACCAACCAAAAATCAGTTTGGGTTCAAACCCAAATTGTGTGGGTACCGGGAGGAATATATGTTGGAGTTACTTAAATCTTGTCTTGTAGGTATGTTTGAAATCTAACTCCTCCAAGTCGAGATGGTTCTTGGATAGTAGATGCTCTAGGCACATGTTAGAGAATAAAAAGCTATTCATCTCAATTACTCTAAAAGATGGAGGACATGTTGTCGCGACCCAAAATCCACCCTAGGAGTTAGAGTGAATCTTGGACGACTTATCATGACTTGCTTGACAAACCAAACCTGCAAAATACCTGGAGTATATAAAAAAGAGGACATAAAAGCGGAAGCACAAACTAACATAGCACAACGAAAGACTAACCAAACCTCTAAGTATATATACATGATCCAAGTTTTGTACAACAAGGGAAAACAAAAGAAAGTGCGGACATGCCCGCCAAAATACATAAATATAATCTCTCAAGCTCACCCGCAATCACCTAGAATCTACCACCTAGTAGTAGCCCTCTACAGGAGGTTCCTCAACATACTCCTCCACCCATGGGCCAGGAGCGCAAATGTCGAAAGGAGCGGCAGCTCCCTCAGTACCTACCAACATAAACGTACGGCTGAGCATGAAATACTCAGTGTGTACCAAATGCTAACCAACAGTCACAGCATAACAATAACGATATATAAAGTAGGAAGCAATTCATATAATCACAGGAAAGTAAAACAGTTTATAGTCATGCTTGCATCACATAAAAGCTGATAAAACTCTTGAAATCATCGTGTACTTGACTTGACTTAAAATACTTTTTCGTGCTTGAAAATCTTGTCATGTTTGTCTTGCTTGTATGTCATGCGTGTCGTGTCATGCATGTCATGTCATGCGTGCTTGCTTGGAATTTAAACATGCTCATGAAACTTGTGAGATGTACTTGCGAAAGAGGGGAGACCCCTTTTTCAATGAGATGGGAGGGAAGTGTAAACTCCCTCATGTGCAATGTTTGTTCTTGTTCTTGTTCTTGTCAAAAGCGAGGCAAAACATATCGTAAGATATGTCCTACCTCTAACATCCTTGTTCTTAAAAAACCCCACTAGACCATGTCATGCTCGTGAAATCGTGTACATGCTTTCATTTGGAATTAAAATATGACATTTGGGATTTCAACAATACATAGAATATCATTAACTTAAACAAGTAATTATGTACGCAATTTTCAAGAAAGCAATTAATCACACTATCATAAACCCTAGCAATTTCATACACTTTAAATCATAACTTTCTTGGTTTATAATTCATTTTCTTCACCTTGGCATTTCATCAAACATGTAGTGTGTACATTATTGGTTAAAGCCTATATCATGCTCATCTAGATGGGTTGATGTTCACAACATGTTTGCGTGTTTATTATTGATACACTGCCCTTCTCATTTCATTCATCATAACACATGTACACGGCATTCATCGCCCAACATCCATTCTCACACAACCATTCATCTCCTATTAGGTTCATACTTTAGGAAAAAGAAGGAAGAAGGGAAGAAAATGAAGAATATGAACTAGGAGGGTAGCTTATGGTACCGACCTTGAAAAAGGAGGGAATCCTTCCAAAACATGTGTGGAGTCGCTGCTTGGAGAACGTGACCCTCATTTGCTTGGAGTTGGATTTGAAGAATCCAAGCCGTGAGGTGAGATTTAGGGTTCTTGAACTCTTGATTTCTCTCAAGATGCAACCCTAGGTGAATCCTCTCTTGCTCTCCTTTACTCTCTCTCAAAATGCTGCCCTAAGGGTTTATGAAACCCTTAGGCCCGAGTAAGCCTTCATAGGCAAGGTGAAAATGCCCAAAAGATGAAAAAGCCCTTAATAAAATTCTGCAAAACACGATATATCGATTTATTGGTGGTCAATACCGAGCGATCGGTTGCCTACCGAGCGACCGGTGTTTTTAACCGAGTGATTGGTCAAAAACACGCTCTCTGAAATTTTTCCCCATACAAAAAGTGTACCAGTCGATAGCTACCGATCGATCGGTAGTGGACCGATCGATCGCCAATAAGGACCAAGCGATCGATTGTAGACCGATCGATCGCTCTTGTTACCGAGCGATCAGTTCTCTGTAGGTTTGAGTTCATTTTACTGTTTCAGCCATAACTTTTGACTCGTTCGTCGGATTTTGACGATTCAACTTGCGTTAGATTCTTCATTCGGAAAGCAACATTTCTGATGGTTTAGAATTTTTAATTTCCTCTTTATTTATTGAACATATTACCCCTAAAGTTAACTGATCTGCAATTGGAGTTCAGTAAATCGGATTTTTAACATATCCGACTTAGGAATCCCACCTCTTAACACTTAAAGTTCTTTAAAATTTCTTCTTTCATAGAAATGAAAGATTCACAAAGGCTTAAAGCCTTGGCATAGATTCCAATACATAGGCAAAAGTTTCGGGGTTCTACACATGTGACCTTCAGGGACAAGGCAAAGGGAAAGATCATCGGTATAGGTAATGTTAGTAGGAACAATACTACTTTTATTGAGAATGTTTTATTAGTTGATGGTCTCAAACATAATTTAATTAGCATTAGTTAATTGTGCGATAAAGGTTTAAATGTATCTTTTAAATCTAATGTATGCATCATTAAAGACAAAAATAACATTAACACTATGTTCATTGTTCATAGATATGAAAATGTGTATACAATTGACTTTGATGAATCAATCTCTCAAAATCTAATATGTTTTTCAGCCATAAATAAAACTAGTTGGTTATGACATAGAAGGTTGGGTCATGCAAGCATGAATCTTTTATCTAAATTGTTTAGAAAAGATCTTGTAAAAGGTTTACTAAAAAGCAAATTTTCAAAAGATAAAATTTGTGATGCTTGCCAACTAGGAAAACAAATTAAATCATCATTTAAAAGGAAACTAGAAATATCAACTTCTAGGCCATTGGAATTATTGCATATGGATCTATTTGGGCCAAATGATGTTGCTAGCTTAGGTGGAAAACTCTATGCTTTTGTTATTGTTGATGATTATTCTAGATTCACTTGAGTGCTATTCTTATCTCATAAAAGTGAAGTGTATGTTTTATTTGAAAATTTTTGTAAAATAGTTCAAAATAAAAAAGGCTACTTAATTAACAATATTAAAAGTGATAGAGGTGGAGAATTCAAGAATAAAGAGTTTGAATCTTTTTGTGAAGATAATAGTTTCAACCATAACTTCTCCGTCCCTAGAACTCCTTAACAAAATGGAGTAGTTGAAAGAAAGAATTGGTTTTTGCAAGAAATGCGTAGAACAATGTTAAATGAACATAAATTACCTAACTATTTTTGGGCTGAGGCCATTAATACATCTTGCTATGTAATCAATAGAGTTGTTATTAGAAACAAATTAAACAAAACCTCTTATGAGCTTTGGAATGGAAGATCACCTAATATTGATTACTTTAAAGTTTTTGGTTGCAAATGTTTTATTCTTAACAACAAACACAACTTAAAGAAATTTGAACCAAAATCTAGTAAAGAAATTTTTCTTGGTTACTCTTCTAATAGCAAAGCCTATAGAGTGTTTAATAAAACTTCTCTAATAGTAAAAGAATCAATGCATTTTTTTTATGAATCAAATCCTTTTACAACTAAGAAATTAATGAGGATGTTCCAAATGAAAAAATTTAAATAATGTCTAAAGATATTGCTAATTTAGAAATTAACAAAAATGATAATGAAGATTAAGAAGATGATAATGTTGATAAAACATTAGAATTTGAAAACTTAGATAAAAATGAAGAAGAAAATGAAATTCAACTTCCTAAGACATGGAGACTAATTAAAGATCATCCTAAATAACAAATACTTGGCAATATGGAACATGGTGTAAGAACAAGAAGAAATATTTGTAATAACCTTGCATTCCTCTCTCAAATTGAACCTAAAATTATCTTTGAAGCAATTAATGATGAATCTTGGGGAATTGCTATGCAAGAGGAAATAAATTAATTTAAAAGAAATCAAATATGAGATTTAGTGTCTAGACCTAAAAGAAAATTTATAATTGGTACTAAATAGATTTTCAGAAATAAAAAGGATGAAAGTGGAACCATTGTTAAAAATAAAGCTAGACTAGTAGCTCAAGGATACAACCAATAAGAGGGAATTGATTATGATGAAACTTTTGCCCCTGTTGCAAGACTTGAAGCTATTAAAATGTTGCTTGCTTATCTAGTTTTAAAGATTTTAAATTATATCAAATGGATGTCAAAAGTAATTTTTTAAATGGATTTATATCAGAGGAAGTTTATGTTGAACAACCTTCCTACTTTGAAAATCATAAATTGCCTAATCATGTGTTTAAACTCATTAAAGCTCTTTATGCTTTAAAGCAAGCTCTTAGAGCTTGATATGATAGACTAAGTGGCTTCTTACTTGATAATGAATTCATTAGAGGAAAAATAGATACTACATTGTTTATAAAGTTCAAAAATGATAATATGTTTTTAGTGCAAATCTATGTTGATATTATTTTTAGGTTTACTAATGAATCTTTTTGTCAAGAATTTGCTAAATCTATGCAAGATGAATTTGAAATGAGCATGATGGGGGAGTTGAATTTCTTCCTCGGACTTCAAATCAAGCAAACCAAGGAAGACACCTTCATCAATCAAGTTAAGTACACTAGAAAGTTGCTCAAGAAATTTGGGATGGACAACTCAAAAGAAGCTGACACTCCCATGAGTCCCTTTACAGAACTGGATAAAGATGGCGTTAGTGTGGAAGAAACAAAATATCGAGATATAATTGGTAATTTATTATATTTGACTACTAGTATACTTGATATTATGTTTAGTGTTTGCATATGTACTAGATTTCAAACTAATCATAAGGATTCACATATGACTGCCATAAAAAGAATTTTCAAATATTTAATTAGAACAATTGAACTAAGACTATGGTACCCTAAGAACACATCATTAGAACTAGTTAGTTATTCTGATGCTGACTTTGCTGAATGCAAAGTTGATCATAAAAGCACTAGTGACACTTGTTACTTCTTAGGACATTCACTAGTTTCATGGTCATGTAAGAAACAAAACTCTGTAGCTCTATTTATAGCTGAGGTTGAGTATATAGCAGCTGGAAGTTGTTGTGCTCAAACTTTATACATAAAATAGCAATTAGAAGACTTCAAATTGTTCTATGACAAAATTCCAATTAAATGTTATAACACAAGTAATATATGTATGACAAAGAATCCAATTCAACATTCAAGAACCAAACACATTGAAATTAAATATCATTTCATAAGGGATCATTTTCAAAATGGGGATGCAATATTAGAATTTGTTGAAATAAATAACCAACTTGTAGATATATTTACTAAACATCGCCCTTTATGATAGATTTAGTACATTAAGAAGAGAATTAGGCATGACTACACTTTGTGACATAAACTGAAACTATGCCTAAGTTGAACAATTGATAATATTGATTGAAAATGCTCCTTATTAATGTGTGTTGCTTGATGGATTGTGTTTTCTATGAATGCCAACTTGAATTGTGGTTTTTAATGTCTAAAAATACCTTATTAATTGAAAAGTTTAAAGGCTTAAGGAATCTGAATAGAATTTTAAAATCTCAACATTTTAATTTTTACATTTTGACTCGTCGACGAGTCAGAGTATAGGATTGTACTCGTCAACGAGTGGCCATTCCAGTAGCCAAAGTTTAGTCACTCGGCGATAAGTCCCAACTACTTGGTGATGAGTGAAATATTTTTTTCAGATCTTAAAGCCACTCGGCGACGAGTCCAACCTACTCATCGACGACTGACCACGGATTTATAAATTAAAACCTAAATTCTTTTTTGATTCGTTGTTCCATCCTTTCAAATCTTAGTTCCCTCGCATTCCTAAACCTCCAAACCTCTATCCCTTCTTCCTCAATCTCCTCCAAAAGTCATTTCACCACCCTCATTTCACTCATTTTCAATGGCTCCTCGTATGAAGAACCCCTCAATGCCAAAGACCAAGAAGAAAGTCACAACAACTATGAAGGGGAAGGGCAAAGCTATAGAGCCATCCCAAGAAGAGACTCCGAACCTGTTCAAGACAAAGGCTGCTCAGGAGAACTACACTAGGGTCTTCATCAAAAGGGAACCTATTTTGGGTAAGGTTCCCGACTTTGAACTATTCAAAGAAATAGGACTTGATGTCATTGGCTCAAAATTCCTATCTCTAAAATGTCATAGGTTCTTAGAATTATGTGAACCCATGTAACCAGACCTTGTCAAACAATTTTACTCTCACCTTAATTTTGACAAAACCTCTCAAAAATTCACTTCCTATGCCCATAGAAACTCATATCTTTTAATCTTGCTGACCTAAGATCTATACTTAAATTACCAAATGGAGAATTCCAATAATACAACACAAATCAGTGGATCTCCCATGAGGGATTTGATGTTATAGAAGCCCTAAAATTTATGTGTGTTAAAAAAGACATAACTTGTAGAGACCCAAAACTTATTTTCTTGAAACTAGTGTACATTGAATGAAAATATGGAAATTTTGCTTAAATCATTGCAATTAATGTTAATTGATGTCCAAGAATATTTAATTGATGTTATTTAATGATTACCTATGTTTAAATATGTCTATGTAAAGTTCTAAATATAGTTATTAGTATTGTATAATCAATGGTTAAGGTTTAAAGCAAAGAAAATGATCAAAATAGGCAAAATTGTCTCTATCATAAGAGGGGTAGTTTGGTCAGTTTTCCTCATAATAAATTTAAGAAAAATTTAAGGTAGATTCTATATGACCTAAAGTAGCTATGATTCAAATTTCAGGTTAATCTGATAGGAATTGAGCTCTATAGAATTATTCGTAGTTCAGTGGCAAAAGTGTTAATATGATGAATAGTAACCCATGATAGTGTTTTGTGAATAGTCTTTTTAGCAATTCTAATCACTTTTCAACTCTAGTATTGCTTATATAAGGACCTTAATTCATGAATTTTAGTTATTCTATCATTTTAAAACTTATTAGAGAGAAAAATGGAAGAAAAACCTAAGAATTCACATTAGAGAAGAACGGAGAGAAAAGTTATTTTTGAGAGATTTAAGAAAGAAATAAAAGGTTTTGTAAGGAGAAGAGCGTGAAAGCATAGATTGATCCCATTCGCAAGCGTAAGATCGTAGGGAAGCAATCAAGAGAGGTAAAATAACAAATCTAGCGATCCATATTTTGAATATTAACCTAAAATGATGAATTCAAAAGGAGTAAACCTAAATAAGAACGTAAGAATAGGTAGGATCTATGAAAAATATTTATGATTTCGTTCTATTATTTTTAAATCGTTAAAATAGGATGTGAATAACCATATTTATGATCCCTGTTCTTGAATTGTTAATTTAGGATGTGAACAACCATGTTAAAGTATTTATGATTCAACAAGGGAATTGAGAAATTTTATTGAAGTATGTGGATTTATGAGGAGAATGGGATGAATTGATGAAATTGAATGGATGAATTATTTTTGGGATTTTAACTATATGTGAGTTTGATTTTATGTTTATAATTCATGAGAATTATTATTGATGAAAAATGTTATAATTAGGATATTGGTGTTGCTTAAACAAAAGAAGATTTGATATGTAAATTAGATCATGATTTATGTGCATTTTAATATAAACTGATTTTAGATTGTCGAACCATTGGACATATGAAAGGTTGTGTGTTTCTTTTATGTTTCTTTATACATGATATACATTTGGGTAAATGAACCTTCAATGAAAGTCAAGCTTGCCTAGGCCTAGTTAACATTGTGGAATGGGACGCTATGGTGAGATGTCCTATGGCTATTGACGGTTAGTCTTAGGTGTAATTTAAACAAATGATGTATCATTGAACACTCACGAATGAAAAATATGTATATGAATGAAGAGAGAATCAAAGACACTAAGAAGATTATAAGTAAGACCTAAAGTAAAGTAAGTAAATAAGTAAGAAAGAAAGACACACGAAAGTGATAATGCATGTATGTGTTTTGCACCACCAGATACCATCAAAAGGTGAGAAGTAGGCCAAAGTAAGTAAGACGTCGTACCATAAAATGTATTAAGCCGTCTGTACCGGATAATGTATAAAGGGTGGTATCTCAGTAAAGTAAAGTATAGTAACCCATTTCCTTATACGATAAAACAGTATTTTAAGTTACTACTAATGCATGTGAATGTGTTGTTCATGAAACGATAAAGTATGAAGTATAAAAATTAAGAAAGTAAGAAAAGAAAGAAAAAAAGTAAGAAAGTAAGAAAATAAAGAAATTGACATAATGTACCTATTTGTTTCTGCACTCTGATTATGTATGTGAATTGATGTATGAATTTGTAAAATGCATGCTAATTAATGTTCATTATATTGTTCACTATGGTCTGTTATATACGCGGAGTAACTTGTTACTCAGCCGATGACTTTTATTGTTGGCAGGTTCAAGTTTTGATATTTGTGCGCCCGGACCGTAGGAAGAAGAGGAATATTTAGAAAAACCGGAAGGTGAGTATCCCGAGGAAGGGCGGGATCTTGATCGTTGGCCCTACCATTGAATTTAATTTATTAATAATCAAATTTCAGAGAGACTTTAATTGACTTTATGGAGATTCATGTTAGTTCAATTTTGATTATGTTCATGTTGGATGATCACGATTTATTATATTTCAGTTGCAGTTATGGATTATGAATTTAATCGATGTCATTAATTGAAGAAATTTTCAGGTTTGTATTTTAGTATGCCTTAAATGTTTTTAACAGGATGGTTTGTTAAGTAAGTCACGTGCCAAGATCTCACATTCTCCTACGTGGTGTTTTGGAGAGCGACAGAAGTGGTACCAGAGCTAAGGCATTAGGTCACCTAGGACTAAGTGTCTTTTAAGTTGGAACTATGGTTATTTTACTCTTGGTCTGATACCAGAAGTGGTATCAGAGCAAAGGCTTTAAGCCCATATGAGATAATATTATGACCATGAGGATTAAAGAGATATACCAAGATAGACAAATGGATTAGTCTTAAATCCGGATTGATACCATGATGGATGTGGTGTCATTAGGTTCGTTAGGACTTAGGCTTGTTATGCAATTGTATGCTAATAAAAGTTATTATATATTATTATATGTTATTATATGCTATTATGAGTTTTGTTTGTTAAAGTGATAATTATATGTTAGGATGACTAGTGTCCAGTGAGACTTATGAGTTATTCTTAAATTCGGGCCACAAGAGTAGAGCTCTATGGGTTTCCAAACTGTGGTGGAAGGGGGTTACATTCATCTGGCCTATACCCTTTTTTGTTTGGATTTTTAGTTACCGGTTTCAGTGATGGGTAATATGAAAAGAGAGAGAGAATGCGAGTTTCTCCTTGTAATATACCCTTCCGGTTTGTTTGCTTCAAAAGTTGGTAGATCGTATTTTCTATGGTAGCACCATGAATAGCGCATACGACCATGCTAATGCATTATATTCCTTAGGGTTTAGTATATTAGAAGAAAATCTGAACGAATAGTATTTAAATTCTTTAAGGCTTAGGTTTAAAATTCGTTATAAGTCTAAGTTAAGATTGTTCTCAAGTTGGACTTATGGTTTTTTATTTATTTTCAAGACTTTCATCATGAGGCACAACAACCAAGGTTACTACTATCTAATATTATTATTTCAAGTATGAAATCTCTATGATGATTGTAAATATCTATTATATTATTATACTTGAAACATGATATGTTAAATAATATATGATTGTGCACCTGATTACAACACGTAGTCATGTATATATCTTATGCACCGTACTGATCAATGAGTATCTAAAACATGTTCTAACCGACAAGGTTTTTGACACATCCCTTCATTACCAAAAACTGTCTGCTATCATTTTAAATGTAGTGCAATTATCATGGTTAGGGTACACCGTACTTGTGTTGTTTGGATTAGAACACATTAGTTACTAAGAGACCTGAATTTTTATCCGTCGTTAATCGTGTCATTTATGATAATTGTCTTGGTAATCACGTCATGAATTAATAAATGAGTTATCACTTGTTAATAATTATTGTGTTATATGTTTAAAACTATTATATGAAAAAAAAGTGAAAATTAATCAAAATAAGCTAGAGCAACAAGGCGGGAGACCCATCGGTCAACTGGCCTACTATAAATTCGCCTAAAAACCTTCTAAAATAAAGATTCCTGAATGTAATTCATTTGAACGAGTACTAAATTACGATTTATAAAATTCTAAAGGCATTGATGGAATTCAATAACCATAGTGAAATTATTGGAAAAATGTCTCCTATGTACACTGAGATTCTAAAATTAACCTAGTAGGTCCTACCCTTAAGGAACGAGATCTCTTAGATTCCATATGCTAGAATCTTCTTAATGTATTTAATTAAATTAGGAATTTAGTTAATTAATATTCTTTATAATAAATGAAGACTACTTATATAGTATATCAAGCTCTCCCTATTATATATGATATATTAAATCAAGAGTTAAGGTGTATGATAATAGAGCCTACAAAAAAAAATAGAGTTTATTATTTTCTATTTGATAATCATTAATTAGATTAGAACTACAAAACAAAAGAAAAAAAAAGTGTGAGTAGGGAGTTCCACACTCTTACTTTGTCCTTCTAATTAGGAATTAGAAGATGGAGAATAATCCTAATATGTTTAGGAGAGAGTCCTAAAACAAAAAAACTAGGTTAATTAATATGTTACTTATATGCAGAAAATAAAATAAATAAATAAATAAAAACAAAAAGAGGAAAATAGGAGAATCCGATCAACTTTTACACAATAAAGGCAGACACATGATTCCTTGCAGGAAAACATGAAGGCTCGGGTTTAAACCTATAAATATTCAGTTAAAACCCCAAATTCATAAGTTTATCTCCTAAACACTAAAAAGCTAGAGTTTGATAGATAGAGAATAG
The DNA here is from genome assembly GCA_015143295.1 of Tetracentron sinense. Taxonomy (NCBI): domain Eukaryota; kingdom Viridiplantae; phylum Streptophyta; class Magnoliopsida; order Trochodendrales; family Trochodendraceae; genus Tetracentron; species Tetracentron sinense. The sequence goes on along the minus strand of CM026572.1, from coordinate 4,186,258 downwards.
AAAGTTTGACATTTAATTTCTCTACTTAATTTAGCTTTTAAGTTAATTTAGATTTTTTTTTTTTTTAACTTAAATCTAATTAATTTATAATCTAAATTTATCTTTATGTTTTGTTACTTGAGAATCAAGTAATGAGGATTAGAAAAGTGATTAAGACTTACAAATGAAGCACTCATGACTATAAAAAAAATAAAAAAAAGTCTTTTGTAGGTAAGTTACTATTATCCTCTCTCTTACGAATTGACCTTCATTGCAAACCTGATGGCCGTGAGATGATAACGGAGAGAAGTCTCTTGGCCGTGAGTTCCACATATGCAAAGTAAGATTTACACTTATTTGACCAGATAAAGAATGACTTTAATGATTACATAGGTTTCTTGTAAATAAATATAAATAAGCGTTATTATATGAATGAAAATAAATAAATAAAATAGCTTGTATGATTACATGAATTTTCTTAAAAAATATAATAAGTTTTCTTAGATTTAAAGATTAAAAGAAAGAAAAAGTTATGATTACAAATTTTATTATAGTAATAGATGAAAAAAAAAATTAATAAATAATAATTACATGAGATTCTTTTAAGTATAATAGGTAAGAAGTCACCATTTATAACTAAAGGACCGTGAGCTCTATCCATCCAAGGAGCTCATCTTAACCGCCTCACTACATAAGGCCAAGTCTTTGTCATCTCAAAATAAAATGCCCAAATATCTGATAATGTGACGCAAGGTACGTCCTACCTTAAGATAACCTTAAATGAGATGTCGTAGTAGAATGATTAATTTTTCTTCTATTTTAGGGTTATTATTACGTTTAATATGATTGTGTGCGATAGATGTGTGTACTATATGAGTATGTGGCTTGATCACTTGATTGACACACTTAGTTAGACTATTTCAAGAATAAGTATCTCATTTGTTCATTTAAGGTATTTAATTTCGATGATAAAATTCTTTTAAGGGGGAAGGATGTAGAGACCCAAAACTTATTTTCTTGGAACTAGTGTACATTGAATGAAAATATGGAGATTTTGCTTAAATCTTTGCAATTAATGTTAATTGATGTCCAAGAATGTTTAATTGATGTTAATTGATGATTACCTATGTTTAAATATGTTTATGTAAAGTTCTAAATAAAGTTATTAGTATTGTATGATCAATGGTTAAGGTTTAAAGCAAAGAAAATGGTCAAAATAGGCAAAATTGTCTCTATCATAAGAGGGGTAGTTTGGTCATTTTACCTCATCCAAAATTTATGCAACTTTTAAGGTAAATTCTATATGACCTAAAGTAGTTATGATTCAAAATTTAGGTTAATCCGATAAGAATGAAGCTCTATAGAATTATTCGAAGTTCACTGGCAAAACTGTAAATAAGATGAATAGTAACCATGTGAATAGTGTTTCCTGAATAGTCTTTTTAGCAATTCTAATCACTTTTCAACTCTGGTATTGCCTATATAAGGACCTTAACTTATTGATTTTAGGTACTCTATCATTCTAAAACTTATTAGAGAGAAAAATGGAAGAAAAACCTAGGAGTTCTCATTAGAGAAGAAGGGAGAGAAAAGTTATTTTTGAGAAATTTAAGAAGGAAATCAAAGGTTTTGTAAAAAGAAGAGCGTGAAAGCTTAGATCGAGCTTATTCGCAAATGTAAGATCGTATGGAAGCGATTAAGAGAGGTAAAATAACAAATCCAGTGATCCATATTTCGAATATTAACCTAAAAGGATGAATAAAAAAAGAGTAAACCTAAGTAAGAACGTAAGAATAGGTAGGATCTATGAAAAATATTTATGATTTTGTTCTATTATTTTTGAATCATTAAAATATGATGTGAATAACCATATTTATGATCTTTGTTCTTGAATTGTTAATTTAGGATGTGAAAAACCATGTTAAAGTATTTATGATTCAATAAGGGGATCGGAAAATTTTGTTTAAGTGTGTGGATTTATGAGGAGAATGGGATGACTGGATGGAATTGAATGGATGAATTATTTGTGCGATTTTAATTATATGTGAGTTTGATATTATGTTTATAATTCATGAGAATTATTATTGATGAAAGATGTTATAATTACGATATTGATGTTGCTTAAACAAAAGAAGATTTGATATGTAAATTAGATCGTGATTTATGTGCATTTTAATATAAACTAATTTTAGATTGTCGAATCATTAGAAATATGAAAGGTTGTGTGTGTCTTTTATGTTTCTTTATACATGATATACTTTTTGGTAAATGAACCTTTGATGAAAGTCAAGCTGACCTAGGCCTAGTTAACATAGTGGAATGAAACGCTATGGTGAGATGTCTTATGACCCTTGACAATTAGTCTTAGGTGTAAATTAAACAAAAGGTGTATCATTGAGCACGCACGAATGAAAAATATGTATATGAATGAAGAGAGAATCAAAAATACTAAGAAGATTATAAGTAAGACCTAAAGTAAAGTAAGTAAGTAAGTAAGAAGAAAGACACACGAAAGCGATAATGCATGTATGTGTTTTGCACCACTGGATACCATCAGAGGGTGAGAAGTATGCCAAAGTAAGTAAGCCGTCGTACCAGAAAATGTACTAAGCCGTCTGTGCCGGATAATATACGAATGGTGGTATCTTGGTAAAGTAAGGTATAGTAACCCTTTTCCTTATACAATAAAACGGTATTTTAAGTTATTACTAATGCATGTGAATATGTTGTTCATTAAACGATAAAGTATGAAGTATAAAAAGTAAGAAAAGTAAGAAAATAAGAAAAGAAAGAAATTGAGATAATGTACTTATTTGTTTCCGCACTCTGATTATGTATGTGAATTGATGTATGAATTTGTAAAATGCACGTTAATGTATGTTCATTATATTGTTCACTATGGTCTGTTATATACGTTGAGTAACTATTACTCAGTCGATGACTTTTGTTGTCGGCAGGTTCAGGTTTTGATATTTGTGCCCCCGAACTGTGGGAAGAAGAGGAATGCTTAGAAGAACCAGAGGATGATTATCCCGAGGAAGAACGAGATCTTGATCGTTGGCCCTACTGTTGAATTTAATTTATTAATAGTCAAATTTCAGGGAGACTTTAATTGACTTTATGGAGTTTCATGTTGGTTTAGTTTTGATTATGATCATAATGGATGATCAGGATTTATTATATTTCAATTCCAGTTATGGATTATGAATTTTATTGATGTCATTAATTGAAGAAATTTTCAGGTTCGTATTTTAGTATGCCTTAAATGTTTTTAACAGGATGATTTATTAAGTAAGTCACGTGCTAAGATCTCACATTCTCATAGGTGGGGTTTTGGGGCACGACAGAAGTGGTATCAAAGCTAAGGCATTAGGTCACCTAGGGCTAAGTGTCTTCTAAGTTGGAACTAGGGTTATTTTACTCTGGGTCTGACACCAGAATTGGTATCAGAGTAAAGACTTTAGGCCCGTATGGGATAGTATTAGGACCATGAGGATTAAGGAGATTTACCAAGATAGACAAATGGAAAGGGGGTACATTCATCCGGCCTATACCCTTTTTTGTTTGGATTTTTAGTTACCGGTCTCAGTGATGGGTAATATGAAAAGAGAGAGAGAATGCGAGTTTCTCCTTGTAACATACTCTTCCAGTTTGTTTGCATCAAAAGTTGGTAGATCATATTTTCTATGGTAGCACCATAAATAGTGCATATGACCATGCTAATGCATTATGTTCCTTAGGGTTTAGTATATTCGAAGAAAATCTGAAAGAATAGTATTTAAATTCGTTAAGGCTTAGGTTTAAAATTCATTATAAGTCTAAGTTAAGATTGTTCTCAAGTTAGACTTATGATTTGTTATTTATTTTCAAGACTTTCATCATGAGGCACAACAACCAAGGTTGTTACTATCTAATATAATTATTTTGAGTATGAAATCTCTATGATGATTGTAAATATGCTATTATATTATTATACTTGAAACATGATATGTTATATGAGATATGATTGTGCACCTGATTAAAACTCGTAGTTATGTTCGAGCTCCCAAAATGGCTTCTTCTACGCCATGGTGTTGCCACAACACTTTGACCAACTTGATGATTTTATTTCTCAACACTTGCTCCTTGTGATCTGTTATCTTCATCGGCTTTTCTTCAAAGGTCATATCATCATTCACATGATCAGCTCGTACTGAATGACATGTGACGGGTCAGGTACATATTTCCTCAGCATCGATATATGGAGCACATTATGTACCTTCTCCAGTTCTGGTGGTAATGCTAAACGGTAAGCTACACCTCCTACTTTAGCCAAAACCTCAAAGGGTCCAATGAACTAAGGACTGAATTTTCCCCGTTTTCTAAATCTCATGATCCCCTTTGATGGGGAAATCCTCAGAAAAACATGATCACCCACTCCAAACTCTAAGTCTCGATGCTTACCATCAGCAGAACTCTTTTGCCGGCTTTGTGCAGACAATAATCTCGTTCTAATTAACTCAATCTTCTTGGTTGTCTCCTCTACCAATTCAGATCCCAAAACCATATGCTCACCTATTTCAATCCGACATACTGGTGACCAACAACTTCTGCCATATAATGCCTCATACGGGGCCATTTAGAAATTTTCCTAGTAACTGTTGTTATATGCAAATTTGATCAATGGCAAGTGATCGTCCCAGTTTCCTCGAAAGTCCAGATTGCACGTGCACATCATATCTTCTAGAATTTGTATCGTATGCTCGAATTGCCCATCTGTCTGGAGGTGAAAAGCTGTACTCATGCTTAATCGCCTTCCTAAGGCTTTTTGTAAACTCTGCCAAAATCAGGAAGTGAAACGTGGATCGTGATCTGACACAATAGACACCGGTACTCCGTGCAACTTAACTATTTCTCGGATGTACAACTTGGACAGATTTTCCAAGGTGATGGTATCCTTGATGGCAAGGAAGTGGGATGACTTAGTCAGACGGTCCACTATTACCCAAACAGTGTCGTTTCCACTTCTTGTTTTGGGCAACCCTACTACGAAATTCATTGTGATATGCTCCCATTTCCATTCGGGGATGGGCAGTGATTGTAGTAATTCGGGTGGTCTTTGATGTTCGGCTTTCAATTGCTGACAAACCAAACCGCGAGATACATACTCGGCGATCTCCCTCTTCATGTTGTTCCACCAGTAATTGTTTTTCAAGTCATAGTACATTTTAATACCCCCAGGGTGTACCGCGAAACGAGATCAGTGTTCTTCATCAAGTAATTCTTTCTTCAATTCTGGGTTTCCTGGTACACAGATTCGGCTCCTAAATCGAAGTATTCCATCATCCGAGTCTTTAAAATCACCCCATTTTTCTTGAAGCATTTTGCCTCTGATAGATTTACTTTCTTCGTCTTCTAACTGTGCTTCTTGAATTTTCTGCAATAATACCGGCCTGACTTGAAGACTAGCCAACTTGACATCTTTTCCTTGGGATCCCAGACTTAGATTCCAATTTTTGAATTCTTCGATCATTTTCCATCTTTCTGCCCTCATATACGCCACTAATCCTATAGTCTTCCGACTTAGGGCATCCGCCACCACATTTCCTCTTCCTGGATGATATTGTATAACGTAATTGTAGTCTTTTAGGTATTCCATTCATCTCCTTTGCCACATGTTAAGTTCCTTTTGGGAGAATAAATATTTCAAACTCTTGTGGTCACTGTAGACCACCATCTTTTCCCTATAAAGATAGTGTCTCCAAATTTTTAGTGCAAAGACTACGGCTGCCAACTCAAGGTCATGTGTGGGATAATTTTTCTCGTGTACTTTTAACTATCTTGAACCATAAGCAATGAACTTCTTGTCTTGCATTAAGACACATCCCAGTCCTTTAAGCGAAGCATCACAATAAACTTCAAATCCTCTTTTCCCTGAGGGAGTCGTCAACACTGGAGCTGAAGTTAATCTACCTTACAATTCTTGAAAACTCCGCTCGTGCGCTACTGTCCATTCGAACTTGACATCTTTCTTAGTTAATTCGGTTAATGGAGCAACTATCTTAGAAAATCTCTTGACTAATCTTCTATAGTACTCGGCCAATCCAAGGAAACTTCGAACCTCAGTCACAGTGGTTGGCTTGTCCCAATCGGTTACTGCTTGAACCTTGGAGGGATCTACAGATATCCCATTCCTTGACACAATATGCCCAAGGAAGGCTACCTCTTCCATCCAAAATTCACACTTAGAGAATTTAGCTTACAATTGATTATCTCGCAAGGTTTGTAGCTTAACTCTCAAGTGTTTCTCATGTTTCTCCTGACTGGGTGAGTACACAAGTATATTGTCGATAAATACTACTATAAATTGATCCAAGTACGGTTTGAAAAGACAGTTCATCAACTTCATAAAAGCTGCAGGCGCATTAGTCAGTCCAAAAGGCATCACCAAAACTCGTAGTGGCCGTAACAAGTCCGAAAAGCTGTCTTCTAAATATCTTCATCATTAATCTTCAGTTAGAGATAGTTTGACCTTAGGTCTATCTTGGAGAATACCTGTGCTCCCTGTTCTGATCAAACAGATCATCTATTTTGGGGAGGGGGTATCTGTTCTTGATTGTTGCTTGATTCAGTAAACGATAATCAATACATAATTGCATACTCCCATCTTTCTTTTTGACAAATAGTACTGGTGCTCCCCAAGGTGAAGTAATAGGGTGAATCAGACCCTTATCCAATAGATCTTGTAATTAGATTTTTAATTCTTGAAGTTCCATTGGAGCCATTCGATATGGTGTCTTGGATATCGGGGCCACACCTGGTGTGATATCAATGGCGAAATCAATTTCTCTAGTGGAAGGGAGTCCTGGTAGTTCCTCTGGAAATACATCTTGAAACTTCTTTACCACTGGGGTATTATATATTGTAATATCATCATCTTTATCCACTATTATCGAGGCTAAGTACCCTTTACACCCTTTTCCCAATAGGTGGCAAGCCTTAATTGTTGAGATCAACTTGGGTTTCGAACCTCTGGCAATCCCTTGCATTTCAAATTATGGAATGCTTAGAATTCGAAAGGATACCTTCTTAGCACTACAATCTACCACTGCATGGTAGTTAACTAACCAATCCATCCCTAAAATGATTTCGTAATCCTTCATATCCTGATGGTGCAACTATCGTAAACAGTTTTAGTGCACAAAACTTTTCCTGATGGTGTAGAGATTGACATCATGTGTTTGAGTGTATTAGGCTTAATTCCTAAGTTCTTAGCAAAATGCGTAGATACAAAGGAATGCGTAGCACCAGTATCAATCAAAGCATATGCAAGCATTTGAAATATCAAGATTTTACCTTCAATGACGCCTTCATTCTCCTGGGCTTCCTCCTGAGTAATGGCGAAGACTTACCCCTTTCCACCCTCGATGACCAATGGTTGCGATTGGGGATAGTCTCTTTTGAAGTGCCCAGGTTTCCCGCACTGGTAGCAGTTTCTTGGTCTGCTGCAGTCCTTGGCCAGGTGGGCTTGGCCGCATTGCTTGCGCATCGGTCCTGATCCAGATAACGATCCTCTGCCTCTGGTCTCCTTAAACTTTCTTTTTCCGATAAATCAGTTATTACTCTTTCCATCCCATGGTCTTCCCATAGGCCCTTTTCCTTTGCCAGCACTTATTGGGGTCATTTCATCGTGAACCCTTTCTACTCTCAATGCTCTTTCAAGTAGTTCGGAAAATGATGTGAATCTCTGGGCTGCTAGTTTCCACCTGATGGCTGGCTTCAACCCTTCCTCAAATTTCTCCACTCTCCATTGTTCATCCTCTACGAACCTGACTGGGAATCGGGAGAGTTGATTGAACCTCTGTTCGCACTCGTTTACTGACATATTTCCCTGTGTCAACTGAAGAAACTCCATCTCCTTCTTCTTCTTCATGGTTGCTAAGAAATACCGCTCATAAAACAAGTCTGTGAACTTTGTCCAATTCATTGGTTTCTGATGTTCTGGGACCGTTCGCTCGATAGTAGTCCACCAATGCTCGGCTTCTCCTTCGAGCATAAAAATTGTGAGTTCCGGTTTGACCTCTTCTAGGCAAGAAATGGCCCTAAAAATTTTCTCTAGTCCCCTTATCCAACTCTCCGCTTTCAACAGGTCAGTAGTCCCGGTGAAGGCTACTGGTCCGAGTCTCTTGAACTTCTCCAACTTATTCCCATTTCCGTGCTCCGAGACTGTGACAATGGGAATACGATTACCATTATGGCTTGCATTTTGAGTTTGTTGTTGTATCAGGTTGGCTAAGGCTGAGATTGCTTCAAAAGCTCCAGCTAGGGTATTCTCAGGTGCACGACGAGGCAGCATGATTGTCCTATATTAGGAAACAACATCCTTGTTACCAATTTGAATTCAAAGAATGTACTAAAAACTTTAGTGCCCAAAATACTTCCATTTCATTTCATATTCCATAAACGTATACATAATCTAATCCCCAAAAAGTTGTTATTCACTAAATGTTGTTATTACTATGTTAAGATTGTATACAAAAAGAAGACCGACTAAGACATCTCCTAACCCCAAAATACTATAAAGATGTACTTCGGTCTTCCCCACCCAAAGTTTCTAGCCTAAGGCATATCATGCCTAATTTCCTTCGACTATATCAGGGTTATCTTCAACCTCATCTTGAGGTCTTCTTCTAATTCAATGTGCCACTTACGAGCCTCCACAAGCGCACGATATTTCCGTACTGACGTATGTGGTAAGGGTTGGACAGCTTTTAGGTGTACGGTGCGGTACACTTGCCATCCCTAGTGGCGTCATGCTTTTATTGTCGTTACCCACGTAAGAATATCCAAATCTCTTTTTGACATGGTCCAAATCGTTTTCGCCATTTCCTACACATGCACACAATTCCCAAATCACTATCTGATTTCGAAATATGTGATGTATAGTAGCATCTCAAACTACAAAACTAGGATCGATTTCTAACGATATTTTATTTGTCAAGTATGATTTGTTATGATGGTTATTGCTTTAGCTCTGATACCAACTGTGACGCCCTGAACCCGCGTATTAGGAAATTATGTTCTAAGACGCACGTCCATTCGTCATTAACACACAACGGAAGACTTATGTCCGCCAAAAGTGCGGGAAATTTTAAACTTTATATCAAGAGCTTAAAAGCAATTAAAATTGGTCATCACAATAATCATCACATCCAAAACAAATACATGTATTAAGTATCATTAAGCCTTTTACAAAAAGAGGCGCCTATCATACGCCATATATAATCTTTTACAATTTTCTCACATATTCTCCTAAGTCCAGAGTCAACAAACTATGACATCTTGATTTGTTGACATGAGATATCAGTGAGCTATGAGGCTCAGCAAAATTCTCAATCCTTCTAACTATATTCCATGCATCATTGCTAATAGTAACATAAAAGATTAGCAGTTCAAGTTATATTAACAAGTTAACAATTGCATGGGCAGTGATAGAGCAGTAATAATATCAAGAAACATAACCGCATAAGTCCTAGCTTATCAATTCACACAAGTTTCATTCATATGACAACCCATGGTCATTCAAGACCAAACCTTAATCCATTTACGACCATACCCAGAGTCATTCAAACTCAATACAACCCTAGACCCGTAGACCCAGTATGACGTTGAATCTGTAGACTCACTCCAAACCCCGGGACTTCGCCCGGTAGGACTAATTGTCCAAAATTAAGTCGACTTCAACACATTTACTATGTGGTCATCGTCTCTTCTGATCATCAGTCATGGAGGGACCCTGGTGCTCTACGGACGCCGTCTCTCCTTAACAAGTCAATGGAGGCACCCCAGTCCTTACTGGACACCGTCTCTCCTGACCCAACCAACTGGAGGCACCCTGACTATACACCATAACATGTTAAGTCACTTAAATGAAAACACTGGAATATCGACATCTTCTGACCTAGTCAATAGAGGAACCCAGGGCCTTACTGGACACCGTCTCTCCTGCCTACGACCATGGATGAACCTCAACCAATGGACACCAACTATGACACATACTCCTATGTTTTAGAAATAGGGAATCCCCAATTAACCCAAGCCAAGCTTGGATAATTGAAAACAATGGGCCTCGCGCCCCACAGATCAAAGTTCAAACCAATAGTTCCGATTAGGAACCCATTCGGCCAATGGATCCCTTCATCGCCCTTCACACAACAAAAATACTTGACATACGTAGTTGGGCCTCGAACCCCACAGACCAAGGTCTGAGACTAAGACATTCCGATTTGGAACCTTACCTATGCATTACAATTTTTATAAAAGAGTGATGATGGTTTCCTTCCAAACCAATCCAAGTATGGAAAAATCTAGACATGACAAATTTTCCTTTTTTACAAACATGTAGAGAGCTTCTTTTCAATATAACACAAAAATGGATTAGCACCGATATACTAACCAATCATTTATAGATTTTTCATCACTAATATACTACTAAATTATTTACATTGCAGATTTTTACAAGGTGTATTCAAGGGTTCCATATCCATCCAAAGTATGCATAGAATTCATAGTATTTGTAGATTTTTCATATTTGCAGAATTTTTACTTTTCCATCTAGTCAAAACACGTATTAACAAGAGCATGTGCAGATTTTTCATTTTCAAGCTCATCAATAGCATGTATTAATAAGGTATGTACAGATTTTATGTTTTCCAACTCATCAAGGCATGTATTAATAAGAGCATTTGCATATTTTCATTTCGAAGCTCATCAATAGCATGGATTAGCAAGGTATGTACATATTTTTCATTTCCTAACTCATCAAAGCATGTATTATCATGAGTATATGCAGATTTTTATTTTCAAACTCATCAAAGTATGAATTAAATAAAGCATGTGCAGAATTTTATTTTTAAACTTATCGAAGCATGGATTGAACACATCATGTGCAGATTTTCCACTTTCAAACTCCATCAAAGAATGGATTAAATAAAGCATGTATAGAATTTTATTTTTAAACTCATCAAAGCATGGATTGAATACGGCGTGTGCAGATTTTTCATTTTCCAACTCATCAAAGTATGTATTATCATGAGCATGTGTAGATTTGCTTTTTGTTTTTTTTTCCATTTTCCATTTTCCATTTTCCAACCATTGTTCTTAATACCCATCTTTGGGTTCCACGAGGGCCTAAAAGCCCTTATAACATTTATACCCTTTTTTTTTCCATAACATAAAGGTTTTGAAAGCAAGATCATTATTTTCCTCTATTATTTATTTATTTATTTTAAACCATTTTCTAATGAGTTCATATAACCATCCATAACTTGATTTTTAACATATAAGCATAGAAAAGGGAAGTCAACAAAAGTAAGGTTATTCTTTTAAAATCCTTTCTCTAAACTCATTTTATAAAAACAAGATCAACTGAGTTCAATCTATTTATTCCAACCAAGGTATATCCTAAGAAATCCATGACAACTTCAACAAGTTTATCATTTCAAGGCATAGAAGATAGAGGAGAAGGAAAGAGATCTTCACATTCTCCTTAAGCTAAAGTCTCTGGAAAATGGTAGCATATGGCGTGAGCACGGTGAGCACCACCTCTCCTCCTTTCCTTCTTCTTCCTTTCCTTCCTTTTTCTTTCTTGCTCTCTCTCTCTCTCTCCCTTGGATTTTCATGAGACCCTCCCCCAAAAAGGGGGTGTGTGTGCATAAGAGAGAAAGAGAGGGAGAGGGTGACGTGTGGGAGTGAGGGAGAGGTGAGGGATGAGAGAATGAGATGATGGGGGGTGGTGAGGTGTCATGCAACCATACCCCTCTCATTGACTTTTTTTCTTTTCTTTTCTTTTTGAAATTAGTCATTCACCCATCATCATTGTACCTTATGTACTTTGAGAAGTTAGCCCATCACCTCCTTGTACCTTAAGTACTTGGCTTGACTTAACCATGGCTAAAGTCTCTTGTTAAACCTCAATATTATTAATTTAATTTAATTTGATTGGCCTAATTAAGGGTCCAAATTATTTTAATATTAATCTTTTAATTAATTATGCTAATTAACAAAGATCAAGGCCACAAATTTTATTTTAAAATTCTGGGTTGTGACATTTCAGGTAGAGTGAAACTGGGTGTTTCTTCCGTGATCGGTACTTCAGTTAAGACTGCGTCTAAGGCTGCTGCTTCTGCGAGAATTGCAGTCATAGAGCGAGTCATGGGTCGGCTCATGCAATTGAAAAGAATGCAACTGCTAAGCATGAATGTGCATGATTTGCAGGAAAGAAGATGCTGAAAAGATTTTTCATTAATGCATGCTTGGTGAGTACAGGACTGTGCGACTCAAAAAGAAAAAGACTCGATCCTAGGTAGGGTCGTCAAGGATAGCAAAGTCAAGTGGTCGGGGCACACTGTTGAGGTCCATGATTTGCTGTTGGAGGGATGTGACCTCAACCTCCATGTTATCAATTATTTTAGCAGCATTGAACATTCGGGATCCAAAATGTCAGATCCGGGCGGTCATCTCAATTTTTGCACTGTCTAGTTGTTCTTGGTAGAAATACAGTTGAGCCCTGATGATGGCTGTCTCTCTGGTGTTGCCTCTACGTATCTTCTGGAGAGATCAGATTGTCTGCTTGAACTGCTTGATATGTCCCTACATTGCTTGAAGTTCATGGTCCCGCTCTGCTTCCTGCTGCCCGAATGTCTGTTGGGCTCTCCGTAGCCTTTTTTCCTTCTCCTGGATCTGTAACTATTTCTCCAAGAATGCATCTCTCCAGGGAACCACCATCTCAGCTATGAGAATGGTTCCTTTTGATGGTGCTGAAATTGGTGTGGCCAGTTCCCTTGGTAGGCATACTGGATGGAATGTCAAAGTGTTCCATCTAAAGTAGGTATGCTGAATCTGTTGGTGGTCCTGCTGTAACCACAAAGTCTGCCCACTGATCTTTTCTGAAGCTTCTCTAATTTGCCTGGAAGTGCCTGGTAAGGCACGCGGAGTGCATATTAAAGTCAATACAATTATTTCCCAGATTGTCTACTACCAGGATACATTGAGGGAGTCTAAATTGGTGGAGGACTTAGAGTGGTACATATATTGTCGAGCCGGTTAGACCAATGAGGATCATCCACAGTCTTCCTGTTAACATTTCTATGTGATCTGCTCCTCTGTCAGGTTTTGGAGAAGCTGATAGAGAGTTTTGACATCTGTAGACACAATTTGAACTTGATTATGAGAAATCTTCCTGGGTAGACTGTAAGCTTCATGGAGATCGACAGGTATTGAGATGATTGTAGGCAGGTGTCCTACTAACCATAGGTGCAACAGTGGTACATTGACATGGATAATGCCCTTTCGGTAGTCTCTGGCTCGACTGAGATCCCTGAGAAGTTCTGCGAGGATGATTGGGACAACTATTCTTGAACTGTACATGTCTTCAATAACCCATACCAGTATTGAGTCGGTAAGGGTGCGACATTTTGGGAAGACCAACTGAGACATGATTATCAGTGCAAAGGCGTTGAGATTGGGTAGTTCCACTATTATGGTATCAGGGTTTCATTTACGACTGTACTGATCCTCAAGATAGCTTACGGGTATCCTATCATAAGAGTTATTAGGACCGTGCTCCAAGCAAACAGGCTTGATATGCCAAAACTTTAAGAGGTCTGCCTTCTATATTGTCTTGTAGCGTGGTACTATGGCTTCGCCTTCCATGCTTAAACCTAGAATGCGTTGGATTTCTTCCAATATTGGACATAGTTTGTTCTTACCAAAATGGAATACCATGTAGAATGAGTTCCAACACTAGATAACGACATTTATGATTCACCAATCTGGTTTAACCATGGATAGGTCTAAGATGGACCCTATATTATAGTACTAAGACCAAGTGAAACAATGACTAGGAGTGAGGGCTTCAATAATTTTTTGGAAGTTTTCATAACATGCCGCCTGAGAGGTCAAATGCACGGGCCGTGATTGTTGAACTATTGACTTAACGATCCCCTGAAGGTCCTATCATCTACTTGGATAAAGACAGACTCTGTGTAAGTGTGCTGTGTATGGCAGATGCAAATGTAAAGATGCTAATGATGATTATTATTTTTTGATTTTGATTGGGTGTGACAAGGCACATGTGATCTGATAGAGCAGTCGGAAAGATATCCGGTATGTTTTACCCAGGTTTTTGGGAATCGGGGGTCTATCAGGTCAAGGCTGAGGATAGGTCTTATAAAGACTTGTCCGCCTGGGATTTGAACCACGTATGCAATGTCGGGACACAGGATCGGGTGTGTTTGATTACAAGCACAAGTATGGCTCATTACATGCCCCTGGGTAGGTGCTTACCTAGGTAAGAGTGCCTTGATAGTCAACAATGATTGGGGATATGTATAGAGTGCAAATAAATTAGGGCTTAAAGTATCCCTCCAGGTGGGCTGCTTGTAGACTATACCTTAACCTATTCTATATACTGAATGCAATGCAGGTGTTCCTAAAAGGATTAGGATCACTTAACACTGTATATGCGACTCCCCGGTATAGAATATACATGAAAATGAACGATTGGCATAAGCGGGAGCGTTCAGAATCCTTCCTGAAGAATAATCATCTAACATGTGTAACTTCGTGGACCTCCAAGACTGTTAAGCTTCTAACACTGAGGATATTCATCCAACAGCCGTAAGCGTATTAAGCCTATCTATTGGGTTTTTATAGGTCATTACACTACTATGATATATATGATATGCACAGTACAAAATACACCCAAAAGAGGTGAAATAATTAGTATTAGGCTAAATACTTAGGCATTTGAATAATTTTGAGGTTTATTTGGCTTAAACCTAGGTTCCAGGTTGAACCTTAATACTAATTCCCCAGTGGAGTAGCCAGAACTGTGAGTACAAATTTTATACCCACTGATTTTTTTATTAAGAGTCGTCACTTATTAATTCTGAGGGATAAGTCTCGAATATGGATAAAGTCTTATGGTATGCATGAGAGTCTAAGAGGTTCGATTAAGTCCTAAGGAAGGTATTAAGCACCCTGAGACCCCCATTTTACAATGGTTACCTACTTCCTAGGTATAAGCCAAATTAATGTTAAAGTTTATTCAAATGCCTAAGTTTTAGATTATACTAATCTAAGAAAGGAAAAATCCTACCTAGAGTCGAACCTAGGTTGGGTTGCCTACGTACTCACATATAGTGAGATCAGACCGAATGTAGTTCTGACATATGAGCCCATGCCAAGGGTAGGGGAGTGTGTGTGTACCTGGGTGGCTAGGGCTTAGTCTGGGGACTAAGGTTTGGTTGAATAAGTTGGTCAAGTGCATGGTATTTGGGCCCGGAGACCAAGGGATAGGCCCAGTAGGCCAAGATTGGGCCCAATGGCCAAGGATAAGCCAAGATGCTAAGGGTTTGGGCCCGGAGGCCAAGAGATGGGCCTAGTAGACTAAGATTGGGCCCGATAGGCTAATGTTTTAGTCCGGTAGACTAAGGTTGGGCTCAGTAAGCTAGGGTATGGGCTCGGAGGCCAAGGTTATGGGCTCGGAGGCTAAAGGTTGGGCTCGGAGGCTAAGGTTACTTAACCGGAGTTAAAAGAAGAGTTAACTATGGTTAGAGTTGCTAACCATGGTTAAAAAGGGTCCAATGTCATGCTTTTGGTCTATTTTGCTTTTTTCAGATTTTTAGGGATTTTTTCCAAGGTTAAATAGTTTTAACCATGGTTAAAAGTTAGTCGGGGTTAAGTTTAACACCAGTTAAGGGTCTGGTTCGGTCAAGGGTGGGCCCAGGTAGCATGGTAGGGCCTAGAATGGCCTCCTACCAGGTATGGGCCTTACAAGTCCATTGTTTTATAAAAACAGTGGGATTAACAGTAGAATAACCACCGCCAATCCCATTTCTTCATAAAATGGGATTGGCGGTAGAATAACTACCGCTATTGTCACTGTTTTCCAGAATAGTGGTTTTACAATCATGGCAAAGGTTGGGGATGATGCCCAAGGGGTCCTGGACCCATGAGGGTATTCAGGGGACTTGTCACAAGTCCTGGGCCTGGTCTAAGCCCTGGGCCTAGCCTGGATTGGATCCACAATGGTTGTTTTAACATTTAATCAGAAATTCCAGAATGTAGTAGAGTGTTTACTGATATTCTGGACAGTTTTTATTTTTGTTGATTTTAACCATGGTTAGGCTAACTAGGAAAGCCTGGAAGGACCAGGGACAATTAGGTGAGGTCTTAGGGACCTATGGCTCAACCTAAAGAGACTTAGAGCTACTACAATGGGAAAGCCTAAAAATGGCGGTACTGTGTTTACCGCAATTTCTGGATTTTTCCAGAATTTGAATTTTCCCAATAGCCCCTGTAATGCTATGCTTCCAGGGAATTCTTCATGGGTTGGAGGTTCCCCAGGAGCTTAGGAGAAGGACCTTAAGGACTACTAACCTGGATAGGCAGCATGGCCATGGACTCTACCCTTGAGAGGGTCCCCATGCCTACGAAGGAGGCAGGGGACCTTTGTCCTTGGGTTGATATTGAAATCAAAGTCCCCTGGAGTAGGACCAGGGGCTCACAATGATTTTAAAAGAGAACAGAAGGGTAGGGAGGGCCTTATCCTGCTGGACCGCCTGTAATGGTGGTGGCGATGGCAAAGGTGGTGATGCTTCGCTTGGAGAGTCCTTCCTTCTAATGAGGACAGTCTGGGCCTCTTCTCTTCGGATACAGGTCTCCTTCTGGATTGCATCTCGCAAGCACAATACTCTAGGATTCTAAATTCGGAGAGAGTTTTTCCTTAGGATTTTTCAGTGAGGAGGAATGGTTGGGGAGACCTCTAATTTATAGGCAAGGGTCCTAGGGACATGGAGGTCAATAGGATGAGGGTAGGCGGAGGTCTCAGACGCGTGGGAGGCTTGCCAAGGGTGTGCTTGAGGCACTGGAGGGGGTAGAGTTTGCATAAACTACAAACTCCAGTTGCGGTAATTCTAGTACCGCCATTCCCCTATAAAGCAAAATGATAAATGATGGTAGAAACTCTACCGTCATTTCTAGAATTTTTCAAAAACAGGGTCTGGCCTGTGTTTAATGCTCATGCACACGGTATGGATTTTACCACAAAAGGAATGTCAGTAATTGGATTGCTGACATTCTTAGATTTCTGAATTTTGGGCCCCCCTCCTAGGGCTTGGCTTAGGTCCTGGGCCAATGCTTGGGCCCAAAGGCTGTTTGTCTACGGATTTAGGCCCTAGGAGCCTTGGGTAGGTGCTGCATGGGCCTTGGGACCATGCCTTAGGTTTGTAGGGTTGGGGTTAGGCTAGGACTAGCTAGGGTTTGTCTAGGGCTTAGTTAGGGTTGACCTAAGGTTTAACTAGGGTTAGACCTAGGATTGACTTAGGGTAGACTTATGGTTAGACCTAGGGTTTACTTATGGTTTAGTTTAGGGTTTAACTGGGGTTATCCTAGGGTTTGATCCTTAGATTGACTCAAGGTTGACCTAGTGTTTAATTGAGATTAACCATGGTTAAAAGCCTAACTATGATTAAAGGGGCGGGGGGGGGTGTAAGAATCGGGAGCTTACAAGGGAATTAAGATATTTTTAAGAGAAGTCTTCTTCTCTAAGAAACCCTGGTTTTCATTAAAAAATAAAAAATAAAAACCTTCTCCAAAGAGAGTTTTTAGTAGTAGAAAAGAATTTCAATATTCTTAATGGAAAATGTCAATTCATCATGTGTTCTTGATTGTTCCATTCAATGTTTTAAAACCCAGACCGGACACTAACCCGGTCAAGGGGGCGGGTTGGTCCAAACCGGTCGGACCGTCGGGTCAATCGGGTTGACCCAATGACATTAAGTAATGCCATAAAAATATTTAATATTAATATTTTCTTTCTTATTTCAAGATTTGGTTCGAGAGATATAATTTTTTGGGTGATTCAAGAGATTAAAATAATACATAACTTAAATAAGAAAGAAGCTAACATGTTGATTAACAAGAAAGTTCATCATTGCACAATTCTAACAAAAAAATGAACATAGTCAACTCCTATCAATCAAAAATAAAAGCATAATCCAGGTCTTATCTAAGCTACGAAAAACAGCAGTCTATTTACATAAAATAAAGTATCCAATTATGTTGCATAAAATAAAGTATCAAACTATGTTATCCTTTTCCTGAAATCCTAAAAACTAGTTTATGGTTGACCAAGTCCTCTAAAATTATCCAACATATATGAATCCTTCAAATCAAAAAAAAAAAAAGAATGGTTTTGATCTCACCTCATTGATTTTTCAGTTTTCTCTATCTCCAATCTCCTCTTTTTCTTACGTAGTCTTTGTTTTTTCTCTAGGGTTTTGTTTTAAAACTCTTATTTTTGATTAATATATTATATTTTGGAATAAATATGACAAAAAATACATTTTTCTATGACCCGGGCGGTTCACCAAAAACGACCGGGTCGACTGGGTCACGCCGGTTTGAACGGTTTTCACTGGGTCACCCCGGGTTTGGTATTCAGCCCATCAAGAGACCAACCCAACCCACTATGGTAACCGGGTGACGGGTTAACCGGTTCGACCCACCGGTCCGGTCCGGGTTTTAAAACACTGGTTCCATTTACTCTCTCTCTAACCATTTCCATTGTTTCTTCTATTGATCTCTTTTAATTTGCTCTTTTAGGAAACCTCGGAAACAATAGTCAATACAATACTAGATCTGAGCAACTTCAGGATTGTAGATCACCCAGAAACACTCAAGGAGAAGTTTGTAGATGAAGGAATAGAGTTCCAGCTCTGCAAAACTTCGAATCCTCAGATTCAACAATGGGGAACTGTTGCAAGACATATATAACGGGATTGATCTTAAGAGAGACCACACGGAAGAAGTGGTGTATGTACTCTTCTACTAGGCTTACCATTATCTTCCTCCTTAAGTGGCGTAAGAACTCTTTCAGAGCATTTCCTAGCAGCCTCACCAAATTTTACTCACCAAAATAGCCAAAACTCACAAAAAGTTATTTTGGTGAGCCACTTTTTTAAAACACTCCTAACACCCTCACAATTTTAACAAAAAAATGAGAGAGAAATAATATTTTATTATCTGTGTGGGAAAATGAAAAAGGAAGGGAGAGAGTAACATTATTTTATTGTTTGTGTGGGACCACAATAAAAGAAGGGAGAAAGAAACCTTTATTTTATTATTTGTGTGGGCCCACAAAAAAGGAGGAAAATAGAAAGTTTAGTTTTGGTAAGTATATAGTAATTCACCAAACTTGGTGAATACCGTACATTCACCAAACCCAAATCTTTATTTTACTGAGTTTTGGTTGAGGTTATTTTGGTGAGGCTGCTAGGCTCTTATTAGGGCTTACCATTATATTCCTCCCTAATTATATTCCTCCCTAATTTCAAACATACTGGATGTGACTAGCCAACTATATGGAAGTCAGCAACCTTACCTAATCGTCGACACACCACCATTATTTCCGACCATATCTTCTAACCATCCAATGAAAAGGCACATTAGTGGACAGAATCAGTGCGCTTCGTCAATGATGTGCTAAAGAGCAAATACATGTATTTCTTTGCCTCGATTTCCTCGTGACCCCACCAAGGCTGCTAGCAAGTCGGTCATGGTTAGTCAGCAACAAGACCAATCCCTCTTCTCGCTCGGTGGACTTGTGTTGGGTTAAAAATATTAATCCTAAGCGTTAGAGAATCTTAACTTCAGTTAAAAAAAATATATATTTAAAAAATAACACATGTTAAGTTCGAGGAGGGGAAAGATGCCACTCCTCAGTCCACCAAATGGAGGGGAGGGACGAATAATTTTTCAATAGGTAGCTAGGTGTTAGATAACACCAAACGGCCATATAAAAATGTTTATTGTAATTTTTTTCAAAATATACGAAACTTGGTGAGACTAAACTACCCTTCTTCTTTTTATGTTTTTCTATTTGGGATGGTGGAATACAAAATCAAAACTAGTGTATATGACAAGGGCAATGCTAACTACATTTTTTTATTAACCTTACTTTCCTCAAGTATAAGATCCGCTCACCCCTCACCCCTCACCCCCTAGACAAAAAATACTTCACATATACTCACCTAATCATGTTTACTATAGTAAACCATTACTTGGGCCCTATCCTTGCTCCGGGTGTGATGAAAACCTTGACTTAATGTACAAAACAAGCGTCTTTTTTATCTACCAGAAGTCTACGTTTTGAAATGATTAACTCCCAAGCAAAATAAAAATAATATAATAACGTGTAGATTTGGAGATGCATACTCGATCATTTCTTATATGTAACGGGATGAATGAAAGACCTTTCTCCTACCTGTGAGAGAGAGAGAGAGAGATGACTAAAAGCAAAGTCCTTATAGTTGGGGGTACAGGGTACTTAGGGAGGAGGATAGTAAAAGCGAGCTTAGCTCATGGTCACCAAACTTACGTCCTCCATCGGCCGGAGATCGGAGTCGACATTGAGAAGCTGCAGATGCTGTTGTCATTCAAGGAGCAAGGCGCACACCTTGTGGAGGGATCGTTTAACGACCATCAGAGCCTTGTGGATGCCGTAAAACTAGTTGATGTTGTCATTTGTACCATCTCCGGCGTTCACATCAGGAGCCACCACATCCTCCTACAACTTAAGCTTGTCGATGCCATCAAACAAGCCGGAAATATCAAGGTACGTTAACGTCTTCTTTGTGATCTGATTGTGGGCTTCGTGATTTTTCTTAAGGGGAAAATACATTTACCCCCTGAGGTAGCCATGTGTCTTTCTTGACACCCCTTAAATGGGATTAGATTCACCCACCCCTATCCATCCTTGGTTTTTTTTTTCTAAATATTAATTCTTTTTAAAAAATTTAATAATTGTTTTTAAGACTTTTTAAATATAAAAATATTTTTAAAAATAATTAATATTTAGAAAAAAAAATCAAGGATAGACAGGTGAACCTTAGGGGTGGCCACGTGTCCTTTTTTACACCCCTTGAAGTAGCCATTTGTCTCTTTTGACACCCCTTAACTGTGGTTAAGATTCACCCACCCAGGGTTCACTCACCCATCATTGTTTTTTTTTTTTAATATTAATTGTTTTTTTTTAAATTAATTCTTTTTTAAAATTTAAAAACTGTTTTTAAGGCCTTTTTAATATTAAAATATTTTTAAATAATACCAAGGATTGGCGGGTGAACCCTTAAGGTGGCCACGTGTCCTTTTTGACACCCTGAGGTTGCCACGTGTCCTTTTTGACACCCCTTGAATAGGGTCAAATTCACCCACCCCTAGGGTTCACTCGCCCATCCTTGGTTTTTTTCTTCTAAATATTAATTATTTTTTAAATATTTTAATATTAAAAAAGTCTTTAAAACAATTATTAAATTTTTTTAAAAAAAATTAATATTTAAGGGTGAATCTAACCCCAATTAAGGGGTGACAAAAAGGACACGTGGCTACCTCAAGGGGTGTCAAGAAGGACATGTGGCCACCTCAAGGGGTGTCAAAAAGGACACGTGGCCACCTTAAAGGGATGTCAAGAAGGACACGTGGCCACCTCAAGGGTGTCAAAAAGGACACGTAGCCACCACAACGGGTGTCAAAAAGGACACGTGGTCACCCTAGAGGATTTGATTTCATTAAAAAAGAATGGACAATTTCGTAAATAAAAAAAACATAGGAATCTAACCCCATTAAAGGTGTCAAGAAGGACACGTGGCCACCTCAAGGGTGTCAAAAAGGACACGTAGCCACCACAACGGGTGTCAAAAAGGACACGTGGTCACCCTAGAGGATTTGATTTCATTAAAAAAGAATGGACAATTTCGTAAATAAAAAAAACATAGGAATCTAACCCCATTAAAGGTGTCAAGAAGGACACGTGGCCACCTCAAGGGGTGTCAAAAAGGACACGTGGTCACCCTAGAAGATTTGATTTCATTCAAAAAGAAGGGACAATTTCATAAATAAAAAAATAGAAAATGACAACTTTAGAAAAAGTATTTTTTGTAATTCATATCATTCTAACCCATTGACATCATCATTCTATCAATTGATTAACAGTCAACTATTGGAAGGGGTGTTAGTGTCAATGTTTTCAAAAGTATGGGTAGTTAATGTATTTTCGGAAACCTGAAGGGGTCTATGTGTATTTTAGTCAAACCTCGGTGGGGGGGGGGGTAAATGTATTTTCCCTTTTCTTAATTATTGATCTGCATTCTATCCAATCCCGGGGCTCTCATTTTCTTATTCAAACTCATATTTAAATGTTCTAAAAGATCTGTCGAAGTGGGAAAATTCATTTTCTTTTACCCTATGTTTGGTTGTCGAGAAAATAAGTAAAAACATGGAAAAGAAAAGAAAATTAGACAAAACACAACCAAAAATTGTATTAAGAATCCAAAATTTTCTTTTCTTTTCCATGTTATCATCAATTTTCTCAGCAACCAAACATAGCGTTACAGTCCGGTAGTAATATTCCTCTCCTAGTATAATAGCCATTCGGCTACGGCAGGGCTTGTTTGATTAGGTAATAGGAAAAACTACATACATCAATTTAATTTGTGTTATTAAAAGTGGTGATTAAGGTTTTCCATTGTTTTGGATTACCTTATTATTACTTTTTGTCATGGATTCTATTTCCAAATCTAAGGCATCCACCCATTGTGATGCCCCCTCTTGAATGCTCACCAACTTTGGTAACCATTTAAGAGAGACTGCATGTATCATAGGATGATGCTAGGGGCTGCATGTATCCTAAATTGTAATTCCTTTTGGTTTTTGGTGTTCAAGTCGGCCTCAGCTTTCTCTGTTAGAAAAAAAAAAGACTATGTAAATGTTTCAATAGGCTCATTAGAGCATGACGCCCCTTTAAGATTATGTGGCAATTATTATTATTATTATTTTTTGGTCACCATGTGACAATTATTTTAAACACCAATGTTTATTTAAGGCCAAAAGAACCATTAAACTTAAGAGAGATTTCTTGAAAGCCTAAACGAGGAGGGGACTATTCCTCCTCAGCCTTACAAGCACCTTCGAACTTTGGTTAACAAGTTTTAATAAATATTTCTTTTAAAAAATATGGAAAGAAAATGCATTGAGAATCTTGCCACGTTTTACACAAGACACGGAGGGCGCTCAAACATGAGATTCGATCACAATTTATTGCGATTGAATTCAAGAGATGTTTCGCTTGCATACTGGAGGAGAAAAAATAAACGGGGAGTTCAAATTCAATTTTTTCCCTCCAATACTCAAGAGACACATATGATTGAACTCTCTCCTAAGTTCAATTGGAATTGACTGTGATCGGATCTCCTCAATCATATAATGTGTGTGTCACATGTATATATTATTTTAAAAATCAAATATTTATATATGATTGATAAATGTCAATGAATACATAAATTAAGACCGAATAAGTAATAGAGATTAATTTTCATGGGGAATTCTGCATCATGCGGAGCTCCCTTTTTACACTACAGATTTGCCATCCGGTAGTGTAAAAAGAGAGCTCCGCATGATGCAGAGCTCCCCATGATATTTAAACCGTAAGTAATAACATTCTTAGCCAACCTTGTGTGTACATATAGGCAAAAGATTGTCATGGTTTCGGGCTTCCACACATTAAGCGACATGTGATGGATAAGTCATTTCATTGTCTTCCATGATTTTGATTTTTTCACACATTATATTGTTGGACATATATGCCCTCGAAAGCCAATAAGAGATTTTTCTATGTTGATTAGACAAACATCATATTCACACAACCAACTATAAAGGGTATTTATATTAATTACTGTCTCATATGATGAAGACATAAAGTTCCATAGGTAACATTGTAGGAAAATCATGCAAAGGTTGCGAGGAGATATGATTTTCCGGTTCCTTGTAAACCTAATATTGTTCGAAGCCTCTAGAGTACTGGTTGGGCGCCGTACTTCATCATGGCTTGCACATGTGTAGTTCTATGAGATAGTGTGATGAATCTCATTCACAGAGAGTGGTGACTCTTGACTAACATGTGAGTATATGTAGCAAGTACATAATACTGAACGGGGTCACTAGTGGATACCCTATGAAATACACTGTCAGATTGTATTAGGGTTATCCATTTGAAAAATTGTCCTTAGACCTGAGAGGTTAATATTTTCTCAGACATTTGTCTATATGGCTTTGATGTGTCAATCGGCAATGTCCAATACACAGGACTAACTCTGGGTATGTTGGGTCATGTACACTATGATTGGAGAAGTGTGTAAACACTCAATAAGGAATCCACAACTCCTTAATTGGAGATAATGATATCAAGGTGATACTTGTTGAACTAAACTGTTAAATCCAGTACTGGTGCTTTTCGGTAAAATGGTCTTTATCGAAGTTGATATTTTTAATATGGAAAAGTATATATAAATATATATGTCAGTTCTTTTCTAAAGTTTTCTTCAAAAATGTTTTGGAGGTTCAGTTCAATGAAAAGTAATCATGAGAAAGAGTTCTATTCATAAGTTAGGGACTAAGACAGTGGAATAGTTCCAATCCCGGAAGCTTACAAGTGATATCGGAATGTGGAAGAATTTATTTGTAAATATATTGTGAGATGGTACTTACAAGCAATTCTCTAATTTCTGGAGGTTAATCACATTGTGTTAATGGACATTAATTGTGATTGGTGGAAGTCCAGGGACTTAGATAACATTCTATGATCCTAATGTAGTTTTAGGAAAGGTGTTTCCTAGTAACAATGCTTCAACCAAAAAGGTGAAGTATTTGGTCCCACAACCGGAAATAGGAGATCCCTTTAGATCCCACACACAAGGACCTTCTTAAAGTATTTAATTTAATTTATAATTAAATTAATTAATTTCTCTAAGTAATCACTATATGGTATAGTGAAGCTCTAAAAGGTCGAATCACATTAGATGTGAAAAACCAAATGGGTAGGATCCATTGAGAATTATTATAAAAGAATAATTCAAGTGACCAAGAAGGGTTTTGGAAACCCTTTGGGCGTGTGGAGTGGGACCCACCAAGGGTGGGACGCCCACTTTATGGAGGAATAATAATTGTTATTATTTTAATTAGTTTCTAATTAATTAACACCTTATTGGATAAGGTTAGTTAGTTAGTTAGTTAGTTACTAATTAAAAATTCCCTAATTGTTAGAGATTCCATTAGTTAGTTACTAATTCAAGATTCCTTATTGGATAAGGATAAGATTAGTTACTAATAGATAAGGTTAGTTTCTTTTAAGATTAATCCTAATTGGATTAGGAGAATAATCAATAAAGGAAACTATTGAGGAATCCTAATTGGATTAGGATAAGATTAATGAATTATAATTGGATTACAATTCAAGCAACCAAGAGAGAACTTATATAAAGGATTGGATGCCCAGCCCTTTAAGATACATAATTCTCCAGAATTTTTTCTTCTCTCCCTCTCCTAAAAAACCTCACACCCTCCCCTCTCTCTCCTTGAGGTGTATGGTCACACCCATCTCTCTCTTCTTTTTGTTTTCTTGATTGGATCTTGAGGAAAAACAAGAATTCATCTTGTTCATCAAGAAAGGTTCTTGATCAATAAAGATTGGATCTTTATTCAAGATTCCTAGAGCTGGAAATTTGGAAGGGCCATTAGCTTCCATTAGAGAAAGCTTTAAAGGAAAAAGAAGGTTCGTGTGAATCGACAGGAGACTTGACACTTGTGAAGTTTTGCGAGTACTATTCTAACGTGGATTTGACTTAACAATTTCAAAATCGCAAAGGTGAATGTTATTCTAACCTTCATTGAATAAAATCAATTAGAATCTTAGTCAGATCTTAGGATTCGATGTATGCCCCCCAAGAACTGTGTTTCTAAAATTAAAAAGTGGCATACTTTCATATATGATATGTGACGATAAAGTGGTGAGAAAAATGGAAAGAGATATCAAGTGAGAAAAAGTCAAAATCATGGGGAGAAAATAAAATGACTTTTCCTCCTTTTTATCGTCACATGTCACCTACTGTGTGGAAGCCCGAGTCCATGTTTCTAGCGTCACCAAAGACAATTCTTTGCTATATATATATTTTATATATATATGAAAGCAATCCTCAATTAGCATAGACTGCCAGAGAAATGGGTAAATAATATACAATATATAAGTTTAAAACAAAATTTTATTAACAATAAAAAAATGAAAATAACTTTAAAATTAATGAAAAATGGCGGTGCTTCCCGTGTGGTTAATTCTTTTTAGGAATATGTGATTCCCACGTGGTTCCTTCTTTGGAGGAACAGGTGCTTCCCGGTGTGGTTAATTCTTTCTAGGAGCAGGTGCTTCCCATGTGGTTCCTTCTTGGAGCAGGTGCTTCCCGTGTGGTTATTCTTTCACCTGCTCCCATGTGGTTCCTTCTTGGAGCAGGTGCTTCCCGTGTGGTTATTCTTTCTAGGAGCAGGTGCTTCCTATGTGGTTCCTTCTAGGAACATCAAGATGCAATCCTAGAAAAAAAAAATAAAAAATGTATTAACTAAGATGAGAGTATCATCCAACCGCCCTTGTGAAATAGTTGAGTGGGTTAACCCTTATGACACTTTAACAGTAATCTAAGGTCTAACCATATTTGGAGTTTACTGGAGTGCTCCTTTAACCAAAAGAAAAAAAATGTTTTGGGTACACAGTGAGCATAGGCAGGACTGTATATAGCACGTCGGTACAGTCGGAGATTGCCATATTGCAAATAATTAAGTGTGCCTTTTACAAACTTCATAACTTCCATAATAAGGAATTTCTAAAACAGAAAGTTGATTGTCATATTGAAGATTTTGAAAGCCATTGCCCATATTGTAATTTTTAACACATACTGATACGTTCCACTTCTCCCCTCCTCATAGTAGAAAATCAATAGATGTCTGAAAAAAATCCAATTAAATATCGGAATGTGTCTATGATTGAAAGCACGTGGCACACAACTCTCAAATCCTCTTAATAAGACACATGGGACATGGCACAATTTTTTGAACTCTATCCCAAGCCGGCACATGTCTACCTAGGGGTGTGTTCGGGCTGGGCTGAGCCGGGCTTGGCCAGGCTCGGATTGAGAGGGGGTAAGCTAGGCTCGGCCTGAAGCTTAGCTTGAAATGGAGTTTGAACAGCTCGGCTCGAAGCTCAGCCCAAATTCAAATTGATGGCTCGAGCTCGGCCCGAAGCTAAGCCCGAATTCAAATTGCTGGCTCGAGCTCGACCCGAGCTCGAATTGATTTAAGTTCGGGCCGAGCTCAACTTGGCTCGAGCTCGGTTTGTTTTATTTAATAAAATATTTTTTTGATTAAAATAATAATATTTTATATTATTTATATATAATAATGAAATATATAAATCAAATTTTTATTTTTTTTTATATAATATTCAATCCGGGCCAAGCTTCGTGCGAGCATCAATCAGGCCGAGCTTCTAGCCGGGCCAAATCAAATAGGGGCTGGCCCGAGCTCAGCCTAAAGTAACTTTCAAGATTGGTTGTTCGGCCAGACCCGATCGAGCCTAAAAATCAAGCTTGAGCTAGGCTTGATCGGGTCGGGGTGGGCCGGGCCGAGCCGACCCAAGGTGAACAACCAAGCTAGCCCGGCTCGTGTACACCCTATGTCTACCAACACACTACCACGCTTAATTATTATTTGTACTTATTCATTACAATGCTTTGTATAAAAAGTACAATTCCAAATCCAATAATCCAATAATCCAACAAAATGGGGTCTAAGTCTAAGTCTAAGTCTAAGCCTAGCATTCTCCTTCCCAAAATTAATAGTAGAAACGTTTTTTTTAATGAGGATATTAGAAAACGTCTCACACTAAAAACTTGGGCTGACTTGCGTGGCAAAATATATTTGTAATAAACTAAAGGCCAAATTTTTTTTTTTTTTTTTTTTTTTGGGATGGTAACTAACTAAAGGGTAAATTACACTCACTTTCCTGAGTTTTGGTGAAATTTTATAAATCTCCCCTCTTGTTTTTGAAATTACACTGACCTCCCCTCAACGTTGGTTTACCCTCTTCCATTAGTTAACCGTTACTTTTATGGATGGACTTTGATGAAGTCATCATTTAAACATTTTTAAATATCTAAATTATCCTTTACAAAGTCAACTAATACAATAAAATAAATGATAATTGGGTTTAATAACCAAGGTTATAGTATCAACTTAAGGTTAATATATATTTCCAAAACCAAGGTTAATAGTATCAACTTAAGGTAAATATATATTTATTTTTCTAAAAATCAATGTTAGATAGATGAACTCTAGGGGTAAATGAATCTTAACCATAGTTAGTGGGTATTAAAAAAGACACATGACAGCTTATAGAGACAGTTTAGCTGGGATTAAATATAATTAACATAAGGTTAATATTTTTTATTTTTTCTTAAAACTAAGGTTAGATAGATAAATTCTAGGGGTGAGTATAGTCTTAACCACAATTAATGGGTGTTAAACGGGACACGTGGAGGCTTGTAGAGCCCCCTTTAATTGTGGTTAAGCATAATGAACCTAAGGTTATTTTCTCTCTAAAAACTAAGATTAGATGGATAAACCCTAAGGGTGAGGGAATCTTAATCATAGTTAGTAGGTGTTAAAAGGGACATGTGGCGGCTTGAAACATTCATGTGTTTTTTGGTTGAGCTTTCAAACTAAGCTTACGTGTTTCCTCTAAGTAATAACATTAGTTAACAGAGTTAATAGGATGAGCCAGGGGAGGCGAGTGTAATTTACCCTAAACTATATTATTCTCAAAACCAGAAAGTTATTCTCATTCGTCAGGTCCATTGAACCAACTAAAACCCGACCCATTTGTAAACATGTTCGGAGCTAGGGCTAATAATCCAGCCTCAGCCCTAACTCAGAACCTCTGTCCTAACTCGTGTATTGATTTGCATTGTGTTAAATGCTTTTTTTAGTGAGAAATAGTAGTGTAGTAATGGATGATTTTATAAATGATTTCTATCTCAATAAATGACTGTTATAGCTTGTTATTTAGGAATTAATGAATGGACAATGAATTTCTTTTGTAAGAGAAAATTGAGAAGTATTGAACTCTCTCTTTAATGAGACCAAAAGGTGTAGATCTCCCGAGATTAATTTCTTCCCCTTTCTCATTTAATTTCTTTTATATATTAGGGAAGAGAGAAAAATATTTAATAGATGGTTTCAGATTATTGTTCATATGCCCATAGTTTATGGTGCCCACCAAAACAAAAACAAAGAAGAAGAAGAAGAAGAAGAAGAGAATATGTAGATATTAAGATAAAGAAGTGTAGTAGTGGGTGGTTTTGTAACTGGATTTTATCTCAATAAATGACTGTAATAGTTTTTTTTTAAGGAAATAATGAATGAATGATGAGTTTTGTGAGAGATAATTAGGAGGTTTTGGACTCTCTCAAATGAGACCAGAAGGTCCCTTTAAATTTTAATGAGATCAATTTCTTCCCCCTCTCATTTAATTTTTCCTTTTTATTTTGAGAAGAGAGAAACACGTAACAAATTGAAAGATCCAATGTTTAGTCTTCCTAAGTTTAGCTTATGTAATGTGAAAAGTTAGAGAAGTTCATCTACTAAACATAAGGTGAATGAATGAATTGCAGAGATTCTTGCCCTCAGAGTTCGGCACAGATCCAGCAAGGATGGCAGATGCTATGGAACCCGGAAGGGTGACATTTGATGAGAAGATGGTGGTGAGGAAGGCAATCGAGGATGCCGAGATCCCTTTCACATACGTCTCTGCCAACTGCTTCGCTGGGTACTTCCTCGGCGGTCTATGTCAACCCGGTTCGATCACTCCTTCAAGGGAGAGCGTGGTCTTGCTGGGAGATGGAAATCAAAAAGGTTCGTCTGTATATATGATTTAGTAGTGGACAATTGATCTTCCCTTTGTTTTTCATTGTTTGACATGCAACCTCTGTCGTTCTCAATTGGCAGCAATTTATGTTGACGAGGATGATATCGCGACATACACGATCAAAACCATAGATGACACGCGGACACTCAACAAGACACTCTACTTAAGGCCACAGAAAAACATACTATCTCAAAGGGAGGTGGTCAAAATTTGGGAGAAGCTCATAGGGAAAGAATTAAAAAAGTCAACCCTCTCTGATGAAGAGTTCTTAACCGCCATGAAAGGTATGGTGATCATAATGATAGAAACTGATAATTCTTAGATGGTTTACAAGGACTCAAAGATGATTTAGATAGATAATTCAAGATTCTTAATATAGAAAAAAATTTCAATCTAATTTAATTTTACTTAATCTAATTAATTCAAATCACCTTATAATGAGAAACGGTATATCTCATCACACTTTACTCTCGTACTCCATTCTCTATCAACCCTCCTGCAATGGCATGGTCCTTTGAAGGAAGAACATACAATTTGCTTACAAATGTCAGCCTTTGATTTTCGTTAATCTTTATGATTTGTTGATGAATAGCTAGAACATCTAACCGTTCTTGGTGATCATTGTCAATCTATAAAGTCTATCTCGGCCGCATCCGCTCATTTTTACGAGTCTGTCCAAGTCAATGGCCAGTAAGATCAAGTTGTCATGATCTTATACCAAAAGTACACGAAGTATGATCTAGCGATTTAAAGAAACTCTTGTTCGAGAGGTCTTTAATAAATGGAAAAAATAAAGAACAGATCGTGAGGCATGAGTAAAATTGCGAGGTTGTAGAGGTATGGAGGAGGGCATAATTTTTATTTTGAAAAAAAGATTGGTAGGTGGTGCGCCATATAGAAAGGGGTCACCCAATGATCAATGAATTTGATACTATGATAGGAATTTAATTTTGATAATTCTTGGATGGTTTACCGGGACGCAAAGAAGGTTTAAATAGATATTTCAAGATTCCTAATATAAAAGAAAACCTCAATCAAATCCAATCTAATTTTATCTAATCTAATCAATTCAAATTCTAATCACCTTTGATGAGATACATTATATCTTATAACACTTTATTATCCTACTCCATTCTCTATCACAGAACATATTCGAGTGCACTGGACAACTAAAACAATCAACATCCATAATATTAGACCCATGTACATTGACATGCAAGCTACTAAATAAATTTATCAAATTCCAACACCATAGAAACTATGATCAACGATGTATAATGTTATGTCCCTAAGTAATTATCATAGTCTGAACACGGTAGATGAAGTTATTCATGGTTAGGGATTATAGGTTTTGGGTAGCCCCTGATATATCTATTAATTATTTATGTGACAACTGATAAAATGGGATGATAAATAGAGAAGGTTGTGAGGCTGGGTGTTGCAACTCAGAGGGTTTTCACTACGGGAGTGCCTATAGATTTCTCTGATGTGAATTTCTCAATACAAAAAAATTGGGTAGGGTCAGGGTTTTGCTCTTAATCCAAGTGGGTCATAATACCTAATTAATTTATTAATATGCATACATTACTATGTAATTCATTAATTATAAATTTAAGACTTAATGTTTTAATAATTTAAAATAAAATCAATTTATAAATTCAAATATTATCTATTTTATATTAAATAGGTTAGCCCTTATTAAGTCAAGACTGATTTACTTTATCGACCCATTTATAAGCAGGTTGGTTTTGGGTTGAAAGCAAGGTTACCAAGTTTTTTGTTTGCTATAGTGAACCGCGAACCGGAACCAATTTGAGTTTCAGTTTGGTTCGTGAAATTAAGTGAACCACACCAAATGTCTTGGTTTGCCAAATTGTTTATTCGAGTCTGATGATATCTTTCTTTGCGTTTGGCGAACTTGTACTTTGGGTTCAACGAATTTTTCTTGAAGAGTGCTATCACTAGACACAATAAGTCAAAAAAAAAAATCTCCGACACAGAGTGGGTGCATCACGCAGTGTTGTTACCCTATAACAGGGAGGTTTGACACTTGTTGCCACTGCCTTGCATCTGAGGAAGACTGCGATTGGGGCTAGCATTTCTAGTTTTTCTTTTGAGTTTGCGAGCCGCCCATATATATATATATATATATATATAGTAAAATATATATTTGTTTTAAATGCTTAAGTAAGCAAACTAAATTAAAGAATTAAACCAAGAAATTAATTATCTCATCCTACCCCTAGCGAATCAGGTTCACTCTAGAGTGGCAAATTGCAAAGCACAAACCCTCGAACTGAGCGAACCATGTAACATTGGTTCAAAGTATTTCTAGCTAACCTGAATCCAAATCAACCCAGCCAATTGCCACCTCCGATCCATACTAATGATCACATATTAAGAATGGACTTGGGATTCTTTGAGTCCAGTTATAACTCTGAAAGAACTTTTGAGCCCGGTTATAACTTGAGAGAATCTCCAGGCAATAAGGGTAGATATTTGATCCTCTAGTTGTATTTCTGCCCATTAATGTATGATGGCATTGGGCTGAAAATCCCACTTTGCCCATTGTACAGGCTCGGCCTCGGTCTCGGCTTCGATAGGGCAGGGCCAAAGCAAGGCCTAGAAGGAATGCCTAACAACTTCTTTAATTGTTTTTGCTTTGGTATAATATAGGTGCAGATTATGCGGAGCAAGTGGGATTAACGCATTACTATCACGTCTGTTATGAGGGTTGTCTTGCAAATTTCGAAATAGGCGAGGAGGGCAAAGAGGCTTCAGAGCTTTATCCGGAGGTTAAGTACACACCAGTGGAGGAATACCTAAAACGCTACCTTTAACTGGAGCTAGAAGCTGTTTTTCTTTTCCATTACTGTTGTAACATAGTAATGCTATGTAAGGGACTCCCACAAATAAGACAGACAGCTCTTCTGATCATGACTTGTAATGCAACACTACCTTAATATTCATTTCATGCTTTATTAGTATACCTTCACCTTCTGTTTTTCGATGATTAGATATTCATTCAACTTCAAAAGAGGCTGAACAGATGAGTTTTTAGAAGAACAAAAGACCTGCCAATTCTCCCATTTTTTCATTTAAATCTTCATATTAAAGAATGTCATTTTTTGGTTGCGTCAGTCAAACAGTGGTCAGAGTACTACAAACTGTTGTTCCAAAATACCTGTAAATGCTAAATCCAGAAAGGCAAACCCGGAAAATCATGAACAATACTGCTACCACGAACTCAGAAATAATCCTGCACTTGAAAATTGATTAGCAACTCGATAGCTCTTGTGAAGTGAGGCGCGGATCACGTCGCTCTCTTTAAGACAATTCGCGCCCCCACAGATGCAATGGGTTGTTGGTCACGATGTCTCCCAGGATACAACAGCTTCACAGATCTATTCCTGACAGTAGAAAATGCATCCTCTACTATCGTATACCACTCTGTATTCTTAGCCCAACAAACTCGAAAATATTGATAAAAAATACCCCAAAACCAGAGGAAGAAAAGAGATGAACTCGTATATACTAGCTTGCTTTTTAGAAAAACCCAATAAAAAATTCTGTATATAAACCTGTATAGAAACCCTCTTTATATAGATTAGGAAATAGTAAGAAGTCTGTTGATTTCCAAAACTGAATTTTTAATACCCAAAATTAATCTAATTAATTACCACAACGGTAATAAAACGGGAATAAAATAATCACTAGTAATTAGAGGTATGCCAAACGGTAATAAAACGGTAACCATGATTAATTAAAAAATTAATAATAAAAATTATATTTTATCAATGACCCAACCCAACCCGCCCGCCCGCCCGACCGACCCGACCCGGCTCGGCGCGCGCGCGTGTGTGTGTGAGTTGTAGATAGTATAGTCACAATGTGCAATGAGTGGGTAGACAACAAATTCAAAGGCCCTTGAAGGCCCAAGCCTTCTTCCAACTCTCTTTCTTATAAAGAGGTAAAACTATTCATAGTTTTTCCATGTGGGACTAAAAGAAACACACAAACTTAAAAAATAATGTTTTTCCTTTAGTTTTGAATCACACCAAAAAACACAACAATCCCCCACTTGATTCAAAAACAATAATAATAAAATTAACATATCTGGGTAAGATTAGATTTAATGCATAAACAAAGGTGTCACGTAGATTTGAACCTTTGTATAGTTTAAAATAAAATTTTCACCAGATACTCAGTTACCATAGATCATAAGTCTTGGTATTCAAAACTGAGATCTTTAGTGATGAGTCTTTATACTTTAAACACATTAACTCTTACAGAGTCTACAGGTGTCTTAGCCAGCACTTTTCGGCCATGTGCTTTTATCTCAGTTTAATAAGTGCTCTAGAGAAATAGCCAATTTCTCATAGGAAGCGGCCCCACTTCCACACTTATATAGGTGAGTCTATCAAGGATGCCTATGTGACTCCACATCCCACTCAACAGAGCTATAGATCTCATTAAGAGAAAACCCTCAGCCTCTAATCGTCACATACTTTATGCACTATTTATACCATAGGAAAGGACTAAAAGAATAATAATATTATTCTACTTTTATAGTGCTTTCACCTCAAACCACTCAGTAACTCGTTCTTCCCATTAAACCTGTTCTTGGGATCTCCAGTCTTCAGGTTGGGTATCCATTACAGTTGGTTTATTTTCAATTGGCTTAAGTCCCATTCCCTTTGATGTGGTCCACACTTTTTCCCTTACTAAACCTTTAGTTAAGGGATCTGCCAGATTTTCAGGTGATCTGATTTCATTGACAGATATAACTCCATCTCGTAGGAGTTCTCTCAAACATGCATGTTTTCGACGTATTTGTCGAGATTTCCCATTATACTGAGTATTATTAGCTCTTCCTATTGCAGCATTGCAATCACAATTAATTTTAATAGCTGGGACTGGTTTATTCCAGAAAGGAATATCGAACAAAAAGTTCCAAAGCCACTCTGCTTCTTCTCCCGCTAAAGAAAGAGCTATTAATTCTGATTCCATAGTGGAATTTGACAGAATTGATTGTTTCTTGGATTTCCAAGAAACTGCACCACCACCAATGGTGAATATATAGCCACTTGTTGCTTTATATTCATCAGAGACAGAATTCCAATTAGCATCACTATATCCTTCTAATACAGGAGGATATCTACCATAGTGAAGACCATGATCCATAGTTCCTTTTAAATATCTAAGAACTCTGCTAATTGCATCCCAATGTTCCCTACTAGGATTACTAGTGTATCTACTTAATTTTCCAACTGCATATGCAATATCCGGACGAGTACAATTCATAGCATACATTAAGCTTCCAATAACACTAGCATAATCATTTTGGTTTATACTATCTCCTTTATTAGGTGATAGGTGAATACTAAGATCATAAGGAGTACATACATGACTATAATCATAATGATTATACTTTATTAATAATTTTTTAATGTAATGAGATTGAGATAAAATTATCCCATCATCTCTCCTTATTATTTTAATTCCAAGAATTAAATTTGCTTCTCCAAGATCCTTCATATCAAATTGGGAAGACAAAAATTCTTTTGTCTCATTAATGATTTTATGATTTGAACCAAAAATCAGTAAATCATCTACATATAGACAAATGATAACTCCACAATCACCATTAAAATTGTAATATATACATTTATCACTTTCATTTGTACTATATCCATGAGATATTAACACTCTATCAAATTTCTCATGCCATTGTTTTGAAGCTTGTTTTAAACCATATAATGATTTTACAAGTTTACACACTTTATTAGATTGTCCAGGAACAATAAATCCCTCTGGTTGGTCCATATAAATTTCTTCATCTAAATCACCATTCAAGAATGCCGTTTTTACATCTATTTGGTGAATGATTAAATTATGAATAGATGCAATAGCAAATAGTACTCGAATAGAAGTAATTCTTGATACAGGTGAATATGTATCAAAATAATCTATTCCTTCTTTTTGCTTAAACCCCTTGGCTACCAACCTAGCCTTATATTTTTCTATTGAACCATCTGCTTTAAGTTTCTTTTTAAATATCCACTTACAACCTATAGTTCTAGTTCCAGGAGGAGGATCAACTAGTATCCAAGTGTGATTGGACATTATTGAATCCATTTCATTTTCTACTGCTTCTCTCCAAAAAGAAGAATCATGTGACTCAAATGCCTCCTTTAAAGAAATAGGATCGTTCTCTACCATATAGGTATAAAAATCAGATCCATAATCTTTACTCTTTTTAACTATTTTACTTTTCCTATGCTCAATTTCAGCCTCATTTGAATCGATTATTTCAAGATTTTTAGAATTAGGATTTTGGTTTATTAAACCCCCACTATTTGAAGAATTAAAAGGAAAAAGATTTTCAAAAAAATCAGCTTCCCTTGATTCAATAATCACATTATTTTCAATATCTAAAAATCTATATGCTTTACTATTTATTGCATAACCAATAAAAGCACATCTCCTAGATTTAGGGCCTAATTTATTTATTTTAGGATCATTAAATCTAACCATTGCTAAACATCCCCATGTTTTAAAATAACTTAAATTTGGTTTTCTCCCTTTCCAAATCTCATATGGAGTCATTTTAGATTTTTTACTAGGTATTCTATTTTGAATATAACTAGCAGTGATTAGGGCTTCTCCCCATAAATTTAAAGGTATGCCTGAGCTGTTAAGCATTGCATTAACCATTTCTATTAATGTTCTATTTTTTCTTTTAGCAATTCCATTTTGCTGAGGAGTATAAGGAGCAGTAACTTGGTGTATTATTCCACTTGATTCACAAAATAAATCAAATTCATTAGAGGTATATTCACCTCCTCTATCACTCCTTAATATTTTAATTTTTAAATTTAATTGATTTTCAACTTCTGCTTTATAAATTTTAAACATATTTAAAGCTTCATCTTTAGATCTAATTAAATACACATATGTATATTTAGATTTGTCATCTATAAATGTAATAAAATATTTTTTACCACCTCTTGTGACTGTTTCTTTTAAATCACAAATATCAGTATGAATTAGGCCTAGAATATCTGATGATTTGTCTACTTTATGAAAAGATTTTTTTGCTATTTTTGATTGACTACAATACACACATCTATCAAAAATAGTATCATTTAATTTAGGAATTATTCCTAAATTACTCATAGTTTTCGCATATTTTTCATTTGTATGTCCTAATCGATTATGCCAAAAATTAACTGAACACACAATATAAGCAGAAGAAATTTTATTGCTCAAAACATTAAGTTTAAACATGCCATTGGCTGCATAGCCTTTTCCAACAAATTTTCCATATTTGGAAATTACATAGTTATCAGACTCTATTACTTGTTTAAATCCAGCCTTGTTCAGAAGATAGCCCGACACCAAATTTTTCCGCACATCTGGAATGTGAAGAACGTCCTTCAGAGTTACAGATTTCCCTGAAGTGAAATCGAGAGTGATATCTCCAACTCCAACAACTTTAGAGGTTGAGGAGTTCCCCATCTAGACATCATGGTTGCTTTTGACAGCCTCATATTTTTTAAATAAATTTCTGTCATAACAGACGTGCCTCGTCGCACCTGTGTCTGCCCACCAACCCTCACTGAAACCCATCATGTTGATTTCAGTGATCATAGCAACTAAAGGTTCTTCCACCATATTTGCTTGAGAATAATTCCTTTTCCGGAATTGACAATTCTTAGCAAAATGTCCAGATTTTCCACAGACGAAACATCCACTCGATTTTGAGCTTTCTCCTGTCTTCTGAAAAGGTTGATAAGGCTTCTTATTTTTCATAGACTTCTTGTTGGTTTTCAAGAATTTCTGTTTTTTCTTCCCCGAAGAATCAACAAAATTAACCTTTGAAATCATCTCAGAATTCTTTTCTTTTTTATTTTGGGCTCTAGATTCTTCTTCAATCCGAATTCTCATTACTAAATTTTCAATCGAAAATTCCTTTGATTTGTGGCGAAGAGAATTTCGGAAATCCTTCCATGAATGAGGTAATTTCTCTATAATAGCAGCCACTTGAAATTGTTCTGGAATTTTCATTCCCTCAATAATAATCTCATGAATTATTATTTGAAAATCCTGAGTTTGTTTTACTACGGATTTATCATCAACCATTACAAACTTTAAAAATCTGCTCACTGCATATTTTTTAGACCCAGCCTCCTCAGTTTGATATTTTTTCTCTAAAGCTGCCCATAAGCTTTTTGCAGATTTTTCAGTGCAATATAAATCATACATTGCATTAGTCATGCCATTTAAAATGTGCCATTTGCACAAAAAATCTGTAGATTCCCATCTTTCCTTATAATGAGATCTACCCAGTTCTTCTTCTTCTTCATTAGGAACATCAGTTAAAACATATGCTAATTTAAGCGATGTGAGCAGAAAAAGCATTTTCTGTTGCCAACGCTTAAAGTTAGACCCATCAAAAATTTCAGTCCTAATCACAGAATCATTCGTTCTAACATTCACAGAAGTCATGGCGATTTGTCTTAAAAATGTTGTTCCAAAATACCTGTAAATGCTAAATCTAGAAAGGCAAACCCGGAAAATCACGAACAATACTGCTACCACGAACTCAGAAATAATCCTGCACTTGAAAATTGATTAGCAACTCGATAGCTCTTGTGAAGTGAGGCGCGGATCACGTCGCTCTCTTTAAGACAATTCGCGCCCCCACAGATGCAATGGGTTGTTGGTCACGATGTCTCCCAGGATACAACAGCTTCACAGATCTATTCCTGACAGTAGAAAATGCATCCTCTACTATCGTACACCACTCTGTATTCTTAGCCCAGCAAACTCGAAAATATTGATAAAAAATACCCCAAAACCAGAGGAAGAAAAAAGATGAACTCGTATATACTAGCTTGCTTTTTAGAAGAACCCAATAAAAAATTCTGTATATAAACCTGTATAGAAACCCTCTTTATATAGATTAGGAAATAGTAAGAAGTCTGTTGATTTCCAAAACTGAATTTTTAATACCCGAAATTAATCTAATTAATTACCACAACGGTAATAAAACGGGAATAAAATAATCACTAGTAATTAGAGGTATGCCAAACGGTAATAAAACGGTAACCATGATTAATTAAAAAATTAATAATAAACATTGTATAAAAATTATATTTTATCAATGACCCAACCCAACCCGACCCGCCCGACTCAACTCGGCTCGGCGCGCGCGCGCGCGAGTTGTAGCATAGTATAGTCACAATGTGCAATGGGTGGGTAGACAACAAATTCAAAGGCCCTTGAAGGCCCAAGCCTTCTTCCAACTCTCTTTCTTATAAAGAGGTAAAACTATTCATAGTTTTTCCATGTGGGACTGAAAGAAACACACAAACTTAAAAAACAATGTTTTTCCTTTAGTTTTGAATCACACCAAAAAACACAACACAAACATCATACATGTTATCTTCAGGAAGGTCAATGCAGTCCATCAACTCTTTGCTCTGTTGGAATGTCGGGCTATTCTATCTCTCCAGCTTAGTGTTTTCCAATGGTTGATTCCTGGGTTTGGCATCATTCTACAACTGAAGTTTACTCAGTTAAGTCGGGTTACCACCTCATCGAACAATAACTTGGCAGCCAGTCCAAGATATGGTCTCAACTTCACACTCTCTCTCCCCAGATTTGGCAGTTTCTTTGGAAACTACGGCTTCCTCCAACTATTAAAATGTTACTCTGGCATTCGTTACTGGATATACTATAGCAGTTAATCGTTATCTACCTTTTGTTCCATGTGTTCAGCATCAGGGAATCGAAGATGAACAGTTGCTCACCTTCTTTTTAATTTATTTATCGTGATCATCTGCAATGCTCGTGGCTGGGTTCATCTCTTGCTGTCTGATGCCATGATTACGAATCCTGCTCTTTTTCTTCGTGGCGGGAGCATTGGTTTGAGTTGGGACTGAACAAGAAGAAAGTTCACTCAGATCACTTCAATCATTATCTGGCATATCTCCTATGATTTATTTAGGGGTTACTCCCCCACAAAATAAATCTATAGGCTTTATATAAGATCAACCTAGCACTTAATATAGCATTTAAAATTTTATTAACCTTACTTGAAAGAGCAGAATGAGTCCTCCCTGGTGAGAGTTGAGTGAGTCCTCTCAATTGGGTAAGCATTTTCCTCAATTTTAAGTGAGTGTTCAGTGCTGAGTGTCTTCCCCAATCCTTTTTATTTTGTATTCTAATGTAATCAGCCTTGGGCATTATCAGACTTCTTCTTCTTCTATGTTAGCCTATCTGCTCATATTTAGTTAATCACCTTCAACATCCCCCTACAAGGTTCTAGCCAAAAGCCTTCTGGAAAACTGTCTCCGAAGCTTTTTCTACTTCTAGCCACCATATCTCCTCCCTCCAATTAACTATCAAGCAAAGATAACTCCGGTTTCCTAGCCTAAAGCTACCGAGATCTCTAATCTTCCGTGGTCTTCTAAACTGTGATAGTGCATTTAGGAACCATTGCCAGCTTACCAACTCAAAAGTATAGAAAGCTAGCGCATTTGAACCTCATTGAGGATGTAAGGTGGATGAAGTCTTGGTTTAAGTAAATATTAGTATGTGAGGGCAAACAATTAAAGTTACAAAGACTCTTGAGTAAAAGAAAAAAAGGTAGCAGGTTCCACCTTGAAGTTATTTCAAGGGCAGTTAGAGGTATGTTTAGCTATCATCAAACCCCAACAGGAACTTTACCACCCAAGATTCCAATTTTGGAGGAAACGTCAAATAAGATTATCAGTAAATACCTGGCACCTTAGTTGTATGATGATTTTCTTTTCGATGGCACATGAACAGATTTCCTGCCAGAAAAAAATACGATATTTAGGGAAGACAAAATCCCAATGAAATAAAATACAGTGTAAACGGATACAAAGGTTAACATAAAATACATTTAACAACCCTCACATTGTAACCCATCACGGATGATTGATTCAACTGAAGTTGAAAACGGAATCTCCCACAGAGACCTGGAGATCACCATCATTTTGACAAGGCAGGGTAACTTCATTTTGATATATATTTTTCTTGGTAATGGAGGGTGTCTCAAACCCTTCGAGGCGAGGACTAGTCCTTTCAGGTGTCCGCACTGACCCACTCGGAATTTTCCCTATGGAGACTAGGGTAAGTTGAGGAGTCGAAGTTGAACACAACCACAGGGAGCAAACCTGGGATGCTAGCCAATTGCACCAACCTTTGATATTATTCATGCAAAGGTTCACTTGAAGAATATCTTTGAATTGGAACATAACCAGCTTCCTGCATCTGCAACCACAAGTCTTGTAACACTCTATATAACTCATCCCTTTCTGGATGTGATCTATCTTCTACTAGAAACACATGGATTTTGTCCTTAACTTCAATCCAGCTTTGACCTGGAACTTTCCTGACACCCCTGCTTTTCATCAGCTTTCTCACTCTGGCAAAATCATCCCACTTGCCTATCGAAGCATAGATGTTGCAGAGTAACACATGAGCAGCAGAACTGGAGGGATCTAATTTCAAAATACTCTCTGCCGCTCGCTTTCCAATCTCGACATTCCCACGGGTCTTACAGGCTGCGAGCAGAGTCTTCCATACCACAATATCCGGATCAAACGGCATTTGATTAATAAAACTCTCTGCTTCCCTTAAGTGTCCAGAACGAGCAAGCAAGTCAACCACGCACGAACAGTGCTCCCTCGAGGGTACAACCCCATAGTCAGTTTCCATGGTTCTGTAGAACTGACACCCTTCTTCTACCAGTCCAACATGGCTGCAAGCAGAGAGAACCCCAACAAAAGTTACTTGGTTTGGCTTAACACCTAGACTTCTCATAGTTCGAAAGAGCTTAAGAGCTTCTTCCCCATACCCATACTGAGCATACCCCACAATCAAACTACTCCATGAGACGACGTCAGGATTATCCATGGACCCAAACAGTTTTCGAGAACTGCCAAGGGCCCCACACTTCATGTACATGTCAATCAATCCATTGGTGACAGAAATATCAACATTGAGCCCAGTTTTCAAGGCGTAGCCATGAACTTGATTACCCATTTCAAGAGAGGCTATATCTGCGCAAGCCCCCAAAACATTAATTAAAGTTATCTGATCAGGCTTATTCTGAGAACTATGCATCAGTTTTAATAATTGGAAAACCTTGTTAACCTGGCTGTGCTGAATACATGCTGTAAGAATTGCATTCCAAGAAACTAAATCCACACGGCTTCTCATTTCTTCAAAGATACTGAATGCATCGGATAGATCTGAACACTTTGTATACATAGTTAGGAGAGTGTTACACACAGAAACATTCAAGTTGAAACCCCTCTTAGTGGTGTAGGAGTGTACCTGTTGGCCTTGACACAATGTAGCACGACTCGTGCAAGCGCAAAGCAAAGAACGGACTGTTATCTCATCTGGGATCAACCCTGAATGCCTCATCTGAGAAAAGAATGACATGGCTTCTTTGGCATCGCCACCGTAAGCAAACCCAGCAATAATTGCATTCCATGAAACTAAATCAGGCTTTTCTATTTGATAGAATGATATTTTTGCAGAATCTAAGCTACCACATTTTGCATACATGTCACTTAGGGAACAAACAGCAAAAGCATCTCTTCCTAGCCCATATTTTATGCTCATCCCATGTAGCTGTTTTCCATATTCCGATTGTAAGAGACTGCTACAAGCACTAAAAACACTACCAAATATGAACTCATTTGGGTAATAAACCCCCAAACAAAGCATTTCTTTGAAAAGGCACAGAGCTTCTAACTCATAACCCAGTTGTCTGAATCCCGCAATCATTGAACTCCATGAAATTAAATCCTTTGTTGGAATACGAGCAAACACAACTGATGCATCACTGATTCGATCAAACTTCGTGTACATTGCAACTAGGGAATTCTGTGCAATTAGTTGGGGCCCGAATTCTGATTTTATGACATGGGTATGCAACTGTCTCCCTAACTCGATATTATGCGAACTTGAACAAGCTCTTACTACACTTCCAAAAGTGAACTGATCAGGCATAAGGCCTGATCGCCGCATCTGGATGTACAAATCAATTGCATCATAATCTCGAAAATTCTGCGAGTATCCAGCAATCATTGAGGTCCAAGAAACCACATTACGTTCGGGCATTTCATCAAAAACCATCCGAGCATCCTTCAGTGATCCACATTTTCCGTACATATTAAGAATATGGTTCTGAAGAATTATGTCTGGTAGACATCTAGATTTCAGAAGATGGTCATGGACTTTTCTGCCGTGTTCTAGAGATTTCAGAGAGGAACAGGCTGAGATCAAATGGGCGTAAGTGCTGAGCTTAATCTGGAAATGGGTATTGTTTTGGAGGAAATCAAAGGTCAGGACAGCTTCTTTAAAGAGGTTTTGCTTGCATAAGGAGCTAATGTAGTCGTTGCTTGACTCTTCGGTCTTGAAGATGGGCAATACTGTAGGTTGGCAGTTGGGATAACCGTTATTACTGGTAAGTAGGCGTTGAGGTTTAAAGTTTTTAATCATATCTATGTAATGTAAGAAATGAAAAAGGAAGAGGGCTTACAGCAGCAAGATTAAGGGGATTGGGAGCAAATATATATATACATACACCTGACAGAGGGACTGACGAAAAAATAAATTAAAAAATTTGCCGTCGCCTGAGAGATTCGAACTCTCGCGGGGAAACCCCATGTACTTAGCAGGCACACGCCTTAACCACTCGGCCAAAGCGACAGTTGTTTACGTAGCATTAGGCAACAACATATATTAAGGATTGTTCTTTGGTGGAATTTTTGATATCTACAATTTTCATTGTTTCACGCCCTAATTTTACTT
Organism: Tetracentron sinense; assembly: GCA_015143295.1. Classification (NCBI taxonomy): domain Eukaryota; kingdom Viridiplantae; phylum Streptophyta; class Magnoliopsida; order Trochodendrales; family Trochodendraceae; genus Tetracentron; species Tetracentron sinense. The sequence continues at coordinate 4,142,571 of CM026572.1, read as the reverse complement.
AATGACTTAGAACTAATTTTTCTGGAAAAATTATACAAATATAAAACTTTCAATTTCCACTAAAAAATTTCGATTTTTTAAGTCTTATAGGTGTGGAACTTCTAATTAAATTGAAGGGTTTTTTTGAAAAAAAAAATCCCTATGTTTTCAGCTATTTGCAAATGCCCCTTGTGTTTTGTGATTTTGTATTATGGTCCACTAGCTTTTAAAACTTTTGCAAATCCATCCTTCCATCCAAAAGTTATGTAATGGAAGTTAAATTTTTTATGAAATAACCTTTTTAACTTGTTAAATGGGTTGGATGGAAGGCACACCTTCATAGGTCACCACGTGTCCTATTTATCACCCTTTAACTAGGGTTAAGCTTAATCGATCAAAGTTTAATATTTTTTAAAAAATATCTAAAAATCATGGTTAGATGGATGAACCCTATGGGTGAGTGAATCTTAACTACAGTTAGTGTGTTAAAATAGATACATGGTGACTTGTAGGTCTCCTTTAACTGTGGTTAAGCATAATCAATCTAAGGCAATTTTTTTTTTCTAAAATCCAAGGTTAGATGCATGAACCCTAGGGGTGAGTGATTATTAACCACTAATAGTGGGTGTTAAAAGGGACACATGGCGGCTTGTAATGCCTCCTTTAATTATGGTTAGGCATAATCAATCCAAGATTAATATTTTTTTTCTTCTCAAAACCAAGGTTAGATGCATGAACCAAAGGGGTGAGTGAATCTTAACCACAATTACTAGGTGTTAAAAAGGATTTGTGGTGGCTTGTAGAGCACCCTTTAACTATGGTTAAGCATAATCAATCTAAGCTTAATATTTTTTTTCTTCTCAAAACTAAGGTTAGATGCATGAACGCAAGGGGTGGGTGAATATTCACCACAGTTAGTGGGTGTTAAAAAGGATATGTGATGGCTTGTAGAGCCCCTTTTAACTATGGTTAAGCATAATTAACCTAAGGTTAATATTTTTTTATATTATGTTCTAAAATTCAAGGTTAGATGCATGAACCCTACGAATAAGTGAATATTAACCATTGTTAATGGGTGTTAAAAGGAACACGTGGTAGCTTGTAGAGCCACCTTTAACTGTGGTTAAACATAATGAATTTAAAGTTAATATTTTTTTCTTTTAAAAACTAAGGTTAGATGCATGAACCCTAACGGTGAATGAATATTAACCACTATTAGTGGGTGTTAAAAGGGACGCATGGTGGCTTGTAGAGCCCCCTTTAACCGTGGTTAAGTATAATAAACCTAAAATTAATATATTTTTTCCCTAAAAATTGAGGTTAAATAGATGAATCCCAGGGGTGGGTGAATCTTAAGCATGGTTAGTAGGTTCCAAGCACTTCTCTTGTGAAAAGTGTGAACACCCCATTTTTACACCCCCTTAATCCCTTTATTTTATTTGTAATTTTAATTTTAATTTTAATTTTATTATTTTATTTGAGTGTCGAGGTTCTAGATCCGAGAAAGAGAGAGAGAGAGATCATCCCCTTTACCCATTGTTCAAAGCCCTCAAAAGAGAAACCCCATGTTTAAAACCCATGAGCCAAAGCCAGAGTCCAACCTTAAAGCCCAAGCCCGGATCCAAAGTAGCCCAAGTTCACCTAAGCTAAATCCTCTAAGGGTTGGAAGCTTAGAGGCTATGGCCCAAACAAGATCCAAAACGCCATTCAAAATTGAAGCCCATATCCTCAAACCCTAATTCCATCTATAAATACTCAGTTATGAGGTCAGATGACCTCATTTTTCCTTTTCTCCCTTTTGGTTTTCGGCAGTGAGGGGAGTTCTCCCCTTTCATCAGTTTCTCCTCTCCAGCGGCAACAGCCAGATCACCCACTCGCATCCTCACCCGATCTCCTTCAACTGTCTTTGCCGGCGTTTTACCATTGCAGCAACTCCGTTAGCCTTGACCTTATGGATCCAGACCAACACTAGTCCGTAGGTCTTCTTTCTCCGGCGATTTTCAGGTTAATATCTCATGGATACCGATTTTTTTTATTTCTTATTTTTTTTATTTCTTATTTTTTTTATTATTTACTTTTTTCTCAGTTTCACTCTTGCAGAACTAAAGATGTTCATCTTTGGTTTTGGGTTTTCTGTTGGTAGGTTTTCTTCGACGAGTCCTAACTCCCTTCTTTCTCTTTTGAATTTAGATCTGTACAAGTTTTGATCTCAGATCTCTGGCCGGATTTATTTGGTTGCGATCTTTTCTCTTCTCTCGGCTTCGGTCGTCTCACCTGGTGAACTCCATTACCGGCGCCAGCATCTCCATCCTTGAGAATCGGTGAGCTTTAGATCGACATTATTTTCCCATTCTAATTTCAGATCTAGATCTAGATCTAGATCTAGATCCAGATCTAGATCTAGAAACTGAGTTTCTCGTGTATTTATTCATTGTTTTTTTGTTTTTTTTTTTCAATTCGTGTTGTCACAGGTTCATAGAAATCAGGCTTCGTCTTCTCCGATCATCCTCTCCGGCAAGCTTCTTCACTTTCAACCTCTCACCCATCTCCGTTCAGTAGATACCCTCGTTTCTCAGGTAACCATTTTTTTTTCCTTTGCTCTTCCTGATTTCCCTCCCATCCCCCGTTCATCCGGATCCGGTCTACAGATCAAGGTATCCCGATCTGAATCTACAGATCCCGGCGCCTGTAATCCCCCCATTTGTATTTTAGTATTTTATTTCGTTTTGTTATTTGTGTATTTTATTTTATTTTATTTTTTTAATTTTTTTTGTCTCTGCTATTGTCCTGGGTTTTCGGATTCCGGTCATCTTCTCCGGCGGCATCACTTCGGCTTCTCCGGCGGCATCACGTCGGGTCCAACAGCAGCAGTACGTTTGTTCCAGCCATGGCTTCAACAGCAATCCGATTTTTTTTTATTTTTTGTTTTTAATTTGTAAATCCTTTGTTGGATTCCCCATTCTGTATTCTGATCCACGGAGCAGCCACCACTATCGCCAGTCCCTCATCAACCCTCGCAGGTATATCTCTCCCCTTTTATTTTATTTTATTTTATTTATTTATTTACCACCCCCTGTTTATTATAGTAATTTTGTTAGATAGGCTCCAATTCATTTTCTACGCCCTGATTTTGTTCAAAATGAAGTTTTAGACTTCCAATTTTGCTCAAAACCAAGACGTAGCAAATGCATACCTCCCCGTGTGCTGTGTTTTTTATTGTTTTTCAAATGTGAGGAGGGAGTATTGGAGATTTGAATATTTTTGGGCCCTTGGATCGGGCCATATGTTAGCAAGTTGGAAGCCCCCTTTAGAATCACTTCCCATTTTTGGGCTTACCTCTTGAGGCCTTAGAATGATAGTGGACCAAAGCCAATTGACCATTAGTGGTCAATGGGCCTTGGCCCATTAACTTTCTCTTGGGACCCATTTACTTTGTTGTGTGTATGTATTATCCATGTGTGTGCAATAGGGATAGGCCGCGATTTTTCTTTTCCTATTTTGCCTACATTGGGCACTTAGATAGTTTTCCTTTTTCAACCCTAAATAATTGGCCCACCCCGTTAGTTAGTCTTACAAAAAAGAAACAACAAAAAAAATATAAAAAGATTAAAATAAATTAAAGGTACTGGTCTATCTTTGTAGCACCCCGGACTTTTTCATCCTTAATGAATAGCACCTTCATAGCTAATTGGCCGTTTTCATAGTTTTCGTAGTCTAATTAATAAATAAGGGAGAAATCGGAAATTCCGAAACGTCAGAAATGTTCGTTTTCGAAAGACGGATCCAACGCAAGTTGAATCGTCGAAATCCGACGAGCGAGTAAAAAGATATGGTCAAAACAGTCCAGACATAACAGAGCACCGATCGCTCGGTCATTACCTGCGATCGATCGGTCCACTACCGATCGCTCGATGGCTGTCGCACGGTTAACTTTTTTGTATGGGGAAAAATTCCAGAGAGTGTCTTTTTGACCGATCTCTCGGTCATAACACCGATCGACCGGTAAGCCACCGATCGCTCGGTCCATACCACCGATCGATCGGTCATACGCAATTTTTCTTCATTAAGGGTGTTTAAGACTTTAAACACAACCCCTTGCCTATAAATAGGCTGAGTTCGTGCCTTAGGGTTTCAGAAACCCTCTGTGCCCTATCTTAGGAGATTTTGAGAGAGAGAAGAAGGAGAGGAACTACTTGTTGATCAAGCTTGTGGAAGATCAAGGTTCTTCCACTTCCCTTGGTGATTTCCAACCAAGAACTCACTGTTCTTGCTTGTTCCAGCCATTGGGAGTCAAATCCATTGATTTCTCTAAGGTAGATACACTCTACTACAATCTTGCAATCCTACTAGTTACTAAGTATGATTCTTCTTATCTATGCCCTATCTATGTGTATTGATTTTATGTATGAAAAAGGTGTGATTATATACTTGGATGAAGGTTACTATTATGATGCACTCTAAGTGTTTGATGAAATACCTCTAAGGGATTCTATGTTTAAATACGATGATTTCTCTTATTAAGTGCATATGCTCGCATGTCTCGCATGAACCGATGGTTTCCATGGATTTCTCAAAGTACAAATAAAGGTTTTTCACGAAAAGACGAATAATGAATGATTCTAAGTAACTCTATGATTTCTCTAAGATCGTTTCACAAGCTCTAAGGATCATACCGTGCTCACAAGGAAACTCTATGATAATGTTCTAAGATCGTCTCACAAGCTCCACGGATCACAATGAAATGCTCTAAGATCTCTAAGGTTATGCTCTATGGAAATGTTCTACGGTATTGCTCTATGCTCTATGTCTCTACGGATCATAATGACTCTAAGTAACTCCATGAACTCACAAGAACTCATAAGGCTATGATTATCGATTGACTCACACGGTTACAGTTTTGGTTTCGAATATTATCTCACATATGTTTTCACGGTTTCCATGCTTTAAGGATTGTTCGGATTTCATTCTCCATGTCTTGTATGCTCCATGCCTAACCGCTTTATTGTTCTTAGTTTGTATACACTGAGTATTCCATGCTCAGTCGATATTGTTATGATCGGCAGGTGCTCGGGTTCCATTCGATTTGTGTGGCGACGAACCTTGGGTCGAGGAAGAGTACCGTGACCCGGAGCCTTCCATGGATCACTATCATGATGATGGTGCTCTAGATAGGAGTCGTGACTTCGATTTCTGTTGATCGACCGACTTAGAACTTGTGTCATTTTGTTATGTGAGTGTGGGGTTTGTCCACTCCACTTTTGGGTTACTCACACATGTATACTTGTTGGTTCTTACTTGAGCCAAGCTATAGGAGTATTCATTTTGCTTCCGCTATGTTTAGTATTTTATTTTCCGCTGTTCATTGTATTTCGTTTCCGCTATGTATATGCAGGTACTCTGACAGGTTTCCACGTGTGCCTTATGTATCATACTGGAGGTATGATACGGCGGTCACGAGTCAAAGTATCCTTAACTCCTAGGGGGTATTTTGGGTCGCGACAATCTTCCCTTGGGACCTAGAGCAGGGTCCGTATTTAAACCATAGCCTCTTTTGGTTTAAGGCCGCTCGATCCGCCCTGCTCTTTGCCTTTAAGTTAATTAAGTCATTTAGGCTTTATTTTCCTTTTTGCCTACCTTGGGCATTTAGTTTAGCTTTTGACTAGTTAACTTGCCAGAATTAAAAAAATACAAAAAAATCAAAAAGTACAAAAACAACAAAAAACATTTAAAAACCCCCAAAATGGACTTACCCTAATAAATGAACGCCCCCTAGAGCTCCCCCACGAGCACCTAGTTACGCTGCCATCTCCCGGAGTGAGATTCATAAATCTCATTCCACTTCCCCTCCCCAACTCAAACACGAGTTGGAAGTGACCACACTCCGAAACGAGTATAAAAACAGTCACGGACCCCGAACTACTACGAGGGTCTGATTCCGACTAACCGGATAAGTAGGCAGCCCAATCAGGGTTCGACCCCAACCAAAAATAAACTTTTTTTACACCCCCTTTTTGATTTCGATTAGCAAAATTAATAAATTTTAGGAAATGTTAAGTGATTTTTTTTATGTTTGATTTAGACCTAATGAGTAGGTTACCATCATCGGATGGAGGTCCTGGGGTGCCTAACCCCTTCCCCAGGACCTAAAGGGATCTCTTACCTAGACTATTCTGGACCGTAGACCCCCTCATTTGGATTATCTCGGGATCCTACTTCCCCTAAGTAGGTGGCGACTCATAAAAATAAGTTTAGCGTCATTCCTCTACTCTCGGACCTTATCTCGACACTTAGAGTTGAGAGGGGAGGAAAGGCGGTAAATTTTGGCGTTCACAGCTTTGGCGACTCCGCTGGGGAAGGAAAAGATCCAACCTGAAAATTAGGTGTAAGTTAAACATTATTAAAATCACTAATTATTTCCTAAAATAATTCTTACTTTTGCTAATTCTTTTTATATTGTGAGTATGTTCTTATTCTTTCTTATGTGCATTCATTACATATTAGTGTAATAACCCTTAAACCCTTTAGTTTGACTTATTACGCCTACAACTGTTTGATGATTATCTTCAGTGTTGGGGCTTAACAGTCATGGTTTAGCTGTATCACCCCTGTGGGACGATTATTCTCAGGAAGAGATATAGACTAAACCCACTTGCGCCAATCGGCCCATTTTTGGGAGTCGCATATACGGCCAAGTGTCCCCCAACCACCTTAGGAACACCTTGCATTACCCCAGCATATGCATATAGTTTAGGTAGAGATATAGTCTATAAGCATCTGTTTAGGAAGGTTTCCCCTAATCCTACTTTGCTTATAGCCTATACCCGCCCTGCCTTTTGATTGAACATGAAGGTACCCCTGTGTACCCATATGTTCATTTAAAAAAGGGGCCTGTGTGAGCCATTGTTGAATAAACTCCCAACCCATCTTTAGACTTACATATGGGGTTCAAAAACCCAGATTCTGCTGGATATCCATATCCATGTTTTATCTTAAATCCATTGGGCCTTGGTTTCCAATAACCTAACTTAGTAGGTAGACCCCTATCTGCCTACCCCATTGGTTTACATATGTCAAGGATCACCCCTTTTAACAAAACAATTGGTGAAAGAAAATCAGAAAACAAAAAAAAAAATCAAAATCAAAACTCAATCAAAGCAAAAACAGAATAATTAGTAAAAAAAAAAAAAAAAAAAAAAAAAAAAAAGAGATGAAGTTAAAATTTGAAAACTTAAAACAAAAACAAAAAATAAAAAATAAAAAAAAACAAAAAAAAAGAAAGGAAGAAAATCCAAAATTCAAAGAAGAGGAGGTTCACATTCATTTTTGCATCTTAAACCTATTGGGTCTTGGTTTCCAATAACCCAACTTAGTAGGTCGGATCCATGCTCACCTACCCCATTTGGTTTCTTCAAAAAAAAAAATAACAAAAAATTTTCAAAGATTTCAAAAGAAAAAGGGTTAGTGTTTCTGCATCTCATATGCATGTCATCGTGTTTACACTTGTATATAGACTTGCACTTACACATATTTTCAGTCAAATGGCAGGCCCATCTAGGATGACAGAATCAATGAATAGATCAAAACCCAAGATGAATCTGAAGCTTACGACGGCATGTAATAAAGAGCTCACCGAAATAGTAAATGCCCTTACTCCAATGCAAAAGCTATATTGGAGACAGAAGACTCACTTGGGCTACATCTTAGACCTTGTCTTGGTAAAGCCAGATTGGCGTCTCATCACGGCAGCCATACAGTGTTGGGATTCTTCAGCCGTGGTCTTCCGTTTCGGAAGAAATGAGATGTGCCCAACTTTAGAAGAAATCTCTACCATTCTTCGGTTGGATTTAACTGACACGGTGATTGTTCCTCGCTACAAGCGATCATACAAAAGAGAATTATCAGAATTTCTGCGAATTAAACCTTCATTGTTGGAGAATTGTGCCAAGGATTCTTATTCCAGGCTGTCCACAAGTTATCTTTTAAAGAGGTGCAAGCACAACTGGAAACCAGAGGACCAAACTGTAGATTTACCTGGATTCAACGCCTTTACTTTTTTCCTAAGAATAGTTGTGAGTATGTAGAGTCAGTACTTGTGGGAATCATTCAAGATGTGTGCAATGGAGGTACCCTTGTTCCAGTTATCTTAGCAGAATTATTCCTAAGCCTTAAGCATGCAGCTGATACCGGAAGGAATTTCTTCAATGCAAGCATTTCTTTGTTATTCTTATGGTTAGTGGAGCATATACCATCACTGATCACTGTGCCAGCCAATATTAGTGGGTATTGAGTTTTCTGAGGTGCAGTCAAGCTTAAAAACCGTAGATGTGGAAAAGTTGTATGAACTCCTCAATAGCCTTTTAGATACTCAGATAATTTGGAAATGCGATTGGCTTAATATGAAGGTTTTACCTCGTTTGGCCACTGTTAAGAGAAGAAGCATAACACTTGCAGGAGTGACTGGGTCATCACCTTACGTACCCATCAGGGTACTTCGCCAGTTCGGTTACCAACAATGTGTACCAGTGTTAGATGACTTATCTCAAGATTATATCCGTTTTTCTGAGTTATCGGAACTCATGGACAGACGTTTTCAGACAGAGTGGCAGTTGTGTAAGTGGAGCAAGTTGCTAGGATATGTGGTATCGACTGGACCACCAACAAAAGAAGGATATGATCTGTGGTTGGAAAATCAACAGGTAGTGTCAGAAATGCCTAAGCCGGAAGAACTACCCACACCTGTTTCGGTACCCTCAAAGGGAAGTCTCCCTTTTTCTAAAATAGCGGTCCCTTGGGAAGATAAGTTCATACAAGCTCAACTTAAGATTCTCGAAGACAGGAAGGAATTGAAGAAAGCGCAACAGGCGCACCGACAACAAGAAGCCAAGATGAAGGAGATAGCTAGTGCAAAGGAAGAGCAGTTAGAACAGGCCCAGCTCAAGATTCTCAAAGGCATGAAAGAATTGGAGGAAGCACAACAGTTACTCCAACAAGAGAAGAATGATTTGAAGCGTCGGCACCAACTTGCTCATGATGAAGAAAAGCAGTTAGAGCAAGCTATACGAGAGTTCCAGAAAAGAAAGAGAGATGATGCTCGAGACTCCCGTCAGTTTGAAGAACAGTTTTGTTACTATCAAGAGCAGTTGAGTGTATCCAGGCATAACGCAGAAGTCAAAGCTTTGGAGTTTGACTTCAGAATTCAAAGTGCTTCGGACATGGTTGACAGGTTGGAGAACGAAATTGCATGCCTCCATCAGCAAGTTCTAGATCTTGGAGGCAACCCTTCATCATTTGGTTATGGCTTCCCAGATGGGCCTATATAGGGTTGGGTCTTTTTCTTTTCTTTTTTTTCTTTTTTTTTTTGTCTTCCGTTGTTTTTCTTTATTTTCTTTTGGGTCAGTGTTGTCTTAAAATCACACAAACACCTGCATATATAAAGAAGTGATTTTCAACTTTTTGCTGTTAAATCATGCATTCATGTTGAATCGTTACATCTTTCTCAGTGTTGCATGAAACAGCGTATTGTCACTCGTTCTGTATCTCGTGCCCTTGCCCAAGCTGCGATAATAGATCTGGACAGTCCTGAAGTCGCAGACTGGTCATCTCAAAGCTCAGCAGACATGGCTGCTCCCAACAATTGTCTGGATTCGAGTACAGATCAGCTTGTACAATCACATGACCATGAGATACATGGGATGAAAGCCCAATTGGACAGTATTCAAGAAACCTTGCAGGCTTTGATGGCTTTACAGCTTAACAAACCTACTCACCAACCAGAAGCCGGGCCATTTCAACCCGAACAGCCTAGAACTTCATTCCAACCAGAAATTTTTCAACCAGACCCACCCGGAATTGGAACCTTTCGGCATCAACCAGACCATTCTGGGTTTAGACCTTTCCAACCGGATCAACCTAGGGTTGAGATCCCTGCTCCAAACTTTACCTTTATCAACCCTCTTCATGATCAGCCGGGTGAGGATGGTGATTTTGACTACACCCGATTTGACGGAAAAACTGGTGAGGCTGTGCACTGCGACCATCACAATCCAAAAATGCCACAGGATTCTGAGTTATTGGTGTCTCTCAAGAGCCAACAAGAAGAAATTCGTCAGCTGAAAGAGATGATGAAAAAAATGCAAGGGGCATCATCCTCCTCTACAGGGATAACTCTGGATGACCTACTCTTCTCCTCTGATACTTTGGTTCCCTCAGATTTTCGAGTTCCAGAATTCACCAAATATGGGGGCAAAGGGTGTCCGAAAGAGCATCTACAGCTGTATGTGGGAGACATGATGGCTTACAAAGATAAACCATCATATCTTATCCAATATTTCCAGAAAAGTTTGAAAGATGCCGCTCTAAGGTGGTGGCTTTCAATTGACAAGAAGCGGATTACCAGTTGGCAGGATGTGATCGATCTCTTCATAGATCAGTTTTCTTTTAACTTGGAAGTGCTCCCTCAAAAGAGCGATCTAGAGCAACTATCCCAGAGGAATAATGAATCATTTATTGAGTATGCCGCTAGATGGAGAGAGATGGCATCAAGACTATCAGTGCAGTTATCAAAGGAGGAAATGGCTTCTACATTTTTGGGAACCTTAAAGCAACCATATTCAACATTGATGATAACTCTACCGGCCACGGATTTCAAGGTAATTGTCGAGACAGGGGCAAGGATTGAAACAGTGGTAAAAAATGGTACTATACATGCCAGTCTTAGCCATACAGTTCCAAGGTCAAGTGCTCCGTTTAATAGGAACAATGGGCAGAAGGATATCAGGAAAAGAGAAGAGGTCAATTGGATTGCACCCAGTGCAACCTTGATGTTGCCTGCTCCACCGATTCGACAACATCCTCAACCTCAAAATCCTCAGCCGGTGAGACAAAATCAGTATCAACAGGCGCGACAGCCAGTGAGAAACCCTCAGAGAAATTTTACTCCCTTACCTTACTCTTTAAGTCAGCTCCTGACTTTCCTTCTCAAACAGGATCTTGTGACTCTAAAGGGACCGACTCCTCTCATTCCAGTTGATAAGCAAAATCGAAATTACCATGCAGATCATTATGGTGCATATCATCGAAATTTTCTGAGCGGGGACGAGTCTGATGGTAGTATAGTGGGGATTGTTGGGCCGTCAGAGATAAATGATGCTATTTGTCCTTCATACCGAGCCCCTGTTCGAATCCCATATCCTCAGTCCTTGTCATCTTTTGAATCCCCAGTTCTTCAACCGATTCAAATACCCTGCATGTCACCAATCCAGTCACCTACCATTCATCCCATTCAGCGTCCTATACAAATCCCTTTTATTCCTGATGAAAAAGAGAAAATTGTCTATACCATCCCTTGCCCTGCTGGTTGGCCTACGACCCCAGTTGTATCATCTCCATTTCCCTCTGGTAAAGGTCCAGTTCAGATTCCATACATTCCAGCACCAATCCACCCCCTTAATCGTTTACCGGCCCCTCCATCTCTCATTCTGGACAATGAAAACATCACTGCAATAACCAGGTCAGGAAGAGTTTACCAACAACCAGAAGTTGAGCTGCTTAAGTCCAAGGGCAAAGAGCAATGTCTGAGTCCTGAGCAACAAAAAGAGGAGGATGCTGCGCTGTTGAAAATTTTGGAGAAAGCGAAAGAATATAACATTGCCCATCAACTTACAAAGCTCCCAGCTCAAATTTCAGTGATGGGATTGCTCTTAACTTCAGAGCATCATCGGGAACAATTGCTCAGGGTGTTTAACAATGCTCATGTCACAAAGGATATAACGCCAGAGCGTTTGGGGCAACTGGTAGGTCAGATTCTGGAACCAAAGACCATTACCTTCAGTGAAGAGGAAATTCTAGACAGTGATAAAGAACACACCAGTGCTCTTTACATCTCAGTGCAGTGCAGGGGTAAAACACTTTCAGCAGTTCTGGTAGACAATGGATCTGGTTTGAATGTTTGTACATTAACTACTTTGGAAGGCTTGGGAATGGATATCAGTCACGTCAAGAAAAGGCCTATGACAATTAGAGCTTTCGACAATTCAACTCGTCAAAACTTGGGAGATGTTGACTTGAACATTTCCATTGGGCCATCAGAATTTTTGACCAATTTTCAAGTGGTTAATGTGCCAGCTTCTTTCACTCTTCTTCTTGGAAGGACGTGGATCCACATGGCCGGAGCCATCCCTTCCTCACTTCATCAGAGGATTAAGTTCATTCAAGGTGACCAACTGATTGTGATTCTGACAGAATCTTTAGCGAGTTCTTTTGGGGATGTCCAAGAATTGGGACAAGGGGCAGCTTTTATGACTTATCAATTCGAGGAGGTTACTTGTATTGCTCAGCTTGAAAGCGAGAAGGATGAGTATATACCAGCTGCAGTGAGGATCATGGCAAAAATGAAGTATAAACCTGGTTTGGGTTTGGGAGCCCACCATCAAGGAATGAAGAATCGGTATGTGGCACCTCGCTACACACCTCGTTTCGGAATAGGGTACAAACCAGAGTTGAAAGATTTCCTGAACAAGTTGACTAAAGGAAAATCATCAGTGAAGTCGGTGCCCCCACCTCCCCTATCTGTTACCTTTCCTACCAGTACTCCTAGACCCTCTGATTTCGAAATCTATAAAAACCTTCCTTTTGAGGAAACAGACTCAGAGCCAACCGTCCACCCTGCACCTAAACCCCCGCCAAGGGACGATCCTGCAAGGTTTCTTGAAATGTTCGAAGTTGCTCAGTTGTTTGAAGAACTCGCTGTTGAAGATGCAGTCCAGATTGATTGTGTGGCAGAGGAACAAGTGTGCACCCTCTCCAGTGCATCGCAAGCATCATCCAGTTCTGCTCCGCTCATACGAGTCAGTTCTTCTCCTCTCGTATGGTGGACTGATCCCATCACGATTGAAGCAGCCAGAGGAAGGCAGGGAAAGAAGGTCGGACTAGTCAGACCATGACCCAGTTTCTTTTCTTTATTTGTTCTTTTCATCTTTAGGTCAAAAAGAGAAAAACCAAAATTTTATTTTCTAGGCGGCTTTGTTAGTCATTTCAAAATAGTCAATAGTCTTTTGCTTTACGCATCTTTGTAAATATTACAAAACATCAGAAAATCAATGAAATTCATTTTCTTTGTCTCAAGACTTGTTTCCTTTTGTATATATATAAAATTTTGGCTCATGATGGTATGACCTAAGTCTTCAAAAAAGGCTTAGTGATCTGAAGCCACTAAAAATCTAAAAAAAAAAAAACTCAAATACTAAGACCGAGCTTATTGGTTTGCCAGGGAATTGCCCAGGATAAAGCTAACTCTAATCATGAAATCAATCTTGAACTTTTGGAAGTAGAGTATGACGAAGAGGAAGAAGAGGAACCTCCACAAGAGATCCTCGACCTCCTTGAACAGTACGAAGGGATATGTAAACCTAATGAGGAGGACACCGAGACTATAAATCTCAGATCCGAAGATGATCCTAAGTGTGTGAAGATTGGCACTACAATGAGCCCTGAGCAAAGGAGCGCTATGATTGACTTCCTCAGAAGTTACATTGATGTATTTGCTTGGTCATATGCGGACATGCCCGGCCTTGATCCAGAATTAGTAGTCCACCGATTGCCATTGAACCCAGGGGTAAAACCAGTTAAGCAAAAGCTCAGGCGGTTAAGGCCAGAATGGTCTCAGAAGGTTAAAGAGGAGATCGAAAAGCAAATAAGTGCAGGTTTTCTAGCAGTGGCAACTTACCCAGAATGGCTAGCCAATATCGTACCAGTGCCTAAGAAAGATGGCAAGGTCAGAATGTGCATTGATTATAAAAACTTGAACAAGGCCAGTCCAAAAGATAATTTTCCACTTCCTCACATAGATATCCTTGTCGATAATACAGCTGGACATGAAACTTTATCTTTTATGGATGGGTTCTCAGGTTATAATCAGATCAAAATGGCCGAAGAGGATATGGAAAAGACCTCGTTCATTACCCCATGGGGCACCTTCTGTTACAAGGTAATGCCATTTGGGCTTAAGAATGCAGGGGCAACGTATCAAAAAGCAATGACAGCATTATTTCATGATATGATGCACAAGAGTACAGAGGTTTATGTAGATGACATGATTGTCAAATCCCCATTGGCTAAAGATCACCCAGAAGATTTGAAGAAATTATGTGACAGGCTCAGAGTCTTTGGTCTAAGGTTAAATCCAGCGAAATGTACGTTCGGAACAACGTCAGGAAAACTTCTTGGTTTCATCGTCAGTAAAAGAGGAATTGAAGTCGATCCAGCTAAAGCAAGAGCTATCATTGAGATGCCTGCACCTCAAACAGAAAAGGAAATTCGAGGATTTCTGGGTAGGATTCAGTATATCAGTCGTTTTATTGCACAGCTTACTCCGATTTGTGAGCCGATTTTTAAATTGCTTAGAAAGAATGTGTCGACAGTCTGGTCAGATGAATGTCAACAGGCCTTTGATAAGATCAAGCAATATCTTCTCAATCCACCCGTGCTTGTCCCTCCGACACCCGGACGACCACTTTTAATGTACATCTCCATCCAAAAAACTTCTATGGGTTGTGTGCTAGCTCAGCATGATGAATCAGGCAGAAAGGAACAGGCCATTTATTACATCAGTAAGCGTTTGCATGAATACGAAGAGAAGTACAATGCATTAGAGAGGACTTGCCTAGCATTGGTTTGGGCTACCCAGCGCTTACGACATTACTTACTGTCCTATCCTGTGATTTTGGTATCAAGAATGGATCCACTCAAGTACTTACTGGAGAAGCCTGCTACTTCAGGAAGAACAGCCAGATGGCTCATGATGTTATCAGAATTTGACATCACATACATGACACAGAAATCAATCAAGGGGCAAGCAATTGCTGATCATTTGGCATATAACCCATCGTCCGACTATGTTTCAGTGCATGACCAGTTTCCGGATGAAGCTATTCTAAGTTTAGAACCAGAAGATCCTGATTATATTGGATGGGAGATGTACTTTGATGGAGCTGCGAACCAACATGGGAATGGGGCAGGGGCCGTCTTAATCTCGCCAAGAGGAGCTCATCTTCCTATCTCAGTCAAGCTAAAGTTCAGATGTTCAAATAATACTGCAGAATACGAGGCATGTATAGCTGGACTCAGAGAAGCACATTGTATTGGCATAGAAGAGATTGATGTTTATGGTGATTCATCACTGGTAATTTGTCAAGCTAATGAGTCATGGGCAATCAAGGAAGAAAAGCTGATTCCGTATCTGGCATGCCTCAATGTTTTAATCACTAAGTTCAGAAGAATCACTTTCAATCACAGGTGCAGGACGCATAACAGATTTGCCGATGCTCTTGCAACCCTAGCTGCGATGGTTAAATTTCCTAAAGGAAGTCTAATTTGGCCTATTGAGATTCAGCAACAAGACCAGCCAGCTTATTGTCTAGTTATAGAAGAGCGCCCAGATGACAAGCCATGGTACACAGATATCAAGCAATACTTGAATGACGGTATTTTTCCTCTGGAAGCCACCAAAACAGATCGTCGAGCAATCAGGAGACTCTCTATTCAGTTTGTTCTCTCAGGAGGAGTGTTATACAAGAGGTCACCCAATTTGATTTGGTTGAGATGCCTTGATAAAAAGGAAGCAGCTCAAGTGGTTGAAGAGGTTCACGGAGGAGTTTGTGGTCCCCATATGAACGGGTTAATGCTATCAAAGAAGATTCTTAGATTGGGGTACTATTGGACTACTATGGAATCCGATTGCTGTCGTCATGTTCAAAAATGTCATCAATGCCAGATTTACACAGACCGAATCAATGCACCACCTACTACATTGCACAATCTTACTGCACCTTGGCCTTTCTCAACTTGGGGCATAGATGTCATTGGGCCTATCACGCCGAAGGCATCAAACGGTCATCGGTTTATTCTTGTTGCTATTGATTATTTCACAAAATGGGTTGAAGCGGCCTCTTTTGCTAATGTCACAGCCTCAGTTGTTCAGCGGTTTTTCAAGAAAGATATCATTTGCAGATATGGGGTTCCGTATGAGATCGTCACAGATAATGCTCTCAATTTCTGCAACAAAGGTATGACTGAACTCTGCCAGAGATTCAAAATCCAGCATCATAATTCTACACCGTACAGACCTCAAGCCAATGGTGCAGTCGAAGCCGCAAACAAAAATATGAAGCGAATCATCGAGAAAATGGCAATTAGGTACTCTGCCTGGCATGAAATGCTCCCCTACGCACTCATGGCCTACGGAACATCGATTCACACTTCGACTGGTGCGACACCATTCTCCTTAGCATACGGTATGGAAGCTGTCTTGCCTATTGAGGTAGAAATTCCGTCATTACGAGTGCTCATGGAAGCAGAAATTGAAGAATCAGAATGGGCAGAAGCCAGATATGAACAGTTGCATCTGATTGAAGAAAAGCGACTGAAAGCCATAGATCACTCTCAAGCCTATCAGAGGCGTATGGCCAAGGCGTTCAATAAGAAAGTCAAGCCCAGAGATATTGAGGTTGGTGACCTTGTTCTCCGGAAATTGTTGCCAAATCGTCCAGATCCGAGAGGGAAATTTACACCAAACTACGAAGGCCCATACATTGTCAGGGAAAAGTTCTCAGGAGGTGGCCTTCGACTTGGACGTATGGATGATGAGGATCTTCCTGAGCCAATCAACGTAGATAAAGTTAAGAAGTATTATGCCTAGGGTCCTATTTGAGAACTGCTTGTACTCTTAGCTTCTTTGGGACATGATAGGAGGCCGTATTTGGTGCCTACTCTCCCTATAAATCATGTAACACCTACAATATATCAATAAAGTTCGTTAGTTAGCCCTTCGAGCCTAATAACCTCTTTTTCAAAAACCTTTTATCGGGACACCCTGCACTTAGTCTGCTATGAACTACGTCATGACCTGATCCTGAAAAAGGTACGTAGGCAACCTGGAAATCGGGTGCGGTCAAAATTTTCAAACCATTTGGACAAAGCAGTTCCAATTCAATTAAAAAAATAAAAATAAAAAAAAAATAAAAAATATGAATAAAATCCAACAAAAAAGAAAAAAGAAAAAAAAAGGGAACAGAGAGGTTGATTGAAAGAAAAAGAAAAAAAAATCACTCAAGAGGTGTTTAAGAAAAGACAGAATTCCGATAAGCAGAAAGGGTGTCCCAAACTTTCAGTCCCCTCAGCCAATGTTTCGTCCCATCTCAAGTCCTCCTAGATCCCTTAGAGACTAAGAGTACAAGCAGTCATCAGAATAGTATCCGAGGTAGAACACTGGCATTCAAGGCAATGAAGGGAGTAAAGCCTCTATATAAAATAAATCGCGGGCTTGAGTGAAAACCGGAAACGGCCTCATTGCGCAAAAATCACGCGAACCCCAGCTCTAGTCTTGTGACTAGGGGCAAAAGAGGGAAAATAATTTGATCAATTTCGCAGGCATGAGTGAAAACCGGAAACGGCCTCATCGCGCAAAAATAATGCGAACCTTGTGACTTGGTCATTCCAAGGGTAAAAAAGGGAAAAAAAGTTGAAAGTGGTCCAAACAGCGAATTTTGACAAAGACCATTTGTGCATCAGTTTTTCAGGCAATCAGTCACTGTAATAAGAGTAGAATCGTACTTCAAATAAATCGCGGGCATGAGTGAAAACCGGAAACGGCCTCATTGCGCAAAAATCACGCGAACCCCAGCTCTAGTCTTGTGACTAGGGGCAAAAGAGGGAAAATCATTTGATCAATTTCGCAGGCATGAGTGAAAACCGAAAACGGCCTCATCGCGCAAAATTATGCAAACCCGTGACTTGGTCATTCCAAGGGCAAAAAAGGGAAAAAAAAAGTTGAAAAACAGTTCAATAGCGAAGTCTGTAGAAGACCATTCGCGCTTGACTTCTCAAGCAAATCAGATTCGTCTCAACAATCCATTTGTTCACAAGACTCTGTGTAATGCCAATATAGCTCAGGGTGAGACCAAACTTAGTTTTACTTATCCTGAACGATAATGATCAATAAAGTCATGATTTCTTTTGGTCATACTGTACTGTTCGAAAACGCCAAATGTTTTCATGATTTTCAAATGCTACATCCAAAAGGCAATTCCCTTGCAAACTCGAAGGCAAAGTATAGTATTTCACATGATTTCAAAAGCCATTTTTTTTAAAAAAAATAAAATAAAATAAAATTTACAATCCTCAAAAAAAAAAATCTAAATTTTTGTTCAAATTTGGGTCTCATGGTCTGACTAGGGCAGTTTTCTCTCGCTCATGGCAAGCAACGTCTCTTGTGATCGTGGATTAGCAAGGAAACAAGTGAATCTCTAGCAAATTATTTTTTCTCTGCTGTTTGACATCGAAATGTGTTGTCATTCAGTTTGGTTTGGGACCTCGAGATGTGTTGTCGCCAATCAAATGCATCTCTTGTTGGTTGACATCGAAATGTGTTGTCATCCATTTCATCTTCTCTGTTTGACATCGAAATGTGTTGTCATTCATCCAATCCCGGCTGACATAGAAATGTGTTGTCACCCATCAATTCAATCTCTTCTTGGTTGACATCGAAATGTGTTGTCATCCATTTCATCTCCTTTGTTTGACATCGAAATGTGTTGTCATTCACTCTCTTCTCGGTTGACATCGAAATGTGTTATCATCCATTTCATCTCCTTTGTTTGACATCGAAATGTGTTGTCATTCAATCTCTTCTCGGTTGACATCGAAATGTGTTGTCATCCATTTCATCTCCTTTGTTTGACATCGAAATGTGTTGTCATTCAATCTCTTCTCGGTTAACATCGAAATGTGTTGTCATCCATTTCATCTCCTTTGTTTGACATCGAAATGTGTTGTCATTCAATCTCTTCTCGGTTGACATCGAAATGTGTTGTCATCCATTTCATCTCCTTTGTCTGACATCGAAATGTTTTGTCATTCAATCTCTTCTCGGTTGACATCGAAATGTGTTATCATCCATTTCATCTCCTTTGTTTGACATCGAAATGTGTTGTCATTCAATCTCTTCTCGGTTGACATCGAAATGTGTTGTCATCCATTTCATCTCCTTTGTTTGACATCGAAATGTGTTGTCATTCAATCTCTTCTCGGTTGACATCGAAATGTGTTGTCATCCATTTCATCTCCTTTGTTTGACATCGAAATGTGTTGTCATTCAATCTCTTCTCGGTTGACATCGAAATGTGTTGTCATCCATTTCATCTCCTTTGTTTGACATCGAAATGTGTTGTCATTCAATCTCTTCTCGGTTGACATCGAAATGTGTTGTCATTCATCTCTTCTTGGTTGACATCGAAATGTGTTGTCATTCATCTCTTCTTGGTTGACATCGAAATGTGTTGTCATCCATTTCATCTCTCCTGGTTGACATCGAAATGTGTTGTCACCAATCAGTGCAGCATGTTTGACATCGAAATGTGTTGTCATTCATCTCTTCTTGTCTGGCATCGAAATGGTTGTCATTCGATCCTGGTTGACATCGAAATGTGTTGTCACCAATCATTGCAGCATATTTGAGAATCGAATGTGTTGTCACTCACTCCATCAATCATTTTGTTTTCGAGCTCCCTTCAATCCATGTTTCACTTACACTCTTTCCCCAGCAGACCTCCGCAATGAGGCCATAAACTATTACCCATCACTCCATCTTTTTTTTGGCAAGTTTAACTAGGCTTTCCCTTTTTCTTATCTTTGATTTTCACAAGTTTTCACAGGTTTTAGGTGTGTAAAAATGACGGGTTCTTCAGTCTTTGTCGTTCAATTGCTAGCACTCTCAGACAAAGAGGGGCAACTGTGAACACCCCATTTTTACACCCCTTAATCCCTTTATTTTATTTGTAATTTTAATTTTAATTTTAATTTTATTATTTTATTTGAGTGTCGAGGTTCTAGATCCGAGAAAGAGAGAGAGAGAGAGATCATCCCCTTTACCCATTGTTCAAAGCCCTCAAAAGAGAAACCCCATGTTTAAAACCCATGAGCCAAAGCCAGAGTCCAACCTTAAAGCCCAAGCCCGGATCCAAAGTAGCCCAAGTTCACCTAAGCTAAATCCTCTAAGGGTTGGAAGCTTAGAGGCTATGGCCCAAACAAGATCCAAAACGCCATTCAAAATTGAAGCCCATATCCTCAAACCCTAATTCCATCTATAAATACTCAGTTATGAGGTCAGATGACCTCATTTTTCCTTTTCTCCCTTTTGGTTTTCGGCAGTGAGGGGAGTTCTCCCCTTTCATCAGTTTCTCCTCTCCAGCGGCAACAGCCAGATCACCCACTCGCATCCTCACCCGATCTCCTTCAACTGTCTTTGCCGGCGTTTTACCATTGCAGCAACTCTGTTAGCCTTGACCTTATGGATCCAGACCAACACTAGTCCGTAGGTTTTCTTTCTCCGGCGATTTTCAGGTTAATATCTCATGGATACCGATTTTTTTTATTTCTTATTTTTTTTATTATTTACTTTTTTCTCAGTTTCACTCTTGCAGAACTAAAGATGTTCATCTTTGGTTTTGGGTTTTCTGTTGGTAGGTTTTCTTCGACGAGTCCTAACTCCCTTCTTTCTCTTTTGAATTTAGATCTGTACAAGTTTTGATCTCAGATCTCTGGCCGGATTTATTTGGTTGCGATCTTTTCTCTTCTCTCGGCTTCGGTCGTCTCACCTGGTGAACTCCATTACCGGCGCCAGCATCTCCATCCTTGAGAATCGGTGAGCTTTAGATCGACATTATTTTCCCATTCTAATTTCAGATCTAGATCTAGATCTAGATCCAGATCCAGATCCAGATCCAGATCCAGATCCAGATCCAGATCCAGATCCAGATCCAGATCCAGATCCAGATCCAGATCCAGATCCAGATCCAGATCCAGATCCAGATCCAGATCCAGATCCAGATCCAGATCTAGATCCAGATCCAGATCTAGATCTAGATCTAGAAACTGAGTTTCTCGTGTATTTATTCATTGTTTTTTGTTTTTTTTTTTCAATTCGTGTTGTCACAGGTTCATAGAAATCAGGCTTCGTCTTCTCCGATCATCCTCTCCGGCAAGCTTCTTCACTTTCAACCTCTCACCCATCTCCGTTCAGTAGATACCCTCGTTTCTCAGGTAACCATTTTTTTTTCCTTTGCTCTTCCTGATTTCCCTCCCATCCCCCGTTCATCCGGATCCGGTCTACAGATCAAGGTATCCCGATCTGAATCTACAGATCCCGGCGCCTGTAATCCCCCCATTTGTATTTTAGTATTTTATTTCGTTTTGTTATTTGTGTATTTTATTTTATTTTATTTTTTTAATTTTTTTTGTCTCTGCTATTGTCCTGGGTTTTCGGATTCCGGTCATCTTCTCCGGCGGCATCACTTCGGCTTCTCCGGCGGCATCACGTCGGGTCCAACAGCAGCAGTACGTTTGTTCCAGCCATGGCTTCAACAGCAATCCGATTTTTTTTTATTTTTTGTTTTTAATTTGTAAATCCTTTGTTGGATTCCCCATTCTGTATTCTGATCCACGGAGCAGCCACCACTATCGCCAGTCCCTCATCAACCCTCGCAGGTATATCTCTCCCCTTTTATTTTATTTTATTTTATTTATTTATTTACCACCCCCTGTTTATTATAGTAATTTTGTTAGATAGGCTCCAATTCATTTTCTACGCCCTGATTTTGTTCAAAATGAAGTTTTAGACTTCCAATTTTGCTCAAAACCAAGACGTAGCAAATGCATACCTCCCCGTGTGCTGTGTTTTTATTGTTTTTCAAATGTGAGGAGGGAGTATTGGAGATTTGAATATTTTTGGGCCCTTGGATCGGGCCATATGTTAGCAAGTTGGAAGCCCCCTTTAGAATCACTTCCCATTTTTGGGCTTACCTCTTGAGGCCTTAGAATGATAGTGGACCAAAGCCAATTGACCATTAGTGGTCAATGGGCCTTGGCCCATTAACTTTCTCTTGGGACCCATTTACTTTGTTGTGTGTATGTATTATCCATGTGTGTGCAATAGGGATAGGCCGCGATTTTTCTTTTCCTATTTTGCCTACATTGGGCACTTAGATAGTTTTCCTTTTTTAACCCTAAATAATTGGCCCACCCCGTTAGTTAGTCTTACAAAAAAGAAACAACAAAAAAAATATAAAAAGATTAAAATAAATTAAAGGTACTGGTCTATCTTCCCTTGGGACCTAGAGCAGGGTCCGTATTTAAACCATAGCCTCTTTTGGTTTAAGGCCGCTCGATCCGCCCTGCTCTTTGCCTTTAAGTTAATTAAGTCATTTAGGCTTTATTTTCCTTTTTGCCTACCTTGGGCATTTAGTTTAGCTCTTGACTAGTTAACTTGCCAGAATTAAAAAAATACAAAAAAATCAAAAAGTACAAAAACAACAAAAAAACATTAAAAAACCCCCAAAATGGACTTACCCTAATAAATGAACGCCCCCTAGAGCTCCCCCACGAGCACCTAGTTACGCTGCCATCTCCCGGAGTGAGATTCATAAATCTCATTCCACTTCCCCTCCCCAACTCAAACACGAGTTGGAAGTGACCACACTCCGAAACGAGTATAAAAACAGTCACGGACCCCGAACTACTACGAGGGTCTGATTCCGACTAACCGGATAAGTAGGCAGCCCAATCAGGGTTCGACCCCAACCAAAAATAAACTTTTTTTACACCCCCTTTTTGATTTCGATTAGCAAAATTAATAAATTTTAGGAAATGTTAAGTGATTTTTTTTATGTTTGATTTAGACCTAATGAGTAGGTTACCATCATCGGATGGAGGTCCTGGGGTGCCTAACCCCTTCCCCAGGACCTAAAGGGATCTCTTACCTAGACTATTCTGGACCGTAGACCCCCTCATTTGGATTATCTCGGGATCCTACTTCCCCTAAGTAGGTGGCGACTCATAAAAATAAGTTTAGCGTCATTCCTTTACTCTCGGACCTTATCTCGACACTTAGAGTTGAGAGGGGAGGAAAGGCGGTAAATTTTGGCGTTCACAAAAAGTATTACAAATCTCTTTAAAATCAAACAAGGGTAAAAAGGTCATTCAGAAAAAAATTAACATCCGTTGGCTAACTTTTGGATGGAATGGTGGATTTGCAAAACTTTTAAAAGTTAGTGGGCCAAAATACAAAACACAAGGGGATATTACAAATAGCTGAAAAGTTAGGGGTTTTTTTTATTTATAAAAATCCCTAAATTGAACTCTGTAGAGCCCCGAATCTTTATTGCACTAAGTAGTGAATAGGGTGTATAGTGTTCAAGGGTGAACTTGTACAGTAGCAAGCTTTAATTGAATATACGAGGTTGGAATTATGGAGCACATGTTCTAACGGGTCTATATATTACTAAGAAGTGTGTTTTAGGCATAAAAGAGCGTTAGAATTAGATTGGGGAAGTTCAAGTAGTGTAAACAAGGTTTGACAGCAAAACAGGGGATCACCGATCACTCGGAGCCATCCTCCGATCGACCGGTAAGCCACCGATCGATCGGTTATACGCAGATTTTCTTCATTAAGGGTGTTTAAGACTTAACCACCACCCTTTGCCTATAAATAGGCTGGGTTCGTGCCTTAGGGTTTCACAAACCCTCTGTGCCCTATTTTGGAGGATTTTGAAGAGGAGAAGAAGGAGAGGAACTACTTGTTGATCAAGCTTGTGGAAGATCAAGGTTCTTCCACTTCGTTGGCGATTCTCAACCAAGAACTCAAGGTTCTTGCTTGTTCAAGCTTTTGGGAATCAAGGTCTTTGACTTCACCAAGGTAGATACATTCTACTACCAATCTTGCAATCCTACTAGTTATTATATATGATTCTCCTCACTCTATGCTATATGTATATCTCGATTTGATTTGGTGTGGAAAGATGTTATACTATGTTGGATGTAAGCTACTATTATGATGCACTCTAAGTGTTTGATGAAATACCTCTAAGGGATTTTTATGCTTAAATATGATGATTTATCTCATATGCTCATATGCTCGCATGTCTCGCATGAATCGATGTTTTCCATGGATTTCTCAAAGTACAAAAAGGTGTTTTCACTAAAATGACTAATAAGGAACGACTCTAAGTAACTCTATGATTTCTCTAAGATCGTTTCACAAGCTCTACGGATCTTACTATGCTCATAAGGAATACTGTGATAAGCTCTAAGATTGTCTCACAAGCTCTACAGATCATAAATGTAACGCTCTAAGATCTCTAAGGTTATGCTCTATGTGCTCTATGGTATCTCCATGTCTCTACGGATCATAATGACTCTAAGTAACTCCATGAACTCACAAGAACTCACAAGGCTATGATTATCGCATGACTCACACGGATATGGTTTTGGTGTCAGATTTTGGATTATATCACATATGCCATACATGATTTCTACGCATTAATATGTGTTAAGGATTTCAAACTCCATGCTTCGTATGCTCTATGTTATATTGCTTTATTGTTATTAGTTTGTATACGCTGAGTATTCCACGCTCAGTCGATATTTGTTGTCATCGGCAGGTGCTCAGGCTCCGTTTGATATATGTGGCACAGAACCATGGTTGGAGGAAGAGTACTTCGACCCAGAGCCTTCCATGGATCATTATCAGGACGATGGTCCTATAGATAGGTGTCGAGACTTCGACTTTTGTTGATCAGACTTAGAACGTTACGAGGTTATTTTATTATGTGAGTGTGGGGTTTGTCCACTCCACTTTTGGGTTTCTCACATGTATATACTTTTGTTGGTTCATACTTGAACTCAGTTATAGGAGTATCGCTTTGCTTCCGCTATGTTTAGTATTTTATTCCGCTATGCATTCTTTATCACTTCCGCTAGATATTTTTGTGTTTCTGACAGGTCTCCACGTGTGCCTTATGTATTATACTGGAGGTATGATACGGCGGTCACGAGTCAATGTATCCCTAACTCCTAGGGGGTATTTTGGGTCGCGACAGACTTGGTATCAAAGCTTAGGCTTTAGGTCACACAAGCTATAGGGATTGGTTTCCCTTGGGCTAAGCGGAAGTAAGTTCTATGAGTTGAACTTCGAACTCAGATGGACTTGTTGTCTTAGACTTGTTACCACGACATAACCGATATCAAGCGAATCCTTCGGTCAGTCTAGGATCTTAGTCTAGGCACTAGTTTAGACTATGTCCCGAGTTTTGTTCCAGAAAGGGTAGATCCCCAACTTAGTCATGATAGGACACTCTAAGTTATACTTATCTGATTATGTGTATACCTTGATGTATACGATATGCGTAATAGCAATTCATGTATATTGAACTGCTATATGAAGTGTGAGGTTGGTATCCAAGTTAGACTAATGTTTTGCCAATTAATCTCAGGATTTGATATCATGAGACGCGGCACTCGGGGTCGAGGTTACCATACTCGGAGGGCTGAGGGTGAAGTTCCGAGGGAAGAAGAACCGTTGTATTTCACGAATGCCATGGACTCCATAGCCGAGACTCTGGCGTTGTTGGCAGCGAGACCTACTCGTACCCCACCGGCTACTGCTGTGCCTACACCGATGCATCACACCGCGGGGCTTGAAGCTTTCCAGAGACTGCGGCCTCTGACATTTTACGGTACTCTGGACCCAATGGTAGCGGAGTCTTGGATTATGCAGTTGGAGAAGACCTTCCGGGCTCTCCGATGTACTGAGGAGCAAAGAGTAGAATGGGCTTCCTTCGTGATGGAAGGTGAAGCCGAACACTGGTGGAGAGCTGCCCAAAGGCAGAGAGATGTTGCAAAGGCAGGAGTGCCCTGGACTTGGGCAGAGTTCTTAGAGACTTTCAGGGAGCAGTACTTTCCCAAGTTTATTTGGGAATAAAAAGCAAGAGATTTTATGCGTTTGGAGCAAGGGTCGATGAGCGTAGCCGAGTATGAGGCTAAGTTCACCGAATTGTCGAGGTTTGCTCTGCACTTGGTTGCTACTGAAGACCTACGGGTCAGGAAGTTTGAAATGGGCTTGAAGGCCTTTATTCGAGACCAGGTGTCCATTCTCCAGGTGGAGTCTTGGAGAGAGATAGTAGGGAAGGTGAAGATCGCCGAGAAGAATGCGGAAGACTTTATGAGAAGAAGAGACAGTGGCCTCGAAAAAAGCATGTCTCGGGGTCAGTCTAGTGGTTCATCGTCCGAGAAGAGGACTAGGACTGCACCATACCAATTCTCCCAACCGATGCAGGCTCAGAAACCTTCTTTTGCGCCTCAGGCACTGTGCCCTACGACATCACAGGCTATGAGGGTTATGCCTTCGGCTTCCTCCGCATCGCAGACTTTTGAGGAATGCGCCATCTGTGGTCGTCGGCACAAGACCGGGGATTGCCACAGGATGTCAGGTGGATGCTTCCACTATGGCGAGATGGGCCACATGATTCGAGATTGCCCACGTAAGCAGTCACAGACTAGACCACAGGGAGTTTGGCCTCCAGGCAGGCAGACTTCAGTACAGGGGTCTTCATCTCAGGCCTCCAGATCCTTGCCGCCCACCCAGCAGCCTCGTCAGGCTAATCAGGGCAAGGTCTTTGCCATGACTGATAGAGACGCACAGGCATCTGATGATGTTGTGCAAGGTACGCGCAAGTTTGATCTTGTCTAAGTTCTAGTGTTAATATGATATATGTTGTACTGCATATGTATTCCATGTAGTGTTTTGTGATGCTTGTATCTATGTTATCTTATATGTTATAACTTGGGTGACTAAAATTCTCAGGTTCGTTGCTAGTGAATGAGTGTTTAGTAAGGGTGTTAATCGATACGGGATCCACTCATTCGTTCGTCTCACCTAGCTTTGCAAAAGGGTTTACATCCGAGCCGAGTAAGCTACCTCGGGAGTTGTCCATTTTGACCCTATTGGGCAAGTCTATAGAGATAGATAAAGTGTATCGGGGCAGTGTTGTGCAGGTTATGCAGCACGAGTTACCAGTAGACCTGATCATTCTGGGATTTCAGGATTGGGATTTCAACATCATCCTAGGTATGGATTGGCTCTCAGCTCACCATGGTCACGTGGCGTGTTTCGAGAAAGTGGTGAATTTTAAACCCGCTGGGTTGAAGCCATTTCATTTCAGAGGACTTCAGAGGAGAGACATTGCTCGCTTTGCGGCTCTCAGTCTCGAGAAGGTAGAAGCACGAGGCTCCACATCCATTCCGGTTGTGTGTGAATATATGGATGTTTTTCCAGAGATCTTATCGGGATTGCCTCCTGATCGGGCAATCGAGTTTGCAATTGAGTTGGCTCCAGGCACGGCGCCGATTTCTAGGGCTCCGTACAGGATGGCCCCTATTGAGCTAAAGGAGTTAAAGGGCCAGTTGGAAGAATTGCAAGGCCTTGGTTTCATTCGGCCAAGTGTCTCACCTTGGGAAGCTCCGGTGCTCTTCGTGAAGAAAAAAGATGGGTCTATGCGTATGTGCATTGACTACCAGCAGTTGAACAAGGTCACGATCAAGAATCGTTATCCATTGCCTCGGATAGATGACTTGTTTGATCAGATGAAGGGTGCGAAGTTCTTTTCCAAGATTGACCTTTGATCTGGTTATCATCAGTTGAAGATCAAGAAGGAAGACATTCTAAAGATAGCGTTTAGGACTCGATACGGCCATTATGAGTTTTTAGTCATGTCTTTTGGGCTGACTAACGCGTCGGCAGCATTTATGGATCTGATGAACCGGGTGTTCAGATCATCTCTTGATCGGTGTGTGATTATGTTTGTAGATGATATCCTTGTGTATTCACAGTCACAGGATGATCACACGAGAGATCTCCGCTTTGTATTGCAGACTCTTCGAGAGCATAGTCTGTATGTTAAGTTGAGTAAGTGCGAGTTTTGGCTGAACAAGGTGTCCTTTC
Source organism: Tetracentron sinense (assembly GCA_015143295.1). Classification (NCBI taxonomy): domain Eukaryota; kingdom Viridiplantae; phylum Streptophyta; class Magnoliopsida; order Trochodendrales; family Trochodendraceae; genus Tetracentron; species Tetracentron sinense. The sequence goes on along the minus strand of CM026572.1, from coordinate 4,114,766 downwards.
TTGGACATGTAGTGTCTGCTGAAGGTATCTCAGTCGATTCTGCAAAGATTGAGACAGTGATGAATTGGGAAAGGCCGAAGAGTGTTACCGAGGTTCGTAGTTTTCTCGGCCTGGCAAGATACTACAGGAGGTTTGTGGAGGGATTTTCAAGCTTAGATGCTCCGCTTACCTATCTCATGCGGAAGAACACAAAGTTCACTTGGAGTGACAAGTGCGAGTTAAGTTTCTTGGAGTTGAAGAAGAGGCTTACCACAGCTCCTGTCCTCACAGTTCCATCTGGAAGCGGTGTCTTCGAAGTCTATAGTGATGCTTCACTAGTTGGACTTGGATGTGTTTTGATGCAGCATAAACAGGTGGTTGCCTATGCTTCCCGTCAGTTAAAGGAGCATGAGCAAAACTACCCCACTCACGACTTAGAGCTTGCAACCGTCGTGTTTGCACTGAAAATTTGGCGTCACTACCTCTACGGGGAAGAGTTCGTGGTGTTCACGGACCACAAGAGCTTAAAGTATCTCTTTCTCTAGAAGGAGTTGAATATGAGGCAACGATGATGGATGGAGTTCATAAAGGACTACGATTGTTCTATCCAGTACCATCCGGGTAGGGCTAATGTAGTAGCCAATGCTCTTAGTAGGAAACCCTATTGGGTTATGGCTCACTTGAGAGTACAAGAGTGGAAGTTGTTGAATGATATGTGTAACTTAGACACTACTCTCAGGCATGTCACCTACGGGCCAGTGATGTCCAACATTGTGGTTAGGCCACATATTCTGAACCAGATCAAAGAGTTGCAAGATTCGGATGTCGAATTGCTTGCTTACCGAGACAAGTCGGTTAGAAATGGCAGTCAGAAGTTCGCTTTGAATGGTGATGGTGCTATCATGTTCAAAGGCAGGTTGTGCGTTCCAGCCGACACGGTGTTGAAGGGTGAGATTTTGGATGAGGCTCACCGATCCAAGTATACGGTACATCCAGGAGGTACCAAGATGTATCAGAATTTGAAGAAGCACTACTGGTGGCGAAATATGAAGAGGGAAGTCGCCAAGTATGTTGCTAAATGTTTGGTGTGCCAACAGGTGAAAGCTGAGCATCAGAGGCTGGCAGGTCTTTTACAGTCCCTCCCTATTCCGGAATGGAAATGGGAGAATATCTTGATGGATTTCATCGTGGGTTTGCCGCGAACGGCGAAGGGCTCCGATGCTATTTGGGTGATTGTAGACAGATTGACTAAGTCTGCACACTTTATTCCTTATCGGACTACTTTCAATGCGAATCAGTTAGTAGCTTTGTATGTCAAGGAGGTGGTTCGTCTGCATGGTGTGCCAGTTTCTATCGAATCTGATCGAGATCTTAGGTTTACTTCAAGATTCTGGAAAACTTTTCAAGATGCTATGGGTTCTCGTTTGGACTTCAGCACCGCCTTTCATCCTCAAACTGATGGACAGCCTGAACGGGTGAATCAGGTCGTGGAAGATATGCTCTGAGCTTGTATGCTAGACTTTCAGGGTAGTTGGAAGGAACAATTGCCGTTGGTTGAGTTTGCCTACAACAATAGTTACCAGGCAAGCATCCAGATGGCGCCTTTCGAAGCTCTGTATGGTCGCAGTTGCAGATCTCCGCTATACTGGGATGAAGTTGGTGAGAGGAAAGTTCTTAGTCCTGAGTTGATCGAGAGGATGGCAGAAAGGGTCAAAGTTATCTGTGAGCGATTGAAAACCGCTCAGGATAGGCAGAAGAGCTATGCGGATACTTGCCGCAGAGATTTGGAATTCCGAGTTGGAGATCGGGTCTTTGTGAAGATTTCGCCAAGTCGGGGAATCATGTGATTCAGAAAGAAGGGAAAGCTCAGTCCTAGGTACATAGGACTATTTGAGATCATCACGAGGGTTGGTGAGGTTGCTTACAAGGTAGTACTACCGCCTCAAATGGCAGCAATCCATAATGTATTTCACGTCTCTATGCTTAGGAAATACATTTCGGATCCGTCTCACGTCATTGCTCTTGATCCTGTGGAATTTAGAGAGGATCTCATGTTGGTTGAGCAACTAGTTCAGATTTTGGATCGTCGCGATCAAGTATTGCGTACTAAGACTATCCCTTTAGTCCTTGTGAGATGTGGCAGCATCATTCTACGGAAGAGGCTACGTGGGAACGAGAAGCCGATGTGAAGGAGAAGTACCCTCACTTGTTTGAGTGAATCTCTTGTTGGGTTTTGTATGTATTTTTCCCTTCTTATACTTTTGGTATCGTTCTAATTTCGAGGACGAAATTCTTGTAAGGGGGGAGGGATGAATAGCCCCGAATCTTTATTGCACTAAGTAGTGAATAGGGTCTATAGTGTTCAAGGGTGAACTTGTACACTAGCAAGCTTTAATTGAATATACGAGGTTGGAATTATGGAGCACATGTTCTAACGGGTCTATATATTACTAAGAAGTGTGTTTTAGGCATAAAAGAGCTTTAGAATTGGATTGGGGAAGTTCAAGTAGTGTAAACAAGGTTTGACAGCAAAACAGGGGATCACCGATCGCTCGGTGCCATCCTCCGATCGACCGATCAACTACCGATCGATCGGTAGCTATCGACTGGTTAACTTTTTTGTATGGAAAATTTTTCCAGAGAGGGTGTTTTCAACCGATCTCTCAGTCGAAACCACCGATCGACCGGTAAGCCACCGATCGCTCGATCTGTACCACCGATCGATCGGTTATACGCAGATTTTCTTCATTAAGGGTGTTTCAGACTTTAGCCACCACCCTTTGCCTATAAATAGGCTGGGTGCCTTAGGGTTTCACAAACCCTCTGTGCCCTATTTTGGAGGATTTTGAAGAAGAGAAGCAGGAGAGGAACTACTTGTTGATCAAGCTTGTGGAAGATCAAGGTTCTTCCACTTCGTTGGCGATTCTCAACCAAGAACTCAAGGTTCTTGCTTGTTCAAGCTTTTGGGATCAAGGTCTTTGACTTCACCAAGGTAGATTCATTCTACTACCAATCTTGCAATCCTACTAGTTGTTATATATGATTCTCCTCACTCTATGCTATATGTATATCTCGATTTGATTTGGTGTGGAAAGATGTTATACTATGTTGGATGTAAGCTATTATTATGATGCACTCTAAGTGTTTGATGAAATACCTCTAAGGGATTTTTATGCTTAAATATGATGATTTATCTCATATGCTCATATGCTCGCATGTCTCGCATGAATCGATGTTTTCCACGGATTTCTCAAAGTACAAAAAGGTGTTTTCACTAAAATGACTAATAAGGAAAAACTCTAAGTAACTCTATGATTTCTCTAAGATCGTTTCACAAGCTCTACGGATCATACTATGCTCAAAAGGAACACTGTGATAAGCTCTAAGATCGTCTCACAAGCTCTACAGATCATAAATGTAACGCTCTAACTCTAAGGTTATGCTCTATGGTATCTCCATGTCTCTATGGATCATAATGACTCTAAGTAACTCCATGAACTCACAAGAACTCACAAGGCTATGATTATCGCATGACTCACACGGCTATGGTTTTGGTGTCAGATTTTGGATTTTATCACATATGCCATACATGATTTCTACGCATTAATATGTTTCAAGGATTTCAAACTCCATGCTTCATATGCTCTATGTTATATTGCTTTATTGTTATTAGTTTGTGTACGCTGAGTATTCCACGCTCAGCCGATATTTGTTATCATCAGTAGGTGCTCGGGCTCCGTTTGATATATGTGATATGGAACCATGGTTGGAGGAAGAGTACTTCGACCCAAAGCCTTCCATGGATCATTATCAGGACAATGGTCCTATAGATAGGTGTCGAGACTTCGAATTTTATTGATTGGACTTAGAACGTTACGAGGTTATTTTGTTATGTGAGTGTGGGGTTTGTCCACTTCACTTTTGGGTTTCTCACATGTATATACTTTTGTTGGTTCATACTTGAACTGAGTTATAGGAATATCGCTTTGCTTCCGCTATGTTTAGTATTTTATTCCGCTGTGCATTCTTTATCGCTTCCGCTAGATATGTTTGTGTTTCTAATAGGTCTCCACGTGTGCCTTATGTATTATACTGGAGGTATGATACGGCGATCACGAGTCAATGTATTCCTAACTCCTAGGGGGTATTTTGGGTCGCGAAAAACTCAATATGATACCATTGTGTAAAAGAATTAGAAACCGTCTCCTCTCTTCTCGCAAACTATTGCCTCTTGTTCCAAAATATTAATGCCCTGGACTCTTAAAACACTAAAAGAAAGGAACCTTAAGTTACTGAGTTTAAATTCTAAGAAGTACTATACTTCTCAGCAGAAATGCGGAGCTCCCTATTCTTAGTTTAAAATTGTGACAAACTTGTAATTATGGTTTAAAAAGTGTTATTGAAATTACAGTTATCTCTCTCCTAAATTACAAAAGTGTCATCGCCTTAGGCTAAAAAGTAGAGCTCCGCTTTTCCGTTGTGAAGCAAAGCTCTACTTTCTCCGTTAGTCAGACCCTTTTGAGTGATTTAGTGGGTTTACTGATATTTGCTTCTAAGTGTTTGTTTTTCACGATTATCCTTTGAGAATTATCGAACTGTCCTACGTAAAACTTTTATTTTTACAAATTTGTCTACGTAAGAGTTTCCTCCATTGCATAGAACACACTTTTCTGGTCAAAATTAATATATTTGCATGGTTTAAACACATTTTTGAAAGTCTAGATAATGAGACAATTTTGATGAACTCTCATTACGCGTTTTTTATTATTTCAGGAACCATGATTGGATGATTCTCAAGAACCAAAATGCCGCAATCAACCACCTAAGCCCATCATCAAAGACTAATGATTCAAGAGGCTATACCATCTAGAGGCAGGTAAAGTGTGGATTGAGCCGGAAAATCACTATCATAGAACAATGCCTCGGGAGCTGAAGAATCGAATTCCGAGAAAATGGGACAAAATGTTAAAGAACACCATACAAGACATAAGTTGTTAGCTTACTTAGTCGGTGAAGCTCATTGAAATCCTATTAGAGACTAGGGTTCAAAACATTTAGCCTATATTTTGCTCTCTTTTATCTCTAAAATCCTTGAGATATTTTCTCCAGAGAAAGATCTCTAGGATATTCTAGAGATATTTTCTCCAAGATGTGAGTATAGATATTGTGAGACCTAGTTCCTTTTTTGTTCCTTGGAGATCTCATTTTCTTTCAAAACCCTAATCCTCTTCCATTTCCTACTTTCTTTCCTAATTTCTCTCACATCCTAACAACTCACCTTTCAAAAGTGAAACACTAATTTGTCTCTTTCTCTACGAAATCTTAGCCGTCCATCTCATCACACCCTCTTTCTCCCATCTTTCTCTCCAAACCCTAACTATGATCTTATATAACCTACACCATCTCTCCCTCTAAAACCAATGGTTTACACATTTCTCTTTCTCTCTCTCACACCCACTTCTTTTCTCATCCCATATTCTACCATTTTCTCTCATATTCTTTCTCTCTCACCCCACTTTCTATCATCTAACTTCTTCTCTCTCACCTACGGATCTCTATAATTTCTCCATCTCCTTGGTTTCTCTCTCTTTGGTGACATTTGCGAAGAAGGAGAAGAAGAAGAAAGGAGGAGGTAAAGTTATTTACCCTCCCCTTAAGCTTTATTTCGGATGTTGGATGTTCTTATAATGCCCTTTTATTTCAAGCATTGTAAGTACTTTTTTTTAGTTTAATGTTAAATTTCCTTTCATCGTTGTTACTTTATGTTTCTATGTCTCTTATTAATTTGTTTCAAGCTATTTGTTTCATGGTCATTAGTAGATCTTAATCATCTCTCAAACAAAAAAATGTTTTAAAAATACTACTCCACCATCCTCATCTCTCCATCTTTTTATTCTCTTTTATTTTTTTTATTGCACTAACCTAGCTAACCCGAGTGCGGAATTGACATCCGACACGCATCTATGCAACCTTGTGAATTTTGTAGGATTAAAAAGAATCGGATTAAATAAAAATAAATGTTGAAGTAGGGTGATTTGTTTCAACGACCAAAAATCCTTGTTTCATTTACCCTTATGGCACTTTATTTGAGACTTAATTGCTTATGTTGAATTATGTCTCGATAAAAGCATTTGGTTCAACTCATCATAATTAAGTAATTAAGTAATAACTGATTATAGAAAAAACCAATAATTCCACAATCTCTAAGACTATTTCAAAATTGTTTTAAGCATCCAAAATTATATCACAAATGTTTATCACAGTAAGGCATACAAGATCCATTAAGCTTGAAAGATAGATTCTTTAAAAAAAAATAAAAAAAATGAAATGACCAAAATAACCATTTTAGAAATGAAGAAATAATCGTTTACTAGTAAAATGTCAACCAAATAGAATTATGGTTGTCAGTGCTTATTAAGATTAACGCTTATCACCATAATCACTTATGACACCAATAATCCAAACCAAATGGGTCCTAATTTTGTGTAGTTGATCAAAACTAAGTTTATCTTTTATCTAAAATAAGAGTAAGGTGAGAGAGGATCATGTTGATGCACTCCTTGAATATTTTGAATTTTTTTCCTTTCGCTCTCCTTTTATAATAACAAGATATGGTGTAGACACACATTGCATTACAATCAAATCCAACATGCACAAAAACCCATGGACTGCATCAAACGGTGGAGAAAATCCAATCCACTTGATCACACATCTTTGACATGTCGAACTTCAGAAACATAATACTCTTCCCCCCCCCCCCCCCCCCTCCACACACACACACACACAACAGGCCTAGAATGAAATTTTTTTTGTTTGGGATCAATGATGTCATCTAAGAATGTCTTAAGTCAATTTTCCAGTGTGACAGGATTGTACAAGGCATTGAACAAATTAATAAAATGAAACTTAATAATGGATTCCACCATAGTGCTCTTAGGACAAGAACAATTTGAGTTTCATTTAGTTTTTCAAAAATTCCACCCAATATAACTAAAGCTTTTAACATTGCCCATAATATCCCAATCTTTTTAGTAGAATAAGGCAAGCACATTTCATCTGGTCTTTGTGCTTTTATGGGTCACATTTGAAAGATAGTTACATGAATTTCGTCATTTTTAAGCATGGTAATATATATCATCGAAATCGTTACGAAACAATTATTACAAAAAAGTTGTGGTAATACCCCAATCAATACGAACCACATTACGTTAGATAAAAATTGTTATATAATGTTTGATACTGTATTATATACCATGAGTTTTTGGAAACTTATTCTATCTTACTATCTTTCGAAATTTTCACTTTCTTTCTCTTTTCAAGTCAAATATAACCACTCTATCTTATTTTTTTTAGTTAACAAAATTAGCTCTATGCTATGAATTGATGATTTGAACCTCCACAACTCAATTTTTGAAAAAAAAATGGTTTTTGACTTTTTAATTGAGTAAGATCTCGCAATTTTTCTCAATAAATATTTGTTAATTAATGCATATTAGTATGTTTAAAACATAGATTCATGACTTTCAAATGAAATCAATAAATCTATTATAGTTAGGGTTATCCATTTTTATTTTTATCTCATTATCTGTTACTTGAATTTAATAAATTAGTATGCTCATACATGGTCATTTCACAATTTTATATACCTTGTATTACTAATTCCATAGAATAGTTATTAATAAGGGTGTCGAACCACAAAGGATTACTCTGGTTTCGTTGCCTTTTCTTGAGATTAATTCTAAATTAATGGGTGACAAAAGTTTATTTAAATTGAATTAAACTAAAACAAGAATTAAACTAATGGCTTCTAATTAATTAATCAACTAATAAGTTTTTGTGATCTTTTGGAGAGAAGATTTAGGACGTTTAAATCCACAACTATCCTCATAACTGATCTCGAATTGAATCTATTCAGATCTCTTGAAGTGCAAATATTAAAGTGAGAGTGACGACACATCACCTCTCAACAATCGAGAAAAACACAATGGATCAAATCATAGGCATATCTTATTTTCGGTTAGCATGAGTGATACACATTAAACTAGGGTAGTGAAATCATTTGTCTTCCCTAAGCATAAAATATCTTAGTATTTAATCTCTTGAACAATTAAAACAATTGCATAAAACTCATATTAACACAAGTGATTTCAAACTCAATTTCATAACACCTAAGACAATGATAAAACTCCATTGAAATAGAATTTGATCAATACATCTAGTTGATAAAACAACTCTCCCATTATGGAATCCATGTTTAAAATTGAAAAATCTAAATAAAAATACAGTTTCTTGGCTAGGGTTTCATCTAAACCCTAGAAAGGAGAGTTAGCTCATGGCGAGGGAAGAGAACATCGTCTTCATAGACAAACACGAAGAACTTATAGCTTCACTTTCACTGATCTCCAGAGCTTCTTCTTCTCTTTAAAATCTCAAAATTCTCAACAGAAATTCTCTTAGGGTTGAATGAGGATCAAACCCTCACTTAAATATGCAATAACAGAGTTGGAAAGTATTTAGAACTGTTAAAAATATTATTCACGTAGTTACTATTCACCCTATTTACAATTTTATCACTAAACTTTGAATAATTCTAGAGAGCTAAATTCTTATCGGATTAATCTGAAATTTGAAACATAGCTACTTTAGGTCATCTAAATGTACCCTAAAAGTGTCATAAATTTTGGATGAAGGAAAATGTAGAGCCCCGGACCTTTTTCATGCTTAATACATGACACTTTCGTTGTCATTTTGCCTTTTTAAGAGGTATAATTAATAAATGAGGAAGAATTTGGAAATTTTCAAATGTCAGAATTGTTCCTCTTTGAAGTACGAACACAACGCAAGTTGAATCGTCAAAATCGGACGAACGAGTCAAAAGATATGGCCAAAACAGTTTGGACCTGTAGGAAGTCGTAGCTCGGTTATGCACTAAGGACGTGCTCTGACGTCGTACTCTGATAACGTAGCACAGACAACGTACTCTGATAACATATACTGTGTGCATCCATTGTACAGTTCACCACGGGCACATTGTGCAGCTCACCACGGGCACGTTGTACAACTCACCACGGGCACGCTGTACATAAGACAACGGACAACGTGTTCAGCATTGTCCACAATGGACAACGTGTTTGGTACTATTCACAGCTCAACGAGCTCAGCACTAGGCACAACACAACGGACTACGGGCTCAGCACTATGCACGACACAACGTGACAACGGGTTCGACACCCTTGACAACGGACAACGAGTTGGCACTGTTCACAGCACCACGAGTTGGCACTGTTCACAGCACCACGAGCTGGCACTGTTCACAGCACAACGAGTTCAACACTCGTGTTTTGACAGAAATTTAGTAAGGGTGTTATGGTCTTTTGTCAGTTCACTCTTACCTTAAGAGTTTAACCCGAGCCTTTAGGGCATCATTCGACACTTAGAGAGTTTGAGAGAATAGGAGAAAGGGGAGAAGGCGATTCCAACCTAGGGTTTTCATTTTGGAGAGAAATCAAAGGGTTTTGAAACCCTAGATCAGCTCAAGCCCGTTTCCTTCAAGATTTCGGTTCAGGCATTCGTGGAGCTCGCGATCCAAGCTAGGGCAGCAACTCACAGTCATTTGGAAAGAGGGTTTCTTCCTCACCTCTTCAAGGTCGGTACTTTTTACTACCCTCCTAGTTATAGTTCTTCTTTCCCCCTCTTTTCTTTTGATTTTCTTTCATTTACACATGTGCTATGAGATGATGAATGGTGAATGGAGAATGGTAAATGGTGAATGGTGAATGGAGATGGAATGGGCGATTGGATGCCAATGGTGGTGTGTGATGAACAAATGGGGAAGGGCATTGTTTCAATAATGAACATACATGTATGATTTGAGAAAAACCCATTTAGAAAAGCATGTTGTAGGGTAAATCCATAATGAACACACCATGTTTGATGAAATGCCAAGGTGAATAAAGTGAGCTGTAAATTAGTAAATGCATGCCTAATAAATTCCGAATATTGCTAGGGCCCATGATAGTGTGTTTCCTGCTTTCCCTAAATGCTATGAATATTGAATTGCTCAATTTTTAATGTTATGTGTGTTGTGAAATTACCCAAATGTCATGTTTAAATTTAAATGCAAGTATGTACATGGTTCCCACGAGCATGACATGCATGGCATGATTTATCGAGGTTTCCAAGAAGATGGATAGAGGTGGGGCATATCCTACGATATGTTTTACCTCGCTTTTCACAAGTAGACAAGAACCACATTCCACGAGGGGTCTCCATTCACTCACAAGTGCATATCATGAAGAAGGGCCTCCCTTCCCTCGCAAGTACATACATATCATGAAGAAGGGTCTCCCTTCCCTCGCAAGTACATACATATCATAAAGAAGGGTCTCCCTTCCCTTGCAAGTGCATTGCATAAACAAGGGCCTCCCTTCCCTCTCAAGGCATCTCTCAAGGCATCTCACAAGTGCATCTCACAAGTTACATGATCACAAGCAAGCATGCATGACATGACACGACATACAAGAATCAAGCAAGCTAGACAAGACAAGCTTTCAAGTACGAAAAGATATTTCAAGTCAAGTCAAGTGCACGATGTTTTCAAGAGGATTTATCGGTTTTCTACGAATTACAAGCATGATTATAAACTGCTTTACTTCCTTGTATGATAGGAATTGTTCCGTTTGACATATATGAATTGCTCTGATTATGTAGTGCCATTTTTATGCTATAATTGTTGGTTAGTATTTAGTACCCGCTGAGTATTCCATGCTCAGCCGTACTTCTTATGTCGGCAGGTTCTGAGGGAGCCGCTGCTCCATTTGATGTTTGTGTTCCTGATCCATGGGTGGAAGAGGAGTACGTCGAGGAGCCTTTGGAGGAACCTCCCGTAGAGGGTTATCAATAGATGGTGACTAGATTCTGAGTGGATTAGCTGTGGGTGAGATGAGAGTCAGATTTATGTATTTTGGCGGGCATGTCCGCACTTTCTTTTGGATTCTTTTTGTATAAACTTGGATTGCTTATGTATATACATAGAGGTTTGGTAGACTTCCGCTATACCATGTTAGAGTATGTTTCCGCTGTTTTGTCCTCTATTGTATATGCTCTGTGGGTTTTGCAGGTTGTTTTGTCAAGCAAGTCATGATTAGTCGTCCAAAGTTCACTCTAACTCCTAGGGTGGGTTTTGGGTCGCGACAGAAAATGACCAAAATACCCCTCTATTGATAGAAATGTGGTTTTAACCAATCGATCTGTCAAGGCAAATTTCCGCGAATTTGCTCTCTTTCTCCTCCTTTCTTCAATCTTCACTTGGTTGAAGTTCATATGAGTCTTTAAAGTTTGTAAATCTTCAGTTTTATCTTCATTTTCTTGCATGAACCTGAAATCAATAAAAACACTCAAGTGAAGTAACATAATAGAAAAAAGGAAACTCTAAGGAACTAACAAGTTTAGTTTGAGGTGCATAAATGTGCAACAATTAGCACCGATCACAATCCTCAACTTACACATAGCTAGTCCTTGAGCAATATAAAATAAACTAAATTATATCTACATCCCTTTTTGTGAGATCCCCGGTTGCATTTGGTATATGCAACAAGCCTTTTAAGCTCCTAGGTGGCCCTAGTGGACGAGTGAAGTCTCGTGAAGGTTTACAGTGATGATACCCATAAACATCTATACTATCATGTAATTATGCAGTTTTCTCAAGTATGACATAAAAATTTTCAAACAGTGATAGATGCATATTCCAAACTTTTAAAATCATAACACATACAAGATAATCCACCAATTATTAACAAGTTTAAATTCTCGACTCTCCACATTCTCAATTTCACCCAATTTTGAATAATTCAGCTCATTAAAGATTGGTCATAATTTTCTTTGATGTATAATGTGAACTAACAATTGAATCTGTGATCTCAACCTAAGTTCTCAATTGTTATCCCCGTCAACTCGCTTGTCATTAAATTTCTTTCAATTTAAACAAACAATCTACGGCTTAACTTGAAAATTTTCATCTTTTTCTCATTTTTTTGTATATATATATGTGTGTGTGTATGTGTGTGTGTGACTATGCAGAATTTAAGTCCATTAAGCATTCTAGATAACCCGTGCAGCAAGTGTTAGGCCGATGACTCCCAAACCAGAAAGCTTTAGGGCACTAGGTGTCAAGACACCCCTAAGGGCTTATTAACTCGAGTCAAATAGGCTTCAAACTTAAACTAGTCACACTAGGATATATTTCCATTCCAACACTCCTATTGTTTTAGGCGAACACTCTCTGTTTAACGAGATAAGAGGCCTGGTTACTAGGTAGGAAAGTTGGTTTGGTGAATAATTAATCAAATAGTAAAGACTCTTTTTCTTAGGTTATTTTATCCATTCCAAAGCTTACACAATTTAACGCGAACACTCTTTGTTTAGTGAGGCAAGAGGCCCGATTACTAAGTGCAAACCCGGTCAGGTAACCAATTTTTGTCATAATTTTTTTTCCAATTTAGCCAAGGGTGGTGTTCAATTTATAGGTCATCCAACTTCTTATGAGTTAACAAAAGCACTAATTAATTAGTTTGGTTTCAAACCCCACCAGACAATATGTTAGAGTACTCGAGCATATAATCAAAGTGTACTTATGACTTTCACAATTTTGCAGCATGAGTAGTTCAGTCAATGGTTAAAAACTATGTCTATTTGGGATCATGTGTTCTCAAATTTAAACCTATTAATAAGAATTGGATTACCCTATATGTATCACAATTTTTTTTTTAATTTAGAATAGTTCAACCATAAATTTAAGTGTTTGCATGTCCTACCCTATTACATGGTTGCACAATCACCAAAACATATATAATAAAAAGAATGAATATTATTTCCCAGCCCCAAAATTTAAAGATTACGTTGTCCGCAATGTGAAAATAGAAGTCAAGCATAAAGAGGGATTAGAACAATAATACTTGTTCTATATAATAGGGTTAGTACATAACAAGAAGTACCCACATAGGATAGATGCAAAGAGTCAATATATATATATATATATATATCAAAGGAAAAGTTTTGCATCAACACTTACAACAGTGAGTAAAATAAGTAATAGAGTGAATCAAGAAAAGTAAAAGAAACAATTAAGGGAAAGTAGTAAACTCCGTACATCAGACTCAAAAATATAAAAATCCTAGACAAGATACTTGAAGCACTTCCTACTGAGGAGGAGGAGGAGGAGGGGGAAACTGACCACAAGGAAACTAAGAATCTGATGCAAAATAAGAACCAGGATGAGGAAACCGATCAGTAGTATAAGGTGGTACACGGGTAAAGGAGGCAGGCTCACCAAATCGATCAATGTGAAAGTCACGCATCAGTTCACGAGTTTCTATTCCTGTAATGACTATCTAGTCAATAAGCTGGAACATTATATCCTCAAACTCTTCATTACACTCCTGGGCCATATATGGACGCTCCTGAAATAGCTCAAAGTCTTGCCAAAACGCTCCCACATACTCCTGAAACTGGTCGTGCCGGCACAAATCCTTATATTGCTCCTGTGAGATGTGATCGTGCGTAGGAGGAGGGGGGCACAGTTCTACACTCAAGGAGGAGGGATCTGAGGAGGTCGTTGGGGCAACTACATCGCCCTGATACTTTTCAACCATTGAGTTCTCCCAAATTGGGGCACTTTCGTGTCCTATTAATTCCGAATACGACATTTGTGATCATCGAGCAGATGAGGTTAGGGAAGGGAAAATACACAAGTCCTTCAAGAATTTAGAATAAGCCAGAATTTGCTTGATTGCATCAAGTAGAGTTAGGTTTATCTTGACTTGTTTGAAGACCTCAATCATGTCTTCCATCTTTGCTCTCTTTTTACCAATGGATGATGGGTTAGTCAAACAAGTAGGATAAGGGGCTTTAGGCATGTAGGGTGCGTTGGGAATGGGAATTGGTGAAGTTGAAGAAGAACTTTGGTCCTTCTTATTAATATCCCCTTCCTCTCCCTCATATTCAGATGGGCCTACAAAGGGCTTTTCTTTCTCGCTTTGATCTTCCCTAACCAAGTTTTCTACTACCTTCCCACTTCTTAAGCTTGTAATGACTTGAACTTCTTCACAATTTGTCTCATTGGCCTAATTTACACCTTTGAGATTACTCACAGGTTGGCTTGGAAGAGCTCCCTCCACTCTCCAATTTATAGCATTAGCTACTTGTCCCATTTGGGACTCAAGCTTTTGAATGGATTGCGAGTGGGAATTAAGCAATTGAGTATTGCTTTCCAAGCTTTTTAGAGGATTCAGTACTTTCTCCTTGAAATATGGGTTCCTTTGAGCAGCAGGGGGAGGAGCTGAGTGTTGAAATTGTTGTTGAGATTGGTAATTAGACTGATTTTGGAAAGGCCATTTATTCGGCCTTTGAGGTTGGGGATAGGTATTCCCTCGTGCTTGGGGCTGCCATGAGAAATTAGGATGATTTCCCCATCCCAGGTTATAGGTATTAGAATAAGGATCATTACCTAGGCGGATATAGGCAGCATTGGCATGCTCTTGGACAAAGTCTGGGAATTGGGCTGCAGAAGGATACTCTTCATGTACATAATGTGTAGGGCTAGAACATATAGGACACAAAGGAAGAGATTGAGGGGGTGTGTAAGAAGATGGCCCTGTAACCATGAGTTGGTATAATTTACGAGAAAATTCATCTACTTTAGATGAGACATCTATAGAAGTGCCCACTTCATAGAGGCCTTTCTTGTGATTCATGGTAGAAGGTTGTCTCTCAGAACAATTATTCGAGACATGATGGAGAGAGTTTTCACTCAGATTTTTAAATAATTCTCATGCTTGAGTCTCATTTTTCATCATAAATGTCTCACCACAAGAGACATCAACCAATTGACAGTTGTATTTAGGCAGTCTATCATAGAAAGATTGGACTAGTTGCCACTTTGAAATTTGATGGTGGGGAAACTTACAGAGAAGATCCTTAAATCTTTCCCAAGTTTCATGAAATTACTCGTCATCAATTAGAGCAAAGCTCGTGATGGTTTGCCTTATAAAATTAAATTTTCCTATCGGATAGAACTTCATGAGAAATTCTTGTTGCAGCTGAGCACATGGTATAATAGAATTCACCTCTAAAGAATTAAGTCAATATTTGACTTTGTCTTTTAAAGAGAATGAAAAGAGGCGTAGTCTTAGGGCATCATCCGAGAAACCTTGCAACTTGAAGGTTGTGCAAATTTTATGGAATTCATCAAACTGTTTATAGGGATCTTCATTGTTAAGTTCATGATAAGATGATATCATCTGAATAATACTAGACTTAATTTCATAGTGGATTGCTGATGTTTCCAACAGTTGGATGCATGAGGGTGATAAAAATGTAGAACGAATAAAATACTCTTTCAAGGATTTCATTAGGTCTTGTTCATCCCCCATTTTAGGAAAAGGGATAGCTTTTAGGTTAACACTAAACCAGGATGAAGCCTTAGCTTCTAGAGTAGATTAAAAATAAGGTTGAAGCCTTCGGAAACCTATTAGTATGCTCTAATTCTGAATCAATGGGAAATAACTCAGGATTACAAGACCTCCTACCGTGCATACACCCTAGAGAAATACTCTCTATTTGACAGACACCAATTTGAAATATCTACTTAAAGAAAATAAATACTTACAAAGCTTTCCTACTTTCCAGAATTTGAGCAAACTTTTGTAGATTTGCAGTTTGAGCAATTTTGTACCTGAAAAACAAAAGTATTCAAAATTAATAAAATAAAAAGAAAAATATTTTTGGAGTTTTGTAAATGATTAATTTAAAGTTAATCTCTCAAATTAAAAAACTAGACCGTTCGAGCAATCCTCGGCAACGACGCTAAAAATTAGTCATTTTACAATTTAATATACCTTGTAATACTAATTCCATAGAGTAGTTACTAGTAAGAGTGTCAAACCACAGAAGACTGTGCTAGTTTTGGTACCTTTTTCTTGAGATTAATTCTAAATTAATGGTTGACAAAAATTGATTTAAATTGAATTAAACTAATGGGTAGCAAAAGTTAATTTATATTGAATTAAACTAATGACTTCTAATTAATTAATCAACTAATGGGTTTTTGTGATCTTTTGGAGAGAAGATCTAGGACGTTTGAATCCACCACTATCCTCATAACTGATCTCGAATTAAATATATTCAGATCTCTTAAAGTGTAAACATTAAAGTGAGAGTGATGACACGTCACCTCTCAACAGATCGAGAAAGATACAAGGGATCAAATATTAGGCATATCTTATCTTCGGTTAGCACGAGTGATATACATTAAATTAGGGTAATGAAATCACTCATCCTTCCTAAGCATAAAATATCTTAGTATTTAATCTCCAAAACAATTAAAATCATTGCATAAAACTCATATTAACAACCACAGAAAATTAACACAAGTGATTTCAATCTTAATTTCATAACACCTAAGACAAGGATAAAACTCCATTGAAATCGAATATGATCAATACATCCAGTTGATAAAGCAACTCTCTCATTATGTAATCAATGTTTACAATTTTTTTTATTTTATATTTTTTTAATAAATAAAGGCCACTCAGGAGGAGATGGGGGTTTGGCAGACCCCTACCTATGTATTAATAAAAAGGAGGACATAAAAACTTACCCCTACAAAAAACTCAAGAACAGAGGGGGGACATAAAACCTTACCCCTACAAAGACTCAAAAACATAGGGGGGGACATAAAACCTAACCCCTAAAAAGATACAAAAGATGGAAGAGGGAATTAAAACCCCCACCCATTACAAACTAATCAAAATACTCTAATATGACCAAGGCCCACTTTATCCAAAAAGATAAGGGCCCTAAGATTAGGAGAGCTGTCTTGTAAATTTTGAATCAAACTCGAACCCTGAATATCACACCCAAAGTTAGCAAGGAAATCAGCAACTTGGTTTGCTTCTCTGTAAATATGGGTAAAAGACGAGCAAATATTGTTGATTCTTTTAATTCTTTGATTCCAATACCAAGCAGACCAAGGGTGTTGACATTTTCCATTCTATGCATCAATAAGAGTTTTAGAGTCAGATTCTACCTCAATCTGAGGACAGAGTGAGAGGTCATCAAGGAGGGATCTAGTTTCGGAAATATAGCTGGTAGCATGATCATAAAATGAGAAGAAGCTGGCTTACATATCACCATTCTTGGTATCTAATGATTCCTTCTCCACTAGCTAACCCGGGGTTACCTCTAGAGGCTCCATCCACATTAAGCTTTATAATACCTGGAAGAGGCTGAGTCCATTTATAACTAAAATATGATTTCTGACTTGAGGAGAAAGAGACCCAATGCCGAAAAGAGAAATATCCAGTCTTTTTTTAGAGGGAATTTTCCCCAAGTCCACTAGCCAAGCTTTGATTCGAGCAATGATGATGTCTGGAGGCTTTCTTACATTCTTGAATTTTCTCGAACATCTCTCCTTCCAAAATTTTCAAATAATAAAAAGAGGGAGTAAATTGTAGATGTCATTGTGATTTCTCTCAGAGACTCTGAACCATCTCTTAAGAAAGTATTGAATTATGTCGTTGGGCTGGAGGACGATGGAACAAAACCTAGCAAAATATCTCCAAATTCTAGCTGCAAAATCGCTTAGATAAAGAAGGTGAGACAATGTTTCAATATTACCAGAATTAAAATAATAACAACGACTGACTAGAGGAATACCTGTTGATTGAATCATGTTATTTGTCGATATAGCATCATACATTACCTTCCACCCAAAGACCTGAATTTTTGTTGGAAGAATAGAATTCCATATATTCCTACTCCAGTCATTACATGTATTATTTATTCTAATAGAATCCCAAGCAAATTTAACTGTAAACTTACCATTCGGACTTGGATTCCAGATAAAAATATCATCGGAATCAGAAGTAAAAAAACCTGCAGCTCTAATGTCTAATTTCAGATGATCAGAAATATGTTTACTAACTAGGAAAAAATCTCAATTACCATTAGAATCAAGCAAGTCTGAAATAAAAGGAAAAGCCTGGGGAGGATAAAGAGCAAAATCAATTAAAGGAACCTCTCCAAACCAACAATCTAACCAGAAATTTATTTTGTTGCCATTACCAATTAAAGCAGTAGATTTATATATCACATCTTTACACAACTGACTAATTTTGATCCAGGTTTTTGAAGCACCAGGATTATAAGAAGCATGCCATTTATGACTAAATTGAAATTTATTCCTGAAAAAATTTGACCAAAGATTATTCGATTGATAAAGGTGCCAAACTTGTTTCATTCTAAGAGCATTAGAAAAGTCATTCATTTTACGAATACCAAGTCCCCCTTCCAACTGGGAAAGGGTACAAGTATTCCAGTTAATCCAATGACGTTTCCTAGCTTCATTCGTATTGTTCCAAAAAGTTTTTGCCATAATTCTATCAATCTGATAAATAATCCCTTTGGGCACATGGATGCCTACAAAGAGATAGGTGGGCATAGAGGCTAAGACATGTTTAATCAAAATTAGACAACCCCCTGATGATAAAAGTTTTGCCTTCCAACTTTCTACCTTAAAAGATATGTTGTCAATAAGAGAGTTAAAGTAGCTCTTTTTAAGGAGGCCTTTATAAAGAGGGACTCTTAGATAAATAAATGGGAATTTTTTCCTTGAAATACCCGCCCAATTAGAAATATTATCTATTCTCATTTTATTCATCTTATCATAACAATAGAAAGAAATTTTATTTCTATTTATTAATTGCCCAAAAGCTTTCTCATATTCTGTAATGAAATCAATTTTTTTTTAATATTCTGCTTCCTACCATTACAAAAAATGAGGGTGTCATCAGGAAAAAGAATGTGTTAAACAAAATTACCATATCTCCCTAATTTATAAGTATATAAAAGACTCTCAGATATGCTTTTCAAACCCTTACTAAGCACTTCTTTTGCAATAATGAAGATAGTTGGAGATAAAGGATCACCTTGGCGAAGACCCCTCGA
This sequence comes from Tetracentron sinense, assembly GCA_015143295.1. Taxonomy (NCBI): domain Eukaryota; kingdom Viridiplantae; phylum Streptophyta; class Magnoliopsida; order Trochodendrales; family Trochodendraceae; genus Tetracentron; species Tetracentron sinense. The sequence continues at coordinate 4,095,785 of CM026572.1, read as the reverse complement.
ACTTTGAAAAAAACCTTAAAGACAACCATTAATAAGAATCGAGAAAGATGGATTAATCGGGCAACCTCGAATCAATCTAATAGAATCCTCTTCAAAACCCATCTTTTGAAGGACAGAGAATATGAAATTCCAATCCATTCTATCATAAGCTTTAGGCATAACATTCCTCCCGGAATTTTTCTATCAATGTCTTGCACCATCTCCTGGGCTATACTAACATTGTTTAGAATAGTTCTTCCTTTAACAAATGCACGTTGCTCATCAGAGATAATACTATGAAGCAATAATCCAATCCGATCAGCCAAAATACGAGATATAATCTTATAAAGAAAATTACAGAGACTAATAGGTTTAAAATCCGAGAAAGATATAAGAGAATTGCATTTAGGAATTAAAGTTATAGCAGTTGCATTTATGGCTCTAGGAATTTCAGCAGTCAAGAAAAATAATCAATAGCTTGAAATAAGTCCTTCTTAATTATTTCCCAACAAGAGTGAAAAAAATAACCTGAAAAACCATCAGGACTAGGGGCATTGTAGCACTCCGGATATTTTTGACATGTATTAAAGCTTTAAGATCTTTTTCTTGAATTAAAATTTGGATTTCCGAAGTCGGATCTAGTGAAAATCCGGGTTGCTGAACTCCATTTGCAGATCAGTCAATTTTGGGGATTTTCCATCTAAGGCATCATCTTGGGAGAAATTAAGGGTTTGAGAACCCAAGATCGTCCCTAAAGCTTGGATTTCTCAATCCAAGGCTCAAGCACGTGAGGGACACCTCCTCCAAGCTCAACAACGACTCCACGCATGTTTTGGAGGGTTTTCCCTCACCTTTTCAAGGTCGGTACCCTATGCTACCCTCCTAGTCATGTTTTCCCTTTTTCTTACATTCTTCTTTGTTTTCCCAAAATTATGAATATACAATGTGATGAAATGCATGAATGGAGATGGATGTTGGGCGATGGATGCCGTGTGTATGTGATGTGATGAATAAAATGGGAAGGGCATTTCACCAAATAATGAACACACATGGATGATGGATGGATTGGATGGCTCATTAATCAAGAAAAGCATGATTTAAGGCATGAAAATTCTAGGGTTTCATGTTAGTGTGTTACCTTGCTTTCTAGAACGGCATGTGGTAAAGGTAGTGCTTATTTTAATGAATTGTATTCTATAAAATTCAATATGCCATGTTTAATTTCAAGTTATAGCATGTACACGACCTCACAAGCAGGACATATATACACGAGTTAAGCATGGTTATCGGTTTTTTTTTTTAAGAACAAGAGTTTTATTCTCGATTCACAAACACCATGATAAGGCCAAACGTAAGGGTTGGTAATTAGAGGTAGGGCATATCTCAAGATATGTTTTGCCTCGCTTTTGACAAGAACATGAACACGACAAGAACAAGCAAGCAAGATGTTAGTGCGCCTCCAAGCATACATGCTTACTTTATTGCATTTTTTCAAAAGAGGGGGTTTACACTTCCCTCCTTTCAAGTTGAATTGTCATATCTCAAAAGATGAGGTTTAAACCACCCTCCCTTCAAGTTGTTTAAGGGCACTAATATCCCAAGTGCATGAGCATGTTTAAATTCCAAGCAAGCATGAGCATTTTCATTTCATGGCATGACATGCATGACACGACAAGACAAGAACAAGAACACCTACAAGCATGCATGATTACAAGATTGTATTTTCGCAAAAGAAGAGTTTATACTTCCCTCCCTTCAAGTTGAATATTCTATCTCTCAAAAGAGGGGGTTTACACCACCCTCCCTTCAAGTTGTTCGATGACAAGTATGACAAGATGAGACAAGTAAGACAGAACATGACAAGACACATTTTTCAAGCACGAAAAGAGTAGTTTAAGTCAAGTCAAGCACACGATGATTTCAAGAGTTTTTTCAACTTTGATGTGATGCAAGCATGAAATATAAACTGTTTACTTTCCTATCAATTATATGAACTGCTCCTACTTTATTTTGTTGTTATTATGCTATGACTGTTGGATAGTACTTGGTACCCGCTGAGTATTCCATGCTCAGCCGTACTTTTGATGTCGGTAGGTGTTAGTGGAGCGCCCGCTCCTTTTGACATATGTGCTCTCAGTCAATGGGAGGAAGAGGAGTACGTCGATGAGGTCCCTACTGAGGAGCCTCATGTCGATGGTTACTATTAGGTGGTAGATTCTAAGTGAGTGTGGGTGAGAATGAGAGATTATGTACCCATGTATTTTGGCAAGCATGTCCATACCTTTCTTTTTGTTTATACTTTTGTACAAAACTTGGATCTTGTATATACATAGAGGTTTTGGTTAGACTTCCGTTGTGCCATGTTAATTTGTGCTTCCGCTATTTTGTCCTCTATTGTATCCGCTCCGTATATTTTACAGGATGGTTTGTCAAGCATGTCATGTAGGTCATGATAAGTCGTCTAGGATTCACTCTAACTCCTAGGGTGGGTTTTGGGTCGCGACAGGCACTATCTGTAGTCATGCTAAAGATAACCGTTTTGATTTCTTCTTAAAAGGGGGAAGTAGATATAGAGATATTGTTTTCTTCCGAAATAATGCAAGGAATATGATGTAAAATATTATTATCATGAGTAGCATTATCAGAAGAGAGCAATTTTTAGAAAAAATTTACCGCTTCATTACCTATATCATCCTGCGAGTCTAGCCAATTGCCTTAATCATCTTGGATCCTAGAAATATAGTTACGACCCGTTCTAGATTTTGTAACCATGTGGAAAAACTTCGTATTTTTATTCCATTCTTTAAGCCATTGAATTCTAGATTTCTGTCTCAAAAAATTTCTTCATAAAGAAGAACAGTCGTTAATTCATCTTTAAGAAAAGACAAAGAAGAATTTTTCACATCGTCCTAAGATCTTTGAATATCCTCTTCCAATTTAGAAATTTTTCTTTCAAGAGAGTTAATTTTTAGAAAAATGTTACCAAAGACATCTCTATTCCATATTTTTATGTAAATTTTAAGCATTTTCATCTTAAGGAAGAAAGAGATAAGAGGATTAGCCAGAGTAGGATGCCCCCAAGATTCAGAAACTAATCTAAAAAATTCCGGATGTTTAGTCCACATTTGCTGGAACTTAAAGGAAGAGGGTCTTCTGGTTTGAGTATTACTAAACTCTAATAAAATGGGAGAATGATCTGAGGCAACTCTAGATAGATGTTTGACTAAAGAGGTATTGAAATTATTGTTCCATTGAAATTATTGTTCCAATCAAGGTTAAATAGAATGCGATCTAAACAAGCATAAATACGATGGATACCTTCCTGATTGTTGCACCACATAAATTTATTACCTGCAAATCCCATATCCATGAAACCTAACTCATTGATCATATTATTAAAGTCTTCCATGGATTCAAGGTTAACATCTTTGCCACCTAATTTTTCGACAGAGGCAGAAATAGCATTGAAATCACCACCTATAAAAACTGGACTTGAAAAAGCAATAAAAGCTTAATAAAGATCTTTCCAAAGGGATAAGTGTTCCATTCTAGTACATTTTGCACATCTTATAATATTAAAATCTACTGAAGAAATATCTACAATAATCATTTGGTCTGTGGATAAAATATAATTAACTTGTAAATGATTTTTCTAGAACAACCAAATTTTGGGATGAGAATGTTGAGCATCCAAATGATAATCCATACCAATAAACTTGCAAACCTCAGAAAGGTTATCAAAGTTTTTTTTTGATTCTATGATAGCTGAAAACACAATATGCTTGGTGGAAATCATCTACTTTAATCTAGTTTTGGAGGTGAGATTACCAATATCCCGAATATTCCAAATCAGAAAATTATTCATTAATAACATTAATGGGGTTGCTTACCAAGGAGAGGATCGCTGATCTAAATCGAGTAATTCTATCATTTGAAGTCATAACTTTACTACCCTTAGATTTATATTTTCTTATTCTATTTTGATAAGATGAGAATAATTCAGAATCTAATAATCTTTTTGAAAAAAATTTCCCCTCCTCCTTGAAAGATTCAATATCTTTTATAAAACAAGGAATAAAAGTCGAGTGATATTCCAAAGTTTGAGAGCTTTCACACAAAATTTTACTTGGATTCAGAAACTTTGTAGGTATAGTATTATCTTTTGAGATGTTTTTCAAAATTTCCCACATACGATAATGCATATTTTAGTTGGAGATATCATTATATTTCCTATTTTTAATTTCCAAAAGGCTGTTAAATTCTAGGTTATTTGTCATATTGCTATTTCTTATCAAAAGGCCAATGTTTAAGTTATCATCCAACGAATAAATTTTTGAACAATATTGCCTATTCTTGGTTTCCAAAAGGCCTTTAACTTTTGAATTAGTAAGATTATTACTTTTTCTAATCAAAGATCCAACGTTTGAATGATCTTCCACAAGATAAGTTTTAGAAATATTCAAGGGTACTATAGTATGCGTTTGCGCAGTTTTTTTAATCTCATTCAACTCATATTCAATCTTGTTTGAATCTAAAACTTTGTCAAGTTTATGAGACATTTCATTGGTAAGATTAGAAGAAGAATCATTATCAATCATAATAAAATCTTTAGGATTAGGTGAGAGAGACTTACCTGTTGTAGAGGGCTTGTAACGCCCCAAAATACCCCCTAGGAGTTAGGATACTTTGGCGACGTCACTTACATTTCAAATCATCCTGCAAAGAGTATACAAGGCATGCTAAATAGTGAACTGAAAATTTTCTTTGATGACTTAACTGTATTCCAAGTACAACTGTTTAAGATAATTGATTCTAACTAAAACATTTACAAGTAATCCTTCACCTGAGTTACCAACTCAAGTGATACAATATCCCCAAACATAAAACCCAAAATACATGTCTCTCTCACACAACCCCACCATAGGGCCACATCTCAAAACCCCTCATATCTGGGTGATAATCTGAGCAATCTCCTGCTCTCCACGACCCGCCTCGATCCAAGGAACTGGAGTATGGATATCGTATAGTGTACCTGCCGACATAAATGTATGGCTGAGTATGGAATACTCAGCGAGTACAAGCTACTAGCTAACAATAGTAATAACGAGCATGCAGATTATCCTAAACAGTTAATCAAGAGAATACAGTTTATATTCACCTTACGAGTTCTTGTAAGCATACGAGTTCTTATAATTTTCTTGTGAGCATACGAGTTCTTACAAACTTTCTAGTGAGATTTCTTATGAGCCTTGAGAGCTTTCTTGTGACATTTCTTATGAGCCTTGTGAGATTTCCTGTGAGCTTGTGAGCTTGCTTTCATAGAAATAGATGATAGTGCCCGTACCTGGTCTTAGTACACTAAACATCCTTTCATATTTCTTTATTCTTGCTTGGAGACAGATACTAGTACTCGTACCTGGTCTTAGTATACTGGTATCCTCTCATACTTTCTTAGAAATAGATGTTAATGCCCATACCTGGTCTTAGTACATTAACATCCTTTTATACTTATCTTAGAGACGTATACTAGTGCCCGTACCTGGTCTTAGTACACTAGCATACTTTCATGTACTTGTTAGCTTGTGAACTTGTGAGCCTTGAAAACAGATACTAGCGCTCGTACCTGGTCTTAGTACACTAGTATCCTTCCATATTTCTTGTGAGCTTGTGAGATTCCTACTATGAGTATTTTCTTATTGTCTTATAAGCTTCCATGTAGTTCTTCGTGTGCCCATACTTATGAACTGGACGTACATACTAGTGTTTTGTCTTTCTTATTGTACTTAAGATCTTCTCATTGTCTTGTAGAATTCACTCTTGTCTTGTTCTTATTTCGTGAAATTCACTCTTGTCTTATCTTGGTTTAATTTCATATGATTGTACTTAGAAAACTAGGTTCATGCATGCATACTTTCTTGTGCATAGAGCGATGGTGAACATCGTAGTGACTTGAAGCAATTAAAAGAACATCATATAGCATTTCAACTTTTCCATAAATATACAAGATTTTTAAGGAAACCCATAAAGCATATTACCATAATTTCCAAATTTTGGGGAAAGTCCTTAATCATAATTCCATCATCTTCAGTTCAATTTCATACAAGCATTTAGTCAAACACGTGATTTTCAACATTTTCCTAGGCATTTATTTCATGATTTCTTGGTCAAATACCTTGCATTCAACATTCCTTTAAGCTTTAAACTCATAATTTCTTAGTCTTAGGTTTTCAAGGTCATTCATGAATTTTATCAAACACTTCACATGCAACATTGGTGTAGTCCTTATTTTTACATTTTCCTTAACATGCATTTCATCAACATCTTGGTGTGTGCATTATTCATACATTGCCCATCCACCATTTTCCATCCCACACATTCATCACAACCATAGGGCATCCAATCGCCTCAACCCCCATCTATCCATACATCCACCATCATTATTATTTATCTTATTTATATTTAGAAAAAATACCATATTTCAAGAAAAATGGAGATACAAGATCAAAATCAACATTTTTAAGAGAGAAAACTAGGTTATTGCAAAGATAGTTAGTAGGGTGTACTAACCTTTGAGGATTAACTCCTATTTTTGAGGAAAACCCTTGAATAAAAACCCCCAAGTTCGATGAAGGAGGATCCCACTTGAGGAGGAAGATCCTAGCTTGAAGATCCAAGCTTGTGGAAGCTTGAGAAGGGAGGATTTGAGCTCCTCTTGATCTTCTCACGAAATCCCCTTTGTGATCGTTTCCTCGTGGCTTAGTTCGTGGTAAAAGACTTGGCTAGCACGATCTTTGCTTCCCCATCTGGTCTTGAGAAGCTTGAAGATTGGATTTGGGGGTTTCCTTGATCTTGAGAGAAACCCCCCTTTTGAAAACCTAAGTTTCCTCATTTTTCTCTCCAAAAGTCATTCTCTAAGTTTTAGAAACTTTGATCCCCTGAAAATGGGGTATATATAGGTGTTTGTGTTGAGGAAAACCCCAAAAAAACATTTCTGGGCAATCTCGCTCGAGCGGGCTTCAATCTCGCTCGAGCGGGTTGCTCCCGGTACTCAAAAACAGCATTTTGGTCAATCTCGCTCGAGAGAGTTTATCTGCAAAAATGCTATTCGGTATTTTGGCCATAACTTTTGACTCGGAGGTCTGATTTGGCGATTCAACTTACATTGGATTCATCTTTCGAAGAGGAACAACTTTTATGTTTTATATAACTCCTAATTTTGAGGTTTTCATAGTCTAAATGGGCCCACAAGAGAACTGGTCCAAGACTAACTTCTGAATTTGCAGCAGACCCATCTTCAGTAAATCCACCTTTCACCTAGCTTCGACTCACAATTGGGAAAAGTGATAAACGTGACTATCAAAGAGGGTTTCAATACCTTTCTAATGGATTATGAATCACTCAATTCTGATAAGCGACGCCGACACTAGAGGTCCCACAAGTTGAGGCTTGTTAAGACCTCGCTCATCCTTTAATACTTAGAACCCTTCCTTTTTTATATTTTTAACACCATAAACACCAAGGCGGATTCTCTAGTACCCTTACACACCATAAATCCTATAATCAACTCCTCACATCCTTCACACGCACCTAGGGATCCTTGAACCTCACGAGCCCTGTTTATAGCACTTTTCACAGCACTATTCACTCACAACCCTTTAAGTACTTAAGGTCTTTTATATACCCTTGCTTTTAACCACTTAGAGTATATTTATACTCCCTTTTTGAGACTCAATACACGCACATAAAACCTTCACTTGGCTCACCATACTACCAAGAATAAAACGAAAGGCTTTAGGCCTTTATAAATACCATACAAGGGCACTATTCACTAACACTGTTCATTGTACAGTGAACATGAATTCTGGGGTTCTACATCCTCCCCCCCCTTATAGGAATTTCGTCCCCGAAATTAGGACGCAACACGAACAAGCTAGGATAATTTCCCACACTTCATTTAGTCCTTACGATCCTTCGTACCTAGTAACGCTAAACACGTCCACCGGACACTTGAATCCCATGTTGACCAACCTTTGGCTAAGCACACGTTACTTACAACTAAATCAACAATACATAATAGTACACATAGAATATACATAGCATGTTTGTACACATATATAAATATATATCACATACTTTTGACAGTTTATAGATCAGTACTTTGAGTTGAGTGTACCTTGCACAACTGAGCGCATGAACTTAGAAACCTAAGACATGACAAGGGATTTATCAATCTGATGCCGACCAACACCTAACTAGCACTCACTTATTAGCAGGGCGCCCTTGACTAACCACCATCAAGCAAGTACATAAGTCATACGTATTATATAGATAGTAGGTTATATACAAGCAACACATCACACTTTATTGAAATAGGGTATAGTATACACATGAATTAGCTTTAACATACAATTGAGGTTTTTCTACCGTGAGACCCTAAGTTCGGTTGAGATGTCAACCGGATTTTGACTAACAATAATTTGTTTGTCTACATTTAGGAGCAATAACAATTCCTAAGTATAACTTGAATCAAGCTCCTAACTATTCAATGAGCATATATTGCTTATGTAAGCGTATCGTATCTGTCCAAGTATACACGTAATAGTATAATTATACAATTGGTTTTCCTAGCGAAGCTAAGTTCTTCTGCTCATTTTCAGGTATCAAAATTTAATGAGTAGTTTATCCAATTGAGTTATTTGCGCAACTTTTCTTAATCTTGGGGACATGTATGATGCTTCTAAGATCTACATGATGCATGTAGAATGTGTATGATGATTAAAAAATGCATGAAGTGAATGATATGAATGATGCTCATGAGATGTGGGATGCTTATGATGTGTATGAAGTGCATGCCATGAACGATGCTTATGTGATGCATGTTGCTTATGCCATGCATGATACTTATGCAATGCGTGATGCTTAGGCCATGCATGATGCTTATGTAATGCGTGGTGCTCATGATATGCATGAAAGTGCATGATGCTCATGCCATGCGTGATGCTCATGTTATGTATGAGCGTGCATGCTATGTATGAAATGCATGAGGTCCTTAGAGTTTATAATTTTATTCATCATTTTGGACTAAGCATCGGTTCTAGAACGTGCTACAAAATGAACGCGCATCTGTATCAAGAATTTATGGACCAAGCACTGAGTCTAGAACGTGCTGCAGAAATAATGCGCATCTGTATCTAGAAACGTGCATCAGACATTCATATTGGACCGAGCACTGAGTCTAGAACGTGCTGCAGAAATAATGTGCATCTGTATGTAGAAACGTGCATCAGACATCCATGTGCTTGTCCAAAGTTATATCTATTCTTGGAGTTTATAATACATTTATCATTTGGGACTGAGCACTGAGTCTAGGATGTGCTGCAAATAAAGCGCATCTGTACCTAGAAGTGTGCATCAAACATCCCAGAATTGGTTAAAAATCATTTGATATCTGTATATATTCCTACTAGTCGTGGGGTTTCCTGAACTCACATGGACTTATCGTTATATCGTGGTGTGCGACTTATGCTTATTTGTGGTGTAAGACACATTAAGTACAGTTTAACCAATCAATTTACACTGGATACGCATAATAGTATATATCAAAACTTATGTCCCTATTTTCGCAACTACTCTAAATATACTAGACTTGTAAGACCTAAGAGAAACCTATAGCCTCTCCTGGGAAACATATCCTACCTAGATCTAATAACACTATGTATGACAAAGGACCTACTATCCCCTTGTTAACTAACACCTAGGATAGACTCTAACCTGAATATCCTTCAACTTATGATTCTAACTGGGAATTCGTTCATAAAGCATAGATCTTCACTTACTTATAACATATAGTATGCATCCAACACATAACACATAATACCATATAACAATTCAACACATAATAGTCTAGGTATATAAAATTTTTCAATTTTCCTAGCGAAATAGACACTAACTTCGGCTGGAATCAACCTGTTCTGGACCAAGACTAAGTTATTAATCTACACTTCGAATACGACTCCTAAGTAGAACCTAATGCCTTGGTTTACTCATGACATCATTCTCTAAACAACCCTAGAGACCTAATGCCTAAGCTTTGATACCACCTCTGTAACGCCCCAAAATACCTCCTAGGAGTTAGGATACTTTGGCCACATCACTTACATTTCAAATCATCCTGCAAAGAGTATACAAGGCATGCTAAATAGTGAACTGAAAATTTTCTTTGATGACTTAACTGTATTCCAAGTACAACTGTTTACAACAACTAAATAAAACTAAAACATTTACAAGTAATCCTTCACCTGAGTTACCAACTCAAGTGATACAATATCCCCAAACATAAAACCCAAATACATGTCTCTCTCACCAACCCCACCATAGGGCCACATCTCAAAACCCCTCATATCTGGGTGACAATCCGAGCAATCTCCTGCTCTCCACGACCCGCCTCGATCCAAGGAACTGGAGTATAGATATCGTATAGTGTACCTGCCGACATAAATGTATGGCTGAGCATGGAATACTCAGCGAGTATAAGCTACTAGCTAACAATAGTAATCGCGAGCATGCAGATTATCCTAAACAGTTAATCAAGAGAATACAGTTCATATTCACCTTACGAGTTCTTGTAAGCATACGAGTTCTTATAATTTTCTTATGAGCATACGAGTTCTTACCAACTTTCTTGTGAGATTTCTTATGAGCCTTGTGAGCTTTCTTGTGAGATTTCTTACGAGCCTTGTGAGATTTCCTGTGAGCTTGTGAGCTTACTTTCATGGAAACAGATGATAGTGCCCGTACATGGTCTTAGTACACTAACATCCTTCGTATTTCTTTATTCTTGCTTGGAGACAGATACTAGTACCCATACCTGGTCTTAGTATACTGGTATCCTCTCATACTTTCTTGGAAACAGATGTTAATGCCAGTACCTAGTCTTAGTATACTGGTATAATCTCATACTTTCTTGGAAACAGATGTTCATGCCCCTACCTGGTCTTAGTACATTAACATCCTTTCATACTAATCTTAGAGACGTATACTAGTGCCCGTACCTGGTCTTAGTACACTAGCATACTTTCATGTACTTGTGAGCTTGTGAACTTGTGAGCCTTGAAAACAGCATACTAGCGCTCGTACCTGGTCTAGTACACTAGTATCCTTCCATATTTCTTATGAGCTTGTGAGATTCCTCCTATGAGTATTTTCTTATTGTCTTATAAGCTTCCATGTAGTTCTTCGTGTGCCCATACTATGAAACTGGACGTACATACTAGTGTTTTTGTCTTTCTTATTGTACTTAAGATCTTCTCATGTCTTGTAGAATTCACTCTTGACTTCTTTTTATTTCGTGGAATTCACTCTTGTCTTATCTTGGTTTAATTCATATGATTGTACTTAGAAAACTAGGTTCATGCATGCATACTTTCTTGTGCATAGAGCGATGGTGAACCATCGTAGTGACTTGAAGCAATTAAAAGAACATCATATAGCATTTCAACTTTTCCATAAATATACAAGATTTTTAAGGAAACCCATAAAGCATATTACATAATTACCAAATTTTGGGGAAAGTCCTTAATTATAATTCCATCATCTTAAGTTCAATTCATACAAGCATTTAGTCAAACACGTGATTTTCAACATTTTCCTAGGCATTTATTTCATGATTCTGGTCAAACACCTTGCATTCAACATGGTGTAGTCCTTATTTTTACATTTTCCTTAACATGCATTTCATCAACATCTTGGTGTGTGCATTATTCATAAATTGCCATCCACCATTTTCCATCCCACACATTCATCACAACCATAGGGCACCCAATCGCCTCAACCCCCATCTATCCCATACATCCACCATCATTATTATTTATCTTGTTTATATTTTAGGGAAAATACCATATTTCAAGAAAAGCGAGATACAAGATCAAAATCAACATTTTTAAGAGAGAAAACTAGGTTATTGCAAAGATAGTTAGTAGGGTGTACTAACCTTTGAGGACTAACTCCTATTTTTGAGGAAAACCCTTGAATAGAAACCCCCAAGTTCGATGGAGGAGGATCCCACTTGAGGAGGAAGATCCTAGCTGGAAGATCCAAGCTTGTGGAAGCTTGAGAAGTGAGGATTTGAGCTCCTCTTGATCTTCTCAAGAAATCCCTTTGTGATCGTTTCCTCGTGGCTTAGTCATGGTAAAAGCCTTAGCTAGCACGATCTTTGCTTCGCCATTTGGTCTTGAGAAGCTTGAAGATTGGATTTGGGGGTTTCCTTGATCTTGAGAGAAACCCCCCTTTTGAAAACCTAAGTTTCCTCTTTTTTCTCTCCAAAGTCATTCTCTAAGTTTTAGAAACTTTGATCCCTTGAAAATGGGGTATATATAGGTGTTTGTGTTGAGGAAAACCTAAAAAAAACATTTCTGGGCAATCTCGCTCAAGCGGGCTTCAATCTCGCTCGAGCGGGTTGCTCCCTGGTACTCAAAAACAGCATTTTGTTTCAATCTCGCTCGAGCGGGTTTGAATCTTGCTCGAGCGAGTTTGTCTACAAAATGCCCTTCGGTATTTTGGCCATAACTTTTGACTCGGTGGTCTGATTTGATGATTCAACTTACGTTAGATTCTTCTTTCAAAGAGGAACAACTTTTATGTTTCATACAACTCCTAATTTTGAGGTTTTCATAGTCTAAATGGGCCAACAAGCGAACTGGTCCAAGACTAACTTCTGCATTTGCAGTAGACCCATCTTCAGTAAATCCACCTTTTACCTAGCTTCAACTAACAATTGGAAAAAGTGATAACGTGACTATCGAAGAGGGTTCGATACCTTTCTAATGGCTTATGAATCACTCAATTCCGATAAGCGACGACGACACTAGAGTTCCCACAAGTTGAGTGTTGTTAAGACCTCACTCATCCTTTAATACTTAGAACCCTTCCTTTTTTATATTTTTAACACCATAAACACCAAGGCGGCTTCTCTAGTACCCTTACACACCATAAATCCTATAATCAACACCTCACATCCTTTCACATGCACCTAGGAAACCTTGAACCTCACAAGCACTGTTATAGCACTTTTCACAGCACTATTCACTCACAACCCTTTAAGTACTTAAGGTATTTATATACCCTTGCTTTTAACCACTTAGAGTATATTTATACTCACTTTTTGAGACTCAATACACGCACATAAAACCTTCACTTGGCTCACCATACTACCAAGAATAAAACGAAAGGCTTTAGGCCTTTACAAACACCATACAAGGGCACTATTCACTAACACTGTTTCATTGTACAGTGAACATGAATTTTGGGGTTCTACAGGGCTCACCAAAATCAATGGATGGAAAGGGGAGATTTCAGTACATCTCTCATCTGTAGTCGCAACCCCAAAAATATTATTCTAAGTTTCTGTACTGGGAATTAGATCAGTAGTTGTTCCTTGATTTATAACATGTGATGGATCGGTATTGATGGATCCAGATCATTCTGATCTCCAACAATAGGTTGAGGCACGAACTGTTTCACCACCCATTGTTTGGTGGTGAGTTTTGTGATCCCTCTTCAGTGTTCTTCTGTCCCACATCTGATTCCTTACGATCTACTATTTTGGGTCTTGAAGTAGATCTCCTTTTCATACCTACTACACAAGATGAATCCTCATGACCAAACTTTTTACAGTGCTTACAATATTTTAATTTTTTTCATATTCCATTGTTTGCCAGCAACCTTGAGTCCCCAATCCCAACGAAAATCTATCCAGGTTTTGCTTGAGTAGATCAATCTCGATACATATTCTTGCTGCACTCGGCCTAGATATAGATTTTGTAGCTCCATCTATTTTTCAGCACTTTCCCAAAAATACTACCAAGGATTGTAGGGCTGATTCATTGAAAAGATGAAGCGGAAGGTTAGGGAAGCAAACCCAGATTGGAACGATAGATGATTCTGTCCCTGAGAAAAAGGATTGAGTCCATTTGAAGAATCGAAACAGAAATCCTTTAATGTAGACTACCTCTTTGATCCATATCATAAGAAATCATCTTCCAAAGAAAACCGAAACGGTAGATGCCTCAAGTCTAGAATTCCTATAGAAAAATCCATTCAAATCCCCTCTGATTTCTTCATATGAGACTTGATTTCATCAAGGGAGGGCCAACTGTAAGAACATTTAGCCACTAGGGATATTGCGTGAGATTGGCTAAGACAGAACTTTCTTCTTCCGAGAAGAAAATTGCCGGTTCTCACTTGTATGAAGAAGGTTGCTTTAGAGGAATAGACGCAGAAGGAGGTTTGGATGGGGCTCTGCCTAAGATTTTCGCAAAGGATAAGGGAGGATTGGGTGGCCGGCAAGAGGAGTCTCCCTCCTTGCCGCCGGCAACCCTAGGGTTTTCCATGAAACCCCTAGCAATTTTCCACCAAAAAATGCTAACCTGCACCCTAAACTAGATAGTTTGCTAACTTGCACCTCCAGAGCCAAGACTAACTTGTTGTGTTTTTGATTGAAAGTATTTGTTGAAAAATCTAAATAATAAAAACATATATACAGTACTTGGCTAGGGTTTTCTCTAACCCTAGAATGGAGAGTTAGTTCATAGCAAAGGAGGAGAACATCGTCTTATAAACAAACACACACGATCTCCATAGCTTCTTCTTCTCTTTAAAATTCCAAAATTCATCAAAAACTCTCTAAACTCCCTTAGGGTTGAATGGGGATTAAACCCTCACTAAATATTGTAGCGCCCCGAAACTTTTCGTACCTAATGAACAGTGTTCTCATAGCCAATTAGCCTTTCACGAAATCCAATTAATAAACAAAGAAGAATTGGAAGATTCTAAAATGCCAAAAATGTTCATTTTCGAATGATGAGTCCAACGCAAGTTGAATCGTCAAAATCCGACGAACGGGTCAAAAGTTATGGCCAAAATACCCCAAGAGGTTTGCAAGTAAAAAAGATGAAAAACTGGGATTGACGATCGATAGCCACATGGCGACGATCGATCGTCACTACCCCAGAAACCTGGGCAATCTACTGGAACTAGGACGATCGATCATCCAAAACTCGACGATCGATCACCCTAAACCCATAAATTTGATGGCTTTCGGGAAACTGAACGATTGATCGCCCAACACTAATGATCGATCATCTCGGGACAGGAATCTGGGCAAGCTTACGGGATCATGGACAATCGATTGTCCCAAGACCGACAATCGATCGTCATCACGGAACTCTGTTTTTTTTTAGACGCGAAAATAAGGGTTTCAATCCTTGCCTATAAATAGAAAGCATTTGGGGCTTTTGGGGGTTTAACCTAAGCTTAAGAGAGAAGAAATGAGAGAAAGATTGAAGGAAGATAAGGGAGATTTGGAAGAATCTCCAAGGAGGATTTCATCCAAGAGGGTTTGATCTTCCCAAATCAAGCATTCTTCAAGCAAGGGTTCTCCTCTACCATTGGGGTTTCTAATCCAAGGTTTTTCTTCAAGATCAAGCCTTGATCTCAAGGTTAGTACACCCTTCTAGTTGATCTTAGTAATAACCTAGGTTTTTCTTTTAGATAATGATGATTTGAGCTTTTATATTCCAAGTATTATCTTAAACCAAAGATTTTCTTAAAATTTCATAAGAATAATGGAATGTTAAAGGATGTGTGGGATGAATGGGTGTTGAGGCACTTGGATGCCATATGGTTGTGATGAATGCGTGTGATGAAAATGGTGGAAGGGCATTGTACTAATAATGAATATACCCAAGTGTTGATGAAACGTTGGAACAAGAAAAATATGCATAAGCGACTATAACGATGTGAACACCACATGTTTGATGAAATGCTTGTATGAGAAGTAGTGTGACTAATCAAGCCTATAACATGCATGAATTATGGGGTTGTTCTATAAGTGGTAAAAATGATCAAACGATCTCTATATTGCTTACATTCGCACATGACTATCAATAGAAATTGGAAATGCTTTATATGGTCCCTTGAACCATCTATGCGAAGTATATGTTCTTGAATTCTCACATGATCGTGGGAAATGATCGAAATGCTACATGTTATTTCTTGAATTGTTATATCATGATGATGTCCACGACTTGCCACGCACACACACGCATGCATACATTAACCGGAGTTTTCTAAAATCTATGTATATGAAATTCGCATGCTAAGTGTTTGATTGAATGTATAAATGAGAATCCAATGAATTTAAAGAAGACTATGAAAGCATGATTATGTAGTTTTACTAAAGTGATAATTTTAGATTAAATGCTCCACATGCTTGTTAAATTCCAACATGATTACACAAAGAATAGAAATGCTATATTTTACTATTGTCCCATGTCAACATAATATCACCAAGGGTCACATACACAAGTACACATGCATGCATGAATTCAAGTTTTTATATATAAGAATATGAAAAGAAAATCATAGAACAAGAAGTGTGAATTGTGAAACAAGCATGAATGTCAAGGGTAGGGCATATCCCTAAGATATGTCATACCTGGCTCACAAGAAAACATGACAAGCAAGAATCAAGAAACATGGAAAAATGTTAGTGTACTCAGACCAAGTACGGGCACTAACATCTGTTCCCCAACAAGCATGAAAGGATACTAGTGTATTAAGATCAGGTACGGGTACTAGTATCTGTTTCCAAGCCTGAATAACATGAAAGTATGCTAGTGTATTAAGATCAGGCACGGGCACTAGTGTATGTTTCCAAGACAAGCATGAAAGGGTGTTAATTTACTAAGACTAGGTATGGGCATTAACATCTGTTTCAACAAGTATGAGAGGATACTAGTATACTAAGGACCAGGTACGGGTACTAGTATCTGTCTCCAAGCAAGAATAAAGAAACATAGAAGGATGATAATGAACTAAGACCAAGGTACCGGCATTATCATCTGTTCTCATGCAAGCAAGAAAACTCACAACCAAGTCGACAAGAAAACACGCATGATTCTCATGAGACAAGAACCAGACAAGAACCTAGTATGTCCATCAATTTCATAGTTCGGATACTAGCCAACAAAGAATAGCATAATACATGTAAGGAATCCACAAGATGCATGAGATGTATAAGGAACTCACAAGGTAATGGAAACATGTATGGGTCAAAGCATGATAGAATGTATGATTTAACGTATAATGTTCAAGAATTATACAAGTGTTAGTTGATTAGCTTCCGCACTCTGATTATGTATATGTGAAATGAATTGTATCATGTATGATCTATTATTGTTTTTACATATATTGTTGTTACTATTGTTAGCTAGTAGCTTGTACTCGCTGAGTATTCCTTACTCAGCCGTACTTTTATGTCGGCAGGTAAATTTTGCGATATATGGACTCCGGGTTCCTTGGATAAAGACGGTTCATGTAAAACAGGAGATTGCTCTGATTGTCACCCAGATATTAGGAGTCTTGTCACGTGGCCAATGGTTGGGATGAGTGAGAAAGAGAAGTATTTCGGGTTCTTATGTCTGGGAATATTTGTCTCACTTGAGTTAAGACTCAAGTTAAGGAGTTCATGTTTATGTTGTAAATTCTATTCAATTATTGTAATCAATTGCACTTGGAATATAGTTAAGTCATTAAAGAAATTTTTAGTTCACTATTTTGCATGCCTTGTATACTCTTTGCAAGTTGATTTAAGGTTAAGTCATGTTGCCAAAGTATCCTAACTCCTATGGGCAAATTTGGGGCATGACAAATATGCAATAACAGAGTTGAAAAGTGTTTAGAACTGTTAAAAACATTATTCATATGGTACTATTCACACAATTACTATTTACCCTATTTATAGTTTTACCACTAAACTTTGAATAATTCTAGAAAGCTTAATTCTTATCAGATTAACCTGAAATTTGAAACATATCTACTTTAGGTCATCTAGAATGTACCCTAAAATGTCATAAATTTTGGATGAAGGAAAACAACCAAAATACCCGTCTATTGATAGAAATGAGGTTTTGGTCAATCGATCCGTCAAGGCAGATTTCTGTGATTTTGCTCACTTTCTCCTCTTTTCTTCAATATTCGCTTGGTTGAAGTTCATACGAGTCTTTAAAGATTGTAAATCTTAAGTTTGTCTTCATTTTCTCGCATATACCTGAAATCAATGAAACACCTAAGTGAAATAACATAATGAAAAGAGGGAACTCTAAAGAACTAACAAGTTTAGTTTGAGGTGTATAAATGTGTAACAATTAACATGATCAATGCATAATATGTATTTAGTGTCCATGCTTTGTCTGTTTATTAAATTTTAATATTTTATCTACAAATTGGTGGAGGCATTATGAGTTTTAAATGTAAAAGTCAAAATCGTTACATTACGACATTACATAAGGTTTTGGTCAGACCCATAATACAAATCAAAACTGTTATTTAAAACATTGTTTTTAAGTGATTATCAGATTATATAATTCATCTTCTGAAAATTTTGAGCAATTATTATATCCAATATATTCATAATTTGGGAAACCACCGCTTTTTGATCACCAGATCAAATCCAAGATATGTGCGACTTCTGTACTAGTATTTTGCCCCCTGCATGTTGAGTTTGATCAAGTTCCTTTGAGATCTGTCTAGTGAAAGATTGTATATCATCAATAGACTTTTCTAGTTCCTGGATATTTTCACTGAATAATGGCAACTATGCCAAACTTTAGGTTAGTATCAAGTGAAATAGGCAGACTTGCCTGACATCTTAAGGAATAATGTGGAAAGTACTAAACACACGTTATATTGCTCTTATATCAACAAATGTCGTGAAAGGATTCGTTTGTGACAATTTCACCCTCCTATTGGCCTGTGCGCTATAGCAGGCATTTAGTTAGGCAGAGGAGATTCATGTGCATTCAATTAAGACAGGGCCATGTCTTGGATGTTTTTGAAGAACACTTTGAGGATGTATGCAGTTTATGGGGGTAGTTCATGCCGTGCAAAAATTGTTTGATGAAAGTCCTTAACCTCATGTTTGGTTGCCGAGAAAATAAATGAAAATATAGAAAAAAATAAAAAATAGACAAAACACTACTAAGAATTGTATTAGAAATCTAAATTTTTTTTTTTCTTTTCCATATTTTCATCTATTTTCTTGACAATCAAACATAGGTTAGTTTCATGGACAATGTTGATTGAGAGGCAAATTTAAGAGGAAGTGACGAGTTGCAAAATTAATTTCTAATAAAACTCATATATGAAAGCTACTGTAGAGTATATCAATGTTGTTTCAATAATATCACTACGCAAATTAATTCTAATGACAGTTTGCAAAGAAATCAGATCTGATCTGAAACTGAATATGATTGTCCACCTGATCAAATTTCTACAACTATATGTTTGGACAACAACCTTTGAATAGTAATTAATCCAATCAACAACTAATAGAATTTGCAAAAAGAATGTCAAATAATCCAAAACAGTAAATTGATTAATGTTGAGCTGACCACTGTCTCTGAAATCGATATTGCCCCCATTGAAAGAATCCTATGGTGCAGTTGGGAAACTGACGCGTGATCTCCAAGATTCAATAGCCACACTATGTTAAGCGTGTACACACAAATAACAACACCCAATAACCCGCCTATTGATGATATTGCCCAAGGACAGGAAGAAAAAAACCCACATAAAACCAAATTGATTCAGAAAGATTTGCTATTTTCTTGTGTGAAATAAGAAGAGAAATTGGTCTCTTATATAGGTTATAGACACCTATAAATGGGTCTTTAATTCTATTAAAAATCGGTTGAGATTCTCAATTAGTCTGAACGACGTAAAGCTCCATTAGGAAAGGTAATGTGATCAAAAACTATTTAAGGAAATAAGAATGTGTTAAAAATCAAAACAAGATTAATCACAAAAATCAAATACCCCATGCCCTTTAGAGTAGAGAATGAGACGGTAACTTGTAAGAAAAGAAAAGTCTCCGTGAGACTTGATAGTATACTTCTCACAAAAATAATATCCTCACAACATATTAAGATTAATAAGACGTTTTTAGTTTCACTTCAAACATTAAACACAACACTCCAAACTGGGAGATTTGGACTTGATAGAAAAATACACCGGTATATCCACAATAACAAGATGGATTCGTATGTTTTTATTGGGAACACCTTGGTTAATAATTAATGTGGGGATGGTTTCGTAATTTAAAATAGAACTCATTTTGCTAGTGCACGCACCGGGGGGAGGGTGCACCTCCATCGAAGAACCCGTTCCCCTCCTAGAAGTTGGACTGATTATGCTTGGCAACAGGCTGTCCCGACAAAGATTGGAGTCTTTTCCTGGAAGATCCCGAGCGTCGTTAAGAATGGCTTCTAAAAGTAGAACTGTTCCTTACTAGCTGAGGTTAGCGTCATTTACGTCAATTTTTAAGACTTGTGTCTCGAAAAAAATGTTTTTCCCTATTATACCTCTATTTCTAGCCAGAGTTTCATGGTAGTTCTTTAACTTTTTGAAAAAGACATGAGTACCCTTGAAATTAGTACTTAGTTATATGTATTACTAAGTAGGCTATTAAAACACGAGAGCTTATATATTTTAATTTTCTACCAAACAAATTTGATGTATGAAAAAACCTAAAAAATAAATTTAATAAAGTAGCTCTTAATATTAAAAGTAAGAATGCGGTTCTCATACATTTGATTCTATTTAACTTCTAAAAACTTTAAACGAAAAACAGAATTGCGTAGCCAAACGGCCCCAAGATGGTGCAGAGCCTAGAGCCTCCAGCTTGCATATACTTGAGAAGTGAAAAAGACAATGAAAATCATCACGAAAGAAGCCAAGTGTGCTACAAACATGCCATACACTCAATAATACAAACATATCGTGACTTGTATGTGCCATGTTTTTATAATGCTACCAAAGACTCCCTTTTATTTACTGAAATATAGTCTATATACCGCCTTGGTCTTCACTCTTTTTCTCTATTTAGGGCAGCTTTTCCTTGGGATCAAGGTTGGTAGGGCTTCTCCACGTCCTCAAGGGGGCGGAACCAGGCCTTCTGCTCCAACGAAGAACCAGCACCAGCACCAGCACCGTTAGCAGGCGGAGAATTGAAGGTTTCTCGACCGGCGGTTGAGGTTTTCTCGGTGATGGGGCCAAAGACTCCAGTTTCGGGATGAGGAGCCCAGTATTTGTCGGAATGCGGCTGGATCACATCTTCTTGGACTAAGCTCGGACGTAGCTGATCATCCAGGTTCTTCTCGTACACTGGGGTGTTTGAGCCCCTCCTGCGCACATTATAACCCCAACCTCACCTTTAAATCAGAATTGATTAATATAATCTAAGAAACATGATGAGAAAAAGATAAAGAATCGAAGATTGGGCAGCCATTGAAGACTCTGGATCACTGAACCACGAAATGCAATCTCCGTGCCTGAGTTAGTATACAGTATACTAAACAGAGAGACTTCAATTCTCACACGCCCCGTGACATTTTTTTTTGAGAAACGCTAGGCCAGTAAAAATTAGCAAAACTTCCAAGCTCTCCGGTTGTATTACCAAGTGTCACTATTTTTCCATGTTAGCTCAAGAACTGATATTACCCGTCATTTCATCCTCTCAAGTCTCAACTTTCTGTTTTTTTGTTTTTAACTTGTAGCAATTTTTTAAAACTAGTTGACGGGTAGCAACACCTCATGTCATACCCACATGAGAGTTTGAAACACCTCATGAGAATACCGCAACTAGGCATAGCACTCTTGTCAATTCTTTTAAGCTTGTTGACGGGTAGGAACACCTCGTGTTGTACCCACCATGAGATTTTGGTAAACAATTTGAATACTGCAACTAGACAGAAGAAAGGTATTTCTCTCTACTAAATTTTATAAAATAGTTAAAAGATAGTTTTTTGAAACTCAATTGGACAGATGCCACATGACTAATCCTCTACGATTATAACCCTTGGAGTCCGGTTACAACGCAACAGTATTTTGTCTCTAGTTAACAATTTTAACTTTTAGACTTACTTTTTTTCTTCTGGAAACCAAGGTTAGGTGGTTAAACTATAAGGGTTAGTGAATCTTAAAAGAGACATGTGTTGACTTGTGGGTTATAAGTTATAACCGACTCCTAGGAGTCCGGTTCTAACAGTAGAGGATTCTAATTTGTAGTAAACTTTTTTTTAAAAAAATTCAAAGCTAAGGGGCACCATACCTAAGATCGAATCACAACCAATCACGATTGAACTCGAGTAGAGTTCAATCACCGCAGGTCAACACATGTCCTTTTTAACCCCTATTAATTGCGGTTAAGATTTACTAACTCTTGAGATTCAACAATATACCCTTAGTTTTTAGAAAAATATTAAAGTCTTGTTAAGGATTTTTAATCCTTAAGAGTTAACATTTTTTAATATATTAAAAAAAAAAACTAAAGTTATATTATTGAACCCCAAAGGTTAGTGAATTTTATCTACGGTTAATAGGGGTTAAAAGGACATGTTGGTCTGCTGGTTTGGTTGAATTCTCCCCAACTTCAATTGGAATTGACTGTGATTGGATCTCTATCCACCTCTATGTCGGGGGGTTGGAATTAACTGTGATTGGATCTCTATCCACCTCTATGTCGCCGGGGGGGGGGGGGCGCTGCTCAAACCGAGTCTATGTTCTTTTAAATGGGGAAGGAATGCTAGCTTGAGTTTCCAGTTAGAACAACACGTGCCCATTTTGCCTCCCACTACATACCTGAGTATTACACTAGGTATAGCTTCTTCAACGGACATGTGGGGGGCAGGAAAGGAATTGAAAGAGAAATCAAAATACTCACATTTTTTTTTAAACTGCAAAGAGGAGTTCTGTTCCACCACGTTGAGTGGGGAGCTACACAATCCGGTGTAAAAAAGGGAGCTAGGCTTCGTCGAGGTAAAAAAGTGGGGAACTTTTCTTGGGTTAAAAGTTCAACATCGAGTCTCTTTTTCTTAGATTTAACTTTTTAACTGGCTACAAAGGGAGCTACTAAAGTCTAACTACTGGGTCGAAAAGCAGCTAATAAAAGTGGGGGACACTAGTTGGTGAGAAGGTAGCATTAAAATAAAACAGATATTTCCATTGAGGAACCATCTAGAACATATGCTTGAAGCCAAAGGACTCAACAAGGTCGACACTCAGTTTCGCCTTCAACACCACCACATAAATACGAACTGAAACCCATAAATCACTGAAAGCACAACTGAACTAGGGTATCTAATGCGGATCGTCAGCTAGAACGTACTGGACAACAAGCAGAACAGATAGAAACAAAAGTGCGATGAAGAAACAAAGAGATTAGAGTCGGAAACGACCATCTAAGATCGATTCAAGAACAGTTACTTGAGAAATTCTTTACAATAAAGAACATCACACCGTAAGAAGTTCAAGAAACAGAGCGATTTGAAAACCAAAAAATAAGCAAAGATCGAGACTAGAAAGGAAAATCCAAAAGAGAATTAAAACTAGAGACTTGTTGCTCAAAGAACAAAAGAATGTCATAGAATTCCAGATTTACCTGATAGAAGAAATCGATGGTCGAGGAACCTGAGCTGGATCTCTGAATCGCCCGATCGAGATCTGGTTCGCGAATCGCTTCCCAAAGGTCGCGAATCCTCGACTCTGCAAATTGGTGGCCATGCAATAGGCAATAATCAATCAAAGGTTTGTAAAGAGCTTTAAGCCTTTAATGGAAATCAGAGCACAAGAGACTTAGAGACTGTTATTCACCTTCTCATTCCTCCCAAACTAACCTTCCTTATAGGGACTCTCTCTGACTCCCAACTTTCTCCTTCTTGCGCGTGGAAAACACTTCTTATCTCCTTGATGAGCACGTGGAATTTGTTCTTATCCAAAGGGACCCCACCTTTGGACTTCTCTTGTACGAACACGAAAAGTGACCAATACGCGCAGTAAATGCACGCTGCACCTACTCCCATCCGTTTCAAAAAGAAGCCTACTTTTGATCGTTACCGTCAAGTAACGGAATGTGTTTCGCTCACGATTCCAAGGGACAATATCGTACTGGTCCTGACGCGAATAGTGATGGGGAATATCATGTCTCAGTAGAAGTAGTTAACGGCGTTTTATCTATTTGAGCGACGTTAGCTGCTGACTAGCTAGTTGAGTTCTGGCTTGGTAAGAGAGAGCAATGCCAATTGCCACTCCGTTGAAAATGAGAGATGATGAGCAGCAGCTCCTGAGTAGAAAATTAGGTTAAAGAAGTAAGGCATTGGTGCGCCCCATTTCAAAAAAATAATATTTTAAATGACATTATAAAATATTAGAACAAATGTCAAATAAATTTTTATATGAATTTTCTTAAAAAAAATAAAGTCTAGTGTAGAATTAATAAAGAAACATAAAAATTTAATTAGTCCTAAAGAGTTGGGATGATAATCAATTGCGATTAATCTTCAACTTAACAATCTAAAGTCTAACTAAGCATAATTTTCAAATAAGTATTTCTTTTCAGATTAGTGTTAACAAACACCACCTTATTAGTTTTTGAATTTTTATTTTAAAAGTAAGGGCTAAAAGTATTAGCCTATGGTTAAAAGCTTTTTAAACAGAGTTATAAAAAAACACATGTTGAGTTGTGCAAAATAGCCAAGAGAGCCAGAGACGATCGAGATCCTTAGAAAAAGAAGAGTGCAGAAAAAACTTTAAAATTCTCGGCCAACCATCTCAAAAAGAGGTGGGAAATAAGAGAGAGAAATTGAGCAAGGATAACCATTCTCAAGGCTTTTTACTGGATTAGCTGGGCAGGACATGACACCAATTCTATAGATCTGACTGCGCAGATATGGATACAAATAAATCTAAGACACGAAATTCTTTTAGGGTGTGTGTGGTGAGAATGTGGGAAAAAGAAAAAAAACTTAAATTTTCTTTTAAAACAACCATCAAATAAATGATGAGGAAATTTTTGTGAAAAAGTTTGTCACTATTGAAATAGTGCAAGAAAATAAAATTGTGTTTCTTACTAACCAAACGGAAGAATAATACAAGAAAATTCATTTTTCTTTTACTTTCTCTCACTTTCTCACCAAACGAACGCACCCTAAGGTTAGAACCGAGACCTTAGAGTCCGATTATAACCCACAGGTCAACAAGTGGCCATTTTAATACCCCTTAACTATGGTTAAGATTCACTAACCCTTAAGGTTCAACCATCTAACCTTGGTTTTTGGAAAAAAAATTAACTCTAATCGATGAAGTTGTTAACAAGAGTTAAAAGAAGGCTTATTAATTGTAACCTGACTCCCGTAGAGAATTTCAAGTTAAAATCAAGGGGTGTGGAAAGAGTAAACCATACTTTTTGAATAGGTGAGGGAAGGGAGTAGGAGGGGTGATCACGTGGGCTGGTGATGGGGTGAAATCCGGGGTAGGAGTTAGGACTGGATGGTGGAGATGGGTTGTTAAGGGCCTCATTCAGGAAGTGTTAATATCGGCTTTGGACAGGCTAAGGTCGATATGATGTGGATGGGAGATAGGGCTGTAAACGGAACGGATTCGGAGCGGATATTGGTATATCCAAATTTGTGTCCAATTATATATCCGGATATCCGAATCCGAATAAATATCCAACGGATGGTGAAATATGATATCCGTATCCGACTCCGATTAAAATATCCGGATTCAGATAGTATCCGAATTATCCGATTAATTTTTAAAAATATTTAAAAATATAAATTAATATTTAAAAAATGTAAAAATATATAAATTTTTATTAAAAAAATATATTTTAAAGGTTACATTAATTTTATAAATTTAAAATATATTATTTATATATATTATATAATCGGACGGATATTTATCGGATCGGATATAACAGTATCCGAATCTGTATCCAATTATAAAACGGATAGTAATTTACTATCCGAATTCGCTCCGCCGAATACCTATCCGGATAATTATCCGACTAAACGGATTCGGATACGAATCAAATACGGATAATATATGCATCCGTTTACAGCCCTAATGAGAGAAGAAAAGACCAGGCTGTTTACGCTATACATGCAGGGCTCATTCATAGTGGATAGCTGCTTTCAGGTTGCGGCTGCCTAAAAGGTCGGGTTCAAGACGAAGTTGATGTGGAATAGGGTGCCAATGGGTAGGTAATCAAAACATCTTTTGTTTTTTTTTTTTGAAAAAATACCAGATTGAATATATTTGTATATATATATTTGGCACAGTCTAGGGTTAGAGGGGTTAATATATGCTCAACGCAAAGTGTGGGAAATCACCCTCCTAAGGAGGAGATACACTACCGATACCAGATTTAGCACATAGAGCAATGCTGTATAGGTCCACTTTATAGTCCTTCACTCTCAGGTAATTTTTACTATTTTTATTATATAAGAAGACAAAATAAATGTACTAGACCCACAAAAAAGTGTTATATTATTTTGTCTTCTTATATAAAATACCGGAGAGTGAACGAGCGAATGTGGACCTAGTATTGCTAGCACATATAATGAAAGTACTTGAGAAGCATGGTATTATGTCTTTTAAGGAGCACAACTCATTTGGCCTCAATTCTAGTAATCCTCTAATTCCAAAAAGAGCATGGATTAGTGGACCCAGGTCCGTTGCTTATCTTACCCGTGTCCCTTTTAACACCCCTTTAACCTTGGTCAGGCCGGACCTAAGATTTTTTTTCTTGAGGGGCCGAAATACGTATAGCAAGAAAAGTAATGGGATTGAGGGTATGGGCCTTGGGGACAAAGCCCCCAAAATATTTTTTGGGGACCCACTATATTGAAAAAAATATATCATGGGGACCCACTATATAGTAGTAGCTAACAAAGGGATTCCAAAAATTTTGGAGGGCATGGCCCCTTCCCGCCCCCTTGCTCGGCCCTGACCTTGGTTAAGCTTAATTAAATTAAAGTTAAAATTTTTTTTCTTCTTCTAAAAATCAAGGTTGGATTGCTTAACCATGGGGTAAGTGAATCTTAACCACAGTTGGTAGTATTTAAAAGTGGGCCATGGATCAATGAGGATGGGCTATTTCTTACATAATGAAAACTGCCAATACGATTAAGCATTTTCCTTCGAAAATGAATCAATATGAATTTGCTAAATCAATTCTATGCCCAAACTCATTTTAAAAATCAGTCAAAATAGTTATAAAGTAGGGTCGGGTTGGGAGGTCATGATGGAGGTGGTGGGAATGGGAGCTTGGTAGATTGGTAGTGCGGTGGGGTGGTAGCAATGGGGGTGGGACGTAGTTGTTGTTGGCATTTGTGGCCATGGAGCCATAAGTTACTCTATGAATGAGTAACAGCAGGTATAAAGGCACTCATTAGTGTGTGATAAACTCTCATTATGTCTCCAATTCATAGCTTTAATTCAGATGAGTAGTTACTATTACAGATCTATATAAAGGGATTAAACTCAATGAGAAAGATGATAAAAAGGCATAAGAGATCTGCACCTGATAAAGAAAGAGCCCTCTCATTTATTGGATCCAACAGTGGTATCAGAGCTTGGTTGAAGAGATGAGGAAGAAGATGTTTACTTGGTGGCCGGAGCTGTGATCAATCAGCTTGTTTAGGATCTTGAGTTCTGTTCGATCGTCATACAGAGACGAGCAACCATGGAGATCAGACTCCTCACGAAGAATAAACAAGAAAACCCAAGATGCTCCAGCAGTATCTTATTGCCGGGAGCCATTAGCCCTCAAACAAGGACGCCTGAGGAGAACACTATGTGTGCTCTACTCCATCTCGCATATGGACGCAAACAAGAACGCAACAACCCTTTACTCACTTTGTTTTGCAAAGGAGAACAAGATCAGAACCGTTCAAGAAGGGATCTTGAAGCCACTTGTGCTTTCTGGCGATCGTCTCCACTAGTATTTGGTCAACGTAAGTCATGGTGGTATCAATTTCTCAGTGGTTAGATAGTAGATTGTAGATTTCTATTATGGACATGTTCTCACATTCACCTTCTGAAGTAATTTCTTGGTACAAGATAGAAGAAGGGAAGGGAAGCAAGAGACCTGAGACTAAATGTGTAAATAAATAATAATAATAATAATTTGTGAGAAACAGGTTTGAGGATTGGAATCGTTGTTACCAAAGCTTGGATAGTTGGTTCCATTGAGGAGAGTCACTGGTTTGAGGATTCACAATCTGGTTTTTTGCCCGAAGCAATTCTTATGGTAACTGACCCGGAATTGAGAAAGGGATAGAGATAAACTCCATAAACTGTCTAGAGTGTGGAGCATCTACACCTATTTTGGTGTATTAGCTTTACACTTATTGGGTCTGGTTAAGATGAATTGTTTTGTCTTCTAATGACAGGAGGAAATTTTTAGTGCATCTCATAAATGACTAGGTTGAAAAGTCAACAAAAGGGAGAGAGATACAAACACTACTATGTTGGTGTGACATGTAAGTACATGTCATTCAAAAGCTTAAATCCAAGCCGAGCCAGCGAAGCCGAATATGGGGAACACTGTAGCACCCCGGACTTTTCTATACTTAATGAATATTGTTTTCGTAGCTAATTGGTATTCCTTGTAGTCTAATTAATAATTAAGGGAGAAATAGGAAATTCCGAAACATCAGAAATGTTCATTTTCGAAAGATGAACCCAACGCAAGTTGAATCGTCGAAATCGGACGAGCGAGTCAAAAGATATGGTCAATACAGTCCAGACCTGCAGAGCACCAATCGCTCGGTCCAGTCAGCGATTGATCGGTCAAAAACCGATCGATCGGTAGCTATCGAACGGTCAAAAATTTTGTATGGGGAAATTTTTCAGAGAGTAGTTTTTTGACCGGTCGATCGGTTAGAACACCGATCGCTCGGTAGGCAACCGATCGATCGGTCATAACCATCGATCGCTCGGTCCCCGTGTTTTGCAGAATTTTTTGTAAGGGTTTTTTCATCTTTTGGGCATTCAACCCTTACCCATAAAGGCTTGCTCGACCATTTGAACCCTCGTTCACTACACTTAGAAGAGTTAGAGAGAAAGGGTGGAGAAGAAGAGGGTTTTCACCTAGGGTTTCCATTGGAGAGGAAATCAAAGGGTTTGACAACCCTAGATCATCCCCAAACTTGGATTGCTTCAAGTTCAAGGCTCAAGCTCGTGGGGGATCTCGTCCTCAAGCTAGGGCAGCATTCTCCAAGGTGTTTCAAGAGGGTTTTCTTCCCCAAACCAAGTCTCCCTCAAGGAAAGGTTCCTCCTTTCAAGTTGGAGTTCAAATCAAGGTTCCTACCAAGATCAAGCCTTGATCTAAGGTTAGTGCACCCTACTAACTTTCCCTAGCAATAATCTAGGTTTTCTATTATAAATGATGATTATTTATATTATGCTTTCCTTCCCTATGCATTGTATTAACTCAACAAATATAAACAAGATAAGGGAAATAGAATGGATGTGTGGATGAGAGATTGAATGTGGCGATTAGATGCCGAATGTGTGATGTATGATATGTGTGGGTTGTGAGTTGGAAATGGAGGATGGGCATTATACAAATAACAAACTTACCCTTGTGTGATTGGATGGAAAATATGCAATTAAAAATAAGGAGATGAACTACTAAGGAACAATGTATGTGATGTGTTTGACGAAATGCCTAAACTATGAAATAATGATTTAAGTGAAGAAATGGAAAGGGGCCTTATGCATGTATTCTCATGAATGATGAATGGATTTAAATACCATGTCAATTACTCAAATTCTCATATGCATATATTGTGAATTGAATGGTGATGTTATATCTCTCTTATTATCCTTATTCCATGATTGTCACGATTGACACGTACACGAGCACGCATGATAGCATGAACCGAGATTTCAAGAGCATATGCATATAATAACCAACAAGAAAATATTGCATGACAAGGAGGTTGGTAGCCCAGGGACATTCGGGTACTAGCCTCTGGCTCACAAGAAAACCCCTAAAATACATATTGTCAAGGAGGTTGGTAGCCCAGGGACATTCAGGTACTAGCCTCTGGCTCACAAGAAAACTAAACAAGTAATAAAAATCACATATTGTCAAGGATGTTGGTAGCCCAGGGACATTCGGGTACTAGCCTCTGGCTCACAAGAAAACCATACATATCAAGGAGGTTGGCAGCCCAGGGAGATTCGGGTGCTAGCCTCTGGCTCACAAGTTACAAGATGTAAGTTTACAAGATAATGACAAGACATTCATACATGCACGCATAAATGATTTCCACGAGGCATACCGAAACATGACCTGGATTTCCAAGCATGAGTGTTATCGGAGTTTTCGCATTCATACAAGCACGTTATGATGATTGTATTGTACCATGCCTCTTGCTATTTCTCTTGTGATGTTATTACTGCCGTGTACTGTATTCCTGTTGTGGTGCATATTATTATTATGGTTAGCTAGTAGCTTGTACTCGCTGAGTATTCCATGCTCAGCCGTACTTTCATGTTGGCAGGTACTGAGGGAGCCCTCGACCCAGAGCCTTGGGTCGAGGAAGAATATATAGAGGAGAGAGAGGCGTCTATCCCACTGCAGTCTCAGGTGGACCGAGACCTACACGTGTGGCCGTACCTCGACTACTGTTGAAGGGAGAATACGAGAGGGTGCTTATGTATTTTGACATTTTGATAGGTGGGCCTGTCTACCTTGGACTTAGATATGTTTTGTATATATATGTGTTAACTTGGAATACTCTTTTGGAAACCTTAGAAGAAAATAAAAAGTTAGTTTACGCTTCCGCATTTATGTTTAGCTTCTGCGCTCTGATTATCATTGTTTTAGTACTGTAATTATCGTGTTTATGACAGGATGGTTTGGCAGGTACGTTTAGTCACGCCTAAAGTATCCCTAAACTCTTAGGGGGTATTTTGGGATGCGACAGAAGTGGTATCAGAGCTCTAGGCATTAGAATCCCTAGGATTGTTTAGTACTTGATACCATGATTGAACGAGGTATTAGAGTTGTATTCCAAGTATGGACTAACAAGTTAGTCCTAGTCCAAAATAGGTTGAATCTCAACCAAACTTAGAGTCCTACGCTAGGAACATGGATTGTATGTATGATATTGTGTTGTATACCATGTGTGCATTAATTGTGTTTGTGCTTATTAAATATACTTGATGAATATGTATTGAGTGAATGACAAAATTTATACTAAATGTGTATCTAAGTTAGACTCATGTTGTATTGTCGTTCTCAGGAGAAATCATGAGACGTAATACCCGGGGTCGCGGGTACAACACGAGGGGCAATAGAGGTGATGCTCCATCGGGTGATGATCAACCCGATTTTGCCCAAGCTTTTGCCTCAATAGCCGAGACCTTGGTTATGCTAGCAGCAAGGCAACCGGCTACTCCACCTAATACAGCGCTTATACCGGCTCCTCCTAATCGAGCACAAGCCGGAATAGAGGCTTTCCGGAGGATGAGGCCTCCAATCTTTTGTGGGAGTATTGACCCGCTTGTTGCCGAAGGATGAATTCGGTAATTAGAAAAGATATTCTCTGTATTGGCGCCTACGGAGGCGGAAAAGGTTACTTGGGCCGCCTTCATGCTTGAAGGTGAGGCCGATCATTGGTGGAAGTCCGCACTTCGGACCCGAGAGTTGACCCGACAAGGTCAAGACTGGACTTGGGAGGAATTCTTGGACGTTTTCAACAAGAAGTACTTCCCAATAGGGATGAAAGAAAAGATGAAAGTTGAGTTCATTACCTTGGAGCAAGGTAATATGTCGGTAGCGGCTTATGAAACCAAGTTTTTGGAGCTATCCAGATTTGCTCCACATATGATAGTGACTGAGGTTATGAAAGCCCGGAAATTTGAGAGGGGGTTGAAGGCCTACCTCAAGGACCGAGTCTCAATGTTCAGACATGAGACATATTCAGAAGTAGTGGACAAGGCACTGTTGGCCGAGTCGAACTCCGAGGAGTTCTTCAAGAGAAGAGGAATGGAGAAGGGACAGTCGAGTAGTTCATGGGAGAAAAGAGCAAGGACTAGCTTGTATCAGTCCGCAGGGCCGGCTCAGTCACAGGGGATATATTCGGCACCACAGGCTCCCTGCCCTTTTGCTCCACCGGCCTTTCGCCCGGCTACCTCATATGCTCCTTGCCCCGCAGTTACTCAGGCTACAGGATATGCTCCTTCCCCCTATTCGCATGATGTCTGCACTCTTTGTGGAAGGAGGCATCCAGCGGGAGAATGTCGGAGGATTACAGGAAGTTGCTTCCATTGTGGTGACTAGGGCCACATGGTTCGAGATTGTCCCCGACGTCATATGCCAGCTCAGTCTCAGGGGAGCAGGCCCCCGATTAGGCAGACATCCCAGCCTAGCTCTTCCCAGGCTTCGAGGGCCTCACAGTCTACACGGCCTCCTCGCCCAGCCACACAGGGCCGAGTCTTCGCCCTGTCAGAGAGAGACGCACGTGCATCCGATGATGTCGTGCAAGGTACGCAAGAATTTTAGAGTTTAAGTGGTGTAAATTTTCTATGGCTTGTTATGTGATTATTTATACTAGGGGTTACCCATGTATGATGCTAGTTATTATTTGAAATCTACTGATATTAGTTACTTAATCGCACAGGCGCTTTATTAGTGAACGAGTATCTCGCTCGAGTGTTGATAGACACAGGATCTACTCACTCTTTTGTTTCACCAAGTTTTTCAAAAGGCTTTTTGACTGAGGCTACTCCGTTGGAGCGGGAGTTGACCATTGCAACTCCACTCGGCAAGTCAGTTGATACGGACAAGATATTCAGGGATAGTGTGGTTCAAGTAGGGGAGAATGAACTGTTAGCTGATCTCATCGTCCTAGACTTCCAAGACTTGGATTTCGATGTCATCCTAGGGATGGATTGGTTGTCAAACCACCATGGATATGTTGCGTGTTTTGAAAAGATGGTGAATTTCAAGCCGGAAGGAGTCAAACCTTTTCACTTCTGAGGATTGAGAGAAAGGGATATTGCTCGCTTGGCAGCTTTGAGCTTAGCGAACCCCGAAGCACAAAACTCCTCGGCTATTCCCGTTGTGAGTGAGTTCTTAGATGTGTTCCCGGAAGAACTTCCCGGATTGCCTCCTGACCGAAAGATCGAGTTCGCTATAGAGCTTGCTCCGGGGACCGCTCCGATTTCAAGGACACCGTATAAAATGGCCCTTATAGAGCTTGAAGAATTGAAGAAACAGATGGAGGAGTTACAACAACTCGGTTTCATCCAACTAAGTGTCTCACCGTGGGGAGCTCCAGTTCTCTTTGTGAAGAAGAAATACGGGTCAATGAGAATGTGTATAGACTACCGTCAGTTGAACAAGGTAACTATCAAGAATCGTTATCCATTACCAAGGATAGATGACTTGTTCAACCAACTGAAGGGAGCGAGATTTTTCTCCAAGATTGATCTTAGATCGGGCTATCATCAGCTAAAGATTAAGTCGGAGGATGTTCCGAAGACGGCTTTCAGGACTCGGTATGGACATTACGAGTTCCTTGTCATGCCTTTTGGGCTAACGAATGCACTGGCGGCGTTCATGGATTTAATGAACCGGGTGTTTCGATCATACTTGGATTGATGCGTGATTGTGTTCATCGACGACATTTTGGTGTATTCCCAGACACGGGAAGATCACGCACGAGACCTCCGCCTTGCTCTAGAGATGTTGAGAGAGCATAGGCTATATGCTAAATTGAGCAAGTGTGAATTCTGGTTAGAGAAAGTGGCGTTCCTAGGCCACGTAGTGTCGACCGAGGGTATTTCTGTAGACCCGGCAAAGATAGAGGCAGTTATGAGCTGGGAGAGACCCAAGAGCGTCACTGAGATACGTAGTTTCCTCGGGTTGGCAGGCTATTACCGGAGATTTGTGGAGGGATTCTCCAGTTTAGCTGCACCTCTCACTTACTTGACGAGGAAAAATACCAAGTTTAGTTGGAGTGACAAATGTGAAGTGAGCTTCCAAGAGTTAAAGAAACGCCTCACCACGGCCCCCGTCCTTACTGTGCCATCCGGACATGGTGGTTATGAGGTGTATAGCGATGCTTCGCACATCGGACTTGGGTGTGTCCTTATGCAGTACAAGAAATTCATTGCCTATGCATCAAGGCAATTGAAGGAACATGAAAAGAATTACCCTACTCACGACTTAGAGCTCGCCGCGGTTGTGTTTGCATTGAAGATTTTGCGACATTATCTTTATGGGGAACAATTTGAGGTATTCACAGATCATAAAAGCCTTAAGTATTTGTTTTCCCAGAAAGAGCTGAACCTGAGGCAAAGAAGATGGGTAGAATTTTTGAAAGACTACAAGTGCTCCATTCAATACCACCCGGGCAAAGCGAATGTTGTAGCCGATGCTCTTAGCCGAAGTCGGAAGGCCACTGGACTTTTAGCGCATATGATGCTGAAGGAGTGGAGGTTGCTAGAGGATGCATCCAACCTCGATATCAGTTTTAGTCTCCCTACCTTTGGGCCGGTAATGGCTAACATCACAGTTAGGCCTTTTATGCTGAGCATGATCCAGGAGTTGCAGGAATTGATGCCGAGCTACTTTCTTACCGAGACAAGTCAATTAAGAGTGGCAGCAAGGATTTTGCGGTGAGGGATGATGGGATTATCACTTTTAAGGG
The DNA here is from genome assembly GCA_015143295.1 of Tetracentron sinense. NCBI lineage: Eukaryota > Viridiplantae > Streptophyta > Magnoliopsida > Trochodendrales > Trochodendraceae > Tetracentron > Tetracentron sinense. Next base: position 4,061,238 of record CM026572.1, on the reverse strand, counting down.
AAGAGTATGTGTCCCAGCCGATGAGAAGCTTAAACGAGAAATATTATACGAGGCTCACCGGTCCAAGTACACCGTTCACCCCGGGGGTACCAAAATGTATAGGGACTTGAAGAAGCATTTTTGGTGGCAGAATATGAAGCGAGAAATAGCGGAGTATGTGTCTAAATGCTTGGTGTGCCAATAAGTTAAAGCCGAACACAGGAGACCGACCGGACTTTTACAGTCCCTCCCCATTCCCGAGTGGAAATGAGAACATATCTCTATCGACTTCATTGTGGGGTTGCCGAAGACGGCTAGAAACTATGATGCTATATGGGTCGTGGTCGACAGACTCACGAAGTCTGCCCATTTCTTAACGTACCGGACTACATTCAACTAAAATCAGTTGGCTGCATTGTATATCAAAGAAATAGTTCGGTTGCACGGGGTGCCCGTGAGCATTGTCTCGGATCGGGACCCTAGATTTACCTCCAGGTTTTGGAAAAGCTTTCAGAGTGCCATGGGTTCCCGATTAGACTTTAGCACGGCCTTCCATCCACAGACGGATGGGCAAACCGAGCGAGTGAGTCAGGTTATTGAAGACATGCTCCGTGCATGTATGCTAGACTTCAAGGGAAGTTGGGAAGATCACCTACCTTTGGTGGAATTCGCCTACAATAACAGTTATCAGGCAAGCATACAGATGGCGCTTTTTGAGGCTTTATATGGGAGGAGTTGTAGATCCCCGTTGTATTGGGATGAAGTTGGGGAAAGGAAGGTGTTGGGCCCCGAGTTAATTGAACAAACCACGGATAGAGTCAAGCTTATCCGGGAGAGGTTGAGGACCGCACAAGATAGACAGAAAAGCTACACCGACGACCGAATGAGAGACCTTGAGTTTCGAGTTGGTGATTTTGTATTTGTTCGGGTTTCACCAACAAAGGGTGTTATGAGATTCGGAAAGGGAGGCAAACTCAGTCCGAGATATGTGGGCATGTTCGAGATCATTACTAGAGTCGGTGAGGTGGCTTACCGTGTTTCTTTGCCCGCTCATATGGCGGTGGTCCATAATGTATTTCATGTCTCTATGCTTCAAAAGTACATCCCGGCCCCTTCCCATGTCATAGAGCTTGATCCAGTAGAAATCCGAGAGGATCTTACACTAGTTGAGCAACCAGTGTAGATCTTGGATAGGCGAGATCAAGTCTTGCGCAACAAGACCATTCCCTTGGTCTTGGTGAGATGGCAACACCATTCAAGGGAGGAGGCTACATGGGAACGAGAAGCCGAAGTTCGGGAAAAGTATCCTCAGTTATTTTTTTAGGGCCTGGGCATTCCCTTGTAAATTGTTATGGTCTTGTGCATGTATGTATTGTCCAAATTTCGAGGAAGAAATTTTTGTAAGGGGAGGAGAATGTAGCACCCCGGACTTTTCTATACGTAATGAATACCGTTTTCATAGCTAATTGGTATTCCTCGTAGTCTAATTAATAATTAAGGGAGAATCAGAAATTCTGAAATGTCAGAAATGTTCATTTTCGAAAGACGAACCCAACGCAAGTTGAATCGTCAAAATTGGACGAGCGAGTCAAAAGATATGGTCAAAACAGTCCAGACCTGCAGAGCACTGATCGCTCGGTCCAGTCAGCGATCGATCGGTCCAAAACCGATCGATCGGTAGCTATCGAACGGTCAAAAATTTTGTATGGGGAAATTTTTTTGAGAGTAGTTTTTTGACCGGTCGATCGGTCAGAACACCGATCGCTCGGTAGGCAACCGATCGATCGGTCATAACAACTGATTGCTCGGTCCCCGTGTTTTGCAGAAATTTTTGTAAGTTTTTTTTTATCTTTTGGGCGTTCAACCCTTACCCATAAAGGCTTGCTCGACCATTTGAACCCTCATTCACTACACTTAGAAGATTTAGAGAGAAAGGGAGGAGAAGAAGAGGGTTTTCATCTAGGGTTTCCATTGGAGAGGGAAATCAAAGGGTTTGACAACCCTAGATCATCCCCAAACTTGGATTACTTCAAGTTCAAGGCTCAAGCTCGTGGGGGATCTCGTCCTCAAGCTAAGGCAGCATTCTCCAAGGTGTTTCAAGAGGGTTTTCTTCCCCAAACAAAGTCTCCCTCAAGGAAAGGTTCCTCCTTTCAAGTTGGAGTTCAAATCAAGGTTCCTACCAAGATCAAGCCTTGATCTAAGGTTAGTACACCCTATAAACTTTCCCTAGCAATAATCTAGGTTTTCTATTGTAAATGGTGATTATTTATATTATGCTTTCCTTCCCTATGCATTGTATTAACTCAACAAATATAAACAAGATAAGGGAAATGGAATGGATGTGTGGATGGGAGATTGGATGTGGCGATTGGATGCCGAATGTGTGATGTATGATATGTGTGGGTTGTGAGTTGGAAATGGAGGATGGGCATTGTACAAATAACAAACTAACCCTTGTGTGATTGGATGGAAAATATGCAATTAAAAATAAGGAGATGAACTACTAAGGAACAATATATGTGATGTGTTTGACGAAATGCCTAAACTATGAAATAATGATTTAAGTGAAGAAATGGAAAGGGGCCTTATGCATGTATTCTCATGAATGATGAATGGATTTAAATACCATGTCGATTACTCAAATTCTCATATGCATATATTGTGAATTGAATGGTGATGTTATATCTCTCTTATTATCCTTATTCCATGATTGTCACGATTGACACGTACACGAGCACGCATGATAGCATGAACCGAGATTTCAAGAGCATATGCATATAATAACCAACAAGAAAATATTGCATGACAAGGAGGTTGGTAGCCCAGGGACATTCGAGTACTAGCCTCTGGCTCACAAGAAAACTCCTAAAATACATATTGTCAAGGAGGTTGGTAGCCCAAGGACATTCGGGTACTAGCCTCTGGCTCACAAGAAAACTAAACAAGTAATAAAAATCACATATTGTCAAGGAGGTTGGTAGCCCAGGGACATTCGGGTACTAGCCTCTAGCTCACAAGAAAACCATACATATCAAGGAGGTTGGCAGCCTAGGGAGATTCGGGTGCTAGCCTCTGGCTCACAAGTTACAAGATGCAAGTTTACAAGATAATGACAAGACATTCATACATGCACGCATACATGATTTCCACGAGGCATACCAAGACATGACCTGAGTTTCCAAGCATGAGTTTTATCAGAGTTTTCACATTCATGCAAGCACGTTATGATGATTGTATTGTACCATACCTCTTGCTATTTCTCTTGTGATGTTATTACTGCCGTGTACTGTATTCCTGTTGTGGTGCATTTTATTATTATGGTTAGCTAGTAGCTTGTACTCACTGAGTATTCTATGCTTAGCCGTACTTTCATGTTGGCAGGTACTGAGGGAGCCCTCGACCCAGAGCCGTGGGTCGAGGAAGAATATATAGAGGAGAGAGAGCGGTCTATCCCACTGCAGTCTCAGGCGGACCGAGACCTCCACGTGTGGCCGTACCTCGACTACTGTTGAAGGGAGAATACGAGAGGGTGCTTATGTATTTTGACATTTTGATAGGTGGGCCTGTCCACCTTAGACTTAGATATGTTTTGTATATATATATGCTAACTTGGAATACTCTTTTGGAAACCTTAGAAGAAAAGAAAAAGTTAGTTTACGCTTCCGCATTTATGTTTAGCTTCTGCACTCTGATTATCATTGTTTTAGTACTGTAATTATCGTGTTTATGACAGGATGGTTTGGCAGGTACGTTTAGTCACGCCTAAAGTATCCCTAAACTCATAGGGGGTATTTTGGGGCGCGACAAACACACTAAAGAATTGATTGAACTTCAAAAAACTTGGGTGCGCATATGCTACGATAAAGCTACGAACAAATAAATGGTTAGATTTCTGAAACCTAAACTTTTTATATTATCTGTTAATTATTTGTGATACATATTGCATGCTATGTTAGTTAGTCATATAAGATTTTTATGGCTAGATAGAGTACACTTGAAATAAGGAGTTGGACACAAGTATGAAAATAGAGTTTACAAATAACATAGTTAATGACATTAGTTTAAAAGGCTAGTATTCTTAGCTTTAAATCCATGTTATTTGATAATTAACAAGTAAAATTAGCTTGTAAGCTAATGAACTCTCAACATAAGCATGTATAGAATAGTGAGAGCATATAGTGTAGAACTCTCGGATTAAATTATTGTGGCTATTGAATTCAAGTATGATAACTTGATAGAGGAAAATATATGATAATAATCTCATGTTAAAATATAGGATGAAACCTATAATATAAAATAATAATAATCATATATTGAAAAGGTAAACGTGATGGTAAATCACATGTATTTCGTTGAGAAAACTTCAGGACTTGTCAAAATTATAAAAGCATGATGTATGTGAATTGTGATGCTTTATTGGGAAGTGGTATAAGGAATCATGTGTTGCTATTAATAGGAAACCATCTTAAACTATATTTCAAATTGCTGAACTTAAAATTCATGGATATACGGATGCTAGTTTTGTTGTGGATAAGGATGATGAAAATCTACCTCATGTTTTTTTTTCCTCTTTGGAAGAGTTGTTGTAAGAAACAAATATGTAATTCTTATGTACTCATATAAAACTTGTTTTATTGCTTTAATATTGTCTCATCTTAATCCCGTTTGGATAAAACACTTCATAGAAAATATGAAGATTAGTAAAATCGACGGACTAGTTCACTTGTTTTGTGATAATCATCAAATTGGTATGAGACTGGATTTTAAATGGAGTTAATATCTCCAGAGGCATATATGTAAATCACATTTAGGATATTGTTGATGTAAATGTAAATTATTTACATTAAATTGATACAATTGAGAAATTACTTGATAAGGATAAAGTGCGGAATTATTTTATAGAACTTAGGGACACATAAGTCGGTGAATTCCAAGGCACTATCATGAGAGACACAATCGCAAAGGTATGTAAAACTTTATGATGATGTATATGTTCATAATGGGAAATCCACTAATAAATGTCTGTAAAACCTTATGACATATGATATATATTTGTATATCTGTATATTTATTTCACACATTATTTTATCATGAGTGGGTAACCCATAGAAAGTGTGTAAAATCTCATGAAGGTGTGTATGTTCAAAATGGTAAATCCATTGATTAGTGGGAGTAAATCTTATGAGATACATAAGTATATTTGAGTATTATTTGAACTTGAGATTTTGTCATGACGGGTACATCTGTGTACATTGGGAAAACCTCATGATTATAACATGAAGGGCATATCCGTCTACATTGGAAAAACCTCATGATTGGAACATGACAGACATATCCATGTACATCGGGAAAACCTCATGATTGGAGCATGACAGACATATCCGTGTACATTGGGAAAACCTCATGATTGTAGCATGAAGGGCATATGCAACGATGTTGTGAAAACCTCATGGCTTAACATATTCATAATGATTAACTTCTTCAGTTGAGAAGAGTTTTATGATATGTAACGACCCACATGGCCAAGTGGGAGTTGTTTGGCTCTTATGGCCAAACGGGAGATGTAGGAAACGTTATGGCCATAAAGCCAAAGTAACGTTTTACTTGAATGCTCCTTCTTGTAACTGTCACCACATTGATGGAGTGATGTTTCTCCGGAATGAATAGGGACATCCGACTGTTATGAATGGGTCTATATATAGACCGAATCTATACTGATCATGATATGGGTATGCAATAACCCCAATGCATGGTCGTAGAAAAAACCTTCTTTCCGGTGATCACCAGCCTCATGGCATCCAACCCCTTCATCACCTTCCTTGTTTTTCCATTTCCAATAGTTGTGGTGGTGGGAATGAAAAGATTAGGGAGAGATGGGATAGGGTTTACGTGTAAACACTTCTCTTGTAGTGTGTTTCTTGGGAAGGTTACAAATTTTTTTTTGGTTCCCAAGAAACGCACTAGAAACACTATTTCTAAGATATTTTTTTGAAGAGATATCTTGCCAAACACAATTTTTTATTTTTGTTTATGAGTAGTAGAAAAATGCTCCATAAGAACGACGCCATACGGCCCCAACGTGTAGGTTTAGAATCCTTGATGGATTAAAATTCTAGTGACCCTTTACACATAGAAAGAGTTGGCCTCAACTAGAGCTGCCAATGGGTCGGGCTAGACCGGGCTTAGGTAGATTAGTTCTATAAAGGCATGATATATACATGCCCAAACCTTGTCCATTTTTACTCGAGTTGGACTCATGCTAACCATCTCTAATCATTAAATATATTTTGTTAAAATGTTGTTTGTATAACTTTATAATATATAATACTTATCAGTGTCATATATAACAGTGTATATATTAACATATATTATATTAAAAATAATACACTGTTATACACACAATAATAAACGCCCCAAAATCTGACACGAATCTTAAGAAGATTTATCAGGTTTTGAGGTGCAATGCAAAACCCTCATATACTCAATTTACTAAATAACATAGTTAATTTGGATCTAATAATGTATACATAACATGATGATTTGATTGTGATAATATAGATACAAATAAAATAGGTACAAAGACATACAAGTGTCTGAATTATAAAAAAATACAAAACAAAATAGGACACCTCAAATAACACTCTGTAGAAGCTTGATCCACTAGATCAACTCAAGTACAAAGATCCATGTAATGGGAATTTTTCGGAAGCTCCATGTCTCACTCGCTTCTTGAGTTCAGATTGATTGGTAAAAGAAAGAAGGTGGAAGTAGAGATCATCGTTTGTTGAAGAAGAGGGGGTTCGCCCTATTAAGACACTCCGATGATGAAATCAGTATAAGAAGAAGATAAAATGCAGAAAATGAACTTAGAATAGAGGTTGGGAGTATATGAGTTAGAGCCTTTGCTCTTAGTCTTAAGAAAATGAGTGGTATAATGGTTGATTTTCTCAATCCCCATCTTACTGTGGGTTGAGAAGTATTTATAGTCTTAGGTGTGTTTGCCCATAAATGGCCATGCATCCTTCTTTGTGATCATTACAAAATATGTCCGACAGATCTTCTTCCAAAAGTGTCACACGTGTAGGCCTATTTCTTCTCAGGTCAGTTCAGCCGATAGTGGTTCGAAGTGACCAGCATTAAATGCTCAGTTAGTGTTTTTCACATAACACAAGAGTAAGTAGATCACCTCCTGATACTTCCTTCCTCCAAGTCGGTCTCATCCTTGATTAGAGCTCGGGTTTGATATTTGTCATAATGGGTATGAATTCTGAAATCGTCCTTACGACCACGTATATTTTGAAGACCGAACCATTACACTTGCAAGAGAATCCCCTCTCTTGACTTCGACAATCTTCTTCCAGGTAAGGATCCTTCCGTACAATGAAGCTCCTCACTTCAAGTACAAGAATCCACTAATTCTTGATTTCATACACTCTTTGTGTAGAAGTGTTTTTACAATCATAAAATGCTCCTTTACACGAGTTGAATGATCACTTTAAAGCTCTTTAAAAATCTCCCAAAGATTGAAGTTGAATAACTCAAGAAATGGGATTTTGGGATTTCTAGGTATACTCAATAGATTTGAAAATCTAATTTTGTGAGTGATTGATTGAATGATTTAGAATGATTGGAGTTTTTATTTTGTTCATAAATCATCTTATTTTATAACCCAAAAAGTTTCATAGCCGTTGTAGTAACATTTAATGCAAAAATATCCATTTAAAAAGAGCCGTTACAAAGTCAAAACACTCTGTCTCGAGTCATCCAGTCGACTGGATGGTACTCCGTTTTCGCCACTCGGTATTTCGACCATATCTTTTGATTGACTTATCGGAATTAAGTGATTAAACTTCTAGTGGACTCAAAATTCAAAGAGGAAAAATTTTGTGTCTAATGTAAAAATCCTAATTTTGCTTTATTCTTAGTCTAAGAGGGTCCCAACATTGACTGGTTCATCCAGGCGACTGGATGGTGCTCCAGTTTTGTCTCCTTCAATATTTTGATCATAACGTTTTATTGAATTAATTAAATTAGGAGATTCAACTTCTTATTCCACTTAAAATTCAAAGAGAAACAATTTTGTCTCTAATGATCAAATCCTAATTCGGCTTTACTCATGGTCGAAATGGGTCCCAAAGATTTCTGGTTTTGGAACAAAATTGCCAGAAAAAAATTGGCCTATCTAGTCGACCGAATGACCTCATCTAGTCAATTGGATAGCACAATTTTTGCACAAAATCCATTTTTTGACACTTTAATGAAGAGATTTGATTCCAAGGTCTTCTCCCTCATCCTAATCAAGATGATTACCAACTTTTTAGGTCATTTAAGTGTTTTTCAAGTTGATCCTAAGAAACCTAGGGTCAATCTAAGTTTATGAACTTTTCAACAACCAAATTTTGAGGACTTTTTACACAAGTCCTAAACTCTCTTAAAAGCTAAAAAATGATGCTCCAAACCTTCTTGAGAGTTGGTCTTCAACTTGATCTTGGATCTTCTGATTTGACTTTTTAGCTTCAAGATCATCCTTCTTTTTCAGTCTTCATTGATCTTCAATTTGATCCAAATGACTTACCTTGACTTATGGAGGATCTTCTCATAGATGGTGTCACTTTCATGTTTTTTCTTGAATGACTTTCCTAATGCTCTTTGTATTATGATTTTCACATAAACTTAATAGAGACATTAGTACCACATATATTCTGATTTTCACATAAACTCAATAGAGACATTAGTACCACATATCCTATTTCATTGGTGTGTTATCATCAAAATCAATGATGTTACCTTAGGTAGAAAACCTATATGCTAACATAGGCTTGATACCAATTTTGTCGCGGTATCAACCTCTGACTAGAACATACTCCAACTCGAAGGAGAAATGCCCAACTTAGAATACAACCTTAACCCTATCACCTAACTTCCACTTAGCCTTGGGAAACTAATCCCTGAACTATGATACCAAATCTTTCATGACCCAAAATACCCCCTAAGAGATAGGAGACCTTTTGGTTGGAGTTTAATCATATCAAACCATCCTATGAGCAACCACAAGACATACAAAAGCGGAAGCAGAAAAATTCTTAACTATGTAACCAGTATTCCAAGTGCAATAACATAATTGATAATACAGAGAGAACATCCTCGCCCAACAATATACAAATCTTTCCCTTACATCACTCAAATCAAAACCCCATCATAGGGCCACCTGGCAAACCTCTCTCATCAACTCAGAAGACCCCAAGCAGAGATCCTCCTCACATGCTCCACCTCGATACATGGTTCTGGAGTGCATCATCCATCAGTGTATCTGCTATCAAATCGTGAACCTGCCGACAATAACAGGTTGACTGAGCATTGAAAAGCTCCGCGTATACTAACTCATAGATAACAATGTTATAATATTTCACATGGTACACATATCACAGTTCATCAGAAACACATGCATATACTGTAATCATTATGTGGAAACCAAAATCCCTTTTCTTTCAAAACCTGTGCATACATTTCATAAACCATACTTTTCAAAAATCTTCGTTTACTTTTAAAACCATGCTTTTAACCATCTTTTATTCATTGGAGACTAATGCTATCTTACTTTGAAACAGATAACTCGTACTCGTTCCTGGTCTAAGTATACCAGCATCCTTTAATTTTCTTACTTTTCTTACAAAACATCATTTCTTTTCTTTTCAAAACTATTGAGTCACATATACTTTGCAAAACCATTCTCTATGATAAAACATACCTTTCATTTCACATAATAATGCAATACACGTGGACATAGACAATTTTAAGTGAACATGGTAGACAATGGAAATACATAACACATGGTATATACTTTTCTTTTCTCTTTTAAACTGATAAACATATCACATAGCACATAGTTTTCTATTTTCTTTCAAAATGATAATACATATCACGTAGCACATACTTTCATTTTGTTTAAAACATTCACAAGGCACATGCTTTCTATTTTCTTTCAAAACGATAACATAGGCACATTCATGGGTAATACCCCTAAGTTCATCATACATCATTCTTTTCATTCTATTATCCCAATAACATACTTATATTTGGTTTAAAATCTCAATTCTATTAAAATCTATAACTTCATCTCTTGCTTTGTTTAAAAACCCCAATTCATGAAAACATATTCTTTAAACTTTGCTTTTCATAAATGAATTACAACATGGATAGCTAAGAGTTAGTATTTACCTTTCAAGACCGATTCACTTAGGTCTAGCGCTTTAGAAACGTCGTGGAAATTGAGATCCATCCTTGTAAAGCAAGATCCAAGCTCCTCCTTTGATCACAAACCCAAGCCAAGAACAACCCAAGAAGTTCATTTCTCTCTCTTTTTCTCTCTCTTTCTCTCCTTAGGGTTTGGTAAACCCATACCCATGAAATGTGGATTTATATAAGGGTTTGGGGTGAGCCAAAACCCCAAAAATATCTCAGGAGGTCGGTCAGGCAAAATTGCCTGAGGTCGATCAATCGGCTGGGAGGGACGGTCGACGGCCCATGTGTAAACCTCCTGAATTTCCCTTTTTCGGAGACAGTCAGTTGACCGGTGAAAAATCAAATTCGGTGAATCCCAAATCTATGTTTGAGTTGAGAATCTACAAGTTCGAGGAGATGGTTCGGTTTCCCTAATAGTCTATCTAACCTTTTAATGATTTTAAAAATTAAGTTATTAATCTTAAGGGAAGATGAAAATCAAGTGCGGAATAAGGAAAACCAAGCAAACCACAACACAAGGATTTTTACGTGGAAACCCTTCCAGGAAAAACCATGGGACCTAGTCCAGCCATGAGAATCCACTAAGACAAAGTAAACAAGAACTTACAAGACTCGAACTTGACTCCTTCGGACTCGACACCACGATCCTTCAGTTCATAGTCCCCCATGCCTCGAAAATTCATCACGTACTCTCAAGTCCCATGATCAACCACAGCCGCTTGTACTTCTCTTTGTATTTCGAAAACAGTCCACAATCTTCCGATCAATCTCCGTCAATGACGGCTTCGGAATCCACCGACCAAATCACTCTACCACGATCCTTCTCGGATCGATCTCCTTCGAAAAGGATCCGGAATACTCCGGCCAAGGTGCTCTTTCCAGAACGGGTTGATGGTTTGATAGAAATCAATACCTAGATGGACTCCTTCAAAGGACAAGTCCAAATAAGCAATATTGAAACTTTTGGCTTGTAATCTCTAGGTTTAATGCACTAACAAAAGGGGGGAGAACAATATGTTCCATAGGTTTCATGACTTCTGGAGACACTTAAAAATACTCTCCACACACTCCCTAAGTTATTTTCCACGAAGTGGAAGGGTTCTAACTTTATAGGGAATCAAAAACATGGTTTAGAAGTTACTAAAAACCCAAGAAGGAAAGTGCCAAAATAGCTAAATTAGCAAAAAACCGGATTTGGAAAAAATCTCATATCAGGGTCAACCCATGGGGATCATTCGGTTGACCGGATGGTGCCTTTCGGTCGACCGGATGGTCCTCCAGGGTCGACCCACACTATTTCATCTCTCTGCCAAAAAACACCATACTAATTTTGCTAAACCCAGGGTCGACCCAAAATGGTTAGGGTCGATCCTGAAGTGCCAACCTGAATTTTAAACTTTGTTTTTAGGTCTCGTACCCTTCACAAAAGTTGTATCTCTTTTCGACGCGATCGTTTGACATATTATGGAGTAAAATCTGAGCTACGGTTTGTAAGATACGCTCAAAATAAGCAACCTTGGTTTTTGAAAAATTTCAGAATTTAAAACAAGTTTTGCGCTGTTTATCTCATCACCTAGGGTCCGTACGGTTAGTCTAGGTCACTTACCACCTAAGGCATCATGTCAGGATAATTCTAGGTCAAATCCCACCTATGGTAGTATGGTATCTAGGTCACTTGCTATCCTATGAAGGAAATGATCAATCGAGTGGATTAACCGGTCTTCTTTGGTCTTCATCTTGCTTTGGCGTGGATGCTTGAAGGTAATGACACAAGATACACACCTAGACACCTAAACTCACTTGTTTTGACACTGGAATATGCCAATACAAAAACATAGACTTTACAATCTCCCCATTTGGCAATTCTGTGGCAAAACCAAACTGAAGTATATGACTTGACACAAACTCACCCAAACACATCAAAACGGTGAATTAGGACAATACATGACTCCAACACTCTTACATGACATCAATTGACAAATCATCTTAAATTAAGACACTTAAGCTCTTGTCAAGCAAATTTATTTGCTGCAACCTTGAACCTACACATACTCAAAAACAAAATACCCAGTGAAGCATATGTGGAATATGAAATTAAGTAATCACAGGTGAAGTAAGGAATGTACTAAACTAGGAAAATACTACCCTAATATTCTCCCCATTTTTGGCACAATTACCAAAGGAAGGCAGGAAGCCAATATTCCAAAAAATATATCAATTTAACGAAAGTGAAATATCAAGGCAACCACAGTAAAACCAATCAAAAACAGACAATGAGGGACTAAAGAGCGGGGAACAAGATATAAATATAAAGCACAAACTCCCCCTCAACTACTTAGGCATAGAACTCCCCCTCAACAACTCAACTTGATCTTCTCCCCTTAAAACCAAGAATACCACAAAAAACCAGGCACTTATGCTAGAAAGGCCCATGGTAAACCAATAAGAGACCACATAATAATAATACAAAAAAATATCACGTGCCACACAAACATGCATCAAAAGCATTCCAAGCAGTAGTAATTTAAAATCACAAATCCAATAAAGAACATGATTAGTTAGTCCGACTGAGGATACCCATCTAACTAAATCTCATGGAATGCTAAAGCATAGCCAATTCACTTAGACACATTTAGTGAATAGTTCAAAAGTGAAGCATTGTGTGTAATGGTGGTCTGACAAGATACTAGATCAAGGTTTCTTTCCCTTTCCAAGGGTATGATATCAACCACTAAGGGGACTCCCGAAGACATACATCTTAGAAGTCAAACCTAGTTAGATCCAGATATGATGATTTTTTACATTTTAGTACTCTTTTATTTATTTTATTTGACTCAATATTTTTCTTTTATTTTTGGTCAAATATCTCCAGTTTGTAAGATTTCTTTTGATGATCTTTATCTGATCATATCTTTTTATGCAATGATGACTTTCACACTATCTAGGTAGGTAGTCCTGACTATTAGCAATAGGGGCTTTCACTCTAGTGACCCAGATAGATACCTACTGTCCTCCTAGGTAGCCATTTCATACTGTTTGCATATAATAGTGACTTTCACACTATCCTAGTAGGTAGCCATTTTCATTGTAACAATTTAATACTCATGGAGGATACACAAAATGGGGATGACTAACAAATATGGTCATTCTAGATTAGTCATCCAAGGTCACACTATAGGGATAAGTCATACACCTACAAATTGGAAAATAGACCTCTCAATAGAATCAGTCAGAGTGCATGTGATATTTGTAAAGCATACACACATGAATAAGTCTCTAACTGTTCAAGATAAAATCGGTCTAATTTTCAGCATAACTAGGAGACTATGAAGATGACATATCCTCAATCAGCAACAAACTCATGTTCAACCTTGGACAAGTATAGAAATAAAGATCACACAAGGAATGCAGATCAGGCAAGTCAAACAAGGGCAACATGAAAAAAATCTTTTTGGATTTTATGGTTTTTCAATGTTTTTGGATTTTTCAAAATAAATAAAACAGAAAAACATACCAAAGCAAATAAACACTAGTAAAAAAAGAAAGACTACTAGTATACACAAATAGCATAGCACTAGGACAAGATAAAATACTAACAGCACACCCTAGGCTATGACAGGCACGGGCTAAGTGAAGCCCTTCAGGTCTTCCTTTCTCACCCAAACAATTTTAGAAGTTTGATTGACCCTATGGTCTCTAACCGTTTCAGTTGAGGTAGGTATGACCTTTTACTTCTTCCTCATGTTCTTCCTTTTCCAAGATTGAGTCCTAGAATTATGGCGGGCATTATGGTTCTCCCTGTTACCTCCTCTATATCTAGCATGAGGAGTGTCATGACCATGCCACTGTCTAGAGTTGTGAGCAATTTTCATCACATCTTCACACAAACTCCTAGACTTCTCTACTATGACCTCAACTCTCCTTTAAAGATTTCCATTAAAGTTGTGTTGGTTCCTTGAACCATGATTGGGTATTCTTCGAAGTTTAGGACATCGAGGCTTAATATGACCCTTCACTCCACAGTTATGACATGTAGGAATGAATTTCTGAGTAGAAGAGTCTTTCCCTTTAGCAGGAGGGTGCCTTTTAGCACCAGGCTCAATGTTTCGAGGTGGATGAAATTCCCTTCACATCTCCACACCTCTGATTTTGCTCAAGATCAGCCAACTTGATTTTAAGACTTGTCATTTCATCAAGACAAACATGTAAATCGGATTCAAGTAGCTGAGTCTTGGCAAGGAGGGAAGCCTTCTCTTCCTCAAGCTGTGACACAAGAGCTCTCAACCCCGGAGCCACTTGGTCTAAGGCATCTTTTTCTATTTCAATAGATTTGATCTTTTTGGACATGGAAAACTGAACCTTTTTCAGCTTTTAGGCATTCTTGAAATAGTTCATCATAGGCTGCCTCAAGGTCTCCCTCAGAATCTGAGTCATTCTGAGTCACATCATCCTCCTCACCATCCCTACAGTGTTGGTTACTCACAGCATTTGAAGAAGATTCCTCAATCCCAGATAAGGATGCAATGAAGGTCATATAACCCCTAGTCTCCTCACAAGAAGAACTATCTGATTCCTCAGATTCAGATTTACTGTCATCCATTGTCTTGCCCTTAAATCTTTTCTTATTAGAGCATTCAGCGGCAATATGGTCGTAGCCTTGGCATTCATAGCATTGAACACCTTGGGATTTCTTGTCCATACTTTTAAAATGTTTCTTGCTTTCAAAGTGCTTGGATTTGAGCTTTTCATGAGATTTTTGTCCTTTCGGATTAAATCTCTTATTAAGTTTCAAAAATTTTCTGACTTTCTTCGCAAATAAAGCCAACTCTTCTTCTTCATCCTTAGACTCACTATCTGAACCATCTATGGATTCCTTGACAGATTTCAAGGCAAATAAATTTTGGTTTCTTAGATGGGTTCAGATTTAACTCATAGGTTTAGAGTAAACCAACCAACTCTTCAAGTTTGACAGCATCAACATTTTTGCTCTCATCGATGGCGGTAACCTTAGATCCAAATCTCTCAGGTAGAGATCTCAAAATTTTCCTAACAATTTTGGACTCTGGAATTCTTTCCCCTAGATTGAAGCTAGAATTGACAATGTCACTCAGATTAGCATAAAAACTATCAAAAGTTTCATTATCATCCATCATCAACTTTTCAAACTTAGAGGTCAGCAATTGAAGTTTGGAGATCTTGACAGTTGTAGTCCCTTCATGGGTAATTTGAAAAATGTCTCATGCCTCTTTTGAAGTGTCACATATAGAAATACGTCAAAATTCTTCGAGTGCGACAGCAGCGAAGATTTCATTTAGACCCTTACTGTTTCATCTACAACTCTCAAGCTCTACATTGGTTCATTCAGAAGAAGGTTTAGGGATAGTCTGGTCATTTATGGTCTTTGTTGGTTGGGTCCAACCTTATTCAAAGGAGAACCATACTCTTTCATCTAATGATTTTAGAAACGCTCTCATTCGAGCTTTCCAATGGGCATAATTATTCCCATAAAATAATGGGGGACAAGAGATGGATCCTCCCTCTCTTTGGAGATTCATATTCATCGAAAAAAATGAGATAAGATCACACTAAAAAGTTAGTGAACCCGCTCTGATACCAATTGAAAAATCAAATTCGATGAATCCCAAATCTATGTTTGAGTTGAGAATGTACAAGTTCGAGGAGATGGTTCGGTTTCCCTAATAGTCTATCTACCCTCTTAATGATTTTAAAAATTAAGTTATTAATCTTAAAGGAAGATGATAATCAAGTGCGGAATAAGGAAAACAAGCAAACCAAAACACAAGGATTTTCACATGGAAACCCTTCCAGGAAAAACCACGGGACCTAGTCCAGCCATGAGAATCCACTAAGACAAAGTAAACAAGAACTTACAAGACTCGAACTTGACTCCTTCGGACTCGACACCACGATCCTTCAGTTCTTAGTCCTCCACACCTCGAAAAGTCATAACGTACTTACAAGTCCCGTGATCAACCGCAGCCGCTCGTACTTCTCTTTGTGTTTCTAAAACAGTCCACGATCTTCCGATCGATCTCCGTCAATGACGGCTTCGGAATCCGCCGACCAAATCACTCTACCACGATCCTTCTTGGATCGATCTCCTTCGCAAAGGCTCTGGAACACTCCGGTCAAGGTGTTCTATCTAGAACGGGTTGATGGTTTGATAGAAATCATCACCTAGATGGACTCCTTCAAAGGACAAGTCCAAACAAGCAATATTGGAACTTTTAGCTTGTAAACTGTAAGTTTAATACACTAACAAAAGGGGAGGAGAACAATATGTTCTATAGGTTTCATGACCTCTGGAGACACTTAAAAATACTCTCCACACACTCCCTAAGTTGTTTTCCACGAAATGGAAGGGTTCTAGCTTTATAGGGAATCAAAAACATGGTTTAGAAGTTGCTAAAACCCAAGAAGGGAAGTGCCAAAATAACTAAATTAGCAAAAAAACCGGATTTGGAAAAAATCCCATATCAGGGTCGACCCATGGGGCATATTCGGTCGACCGGATGGTGCCTTTCGGTCGACCGGATGGTCCTCAGGGTCGACCCTTACAAAAACTACTCTCTGCCAAAAAACCTGGTACAAATTTTGCTATACCCAGGGTCGACCCTGAGGTGCCAACCCGAATTTCAAACTTCATTTTTGGGTCTCACACCCTTCATAAAAGTTGTAGCTCTTTTCGACGCGGTCGTTTTGACATATTATGGAGCAAACTCCGATGTACGGTTTGTGAGATACCCTCAAAACAAGCAACCTTGGTTTTTTGAAAAATTTCAGAATTTAAAACAAGTTTTGCACTGTTTATCTCATCACCTAGGGTCCGTATGGTTAGTCTAGGTCACTTACCACCTAAGGCATCATGTTAGGATAATTCTAGGTCAAATCCCACCTATGGTAGTATGGTATCTAGGTCACTTGCCATCTTATGAAGGAAATGATCAATCGAGTGGATCAACCAGTCTTCTTTGGTCTTCATCTTGCTTTAGCGTGGATGCTTGAAGGCAATGACACAAGCTACACACCTAGACACCTAGACTCACTTGTTTTGATACCGGAATATGCCAATACAAAAACATAGACTTGACAACCGGGAATAGGGGTAGTCGATCGACCTTCCCAAAAAATCTTACTACGTTCCCATTTTGAGAAATTTGGAGACATTCGGTCGACCGAGAATAGGGGCAGTCGACCGGCCACCTGCAGAACTTGGTCATTTCCTCTGTTTTTTCCCCTTTTTGACACTTAAGAGTGTTTCCACTCTTGGCTTAACACCTTTAGGACTCCTTAACACACTTAGAGCTATTCTCACACACCTATAACAATTAAATTTGGTATTAAACTTCCATTTCATTTGTCACATATCAAAATACAATGTGGAAGGTTTTACCAGTACTATTCACAACACTATTCATAGCACTGAGAACTCGAGTTCCGGGGTTCTGTACTTGGACTGGAACTATGAATGTCATGCATGCTTGTTTCCCATGAGATAGTATTTTTGGTCTTTATATCATATCCATGGAGATGTATCAACGATAGGCATAAGCCTTCCCGCGCTCTTAGTGATCCAATATCTATGATAATTATCCAAGACTTGAAATCTTATCCATGGAGAGCACACACGGTTTTCTTGGCGCTCGTTATAATTCATGTACTTGTATTCTTGGACTTGTAGTTTATGCACTTGTGTTCTTCAACTTATAGTTCATGCACTTGTGTTCTTGGACTCATAACTCATGTACCTATTCTTGGTCTTGTTCTTGCTCCTGCATTTCATGCACCATACCCATGGAATGTTCATGCCATGCTTGTGTACCCCTGAAACTTACAACTACCACACACGTGAACTTGTGCTTGAGTGCCGTAATCAATATTTGAGCTCGGTCATCACTTAGATTCTGATCCAACTCCACTAGGATACATCTATCAGGTTAGAGAATTTTTGACCTAGAAGACTTCCTCTAAGCTCTGGCCTACCCGAATGTTGATCATCATACAAGATAGATATGCATAATTTATCAAAACAATAATCATTGTTGATTTGACAAGATATAACAAGTTCCATAATTCCATCATGTGCAATTTACATTTCTGAGTCTTCACAACAAAACATCAATGTCTCAATAATATAATTTCATCATTTCAATAATATTATTTCCACATTTAGCATTTTTAAACATTTGTATTAACACATTTAATTTATTATTCATGTACAAGTGCCCTTCCTCCTTTTTATCAACCATCCATCCATAAACCTTAACAATACCATGAAACTCATCCATCATCATTTTCACTCATCCACATTCAATACCCATACCATTATACCCATTCATCATCAATTACATTCATCCACATTCAATAAAACGATGCCAATTATCAAAATACTACATCTATTTCCATTTCCATATTTATCAATAGCCTTTAAATACATGTAATAGCTCGATTCCAACTTTATACATAGTAATCTCGATAATCATGTTAGAATTCATTAAACTTGCTTTCATCATGATAAACATTTCATAATCTGGTATTGTTCATAATAAATCATGTTATAACATATAATAGAGCTAGATTAGAGAGAATATCGACTTCATTTCATATTTCAATTCTTTAATTCATGCATAGTCATGAAAATCTCTTGATAATCCATAAACATTTCTATTTTAAACATATAAAAACATTACTAAGGTTAGATTAGAAAAGATATTGTAGAGACTCGAACTTTCTTTCATGTCATTAATACAATTAATAAGGGTAGATTAGTCATTTGTTATGTTTTTATCAATGTTTTAAAACCCAGACCGGACACTAACCCGGTCAAGGGGTCGGGTTGGTCCAAATCGATCGAACCGTCGGGTCAATCCGGGTTGACCCAATCACACTATGTAATGGCATAAAAATATTTAATATTAATATTTTTTCCTATTAACAGATTTGATTCGAGAGATATAATTTTTTAGGTGATTCAAGAGATTAAAATAATATATAACTTAATTAAGAAAGAAGCTAACATGTGGATTAAAAAGAAAAATTCATCATTGCATAATTCTAACAAAAAAAAGAACATAGTCAACTCTTGTCGATAAAAAATAAAAGCATAATCCAAGTTTGATCTAAGCTACGAAAAAATAGTAGTCTATTTGCATAAAATAAAGTATCCAACTATGTTATACTTCTTCTAAAATCCTAAGAACTAGCTTATATATGGTCAACCAAGTCCACTAAAATCATCTATTGTCCGTGAAAGTGAACTCCAGCTGAGTGGCAGGTGGCTGGGTTTCATCATTGTCCTCAAATTATCTCCAATCAACAGTGCCATCATCAACACCTTCACATTAACTAGCTACATTATTAATTTTTAAGGTCAAAGTGACACTATTCTACTCTACAAATAAAGTCTTTGCTATGAGATTTGATGAAACTAATTACTATTACCTTCAAATGCCTTGTTTCCACAATTAGCTTGAGTTCTCTCTATCTCGAATCTCCTCTCTTTCTTACGTAGTCTTTTCTTCTTCTCTAAGTTTTTTTTAAAACCCAACTTTGGTTTAATATATTGTTTTTAGGATAATTAAGTCAAAAAGTACCTTTTCCATGACCCGGAGGGTTCAACAAAAACCGCCCGAGTCGACTGGGTCACGCTGGTTTGGCTGGTTTTCACTAGGTCACCCTGGTTTTGGTATTTAGCCCATCAAATTATTAACCCACCCCACTAAGCTTACTAGGTCCCGGGTTAACCGGTTCAACCCACCGGTTGGTCTGGGTTTTAAATCACTGGTTTTTATGCATGTTTAATGATAACTAAACGGTGTAGTGTGTTCAAATAGTTTAAGCAATCAAAAGGTCAACAAGCAGAGTATGCGATCGATTGTAGGAGATCTACGATAGATCGCACTTAGACCTAGAACTTGGCAAACTTTGTGTTTTGTATGCGATCAATCACAGGTGAGTTACGATCAATCGCGCACAATAGAATTTTTGGGTAATGTGCGACCGATCACATTATGTGTGATCGATCGTATTGGAGGGCTATGATTGATCGTAGAGTATGTGTGATCAATCACAGTCGCACGCAAGTGTTTTTAAAAGAATTACATAATTTGAGGTTTTAAATCCCTAGGCTATAGATAGATGTTCTATTTCGAGGGTTTTAGGGTTGTAAGTTTTCTAAAACTAATTTGGAAAAAAAAAAAAGGAAGAGAAAACCTAGGGTTTTAAAAAGAGATTGCTCAAGAAGGGAAATTCTAGCTTGAAGAAGGAGATTAAAGCTTGGAGAATCACCCCTAAAGCCTTGAGGAGCCTTCTTTAGCGTTTTCGATTGAAGTGAATGATCCCAAAGGTCGATATGGTTTCTAACTTACTCTATTATGTAATCTCTAAGCTTAAATATGTTTGATTTAGAATTTTTTTGCATGATTTTCATGGAAATGGTTATATAATTAGTGAATGAGAGTTTATACTCATGAAATGTGATTTTTGGCATGTATTTAAGATATTGGGAATTAGTGGCTCATGCTCAATGCTTTGTTAATGGATGAATGGATAGGAAATTGTGGAAGGAAAATGATGATGGATTGAGTTTGAATGAATGGTGATGGGATTGGTATGTATCCCTATGGTGATGTATGTATTTAATGAATGAATGATTATATGAATTGGAGAAAGGGTGTTTGTTCTTATATATGAATGTAAATGAAATGAGTTTGAAGTTAAAAAATGTATTGTGGAAATGAATGAATTATGCTAAGAATTTTAGCTATGACTTTTATGCTAAACTATGTTAAAATGTTAATTATGTTTCTCGTGTTAAACTATGCCCAATTTATATTGAATGTTGGTTGGTATTCGGGTAAAACAATTTATAGGGAAGTCTTTTAGATCGGGAATTTTCCAACCATTCGGTTGGGGCGTTATGGTAGATTTTCCATTGTAGGATATTGGAACTTAAAGGATGACCTACTTGAATATCAATTGCGACACTCAAGCACACGTTCACTTGCATGGTAAGTATATAAGTCTCATGAGTCTCATATGTTTTACAAGCATGCATGCATGGCTTGAATATCTCATAAGCTAATAAGAAGTGGTCCGCGGAAGGGGTATGAAATCTTATAATAAATATCTTGCAACCTCATAAGAACATGCATCATGTAAGGTCAAGTCTAAGAGTCTCTCACTTTCACAAGTCCACATGAGTCAATATAAAAATATGATGTCTTGCATGCTCTTTCACACTCTGATTATATGTTTATGAAGTGATTATGATATTGATTATGTTTAAATGATATTATGTTGCTGGTTAGATTGCTTATCCACTGAGTGTTTTCAATACTCGGTCGACTTGTTATTTTCGATAGGTATAGAGCAGGAGTACACGACAGACGTGGGTTGAGAAGTTTTACGTCGAGGAGAAAGAAGAAGGTGAGTCTCCAGTTGAGGAAGCTCGAGAGTTAGATAGGTGATCATACTATTAGGCCTTGTTTTACGTTTTGTAAGGATTGTAATAGACTTATGTTGCTTACATTGATGTTGCTTAGAATCTTATACTTTGTTGGATCATAGATATGGTGGGTTAGGTTTTCATGGGTCAGACTTGTTCAAGATGGTTTGGTTTATCAATATCAAATTTTATTATTCTCATTTTGATGACTCGTGTTGGTATACCTTGTATGTCATGGGATTTAAGCATGCTTAAGAAATGTAACAGACCCAAAGTCCAATTTTGGTCAAGGTGAAGATTTGGGGTTGTTACAGATATCGACCTTAGGGATCATTCCCTTAGATCCAAAACGTTCCACAGAAGCTTTGGGGTGATCTCCAAGCTTCAAATCTCACTCCTCCAAGTAATCTCATTTATCTCTAAGCAATCTCCCTTGAAAAACTTTAGGTTTTTCTCTCACTTTTTTGCCAAATTAGGTTCAGAAAAGTTAGAACCCTAAAACCTTCAAAATAGAACATCTATTTATAGTCTATGGGTTTAAAACCCCAAATTTCACAACCATTTTAAAAATTCATGCGTACGACTACGATCGATTGTTAGAACTCTACGATCGATCGTAGTTCTCCAGTGCGATCGATCGCACATATGAGGATTAGTCGCATATTACCCAGAATTTTGACAGAGTGCAATCGATCGTAGGTCCCCTGTGATCGATCGTAAACCGAATAGAAAATTTCTTCAATTTTCAACTGAGTGTGATCGATTGTAGGTCTTTTGCGATTGATCGCATGCTCTATTTTTTCCACTTTTTATTCGCTTAAGCATTTCAAACACTCCATACTGCTTAGACATAATCAAAACATGCATAATAACATAACAAAAGACTATTCTACCCTTATTAATTGTATTAATAGCATGAAAGAGAGTTTGAGTCCCTACACAAGCAGTGCAAACTTGTAGGGATATACCCTGAGTGAATACGAGTGCTAAACTGACAAAGGTAGTGCTGCCATTTCTTTTGCACTTGGGACGCTTTGGCTATATGCAAGAAAGATTTAAGCAAAGGGCCTATTCACAGTTTTATTATTATTATATATATAATTGTAGCCATCTGTGCAAGATTATTTTTGCAGAAATTAAAGGGACCAAAGTGAAGAATATTTTCCTATTTTAGGTACATACACTGAAGACTAGAAGAGAACTCCATGACATTTGACTTTGGAAATCTTTGATACGAAAAGGCAAAAAAGAAGAGCTAAACAATCCTCTAAAAATGATTGTCTATTGAAGAAAAAAAGAAAGATAATAATTTGAGAATGGTCGTGAAGAGCATCATTGAAGCCCGTACACAAGCAACGCTCCAACTCCAGCAATCCCGGCCACCAGCCCAATGATCACTCCAAATGGAGGCAGCCCGCCACCAATGGCCTTTCCAGAGTTGACATCATATTTTGCAAACCGCTTCTTCGGCGCTGCACATTGTGGGCATCCATATGTATCCGGCTGCAAAATACCCATTACTTCTCTTAAAAAAATAAATTAACAGATCTTGATGCCTGTATTGTCCCACCAGGAAGATCAGATGGCAACTGATATCCGCTGTATCATGTGATGCAAATCATATATTCGACAACAGCTCATACAAAAAATTCATGTGATGTTGTTGAAGACATGGATGTAACACATTACTGCCCATCATAAAATTCATGGGAAGCAGTTAACGAATTATAATCTGCTGGGGAGAATCATAGAAAACTTGTCCTAAATAAAAGAGATAAGTAGGCTTGCCTGCTCTTCAAATGGTTTCTGTAAGAAGTAAATAAATCCACAATCAATGCATATGTGAGTCGCTCTAGCCTGCAAAATTGTTCATTCCAATCATATCAATATGTACAACAGTATATTATTCAATTCGTTTGAAAAGATTGAAAAAAAAAAGCTCAAAAGACAAAAGGATACTTGCCTTTTGTGCCTCAGTTAATTTCCGTCCAAAGCGGGGTGGAGCCGGACGCTTTGGCAATCGTTTTACATCTACAGTGGCTCCTCTGCACCACAAGATGGAAGGCATGAGTGTCGAAAGGGCATGAATCTTCTCCAATATATGAAAATGATATGTAAAAGAAACCTCTACCATAATTTTTTTTTTATCAACTGCTTGGCCATACATTTAGCATAAAAAAAGGATGATTGTTAACTTGACTGTTGGCCATATCTTCACTAATTAAAAATAATAATAATAATAATAATGCGAGAGGCTGGATGGTTATGATCAACCAATATGACCAGTTTTTAGTGTAGAAGATTTTGCAAGTGGGATCCACCAAATGTGGTTCCTCCTTTCATGCAGGCACATCATGTATACTGAGAAGCCAGTTATAACAGAAAGTATGAAGAGCACAGGGACTTAAACACTCACTTATCGAATAATAATATCATGGACAAGCTGCAGTTTTTGATTCAAATCTTCAGACTACTCCTTGGTGTTTTGACAACTACATTCAGCTGGTTTTGATGAGTCCTGAATCTTTTTCGCATTTAAATGCGAAGAAAAAGAATATTCCGATGAGAAATTTAATTATATAAGCTGATATTAGAATATTTCAAGTGATCTCTAGTTCTCTACGACCCCAACAGCATTCCATGTGTTCTACCTGGATGAGTAGCCCAGCTCGTTCATGTACCATTTTGAAAATAATACTCCGGGCAAGATATTTTTAGCATAGATGGAAATCAGAGCTTAGCATAGTTGCATTTCTCTCCACTGTTATGATCTCATTGGAATGTAGCGACCCCTATGAATATAATTAGATATAATTCGTGTATGAAACATTAGCACTTCGACCATGATGCATTGAGAAATCTGATTAAGTTAGACAAGATTCAGTGCTATGTGATTCTTAGGATATTCCAAAGGAAAATCTACCCATGTCTAATGGACTTAGGTGATGCTGTTTAGAGTTACATGTAAGTCGATTAACAAATAAACAAAACATGACTAAACTAATTTGTTCTTCACTGATATCTAGAGAAGGGGAAAATGTAACAGTTTTTACAAAATCATTTAAAAAATTGGGAGCAGATTGGGATATAGAATTAAATTATGCTACTATCTTAAAGAAGAAAAAGAACGAGGACCTGCTCACAACGAAGTAGACAGAGTCAGGCTTCGCCTGAATGGCAGTTTTCGTAAATCCCAGCTTATCCGCCGGCCAGAGTTCATCCCCGAAGAAGCTGCTAGTATACAGTACCTGGTCCCCTGCCTTGAGCCCTGCTCTTGCTGCGTTTCCACCATTCTCTACTGCCTAAACAGCAAAATCAACCATAGCCCAGAACACCCTCAAATTCAAACAATATGAGAAAACCTTCAAAGAATAAGGAAAATAAAATCGAGATGGAACTTACAGCGACAACCACTCCACCACCTGGTTTTTGACCCAGAGTGAGGCCTAATGGCTTATCAACTTCAACCTCAATGTTCTTTGACGCCCCGGCAGTTTTTGCTGTGATCTCAAGACCCCTTCTTCTGAGGACAAAACCACTCCTCTCTTTCTCAGATATGAAAGAATTTGAGAAACCCCATTTGGCATCTTGAAGAGAGAGGCCTTGGAAGGTGGTTTTCTACACATGATGAGATTTCTGTTAATGGGGGTTTCTGGAAGAACAGAAAGAAGTCTGTGAAACATACCTGGATTTGGGTGGGTGTGAGATGATTCCTGAAGCTGTTTGAACTGGTTTTGAGAGAAGGGTTCCTGGAGAAGGAAGAGCAAGAAGAAGAGGCACCTGCAACCACAGCCGATGACATCTTTGATGCGAACTATTCTACATTGTTTGGGAGAGATGGGCAGAGACAAATTAAAGGGGTTTGTGTTCGGAAAACTCGTGGATCAGATAACCTTTTAGTGGCAGGGAGAATGACCGACCAGGAGGAGCACACGCCCCCTGTACTATAGAGCTGTGCTAAACTCACTCTCGCCTGCTTTTTCTTCACCACCACAAATATTTACATGTCAAAGGGCTCCGCTTAGGTTTCTATGATTTTTAAATAGTTCAGGCCTGAACCTGCCCCGCTTAAATTTGGCTCATTGACACCCCCACCCCCTAATCATGATTAGGGAGAAATACGCCTAAAACTCCCTTCAAAAGGGGGAAATTTGGAGTCGGGATCTTTTGTAGAGGCGCAGGAGAGTCTGCCTTGTAACCACATGTTCACATCAAGAACACAATAATCTAGAAAGCACGGATACTTTGAAAATGGAAACCTACCCGTATCGCCGTATCGGATATGGCAAGGTAAAACTTAATTATTTTTCAAAATTTCTGCCGTATTACCGTATCTAGCTTCCTAGACAATAATTATAGAAATGAAAACAAGCTTCTTAGTGAGTGTTATTTCGAAGATGTCCTGCACAAGTAGATACGTATGACAGTAAATCTTTGTAGTGGCCTCTACAAAAGATCCCAACTCGAAACTTTTCTACGACTACCCGACTTAAAAGTTGGGAACTCGAGAGATCAGGCCTGTTAATGATCAGATTAAAAGATTAAATGGAGCACTTTTCATGTGTGGGGTTGCCCTGCGAAAGGCACCCCAACCAAACTCTAATTACATAAGGCTTGCTCTCTACCATATTCTAATGAGTTCGGATGGGCAACAACACTTGCTGTTGCATTGTTGCCCATATGTGTCTTGCAAAATGGGCCCCATTTTTATCATTTGGTGATTTCCATGTAAACAGTAGGTGGGCCCTCATTTTATAAGATACATATGGGCAATAGCGCAACAGCAAGCGCTGTTGCCCATCCGAGTTCCATTTTAATGGGTCGTTCCAGATTCAGAGACTCGATCACGTCCTTGTCAGCGACATTACTAGAGTAACCACGCCTTTCACACCTTACATCCCTAAGGCTATGATAGAGGACCCCTACACATGTATAGTTGAGCCTTAGCTATTGCAGAGTCTTAGTGGTGCAACATAATTTCTATGCTCTTCTCAATTGCTTATAGGGGGGACTCACACATGGGCATCCAAAATGACTATTAACATTTTTTTTTTTTTTAATAAAAGCTGGGGTTAGGCAGACCCCAACCTGCATAAAAGAAACATGAGAGAATTACACGCACACAAAGCTACGACCAGACCGGTCCTCATTTACAATTTAGCTTAGTCTCGCCGGCAGCTCAAGGATATTGAGTTGAATTTTACTTGGAATCAAACATAACTTCAATAGGGAGTCTGCCGCTCTATTAGCTTGACGAGGAATATAGCAAATATCAAAGTAGTTGAACTGTTGTGAGAGCTTCTGAATGTTAGATAGGAGCCCAGCCACTTTCCAAGGTCACTCACAATCTCTTTTTATGCAACTAATAGCCCAAAGGCCATTTGAATATGCGTGAGGCTCAACTGAATGGCTGCTTCAAGACCTTTTAATATGACGATAAGCTCCATACAAATGATCGACCCTGTCTCAGTAGCTCCAGCAATGACTTGGCACAGTATGCCCTCCACATCCCGTATAATGAAGTCACACCCATACACATTGCGACGGACAGAACCGTTGTTGTTCAGTCGCATACATCCTTGATTAGGAGTCTTCCATTAAACTCATCGCATAGGAGTGAGTAGCCACTGAACTGGCATTTCAAAATTAGCAGCAAGTTCACGATGCAATTCCATCAAGAAGCTTGATTTGAATGTCCGAAATGATAAGTCGAAGAACCATTTCTGGAGGAGATGATTTGTTGTTGAAACATCTCTCGTTTCTTTCTTTCCATATGTGGTACACAAAGGAGCAAAAAGCTAAACTCCTGACCTTACTTGAGAAGAAGCTCTTAGTCTTGCTTTTTCTAGTAAACCATACGATGGTTCCCCTTCAGTTGGGGAAGAGAAGAGAACCTGGAGCATATATATTTGTCCATATGTGAACCGTATAAGAGCAAGTGGCAAACAGATGGTTGTGGTCTTCAAGATGCCTGAAGCATAGAAAACGTACATTGGCTCCAATAAATCCTCTTGCCATCATCTTGTCCATGGTGAATAAGGCTTCCTTGCTCGCAAGCCAGGATATGAATAAGTGTTTAGTGATGGTGTTAGACCACACCATCATCTTGTGCCATCGGTTTGTCACGTTCCTATTTCTGATAGACTCCCAAGCCGTTTTCAATGAGAACTCCCCATGGACTGTCGGATGCCAAATAATTTTGTTTGATTTGTGGTCACCTAGCGTCAGAATAGCATCGATCACATCCTAAACATCATACAAGTTTGGGTCTGAGAGGACACCCGGCCTCCATTGACCTTGATCTCGCAAGCTATAGACACCATACAAGTTTGGGTCTGAGAGAACAACCTTGATCTCGAAAGCTATAGACACCAAGTCACGCCTGTGAATCTAGAGGTTTCTTCTCTAGTTAATAAGAACCCCTCGAGGGTGCCATAATTCAAGCCAAAGTTTAGTAGTGCGCCCATTCCCAATGAGGGTAGTAGTGACATTACCTTCGGTATCAAGCCTAGCTTTGAGGAGAGGTAAGTTGTTGTTCCCATAGGGATAAATTACCTGGAATCGCTATCCAATAGAGAAGATTAGAAGACATTTCGCGCCCCCCACAGATGCACTGGGTTGCTAAACACGATGCCTCCAGGATACAATAACTTCACACAGATCTATCCCTAACTATAAGTGTGCATAACTTATAGTCGCACACCTTACTCTGTTTCTTACCCAGCAATCTTTCAAAAAAAAAAAATTCTCAAACATGAGAAAACATAATAGTAGAAAAAACATTTTCTATTCCAATATAAGGGAAAATATATAGTATATATAGAAAAATATTTAAGTTTTTGGAATTCTAAAACTGTCATATTAGTGACTAATTATTGTGACAATAAACCTTTGAAACGTTTCCTACCATTAAAGCCTTAAATTGCTATAATAAAATTAAATAAATTAATATTTAATTTAATTTATTTTATTTATTTTGAATCATAATCACCCAAGTGTACAACAATCCCCAACTTGATTCAAAAATAATAAAACTATGAAGAAAAAATAAAGTTGCTGGGTAAATTTAGATTTAATGCATAAACAAAAGGTGTCACATAAATTTGAACTTTTGCATAGTTTAAAGTAAAATTCTCACAAGATACTCAGTTACCATAGATCATAGATCTTGGTATTCAAAACTAAGTTCTTTTAGTGATGAGTCTTTGTACCTTAAATACATTAACTCTTACAGAGTCTACAGGTGTCTAAGCCAGCACTTTTCGGTCATGTGCTTTTATCCCAGTTTAATTAGTGCTCTAGAGAAATAGTCAATTTCTCATACGAAACGGCCCCACTTCCACACTTATATAGGTGAGTCTATCAAGGATGCTTATGTGACTCCACATCCCACTCAATAGTGCTATATATCTCATTAAGAGGGAACCCTCAACCTCTAATCGTCACATACTTTATGCATTATTCACACCATAGGAAGGGACTTAAAGAATAATGATATAATAATATTATTTTCCTATTATAGTGCATCACTTCAAACCACTCAATAACTTGTTCTTCCCATTAAACCTGTTCTTGAGATCTCCAGTCTTCAGGTTGGGTATCCATTACAGTTGGTTTATTTTCAATTGGCTTAAGTCTCATTCTCCTCCATGTATTCTTCCCTTACTAAGCCTTCAGTAAAGGGATTTGTCGAATTTTTTTGGCCATCTGATTTCATCTTCAGATATAACTCCACTCATAGGAGTTCTCAAATATAATTCCATCTCGTAGGAATTCTCTCGAATATAATTTTGGAAATTTTCTCAAATATAATTACAGGGATAATTTTATTCCAAAAGGAATATTGAACAAAAAGTTTTGGAACCACTCAGCTTCTTCTCTTACTAAGCTAGAGCTATTAGTGTCGATTTCAAAAAAGAAATTGATCAATTAATTGTTTCTTAGAATATTAAGAAACATCACCACTACCAGTAATGAATATATAACCACTTGTTATTTTATATTAATTAGAAATTGGATTTCAATTAATATTACTATACCTTTCGATTTAAAAAGGATATCTCCAATAATGAAAATCAAAATTTATGATTTTCTTTAAATATTTAAATATTTTAAATATTTAATCAATTTGCTAATTGCATCCCAATGCTCCCTACTAGGATTACTAGTGTATCAACTTAATTTCCCAACTGCATATGAGTACAGTTCATACTTCATAACATACATCAAGCTTCCTATTAGACTAGCATATTTATTTTAGTTTATACTATCTCCTTCATTAGGTGATAGATAAACACTAAGATCATATGGAGTACAAATATTACTACAATCGTAATAATTGTATTAATAATAATTTTTTAATGTAATGGGATTGAGATAAACTTATCTCATCATCCATTCTAATTATTCCAATAATTAAATTTGTCTCTCCAATATCCTTCATGCCAAATTGGGATGACACGAATTCTTTTATCCCAAAATTCAGTAAATCATTTACATATAGATAAATGATTATTTCACAATCACCATTATACAAATGATTACTCCACTATCACATTTATATTTGTAATATATACATATCACTTTCATTTGTACTATATCCATGAGTTATTATCAATTCATATAAATTTTTTCATCTAAATCACCATTTAAAAATGTTGTTTTAACATCTATTTGGTGAATTATTAAATTATATATGGATGTTATAGAAAATAATATTCGAATAGATGTAATTCTTGATACAGGTGAATATGTATCAAAATAATCTATTCATTCTTTTTACTTAAATCCCTTGA
Organism: Tetracentron sinense; assembly: GCA_015143295.1. NCBI lineage: Eukaryota > Viridiplantae > Streptophyta > Magnoliopsida > Trochodendrales > Trochodendraceae > Tetracentron > Tetracentron sinense. The sequence goes on along the minus strand of CM026572.1, from coordinate 4,030,755 downwards.
CTACTAATTTAGCCTTATATAGATTCATCAACCATAAGTTTCTTTTTAAATATCCACTTACAATCTATAGTTTTAATTCTAGGAGGAGGAACATGTAATGTTTAAGTGTGATTAGACATTATTGAAACCATTTTATTTTCCACAGCTTCTCTCCAAAAGAAGATTCATATGACTCAAATGCCTCTTTTAAAGAAATAGAATTATTCTCTACCATATAGAGATAAAAGCCAAATCCAAAATCTTTAAATTTTTTAGTTCTTTTACTCTTTCAATGTTCAATTTCAGTCTCATTTGAATTAATCAATACAAGAGTTTTAGGACTAAGATCATTAGTTTCATTAAGATTTTGGTTATTAAACCCCCACTATTTTCATAATTAAAAGGAAATGATTTTCAAATAAAACATATCTCCAAGATTTAGATCCTAATTTAATTATTTTAAGATCATTAAATCTAATCATTCTAAACATCTTCGTGTTCAGAAATAATTGAAATTTTGCTTTTGCATATTTCATATTCTACCTTATAATATCTCATTTATTTGGAGATAAAAGTACACTAGTATCAGAAAAACTAGTTTCAATTAGACCTTGAATATTTTAACCCCCATTGTTTTTAGAATTAAAATGAAATGATTTTTTTGTAATAAAAAAAATCAATCTTTTCATAATTCTAATTTTTATTTTATTATCAAGATCTAAATTATATGTGTCTTATTATTATAGTAATGAAGACACATCTCCTTTAATCATATCTTAATTTCGTTATTTTAAGATTATTTAGTCTTACCATAACTAAATAATCACATATCTAAAAATAACTAAAATTAAGTCATCTCTCGAATTTCATATAATCAATTATATCCTAATATTATTATTTTAAGATTATTTAGCCTTACAATAACTAAGTAATCACATATCTTAAAATAATTTAAATTAGGATTTCACCTGTCCCATTTTCATTTATTCAGTTAATTTTTTTCTCTTACTTGTGTTCAATATTTATAGCTATTTATCAAGTCATATAATTATATATGAAAATAACATTTACATAAGTAATTAATTGATGAAAAATAAATTTCAGAAATCTAAAATCAAATTCATAACAAACCCAATATCACAATAAATGCACAGACAGTACACATAACTTTTAAGTATGTGCTATACACAACAACCAATACACTATTAGACTTAGCTTTACTAGTGTTGTGGGTCGACCAGAATACAGCTAAAGTTTTGGCTCCATCATTAAAGCTAAGCTTCTTTACTTGTAAAACATTACACATATGCTACATCATATGTAACTTATATACTACTAAATCTGTGTATGAGCCAAACACTAATATTTTTGTGCCCCAAAATACCCCCTAGGAGTTAGGATACTTTAGCGACGTGACTTAACCTTAAATCAAACCTACAAATAGTATACAAGGCATACAAAATACTATACTAAAAATTTCTTTGATGACTTAACTATATTCCAAGTGCAATTGATTACAATAATTGAATAGAATTTACAACATGAACATGAACTCTTTAATTGAGTCCCAACTCAAGTGGGACAAACATCCCCATACATAAGAACCCAAAATACATGTCTCTCTCTCACTCATTCCAACCATTAGCCACATGCCAAAATTCCTAATATCTGGGTGACAACCAGAGCAATCTCCAGCTCTACATAAACCACCTCTATCCAATGAACCCGGAGTCCATATATCGCATAATGTGTCTGCCGAAATAAAAGTACGGCTGAATATGAAATACTCAACAAGTACAAGCTACTAGCTAACAATAGTAATAACGATAATATGTAAAAACAATAATAGATCATGCATGAGACAATTTATTTTCACATATACATAATTAGAGTGTGGAAGCTAATACAACTAACACTTGTACAGTTCTTAAACATCATACTTTAATCATACATTCTATACATGGTTTAACCCATACGTGTTTTCCATTACCTTGTGAGTTCCTTATACATCTCATGAGATTATTCTTGTCTGATGAGAATCATGCTTGTCTTCTTGTTTACTTGCTTGCCTTAGTTAACTAGTACCCGAACTATGAGTGGACGGGCATACTAGGTTCTTGTCATTCTTGCTTGACTAATGCCTGGACTATATTGGAACAGAACACATTAGCCTCCTTGCCTTGACTTGACTAGTGCCCGGACTATGGTGGAACGGAACACACTAGTTATTCTTGCTTGACTTGCTTGCTTCTCTTGTTTTCTTGTAAGCTGGGTATGACATATCCTAGGGATATGCCTTACCCTTGACATTCATGCTTGTTTACTAGCGAGCCAAGTATGACAAATCCTATGGATATGTCCTACCCTTGACATTTGTGCTTATTTCACAAATCACATTTCTTGTTCTTATGTTTCTTGTATGTATACTCATGTTTAAAAGTTTGGTTCATGCATACATGCTTGGTGTGTGTTAATTCATGGAGATTTTCTAGCATAAGAAGTTCAAGTGAAGCATATTACATCTTAATCTTTCTTAAAATCATGTGATAAATAAGCAATAGGAAAAACATACATCAATAATTGTATTATAAGAAGAATTACATGATTTGTGCTTTCATAATTTTCATCAAACTCATTTAATTCTCACTTAGACACTTTATCAAACATTTGGCGTGCAAGTATTTCGTAATCGTTCATTTCCTTAGTCTTGGTTTCCAAAGTCATTCATGCATTTTATCAAAGAAGTGGTACGTGACATTTTTATATTTATTTATTTCATGTTTTCTCCCACACATTCATATCAATTCTATTTATCTTGTTTAATTAGGGATAGTAGTTGTATTTCAAATAAAATGGTAACCAAACTCAAGAACATCATTTTTGAAAGAGGAACTAGGTTATTACTAAGTTAATTAGTAGGGTGTACTAACCTTAAAGATCAAAGCTTGATCTTGAAGAAATCCCTTGATTTGGCAACCGCACTTGGTATAGAAGATCCACTTTGAACAAATGCTCCAAGCTTGAAGTGGGGAAGGATCCACAACTTGAAGAATGGAGGAACTCTTGCTTGAGTGAGGATGATCCAAACTTGATCTTGGGTTTTTCTTCCTCCAATCCAAACTCCCTTGAAGAAATCTCCAATCTCCTTTCTCTTCCTCTCTCAATCTCCTCTTAGTCTCTCTAGGTTTAGGGTGAGCCAAAAACCCAAATTGATCCCCTATTTATTGGCCAAGGGGTGAAACCCTAAAATTTTTCACACAAAAATAGTTGACTCGTGCTCTTACGATCGTTCGTAGGCTTCCTATGATTGATCGTAGGTTGCCCAGTGAGTTTACAGCAATTCTGGGGCTTTACGATCAGTCGTAGCATCTCTACGATCGATCGTAATTATGATCGTTCGTAGGTCTCCTACGATCGATCGTAACTCTGATAGCAGGTTTTCCAGATTTTTTCCATTTTGGTATTTTGGCCATAACTTTTGACTCGCTCGTCGGATTTTGACGATTTTATTTGCGTTAGATTCGTCTTTCGAAGAGGAACAACTTTTTTGTTTATAAAAATCTAAATTTTGAGTTTTTATTTACCAAAAATGGCTCTAAATCCGACTGAGATGTGAATGGGTTTCATCAACCCGCTTTCCAGCAAATCCGATTTCGGAAATCGGACGTTTGACTTAACCTCGACTCAAATCCGGAAAAATGATCAACATAAACCTCGAAGAGGGTTCCAATACCTTTTCAAAAATTCAAGAATCACTTAATTCCGACCAGCGGTGACGAAACTATGTCTCCAGCGGTGACGAAACTATGTCTCCCTAGAGTGAAGGGTATGCGGAGAACTTTTTCTTCTTTTCAATTTTGATCATACTTTGAATACCTAGAGTGTTTCACACTCTTATTTTAATCCCCTTAAACATCAAGGGGTATTTCTTTAGTACCCTCACACACCATAAGATCTATAATAAGATCCTCACATCATACACAAGCACATAAGGAACCTTGGCCTCAAAAGCACTGTTCACAGACTATCCACTTCCAACCGTTTAAGGTTCAACACCCACACCTAAAACCTTGCTTTAGGTCTATATACCCTTGCTTATTCACATGGAGAGTACATTTATACTCTCTTTTGAGGTTCAACACCCACACCTAAAACCCTCATCTAACTCATTAACCAAACCCAACTTATAATAAGGGGCCTTTGCCCTTCCAATACTAGTGTCCTAGGCACTATTCATTAACACTATTCACTTGAATAGTGAACCAAATTTCCGGGGCGTTACAAATATTAAGGTAATTTCACACAAAAATATGGTTGTACGAATTGTATTTCTTCATATGGTTGCACCATATGAAGAATTGCTTATATTTTCTAAGACCCTTATTATGCCAATAAATTATCCAAAGAGTCAGGACACTCATAACATCTCATGGAAATTTGTAAGTTGGGAGGATTCGACGAGATAAAATATTTTTAAATCTCCATCTATCAGGGCATCAAGGAGTTATAAACTGAGATAAAATATTTTTTAAATCTCTAGCATGGCCAGATCTGGAAACTCAATCCAATTACATGATCCACTCCGTAAAAATAATTATTTCTTATTTTAGATCATCCAAGCATCACATTTAGATATATCTTTCAAGCTAATATAGTCATGCCTAACACTTTAACAAAACTCATATTATATCTCTAACGGTTTTTCTTATTAATGATATTCAATTGTTTTCTCATTAAACTCAAACAAACTTAAAAAGAATTCTAGTTTGTTTTTTCTTTTTTCTCAACCTTGGTTTGATCCTCATAACAGTATGAATCCAATTTATAATAAAATAAAAAATATCATATTTGATTGTCAGTGGATAAATATTATGATTATTACAAAGACCCATGCATCACTAAGAGCTCATCTCTTAATTATTATGATTATTTTATTTTTATGATAAATATTATTTTTATCACAAAGACCCATGCATCACTAAGAGCTCATCTCTTAATTAATTTTTGAAGAACACCAACAAAAGCAACCACACATAATGCACCAAAAATTATACAGGACTCACACCTACATGTAATGCATGGTAATTATTCTCAAAAGATTTGCATGATTCAAATTATAATTATCACCCTTACACAAAATCTGCACACATTCTCTCATTTTTCCCTATTTTGAGATCTACATGTAATGCATTAAGCAAGATGAGTAGAAAAAATATTTTTCTATCATCATAGAATTATTCGAACTCACATTCATCGTGAAAAATTGTCTTAAAACTGTCATCCAACAAAAATTACAGTCTTTGTAGAGAACTCGAACAAAACAAAACAGCAACCTTTTAAGAAATTCTTGAATTTGAAAAAAGTTGGAAAATATTTTCTCTATTGGAATTCTAAAACTATTTAGGTTTTTGGAATTTTAAAACTGTCACATTTGACTAATAATTGTGGCCCTTTGAAACCACCAAATTAAAAGCCTTAAATGACAATAATAAAATTAAATAAATTAATATTTAATTTATTTTATTTAATTTATTTTGAATCATAATCGGCCAACATGGAAGAAGAAGGTTATGTGGTATTTAAAAATTTGCTGATAAACCACACCTCAAAGTGTTTTCGAATCCCTCATGAGATCTATGTTGCTCAACCCAAACACAACATATGAGCTTTTTAAGTGAAACACATGAAAAGTAGTGTGCATTAAACTTGAGAAAAGTAAATAAATTTTTAAGTTGGAACACAAAATAGTAGTGACCAACAAGCCAAGCACAATTAGATGTTGTAACTATTCGTCAACAAATCAAGGAAGATGAGGGGGAGTATTAGGGAAATATTGGAATGTTGTACATACAACATTCCAAACGAATCAAGGAAGATGAGGGGGAGTGGTCTTTTCCTTAATTCCTCATACTGTGGTTACTAGCCTATAACCCCTCTCTTGCTTCAAGTTGGTGATGGCTGGAACTTGTACATCCCACATAAATTTTTGGTCGAGCTATGCTCACCAGATAATGGTTCTAGAATTGATTTGCTGGATTTTTTTACATATCGATCAGGTTGGGTAGAGATGGTGATGCTTATGTAGATCAAAAAAATTGAACAATCCGATAAAGAACATAAAAACACTGGCAAACACCACAGCAAAACCAAAAGAAAAGAAGTAGAATAAAGGAGAAAAAACACAACACAGAATGTTTACGTGGTTCGTCACGTGAGTGACTACATCCACGGGCGAAATCACCATCCAAATATGTTCGTTCCACTATAAAAAGATTACAATAATTCCACTATTGTGTTCAAACCCAATTCCAGTATGCTGCTCAAAATAGAAACTAGCAGCTTTTTTACATGGCAAAATATCACTCTTCTTTCACGTCGAGAGGCTAAGAATATTATAACTGCTGCCCCAAGATCCCCCAGAAGCTATTTGATTTTCGGAAGTATACGTTTGAGACACAAAATTAAAAAAGCCTTGCACAATATTATTTTTTTGGTTGGACTTATCTGCAACAGAAGTAGGCACATTAGAGTAGGAATTAAATTTAATTCAGAGAAAATAAGATATACATTATAAGATGTACCTCAATACTTCTGCATTAGAAACTACACTGATTTGATTTGTCCTGTCTCAACATAGCCATGGCCAATCCCAACAATGGAAGGGCGGAGATTCTTCTCTACGCAAACCCACTCGCAGAAAAAATTCTATCTGATGCGGTTTAAATGAGCAAATGGCTCCGGATTTGTTTTGGGTGCTGGTTTAGCAACTTCAGGGGTCCCAAAAACATTCCAAAATCTAAGAGTTTCATCCCCTGCCGCAGATGCGACGGTACACCCATCTGGGCTCTGAAATTCAAAGAAAAATTCATCTCAATAAATATCTACAGAAAAAGATTGAGAAATCATCATTTTTCTCTAGGAAGGAAGGAAAAGAAGAGCCAGAAAACAATCATTCATATATTTCAATACCTGAGCCATGAAAAGTACTCTCGAGGTATGACCAGTAAGCTCTGAGATCTTAACCATTGATGGGTATTTCCAAAGAGTGAGTTGATTCTGAGTGAACCCATGAGAACTAAGCAACTCTCTCTCATTCTTGTTCCATAGCAAAGAGCATACCTGTGAGCCTGTATCAACCGAGTTCAAGCAGGCACCTGTGTGGGTGTTCCAGAACTTTATGCACCTATCCCCTCCGCCCCCGCCCGAGGCCAGCAAATTACCCTGGAAAGGACACCAGGCAAGGGCTTTCACAGCAGCAGTGTGGTCTTCAAGCCTGTGAAGCCACTGTGTTGGGGAATTCGAAGAGGCCGTAGATCTGTCCCATATGTGGAGAAGGTTATCGTTCCCTCCGCTTGCCAGTTGCTGGCCCGAGGCCGACCATTTCAGCCCACATACCTCCTGATGGTGTCCCCTATATGTTTCGACAATGTGGGACCTTATTCTCACATCATTGTCAATGATCAGGCTGTCCATTCCCCCAGTTGTTAGTATGTGATTGTTCCAGGCCAGAGACCCCACTCGAGATCCATGGCCGCCTCGCAGAGTTCTTAGCTGCAAAAAAGGTCTGAAAATTCAGGAAAAAAAGTATAGAGGGAAGAACACAAAATTAGTAGAAAATTTGAGAGAAATAATGAACCTGCCGATTCGCGGTAGAGTCCCACAACTGGACATCAGAATTGTTCAAGCCGACGGCAATGTGTCGTCCATCCGGAGCCCAACTGACACTTGTAACAGGACCATTCTCATCATCAACTGTTAGAAGTTCTGTGGTGGATCCATCAGAAGCATCCCACAAATATACTGTGTTTCCGAGAGCAATTGCCAGAATGTTGCTGCTACCCCAGTCCAGTAAATTCAAATAGTAATCATCCACAAGCTCAGGGGCATCTAATGTCCTCTCGGATGACTGTATGTATAATCAAATTTGAACTATTAAAAACGAAAACCCTACCATAAGAACAGTCACAGAAAATATGTGCAACCTAATACCCTAATACAAACATTGAGAAATATGAGAAAGATAGATAGATAGATACGCACTTGAGGAATGTGTCTTCGAGGCTTTGCAGGTTTTGATACATGAACAGATGAAGAGATCTCATGAGGAATTGCCTCTACAGGAGTGGGGGGCTTGTTCTTGAAAGCAAGGATTCGGGTCCTGTTCATGTTAAATGTCTCTGCAAGTTGCTTTCTGTAAGCCTCTCTAGATGGAGAGCTCACAGCTGGGTTTTCTTTACCTTTTTTCGCCTCGGTTAGCATGTAATGAGCAAAGTCGAAATCCATCGCAGATCGGTTTGGAATGAATCTGTCCAACTGAAAATAACAGTGAAAAAACGAAATCAGAAAACCCCAAATTCATTTTCTTACTAGAATTCTTTCATGATAGAAAGAGTAATCCAGAGACGGAAAAATTCGAAATTATAGAAATTATAGGAAGATAGGAAAAATCCAAGAAAAATATCCACTTTAAAAGATCACATCTATTTTCATTCCAATTGAGTAGAAACACGAATCAGAACCCAGCACAAAAATGGCTGACGAAAATTTCCCAAATATAAATTCTAAGGAATTTAAAATTCAGGACATGGTTAACGAAAGGTACAAAATCCGATGAAGCAAAAAGGGTATCGAGAATTTTTCATCTGAAGGATTCCATGGTTTGCTTACATTTTCACGAGAATTTCTCCTATGAAGGATCTGATCTTGAAGTGGGTATCGAGATTGGGTCTTGTTAGAAGAATTCAAAGATCCTGCATCCATGATGTTAATACAGAAAAAAAACAAAAAGCAAAATAACGCTGAAAAACAGAAAATAATAGAAATGATAGAAGAACAAAGCCTGCAAAACAGAGATTCAGATTACAGAAAAAAAAGAAACCCTAAGAAAATCAAAAAAAGAATAACACAAAGCGCAATAGAGATGTATTCAGACGGCCTTGGTGGTCTTTGGACGTTGTGAGAGAGAGAGAGAGAGAGAGAGAGAGATTCTTCAAATCGTTGGTCTAATGCGTGTTCTTATAGACCAAGATTATTTCTAACGGCTACTGTCTCGTGTTCTAATTGGAAAGAATTTCAAGTTTTTTAAAAGAAATCCCCCCCAACGGCTCTATTCTAAAGAACCGTTGTAATTGAGTTTTACCATAATACCCCTCTCTCTCTAACATTATATTAATTAAGACTTAATTACCATAAAGAAAAAAGAAATATTAAAACTTGTAGCCTCTGGTATAGCCTGCACATGGGCCGGGTTTGGGCTTGACTATTTGTATTTTTTGAATAGCCTGCCTTGAAGTCCGACACATTTACAAAGCTTTTAAGCCCGAACTGAGCCCAATGCACAGCCATACCAATTTGTCTTCTCTGGCCATAATCTCATCAAAGAGTGTGGATAAGCCCATTCATCCAAGCCCTCTATTTTGCGGGCTTCCAAGAGCCGGCCTGCCCCCCTCTTCAAAGAGCAGACAGTCCTAACTGACTACAGGCATACTATATTGCTATTGGCCCATCTCAATAAAATATTAATGCTCCGTTTGTTTTGAGGTAAAATAGGGGAAAACAAATGAATTTCACGGAAAATATCACTTTCCAAGTGTATTTTTTTTAGGACAATTGGCATTTTCCGCGAAATTCATTTGTTTTCCTCTATTTTACTTTGAAACAAACGGAGAGTAAGATGAAAATCATTAGATGTTTTGAAGGAAAAACCATTTCCTTTTAAACATTCTATTGGGGACCAATAGTATGTGTGTTGTAGCCTCTACAAGAGGGGCATTGCTAATCAACACTTTTCATTATAATGCATATTCCAATATTTAAAAAAAACGGATTGTGATATGTGCTTGATAGTATGTGTGTTGTAGCCTCTACCAGAGGGGTTGTTGCTAATCCACACTTTTCATTATAATGCATATTTCCAATATTAAAAAAAAAAAAAAAAGGATTGTGAAATGTGCTTGGTAGTATGTGTGTTGTAGCCTCTACAAGAGGGGTTGTTGCTAATCCACACTTTTCATTATAATGCATATTTCCAATATTAAAAAAAAAAGAAAAGGATTGTGATATGTGCTTGATAGTATGTGTGTTGTAGCCTATACAAGAGGGGTTGTTGCTAATCCACACTTTTCAGTATAATGCATGTTCCATATTTAAAACAAAGGACTGTGATTGTATGCGCTCGATAGCATGTTCTTTCGAGTGCTTTGCCGTCTAATCGAGAATCCAAAGGCACCAAGGCGCCCAATGGGGCCCACTGTTTTAATGCATGTCAAGTCAGGCGTCTTGGCACTAGCTGTTGGATTCTTATCAGGTGGTGGTGCGCTGGGCTATCAATGGGTTGAGGAGCAATGTTACGTCCACTTTCTAGCCATCCACTCTCCGGTTGTTTTTACTAATTCTAAACAAAAAGACAAACAAAAGTAGTGGGACCAACAAAAAAATGTAATACTATTTTGTTTTCATGTATAAAAGTAGGAGAGAGTGGATGGCCGGAAAGTGGACATAGCATTGCTCATGGATTGAGCTTGGGCTATTCCTGATTTGTCCAGGTCAGCCCTTACTTGTAATGGTCTGGTCCAAGCCCTCAGAGGGCCTGATTTGGCTTGGCCTAAGCCCTATCCTCAGGGGTGAAGCCAAACCTGGAATTGAAGAAAATAATTTATTTATTTTTGTGGAGAGTATCTATTGAATAGTTCTAGTTCAATCAACACTCATCTTTGATGAGAGAGATAAGAGAGAGTAGATTGAGAAAAGAGAGAGAGCCACGCTGATAATCATAGAGGGTCGACGGGCGACAAGCGCTACTGACAAGCCAGAGATGGGAGAGCAAAAGAGTAAGGCCTTGGATTGTCTGTGGTGAAGCCAAAAAAGGCTTGTCTCGGGTTCCATAGAATAAGGGTTGTAAGGGATAAAATTCGTATTTTAAGCTTGTGTTGTGGCAAAAAGCATGTTTTCGGTGTTAAACAATGACTACGAGCTTATATGTATTTATGAGTATGTATTCGTTGTGTGTATGACAACGAACTCGTTGTGCTCCTCACAACGAGAACGTAGTCTTCTAAACAACGGACCCGTAGTCATCAAGACAACGGTATCGTCCTCATTTTGAACAACGATTCTCAGGAGGCGATCATTTTTCTCTGACGTTATGTGGAAAACACTGTCTTAGCATTTATTGCTAGTCACCTCAGATAGGCTTTCGACCCACAAACCGACTTAGAGATTAGGCTCCCGCGTGTGCTGCGTTCATCATCAAATATGTCTGACATATTTGGTAATGAGCGTTAAGCTTATGACATGGTCATCCAAGTCATCAATGGTCATCTATGGGCATCCAAAACTTAACCTATAAAAACCCCGGAGACCCAGTGCATAAAGTCGATCGAGAGAAGAAACACCTGAAGAAAGTTAAGAGATATTTATCAGTGTTATTTTAGAACATTGCCATAACTTCCATTTGAGTGTTCTATCTCTCAGTGTTCCAATGCCTCTGTGATCAATTAGTTACCTTCTTCTTCGTTTACTGACTTTATCATCGGAGTTGTTTTAGGTTGCGAACCCACCCCTTCTCTTTCTGTTGTTTTTAATCTTATTTGCAGGTAAATGTCATTTTAATTGCTCTACCAGCCAAACAGCTATTGAAGTGCATCGAACCCGGGGAATCTTCCCCCACAAAATGGCGCCGTCTATGGGAAACCTTTTCTGGAATCACTTACACTATACAATGTGATAAGTTGATTCATGTGAAGATTCTCCAGGACTCCCTGCTTCTCTACCACCATGGCCGACCATTCTCCTGTCTCACCAATGGATGAACAAACCCCAGAGCCAGCGCTATCTCAGACAGAGCAGATTATCATGCTACTACAGTACCAGCAATCTCTCTTGACACATCTTACCAGTCAACAGCAGTTGTTACAAGAGCAAATCGAAACTTGGGCACAAGATGTGAATACATCAAATCGTGATTTTTTTCAAGGTAACAGTCGTCAGGCAGCAGAACAGCGCCCTTCCAGACAAGTCGACCCAATACTGTTCACTGCTCATCCCGCTGCGATCTTGCGAGCCATAGAGGATGATCCGAACTTTGAATGGCCGTCTCGTGTCAATTGAGACATAACCAAAGGGCCGCGAGCGCAGGAGTATTGCCAGTACCATAAAAGTCATGGTCGCACGACTAACCGCTGCTGCGATTTGAAGGCCTATCTGGAGAGCTTGAAGCGAGAAGGCTTTTTAGCCGAATTTGTGCTTCCTGCTAATGAACCGGAAACCCCATGACCCTAAGATATCGCTGTACCCATGTTCTGGGTTCTTTTCTCTTGTCTTGTTTAAATCTGTTTTGTTTGTCTGGCTGAGATATCAGCTGATGTGAGACTTTTTATATGCTTTTTTGTACTTTCTTCGTTTTTGATGTGAACTACTTAAATAAATCTCTTTTGTTTTGTCCGATGTTGTGTGAAACATTTACACTTTGGAAAATCTATCACTATTTGTCGAGACATCATGAGTACAAGAAAAGGGGGAAAGACTAAGTGCAAACGAATCATTGATATTAATACAGCCTTATCCTCGTTGTCCCGATGTTAGATCTGTTGGCACGAACTTGTTCTCGTTGTTTATTTGTTCCTTCCCAGTGTTCAAACGTCTGCAGCTATCATATCACAACGAACTAGTGTTTTCAAAAAATGTCAGTGCCTTATACAAAAACAGAAATTTGGAACCGTATCAGAGAGGATTCTAGAGCCGTGTCAAAAGTGAATTTTGGAGCCGTATCAAAGTGAATTCAATTTC